>CM069066.1:23162742-23762742 GCA_035220775.1 Malus fusca | reverse complement strand
TGAGCATCGTATGAGAAGTTATTACGTATTGTTGGTTATGTGCTTTAAAATAACGTTTTTATACTTGTTTCGCATATAGGTGATACCTATCCCGAGGACGAGCGGATTCAAGGGCGTCACGGGGGTTACGACCCTTCGACTTACCAGTGAGTGGGCCGTATTTTCTGTATTTACCTATATACTATTAATTTTTCCCAGAAATTGAGTTTAAATGAAAGTATGTTTTAAAATGCCATGCATGCACTATATGAAATATATGAATTAGTGATTGATGCATATATATATGTGTGAATTGGTGCTGTGGACGCACAGGTGAGTATCAGGTGAGTTTTATGTTATTCATGTGATTTATTGTGATGTGAATTGTATTGAAAGCTCAAACATGCACCCTTGGTGTTAGTGCTTATATTATTCACCTCGCACCACACGCTCACCTTGGATCCAAGTAGATGCATGTCGTACAGACCATGAGAGGGTTCCGACATGTCGTACAGACCATAGAGTGGTTCCGACTGTAGGTGATTTTAGATTATTATACAGCTGTTGATGAGAGAAGCACTAGAGAGTATTCTTACACCTTTCTAATCGTACAGACTACTTCAGGTAGTTCCTATTTATGTGCAGAGTAACGCCGTACATGTCATTGCGGTGACTCAGGTTGGATTGGATATTGAGCTATAAAATTAATCGTATAGGACCAACTGCAGGGTCTCCGGTTGATTCATTATTTCACCTGTTATATTGATGCATCCTTATTCTGTTATTGACGTTTATAGCATGGCATACTTTCTGATCTTTTATAAAGATTGGTGATTTGAGATATTTGAAGAATTATATGCATATTATGCTATTTTCTGGGAAATTATACAGGTTTTACAACGAGGGGTTAGAAATGTTGTTAAATGAAAGTTTTTCAGAAAACTTTGGTTTTACTGACCCACTCAATTTTGTTTTACGCCCCTCCAGGTTCTAGTTAGCTGTGTTGGTGGCTCACGAGGATTCCCACGGCGTTCTGACAGACTACTCATGTAGGACTCACCTTCGGGTGTTGTAATTTAGTAATGGTCCTACTAGACTGCACCTAGTATTTATGCTCTGAATATGTGTGTTTCACACTTAAACTTACTCTAGCGTGCTAGTTGGATATTACTGCTAGTAGTTGGTTTTTATTCCTTCGTAAATTCTCTTATCTTATTGCTTCCGCATCGCAGTTTTGGTTACGTCACGCTCACGTGACGGCCAGCACGCCTTGATTCTAGGATCGGGGTGTGTCATGTTTTGAACGTGTTTAAAAATAAAGAAAATAATATTTAATAAACAACTAATTGAATCACATTATTGATAGTCTATTGTGAGGTTAAGCTCACCCCATCCCCCTTAATGCAGATAATATTGTTTGTTAAAAAAAACAATTATTTGACAACTAATTTAATCACATTATTATCCGCGTGCGAAAGACCTTTTTTATAATCGGCATTACACGCCTCTTAAGATGTTTTGAACGTTCTTTAAAATAGAGAAATTTAATCACATTATTGTTAGGCTTTTTTAAGGTACTAATTTAAAAATAAAAAAATTAAATAAATAAAAAAGGAGAAAAAAAAACTAATTAAAATGACGAAGGTATTTTTTGAATCAAGGTGTGCTACGTGCGACTTGCACGTTTTAAATGTATTTATATGCATAAATTGACAAAAGTAAAGTCAAATATTTGAAATAAATGAATAATCTTAAGCCATGCTAGAAGAAACCCCTCATAAACTAATTGAAGCAGCTGAATTCACATAATAAAATCGGTCTCTATAGAATTTACATTAAGAATAGAGAAAATAATATTTAATAAACAATTGATTGAATCACATTATTGCTAGCCCATTGTGAAGCTAAGTCCACCCCTCTCCCCCTTAGTATAGATAATATCGTTTGTTAGTAAATAAATAAAAACAATCATTTCACAACTAATTTAATCACATTATTATCCGCGTACGAACAACCTTTTTGATAACTGTCATTACACATCTCTTAAGATGTTTTGAACGTGTTTAAAAATAAAGAAAATAATATTTAATAAACAACTAATTGGATCACATTATTGATATTGTGAGGCTAACCTCACCTCATCCCCCTTAATGAAAATAATATTGTTTGTTAAAAAAAAACACTCATTTGAAAACTAATTTAATGTAATTTAATCACATTATTATCTTCGTGCGAAAGACCGTTTTTATTACCGGCATTACATGCCTCTTAAGATGTTTTTAACGTGTTTAAAAATAGAGAAAATAATATTTAATAAATAACTGATTGAATCACATTATTGCTAGCCCATTGTGAGGCTAAGCTCACCCCCTACCCTTTAGTGTAGATAATATCGTTTGTAAAAAAAAAAACAATCATTTGACAACTAATTTAATCACATTATTATCCGCGTGCAAAAGACTTTTTTTTATAACTGCCATTACACGCTTCTTAAGATGTTTTGAACGTGTTTAAAAATAGAGAAATTGAATCACATTATTGATGCGAAAATAAATTAACGCACAAATTTAAACCCTATTTGTGACAATTGTAGTAATGATGTAAGTAGGGATCGTTCTAGGCCGGGGATTAACTAGGGATGCTAACCAAAGTAAAATTAAATTAAAAACGTAAAAACAAAATTTAAAACACTAAACTAGACTCAAAACACTTAACTAGAATAACTCAAAATAAAACTAACAAATAATCTAAAAAGACACAAAATAATTCAAGACTCAAGAAAATACAAACTAAATTGATTTCTAATAAATCTAACACCTTAAAATAAACGGGGGATTGATTTTTGATGAAAAGTAAATTAAACTTAAATAAATTACAAAATTGACACAAACATAAAATTAAGGTGAATTGATAAACGACGGACTGGCTAGAGGATTATTCTCCACACATGACACATATGCAACCTAAATTGATTTTCAGTTGTTCTTTCAATAAATTGTAAATTCTCAACGCCCCAAATTAATTAGGTCCGCTTAAATTAATTCTCAGATTTTCCACAAGTTATTGGGTTGGATGATTGCATACGACAACCCAAAACATTTCCTACAAGTTCCCTACATGAATAGCATAATAGAGATACAAGCAAGAATCATTAAGTTTTATGAAAATCATAAGCATTGACGAGGCACTTATTACTATGAATTGCATGAAACTTATGCCAAGAATTTACTTAACACGATTGTGGTCAACAACCTTTACTACTTGTGAATATAAGTTCATAACGATTAGGTGAAATTCACTTATATTCTAGCATCAAATTCATGCATGTAAATTAAGTATGCATCCTTAATCGACATACAAAAATAAGTTATCAATCAAGCAGTTAAGCAAATTAAATCACAACTCAGAAATCACAACCAAAAGTAATCAATTCAAATTACAAATATATCCATGGTTTTGAATTAAACTCTAGCCAAAATAAAATCTGTTTCTGCGCTCCATGCACTGCCAGCTTCCTGCCTCACCTGACTTGCGTCAGGATCTCCTTTTCTTCCCGTGTCACGCTGCATGAGGCAGCTCTTATTCCCCCGCGTGCCAGGCAGGCAGTGCCTGCTTCTGCCCTTCTTTCCTCAGCTGCCCCAAGGCCTGCGCTCGACAGCCCTCCTTCCTTCTCTCGCAAGCCCCCTGTGCTAACTTCTCTTGGTTCCCGCGTCTCCCGCTGTGCTTTGACACGCTGCCAAAGGGCAGCTCTGCCTAAACAGCGCTGTCTCCCCCCTTTCCGCGTTCTCGCTGCCTTAAGGGCAGCACTCCTTCCACCCGTCTTCCTGCTCCTGACCTCCTTCCTCTTACGCTGCCAAAGGAACTCGACGTGCAGCCCTGCTGCTTCCTCCCATCCTCGCTATTCTCTCTCGCAGCTGACTTTCACGTGCAGCCTTGCTGCACAGGCAGCTCCCCCCAGTCCCGTACTCACCCCCCTGCAAGGCAGCTGTAGCTCCCTTCTCTCCCAGTTTACCTGCTAGCACAGGATTTATTTTTATATCCTCAGTACACCCCCGTCAGTCCTACCCCCCACTGACCTCCTTGTTTTTATATTTTTTTCTTTTCTGTCAGTGCACCTCAGTGCTCTCCCCACGTTTTTATTTTCTTTTATTTGCTCCATTATTTTTCTAGTGGTCCACCCATGTTCCATTTTCCTGTTTATTATTTTTCTCACCTTTTCTTTGCCTTCTTCTGTCACTCCCCCACTGCCCATTATTCTTTCTAATTCTTTTTCATTTGGTTCTTATTTTATTTGCTGCACTTATTCAACATCATATATATATATATATATATATATATATTTATAATACTATCTTATTTTTATTAACCAAAAATAATGGGCAATGCAGTTTTGACGATTTTATTACTAAAAATATACACTTAAGCTATTATTAATTTCTTTGCTAGCCAAATCACATAAAACACGAAAATAAAGTAAATAGCTCAAAAATACAAGAAACTAACTAACAAAAGACAAGAGAATTTGATGTAAAATATATATAAATATGAGTTTATCAAATACCCCCACACTTAGCTTTTGCTAGTCCTCGAGCAAAACAAACGAAAACAGAAAAAGTAATAACATGAAAATTATTAGTTTCCCCCTATATGACCCTCATAGAATTTCATTCGAGAACACAAATCATCAAGAACCATAGCTAACACCAACAAGCAATTTAAGTTCATTTTCCTTACTCAAATATTAGCAGTAATCTTTGAAACATCCTTGAAGTGTAGTGTGTGAGATAGCCATGCTAATGCAATTTCAAATTTTTATTTTAAAAACACCATATGCAAACTAGCAAACTTCTCACGGAATATGCACTCAATCACACATGTGTTTAGTTTTAATGTGTTTCGCTCAAAGAAACAAATGTGAAAGTTCTACCATAAGCTTGCATAAAGATCACTTCTCCACAGTCATAATTGCAAAACTTAAATCAAGAGGACTTTTATTGGATGTAATGAGGCTTAGGGATAAGGTTATTGAAACGAAAGAATAGGAAAACACAAGTTCCAAGCTACATTGCAAGCAATTATTTTCTTTAGATTTATAAGAACTCAAGCTTTCCAGCTATTCTTCCAGTCACCTCCAACCACAAACTTAAACTGAAACTTTAAAAACTTTTTATTTTCTTTGTATACAATCTTTTTTTTTTCTTTTTCTTTTCTTCTTTTCTTTTTTTTTTTTTTTTTTTTTTTTTTTTTTAATACAAACATGAAATACCCCCACACTTATTCTTTTGCCAAACACCTTCAAAGTACTTCACAAACGTTTCTCATAAGACAATCTTGCATTGCTCGCTTGGAAAGGGTAAGGAAAAATATTTATTTCAGGCATAAGGGTAGACATATCTGGTGATAAGAAATAAAAGGTTCACAAATACGGCACAAATTGGCAATCTAATGATATCATTTTTCTTTGGGAAACAAGGTTATTTGGGCCATGGTGGTAAACCTAATGCCTCTATCATTTTCAAGTTCATGCAATCAATGACAAAAATTTCGAAAGATCGTTATGCAAGTTCTAGAGAAGTATCTCACATAAGTTCATCACACATGAAAGAATAGGAGTGTATGAAAAATGCACACACTTTCAATAGGCTCAAAAACTCACATAGGATGTATATGGTCACTAAATTCACATATGGAGCTTTAAATCATGCTTTAGTTTCACATCAACAAGGCTATGTGCATTTGGTTTTTCAAAGATGATCAAATATGTACAAACTAACACGAGAATTAGGAATTTCACACAACACATGTTAACTAAGTTCTTGATGATCATGGTTCAAATTTTATCCAATTATATCATTGGGTCGGGAAACTAACAAAAATCTAATTCAAAACAATAAGGAAAACAAGGAAATATTTTTGGATTTTTAAAATTTTCCGAAATTTTTTTTTTTTTTTTTTTTTAAATAAAACAAAACTAATTAAGAAAACAAAGCAATAACATGGAAACAAATGAAACCAGTTCAAAGTCGAAGGTACAAAAAAATTTCAATTTGATCATTCTTATACTCTTTACCCCCACACTTAAACTAGACATTTTTTAAATTTTCCGGTTTTTTTTTTTTTTTTTTTAAATAAAACAAAACTAATTAAGAAAACAAAGCAATAACATGGAAACAAATGAAACCAGTTCAAAGTCGAAGGTACAAAAAAATTTCAATTTGATCATTCTTATACTCTTTACCCCCACACTTAAACTAGACATTGTCCCCAATGTCAGAAAATATAATAAAATGCAAATAAAAATAAAATAAATAAATATAAAGAAACAAAATAAAGCAATAGGACTGAAAACTTCCCTAATTTGCAGAAAAATCAAGCGATGACCCCCAAGCTAAAATTCTGCAATCAACCTCAAGGGTGGAAATAGCCAAAAGTTCCTGCAAAGAAAAGAAATAAATCAGTTAAGCACGCAAGAAAATGTAAAAAAAATGCAAACGGAAAATTAAAAATGAAAATAAAAGACAATAAATAAAACTAATAAGTGATCATTGGTCCTGTTTGGTGACTTTCCACAGTTTTGAACTTGAACTGGCCTCGGAACTTCTTAGCAAGGAAAATGAGACTTGATTGGTGGTGTTGTTGAAGCTTCTCGAGCTCTTGGTTTCAACTCAGACTCCTTCTGCCGGGTTGATTGAGTCTGCAGGCTACATTCTTCTCTTTTTGTTCTTCTGCATGGCAGGTAGGCACGAGGAAGAGGTGGTGGTCTGCTTCTTTGTTCAATCTGTCCAAGTGCCGACCGATTTCCTTTCTTTCACCTTGACTCGTAGCCAAGAGCAAGGGTAAAGGAAAAGCATGCCATGAGAAATCTTTGCCTCTGACTCTGATGATATGGGATACTTTTGCTTTTGAAGAAGTATCGTTCCACAGGTGTATGCTTGAACTGGGCTGAGGAACTTCTTAGCAAGGAAAATGAGACTTGATCTTGAAGATGAAGCAGCACCTTGTCTCCACATGCTTCAAGTAACATTTTCACTTGCCTTGGCTGTTCTCCAGGCAGATGTGGCGTCTTCTTCGGAAGTACATCAACGGTTGAAGATGAGCACTCGAGAGCAATGCTAGGTAAGCAATGCTAGGTAAGCAATCAGGAAGGATTTCCAGGCAGTCGGTTCTTAGATTGGAAGATTGACACCGAGTGCTGGCTGATTGCCCGCTTTCTCCTTATCACAAAGACAAGGAAAAGGACAGGGAGAAAGCATGATATGAGATACTCTTGCTTTCAACCTTCATGATATGAAATACTCTAGCTCTAGATGACTTGTTTGTAAAGGTATCCCAGGGAATGAGAAACACAGAGAAACTCGAGAGGGTTTGTTGGAAAGGCATTTTCGGAGATGAAAAATTTCGGAGATGAAGAAGTGTTGAGAGAGTTTGCCTTTGCAATGGATGCGAAGGTAGACGTTTATAGGTCTTTTCTTCACAACCGAAACTATTCTTTTACCCCTGTCGGCAGCCGGTGGATGGATGAACAGTACAGGTTACGCGCTTTCTGAAAAAGCAACCCGTAATTTGCGCAAAGCTGACAGCGCGTGACGAGTGACGACAAATCTGGAAAAGCAGCTCGCCTCGTGATTCCTGACCGCTCCGACTTTTGAGAGAGAGGCGCCCAACTTTTGAGAACGGCGTCCGACTTTTGAGACGGAGACGCCGCTTTTGAGAAAAGAATCCGGCTTTTGAGAAAGGAGCCCGGCTCTTCGATTTGCGAGATGACGCCTCTTCGACTGCTGAGTGATGCCTCTTGATTTCTTCTTTTTATAGAGGCGCTAAGTTTGTTCCACAACACACTTGCTCTCTCCTGTAAACACTTCCTCCTTGCATTTCTTTTAATCTTGATCAGTCCGACTCTTCATTCTCAACACCTTCAAATATGTCTTGCCCCTCTGACCGTCGCCTTAACTTGAATGTTGGGGAAGATAGTGATATATCTTCTCCAACCAACATTTGGCAGCCGTCCTTCATATCCCCAAATGGTCCTCTTACAGTTGGGGATTCCATGATGATGAATGAAACAACCGCTTCGGTGGTGGCTAGAAATCTGCTCACTCCTAGAGACACTAGGATACTTTCAAGGCGGTCCGACGAACTAGCTGTTCAGGACTCTATGGCCTACAGCGTCCGAAGTGCAGGCTCAGTATCAAACATGGGCCAGCGCCTTCTTGCACGAACTCGTCAGGTGGAGTCGTTGATGGCTGAAGTGGCTAGTCTTCGGCAAGAGGTCAGAGTGCTTAGGCATGAGAACAGGGATTTGCACATGCTCGCAACCAATTACTCCACAAGCATGAAGAGGAAGCTTGATCAGCTGCAGGAGTCCGAAGTGCGGATTCAGAGTGATCATCAACGGTTTATGACGTTACTCCCGAGGTTTGTGTTGCCTTCGTCCTCGGGAGCAGCACCAAGTATTGAGGCTCCGAATGATCCAGCTCTGGCGCTTCGTCTTTCAGGGGCTCCGTCGACCTCCGAGGCACCACCTACCAACGACCAATGAAAGCTATTAGTTTTACATTATTGTAAAATATTTATGCTTTAAGTTTATTTAATTATAAATATAAATAAAAGTATTTTTGTTTTGTTTTTTTTTTTTTTTTTTTTTTAATTATGTGATGTTTATTATTATTATTTTTTTTTTTTTTTTTCATTTTTTATTTTATATAAATGTAAAATAAGTAAATCAAAGTAAAAAAAAACTAAGTTTAATCTCCTAAACAAAAATCACAACTAAATAAACAAAACAAAAATCACAACTAAATAACAAAACATAATGAAATCAACGTAAAAAAAAAATCAACGTAAAATAAATTCACACAAGAGCAAACAAACAATGAAAGAACTAAACAAAGTAAAATAAATTCAGTAAAGAGAAGGGATTAGGAATGCAAATCTGATTGTGGGTGATTCCTAGGCCTCCCTTCATTATTCAAATGCATGGGCTTATCATTAAACGGACGGTGGTACTTGAAATGATCCGACAACGGTCTAAGTTCTAATGACGGTGCCTGAATCATCAAAATTAGATTGTTAGTATAACAAAAAATTAAAAATGGAGAAGATGGCTTACTATCACGTTCAAACTCAATGACAAACACCACATTTTTGAAC
This sequence comes from Malus fusca, assembly GCA_035220775.1. NCBI lineage: Eukaryota > Viridiplantae > Streptophyta > Magnoliopsida > Rosales > Rosaceae > Malus > Malus fusca. The sequence goes on along the minus strand of CM069066.1, from coordinate 23,753,613 downwards.
ATTTCCAGGACTTTGAACTTAGCCAGGTTTACTATGATGGTTGTGGCTTGTCCCGTGTCCTCAGTCTTAACTCCTTTGGGCTTGATTGTCTCATGCACAACCTCTTTGATATGATCAACAGATTCTCCGGCCACCTCATTTTCTGGAATAATTATTCTTGGTGTACAAGTCTCTTTGAACGTTTCAATACCATCGGGAACTTGATTTGGTACACCAAGAATTTGGATATCACATTGCACCTTGGGAAGATCTTCCACAACGTATTTTTCATTCACTTCTTCCTTGGGATTTAAAAACCTGCAAGGAAAAAGGACATTTGGTGGAACGATGTCAGAATGAATTGAACTTAGAACCTCCTCACCTGAGTTGGATGGCATAAGGACTTGAGGGGTTTGCGACAAGAATTCTTCTAAACTGCCCAAGTCGTCATCCTCATCTTCTTCTTGAAGCGGCAATTCATCCATGTCCGGGCCATGTTTGGATGGTTCTGGAACAACTTCATCCTCCATGTCACCTTGATCTCGAATCTGTGCCATGAATTCCATAATCTGCCCAACTTTCTCCTCCAATGCATCCACCTTGTTGGCTTTATTTTGCATCTCCATGTTTCGATTTTCTACGTCCTGGGTCAAAGAGGTTAGTAACTTATTCAAAATGTCATTATCCGAGGACGTACCTGAATTTGGTTGGGGAGATTGTGGTGGAGGCTGTGGTGATTCATATGGCCATTGATAGTACTCCTCCGATGGCTGCCAATATTCTGCTTGGTGAGTCTCCTCAGCTTGATTTTGTGAACCCTGTGCCAAAGAAATGAGTCCATCAAGAATTTCATTATAATTAATGGGCATACTTGAATTCGATTGAAATTGCTGTGGGGGATGCTGTGGTGGCTGCATAGGTCTTGAATAGAACTCGTCTTGCTGCCAATATCCACCTTGTTGAAATTGTTGAGGTTCATCCCACATATACTCTGAATTACTTCTCCAATCCGAATTATAAGCGTTGGAAAACATGTTGCCCCTTGATTGGTTATAGCCTTGATATCCCCAAACATCTTCATTTGCAGAAAATTGGGGATATTGATGAGTTTGAAATCCTTGCTCATAGGGCATATCAAATGTAGGGCCACTTGGCGTTGTGGTCCGTTCGGCATTATGAGTTAATTGAGCAGTGAGCTGTGCCAATAGATCTTGAATGCTAGTAGAATCCAGGTCTTGCTCCATTTGTACCTCAATTCAAAGAAAGAAAAATAAATCAAATATCAAAAGTAACATACACAAACACAAATAAACATAAGCAAAAACAAAAATAAAAGGATTAGCAAATTTGCTAATCCCCGGCAACGGCGCCAAAATTTGATGCGAAAATTACTTGACACACAAATTAAACCCTCTTTTTGACAATTGTAGTATAGATGTAAGTAGGGTATCGTTCTAGGCCGGGGATTAACTAGGGATGCTAACCAAAGTAAAATTAAATTAAAAACGTAAAAACAAAATTTAAAACACTAAACTAGACTCAAAACACTTAACTAGAATAACTCAAAATAAAACTAACAAATAATCTAAAAAGACACAAAATAATTCAAGACTCAAGAAAATACAAACTAAATTGATTTCTAATAAATCTAACACCTTAAAATAAACGGGGGATTGATTTTTGATGAAAAGTAAATTAAACTTAAATAAATTACAAAATTGACACAAACATAAAATTAAGGTGAATTGATAAACGACGGACTGGCTAGAGGATTATTCTCCACACATGACACATATGCAACCTAAATTGATTTTCAGTTGTTCTTTCAATAAATTGTAAATTCTCAACGCCCCAAATTAATTAGGTCCGCTTAAATTAATTCTCAGATTTTCCACAAGTTATTGGGTTGGATGATTGCATACGACAACCCAAAACATTTCCTACAAGTTCCCTACATGAATAGCATAATAGAGATACAAGCAAGAATCATTAAGTTTTATGAAAATCATAAGCATTGACGAGGCACTTATTACTATGAATTGCATGAAACTTATGCCAAGAATTTACTTAACACGATTGTGGTCAACAACCTTTACTACTTGTGAATATAAGTTCATAACGATTAGGTGAAATTCACTTATATTCTAGCATCAAATTCATGCATGTAAATTAAGTATGCATCCTTAATCGACATACAAAAATAAGTTATCAATCAAGCAGTTAAGCAAATTAAATCACAACTCAGAAATCACAACCAAAAGTAATCAATTCAAATTACAAATATATCCATGGTTTTGAATTAAACTCTAGCCAAAATAAAATTAGTTACACATTATTAAAATTAAAACAGAAATTAAAACATAAAGTTGGAACGAATTAACCGAGAGAGATGCGGGTTGTAGCTTCTGTTTCTGCGCTCCATGCACTGCCAGCTTCCTGCCTCACCTGACTTGCGTCAGGATCTCCTTTTCTTCCCGTGTCACGCTGCATGAGGCAGCTCTTATTCCCCCGCGTGCCAGGCAGGCAGTGCCTGCTTCTGCCCTTCTTTCCTCAGCTGCCCCAAGGCCTGCGCTCGACAGCCCTCCTTCCTTCTCTCGCAAGCCCCCTGTGCTGACTTCTCTTGGTTCCCGCGTCTCCCGCTGTGCTTTGACACGCTGCCAAAGGGCAGCTCTGCCTAAACAGCGTTGTCTCCCCCCTTTCCGCGTTCTCGCTGCCTTAAGGGCAGCACTCCTTCCACCCGTCTTCCTGCTCCTGACCTCCTTCCTCTTACGCTGCCAAAGGAACTCGACGTGCAGCCCTGCTGCTTCCTCCCATCCTCGCTATTCTCTCTCGCAGCTGACTTTCACGTGCAGCCTTGCTGCACAGGCAGCTCCCCCCAGTCCCGTACTCACCCCCCTACAAGGCAGCTGTAGCTCCCTTCTCTCCTAGTTTACCTGCTAGCACAGGATTTATTTTTATATCCTCAGTACACCCCCGTCAGTCCTACCCCCCACTGACCTCCTTGTTTTTATATTTTTTTCTTTTCTGTCAGTGCACCTCAGTGCTCTCCCCACGTTTTTATTTTCTTTTATTTGCTCCATTATTTTTCTAGTGGTCCACCCATGTTCCATTTTCCTGTTTATTATTTTTCTCACCTTTTCTTTGCCTTCTTCTGTCACTCCCCCACTGCCCATTATTCTTTCTAATTCTTTTTCATTTGGTTCTTATTTTATTTGCTGCACTTATTCAACATCATATATATATATATATATATATATATATATATATATATATATATATTTATAATACTATCTTATTTTTATTAACCAAAAATAATGGGCAATGCAGTTTTGACGATTTTATTACTAAAAATATACACTTAAGCTATTATTAATTTCTTTGCTAGCCAAATCACATAAAACACGAAAATAAAGTAAATAGCTCAAAAATACAAGAAACTAACTAACAAAAGACAAGAGAATTTGATGTAAAATATATATAAATATGAGCTTATCAATTATTGCTAGCCTATTGTGAAGTACTAATTTAAAATAATAATAATAATTATTATTATTATTATTATTATTAAAAATACTGTTAAAATGACAAAAATGCCTCTGCCTTATTTGATGCATTATTTTGGGATGCCTTTGAAGTTTTTTGTCGTTTGTCCAAATATTTTTGTTGAAACTTGGTGACACCAAAATCACTATTCACCTTTCCATTGGCTTTATATATAGACTAGCCTTCATGCACGCGCTCACGCGCGTGCAGAAGGTATTTTTTGAATCACGACGTGCTACTCGTGACTTATATGTTTTAAATGTATTTATATGCGTAAATTGACAAAAGGAAAGTCAAATATTTGAAGTAAATGAATAATTTTATATCATGCTAGAAGAAATCCCGCATAAACCAATTAAAGCAGCTAAATTCACATAATAAAATCTGTCTCTATAGAATTTACATTAAGAATAGAGAAAATAATATTTAATAAACAATTGATTTAATCATATTATTGCTAGCGTATTGTGAGGCTAAGCCCACCTCCTCCCCTTTAGTGTAGATAATATCGTTTATTTAAATAAAAAAAATACTTTGACGATTAATTTAATCACATTATTATCCGTGTGCGAAAGATCTTTTTTATAACCGGCATTACAAACCTCTTAAGATGTTTTAAATTGTTTAAAAATAGAGAAAATAATATTTAATAAATAATTGATTGAATCATATTATTGGTAGCCTATTGTGAGGCTAAGCCCACCCCCTCCCCCTTAGTGAAGATAATATCGTTTGTCAAAAAAACAATCATTTGATAACTTATTTAATCACATGGTTATCCACGTGCAAAAAACTTTTTTTATAACCGGCATTACACGCCTCTTAAGATGTTTTGAACGTATTTAAAAATAAAGAAATTGAATTACATTATTGATAGCTTATTGTGAGATACTAATTAAAAAAAGCACCAAAAAGTAAATTATTAAAGAAATACTGTTAAAATGACAAAAATGCCCCTACCTTATTTGATGTATTATTTTGGAATGCCTTTGAAGTTTTTTGTTTTGGGGGCATTTTTGTCCAAATTTTTTGTTGAAGCATGGTGACACCAAATCACTATTCACCTTTTTCATTCTCTTTGTATATAACTAGCCTTTATCACGAGCGTGCAGAAGGCTTTTTTTTTTTTTTTGAACCACGGAGTACTAAGATGGACTTACACGTTTTAAATGTTTTTATATAAAAAAATAAGTTGTACAAAAATAATTAATTGTGCCGTTTGAATCACATTATTACTAGTCCACTGTGGGGTACTAATTATTTAAAAATTTAAAAAAAAACTGTACAGGAAAAAATTAAATATTAAAAAACTGTTTGTTTAACATTGTACATAGAATAGTAAAATATTAAAACATTGTTTATCGCTGTACACTGAATAGTAAAATATTAAAAATTGTTCATCATTGTTAAAATGACAAAAATACCCATAGATTATTTGGTGAAATATTTTGGGTTGCCTTTGATTTTTTTTTTTTTTTTTTTTTTGGGGGTATTTGGGTCCAATAATTTTTGTAAAATTTTGTCAACATGTGTACTGTTCATCAGCCTTCCGACTTAATATATAATAGATAGATAGATAGATAGATAGATAGATAGATAGATGAGAAACAACCTTAATGTTGACCTTATTAGGGCATGGTTCCTCCTGCCTTCCTCCCATGGATTGGACTTTATGTTCACTTGGCTCTTGGGTCTAACATTACTGCAAGTACTCGACCAAGAGGCCGTGTTACCTGAACCTTACAATTCACTACTTGTCTCTACTAAATCAATTATAGTATATGTTCACGCAGAAAGCCAACTTTGTACTAACGACCTTGCTGAGTTGGGCCACTCCGTACCATTTTTTACTCTTTTTTTTTGTTGGGTTGGTGATCTTGCTTTAGGGTTTACGAAGAGGTTACGTATTTCTAACACAAATTAAAAGATCATCAACAAGACCATGAGTCTCAAGCCTATGAGCCTTAGAATTCCAGTAGCATGAATTGGTAGAGTGAAAGTAAACGCTAATCATCCTAATTTCGAAGAATTCATGTTATAAAAAGGCTGAACTTTATATTTGGTTAATGGGAACTTAGAATTCCACTGGTGGAGAGTATGTACTCCCACACGTAAATATTAATCAGATTTCAAATTGTTAATTTACCTTCATCAGTCATGCCCAAAGGTGGGTTGAGGGAGAGCGAAAGGTGGAATCGCACAGGGTCCTAAATTTGACGATGCCCCCAAAAATTCGTCATCTATATTTATATATAATAATGCTAACATATTAAAAAAATTGCTTTTATAAGCATAAAATCTCATTGTGCACTCCTTATAATTGCAATTTTTTTTTTTTCTGATTATAAAAATTTGGAGTGCACAATGAGATATTTAAAGTGCCGATAACAACACCCTAAAAATGATTTTTTTTTTCAATTTATTATATATAATGCTATATATTCAAGTGAAACTTTGAAGTTAGAGTTTTCTAAGCTTCTTTTTTCTTGTTTGGTTGTTTAAGATTGAAATGTTTTTTATTATTTAGTGAAAGTTATGTTTGTAGGTCTTTTTACTTATTATTTAATGATACTTAAAAATTTACAATCAGTAAATCCTAAAATTTCTTTTGAAAAACTATCTTAAGAAGGGATCCTTTTATAAATTTCACACAAGTCCTCTGAAATCTCAGACGACCCTGATCATGCCTCTACATTTTCCATCATCGCTATTCATCGCGCTCATGATCGTTAATTTGTTTCTTTGTCCACTTCAAAGAACACCAATTTTTTTATTATTAAAGAATAACACCGAATTATCTGTATTATTCCGCATATCTTAGACGTAGCACTAATCAACTTCCATTCGATCTCCCTTGTAACAAAAACAATTATGTACAATTAAATTAATGATGCCCTGAAAATAAAAAAAAATTAAATTAATAATCATGTGCATGTAGTCCATGTTGGAAAAGGGTCTCACCACAACTTATATATGAGACTGCACCCTAATATAATCAAATTTTTTTACGATAAAACTTAACACTTAATATTAGGTGGTTAAGTTGAAATAATGTATGATATCGGTGATGACCAATGCTAAGCTTAAAAAGTTTATTTGATATTATACCAGGTTATTCTTCTGACACGTCGGATTTGAACTCCTCCTCTTCTTAATAATATTATTTTTTTTTCAAAAATATAATAATAATGATCATGAGCCTGAGCCTGAGTCTGAGGTCCCGACCCAAGTGCCTCAGCTGTATTTTCATTATTCTTCCTGCAAATCTCGCCCTGAGTCCATGATTAGGGTTCAAAGTCGATTAGAATACTTCAGTTTTTAATAATTATTTGTACAAACACTCGATGGATTAGGTCCAAGCTACCTGCTATGTGAACACCTTATGCATCTGCTCCCTCTACGAAGATCATTTATCTAATCACATGGGTAATCGAAAAAATTGATTTATCCGAATCTAGAACACATGCATGCATATACTTAGATTTTACTGAAAATATGAGTATACCCCTTGGAATTCAATTTTATTAACTAAAACCCCCAATTGTAAAATTTTCTAATAAAAACCCAATGACTAGGCTCCAACTAAGCAATATCCATAATTAAGTATGACTTGGCAAAATTGGTATTTTTGGATGTCTAAATTACCCCTAATATTATTGACTTTGGGTTTATTGATAGGAGCATATTTATGCGCCTTAGTTTAGCTTGTTCTTGTGCATTTATAGTGTTTTTCCTTAGTAAAGTAGTCTTTTAAGCTAGTTTTATGTGTTTTCAGGTTTTAAGGGCAAAGTGTGCAAAAGGAAGCATTTTGGAGCCTTTTGGAGCAAATTAGAACTTGGAATGGACATCATATGCTTGGAGCCAAGAGGATGGACGAAATTGAAGATTTGAAGATGATGTTTCCTACTTGAACAAGGTTTCCTACTTGGAGTAGGAAATGTAAACCCCAAATGGCATCAAGTTGCAGCTACAAGGAAGATTTCCAAGTCCAAGAAGGAAAAGGTTTCCAAGATGAAGAAGGAGAAGAATTTCAAGTCAAGGAAGGTGAAGGACATGTTTTCCTAATGCTAGAAGGACTCCTAAGTATTGAAGGACACAAATGAGCAGATTCTAGAAGATTCATCCTCCTTGCCGTGGGTTTGGGCTAATTCCCACCAGATTTGGGCTTCTAGAAGCCCTATCCCTAATCCCTATATTAATGTCGCACCCTAGCTTCTAGATACCCTAGTTCCTTGCCTTGCAAGGCATTCTAGAAGGCCTATCCATATCCCTACAAACCTGCCGCACCTAGGACCCCTTTTCCCTTGCAAAATCTGATTGTTTAACCTATTTCCTGATGGATTTGGCTTTCTAGAAGGCCTTAAACCTTATTTACCTAGGGTTAGAAGCCTATATAAACCCCCTTAACCCATTCATTCATTGATCATTCACTCCACAACTTCAGAAATTCGCCTAAGCCTCTCCACACCCTTGCCGCAGCCCCTAAACACCATTCTCCCTAGTTTTAAGTTTGTGCCGCACCCCCCACCATACCTAAACACTACTACAGCCATCCACCACCATTAATCCATACACATAGGACCCTTAGAACCTGTTTTAGGCCCTTGCCGCACCAAGGAGGAGGAGAAGGAAGCTTGGAGTTCATGCGATTCAAGTTCAACTAGCTGGAATTTCTAGGTGTTTCTTTTCCTTTGATTTCAATGTTTAAATTCTATTCTCTTTGTGTTGTGAGTATGAGGAACTAAACCCCCCCCTTGGCTAGGGGGGATTCAAAACACATGATTATGCTTGCTATATGATTTGATTACTTCTAATTGCGTTTCATAAGTTGTGAATTCAATTTACTTATCTGTGTGAATTACTATGAATTGTGTGTGTTGGTTGAGAGTGCACGCTTAATTATCATGCATAAATTGAATGCTAGGGTATAAGGAAGTTTCACCTAATCGTTACGGAATTATATTCACAAGTAGTAAAGATTGATGATCTCAATCGAGTTAAGTAAATTCTTGGCATAAGTTTCATGCAATCATAGTAACAAGTGCTTCGTCAATGCTTATGGTTTTCATAGAACTTAATGATTCTTGCTTGTGTCTCTATTATGCAATCATGTAGGGGACTTGTGGGGAATGCTTTGGGTTGTCGTATGCAATCATCCAATTCAATAACATTAGGAAAATCTGAAGGTTAAATTAAGCGGACCTAATTAACTTGGGGCATTGAGAATTCATGGTTTATTGAAAAGCAATTGGAAATCGTTTTGTATGCAAGTATAACATGTGTGGAGATGAACCCCTTAGCTAGCTTACCATCCATTGTTTTAAAGCCAAAATCGTTCTTTTCAATCTGTTTTGTTTACAAGTTTAAGTTTTGTTTTCAAATTTCGTCAAAACCAAAATCCCCCTTTGTTTTAAGTGTCAAAATAGTTAGAAGTGTCTTAGTTTGTGTTTTTAAGTGTTTTGGGTCAAGTTATAAAGTATTTTCGTCAAAATCTTCCTTTAGAGTCCAAAACTGCCCAGAAAGTGTTTTTAAGCAGTTTTGAGTGTTTATTTGCTGTTTTGAGTCTTTTAGTTTGTTTTCGTGTTTTAGAGTTATAGTTTTACATTCTTTGAGTCTAGATTAGTGTTTTAAACTTTGTTTTACGTTTTTGAGTCAATTCCAAGTGATTTTGCAATCCCTCCTAATCCCCGGTTTAGAACGATCCCTACTTACGTAATTGCTACAATTGATAAAAAGAGGGTTTAATTTGTGTGCTTATATATTTTGCATCATTTATTACTTGTTATCTACATTTATTTTATATTATTTCATTCAATTAAACGTTTTGAAATGTTTATGCAGATTTGGAAAAGAAAATATTTAGTGTCATGATTTCAATGCATATTAATAACAAAAATTACATGACATTAGAGTTTTGTTTCCTTATATAGTTGTTTTCACATTTATGTAAAAACGAGCATTCTTTTTTCCTTTTCAAATAATTGTAACAAGTAAATTAGCATTTTTTTCACAAATATACAAATGTTATTTTATTCAAAATTACCAATATTTTACATATATAAAATAACAATATCAGTTCCAGGTAAAATAATACATGCAAAATAATTTACCTACGTAATAAATAAATAAATATTGTTTGATTCAAAAGTTATTTAAGCTATTTGCATACACATATATATAATAATATCAAAACGTGCCTAACATATGTAATAAAACATGCAAAATAATTTACCTACAAAATACATGAATGTTGATTGATTGCAAACAACACATAATAATAACAAATGTGCCTAGTATATGTAATAATACATGCAAAATAATTTACCTACAAAATAGGATGTTTTTAGCCAATTGATTCAAAGTTAATTAATTACCTATATTCTACTTTAAAATATAGGTAATTTATTTCACACAGATATAATAATAACAAAATGTGCCTAATGTATACATGCACTAGTAAAAAAAACACTTTGCGCGACGCATGTCCTTTGTCGCACAAAGTCAAAAAACGTCGCGCAAAACTTTGCCCCACGCACCTTCGTCGCACGCAAACCGTCGCAGCAAGGCAGTGACAAAAGGCTTTGCGCGACGCATGTAACCCTTCGTCGCGCAAAGCGTAGGCTGTGTCGCGCAAAACTACTTTGCGCGACGAATCCTACGTTGCGCAAAACTACTTTGCGCGACGAATCCTACGTCGCGCAAAGTATTTTGCGCGACGCATACGTCGCACAAAATTACTTTGCGCGACGTAGGCTGCGTCGCTGAAAGTAGCGTCGCTCAACTTTGCGCGACGTAGCCTGCGTCGGGCAAAGTGGATTTTTGGTTTTTGGTCAAAAATATTATTTTCTTAATTTTTAATAATATTGTAATTAAATTCTAAACAATAATTAATTAACCAAAGAAAAATATTTAATTATAAAATATATATGGAAATGTATTGTATATGTCCGAATAAAAAAAAAAAACTACAAGTAATCTTCTTGGTGAAATGGCTACTAGGTATCAGCAGGGTGAAGTGGCTCGAAAGTCGAAGGTGTATCAAGATCAGGTACTGGTAGCGAGATTTGGAGGCCAGTCATCTGTATGGCTCGTACAAGGTCTCTCATGTGGCTGGGAGGCCTCACCCTCAACTCTGGATGTTGAGGAAGTGTGATCAAAAGGGTCCGGCTCGCAGCGGCGCCGGTGAGGCCGCCGTGCACTGAGCGGGTGAACGGACACTGATGACGTCGATGAGACAGGCACCTGGAACGCCGTAGGAGTAGCCTCAATAAAGGGAGTAGGCTCTCCATTCAATGGAGCACTCACGCATGGAGCAGTAGATGCTGATAATGTGGGAGGCGCATTGGTCACACTCCGACAACGAGTAATCAAATGCGACATCTATACACTTTTTGAACCATAAAATTATAACATTAGAAACTAATCAATTAGCAGCCAAAGTAATAAGTAGGTTACCAACATTCTTAATTTCAAAACAAGTACGGACAATGTATATTTAAATTGAGCAAGTAACAAATTATATGCAACAACCTTATGAACAACCTTGTGTATATGTGTGTGGATCAACAATTAGATACACAAAATAAATGTATTTGTTGTATGGCTGATATTATTCATTTGCAATTTGCCACTATCTGGTGATTCACTTATTGTCAGCTACTGTCCAGAGATATCACTAGCAAGCACCAACTTTTACTTGTCCTAGAGTTGATACTTCATTTTATTTCAAGGAATAAGGTGATACAAAAAGAGGATGACGACAAAGAAGAAACAATATCTTCACCAATATGAAGAATCAGAACGAAAAGCTAAAGCACATAAGTTATGACATTAATCAACAGAAAAAGGTGAAATTTAAGTCATTTTTCTGTACGAGGGATGAAGACTCAAATTCAAGTCTTATTTTCGGTGATCCAGTTATGTAGTTAAGAACTTTGATATCAAGAAAAGTAGGAAACCCATTAATCCATTTAAAAAGCAAAACTTAAATTACTAATATGGTTAAACTAATAAAACTATTATAAAAATTAAAACAGAATAAGAAATGGAAATTCCAAATTGCAATGGCAAACATTTTGCAATCCATCATCCAACCAACTAATCTTCCAATTATTTGCATATACATACATATATACACACACATATATATGCTTGGAATATGTATTTAATTATTGCAGAGAAGCAAAACAGAGAAACGAGAAAATTAAAGGGAAAAGGAAGAAGAGAGAAGAGAAAGAGAACTGAGACTCAAATTTAAGTCATTTTTCGGTACGAGGGATGAAGACTCAAATTCAATTCATATTTTCGGTGATCTAGTTATGTAGTTAAGAACTTTAGAGCATAATTTAAGCATTGTTGAAATGAATCTGCAGTATTCACCAGTGGAATTACAGTTCATGCTCTTATGTCTTTAAGAGTTATCATGTCTGAAGCGGGGACAAAAAGGTAACATAGCTGAGCATATGATAAATTTTGAAATAAGTGTAAAAAGTAGAAAATTTTACCTCCAATAAGAACACCAACTCTAGTTGTTCCCCCACAGCGACCAAACAAGTACTTTGAAGGATTGCACTGGGACACTAGAGACACGACAACCAGTAAAAAAACGATTAGAACAAAACGAGCCAGCTTGAGATTGTGATGCTATGTACATTTCAGTTTCAGAATATTAATATGTCAGGCAATTGGTAAAAGTTACAGATGCATTTCAATTCACATAAATAAATGGAATGCAAGCAGAATTCAAGGCTCGAGATCACAGAGTAAATCACCCACGAGTTCTGACTTCCTATGTATGGTATATTCCAACTATAACAGTTTGTACAGGTAATTGCAAGCTTTTATTTATTCAACAAGAACTCAGTGCAAATCCAAGTTCACTACATCCCCCCGTGAGGAATTAAGATGCGAAATAGGAATTCAGTAGAACTTGTAAGTTTGAGAGACTATCAGTGTAATAGACAACTTGTGCTATCAAGGTTTACGTTAGTTAATGTTATAACTTAATCACGTCCACAACCATCGGATAGCAAAGTTTACTACACGGACAGTTGCACCGGAAAAACTTATGCTGTAATTTTACAAGTCTTCTCTCCCCTCTTAACTTGTACATCCAAGGTCCTAAATATATCTAGTAAAGGCATGTGCTTCACCTAATATCCTCTATAAACAAACAAGGGAAATTGCACAAAGGCTTTGACTTTCGGTGAAGTCTTCGTTGGGATAGCGACCATTCGACTCAAAACAATAAGAAAACATTAGAATACTGCAGATTCATTTCAACAATGCTCAAATTATGCTCTACATACTCAGATCAATTCTTGATAATAACTCATAAAAACTACCAAACATAAATAAGTCATCGACAAAATTGCAAAAACTTCAACAAGAACACCTTCATGTTCATACTCAAAACACACATACAGATCAACAAAATTGCAAAAACTTCAGACAATCAACTCGAATCACATCACAAAAAAATGAATTTGACAAAAACCCAACATGCAATTTGAGCCTAAACCCTAAATAACAAAAACCCATCAAAAATCAGAAACCCTCACCTTGAATTTGGGACTTGATTCGCGTCGGTTTCGAGATTCGCGTCGATACCCGTCGTTTAGAACGAGAGGGAGAGAGACAACCGATAGAGTAGTGGTGGTGGTTGGATTCGAGATTGTGAAGAGGAAAGCTTGCGAACGAGAGGGAGAGAGATGTGTACGGGAAAGAGAGGAAAGATGAGCAAGAGGGAAGAGAGAGGTCTATCAATTATACGGGAAAGAGGCAAAGACCGAAAGAGGGAAGTGCCAAACTTAGGAAAAATTGAAACAAAGCGCCTATTTTTCACTATTGAAGCGCCAAAATTATCATATCTTGCGCAACGTTGGTATACAATTTGACGTCGCGCAAAGTGCTTTTGCGTGACGACCATGTTAAGGCGTCGCGCAAAGTATTTTTTTTTTTCAATTATTATAAAAATTACTGAAAATATGACTTTACTCCTTTCAAATTCAAATTTTTTTTTACATAAACCCCAAAATAATATATTTTTCTAATAAAAACCCTCAAATTTTTTTTTACATATATATATCATTCAATTTCTTAAGTGTTATAAGTATTAAATAAATAAATTAAAATCTACTTAGTAAATATATATACCATTGAACTTGATGAGAAACGCATTGTTAGAAATCCACTAGTAAATATATATCTAATTAGTTAATATATATATATATTATATTATATTATATAATTATTATATTTTGTAGGGGTATAAAATTGTTAAATTAATATATATAATTATTATAGTTTATTCATACTTTTATTAAGTATAACATAAGATTTTGTGATATCCACTAGTGTAAATATTTTAAATTGAAGATCGAATTCATTCTTTGTATTCATATAGGGTCAATGAGTGTAGCTGTAAAAAATCATCAAAATCGGAGTTAAAATAACCGTTAAATCCTGATTTTTCGTTTTATAAGCGTTGAAAAGTTTTGTCCGGTTACTTGATCTCTGAATGTTTGTTTTTTGCAATTGTTGGCGTATGCGATCTCGAAGTATATACAAACATGTTTGACGGTTGGATCGTTGAAACTAGTTTCGTAGAATGCGTGTATCTCATCAAAACAATAGATTCACTAACACTTAAAAGTTTATTCATACTTTCATTAAGTATAACATAAGATTTTTTGGTATCCACTTGTGTAAATATTTTAAATTGAAGATCGAATTCATTCATTGTATTCATATAGGGTCAAGGAGTGTAGCTGTAAAAAAATCATCAAAATCGAAGTTAAAATAACCGTTAAATCGTGAGTTTTCGTTTATAACCGTTGAAAAGTTTTGTCATGTTACTTGATCTCTGAATGTTTGTTTTTTGCAATTTTTGGCGTATACGATCTCGAAGTATATACAAACATATTTGACGGTTGGATCATTGAAACTAGTTTCGTAGAATGAGTATCCCATCAAAACAATAAATTCACTAATACTTAAGAGTTTATTCATACTTTCATTAAGGATAACATAAGATTTTTGTGGTATCCACTAGTGTAAATATTTTAAATTGAAGATCGAATTCATTCATTGTATTCATATAGGGTCAAGGAGTGTAGCTGTAAAAAATCATCTAAATCGGAGTTAAAATAACCGTTAAATCGTGATTTTTCGTTTATAACCATTGAAAAGTTTTGTCATGTTACTTGATCTCTGAATGTTTGTTTTTTGCAATTTTTGGCGTATACGATCTCGAAGTATATACAAACATGTTTGACGGTTGGATCATTGAAACTAGTTTCGTAGAATGAGTATCCCATCAAAACAATAGATTCACTACTACTTAAGAGTTTATTCATACTTTCATTAAGTATAACATAAGATTTTGTGGTATCCACTAGTGTAAATATTTTAAATTGAAGATCGAATTCATTCATTGTATTCATATAGGATTAAGGAGTGTAGCTGTAAAAAATAATCAAAATCGGAGTTAAAATAACCGTTAAATCGTGATTTTTCGTTTTATACATTTAAGGATCACTCCCCTGGGCGATGTGAGATGTTACAATCCACCCCCCTTAGGGGCCCGACGTCCTCGTCGGCACACTTCCGGCCAGGGATTGGCTCTGATACCATTGTCACATCCCGGCCCGGGTCCACCATATCCCGGGCCCGTTCCACCACCGTAGCACGATATTGTCCGCTTTGGGCTTACCATTCCCTCACGGTTTTGTTTTTGGGAACTCACAAGCAACTTCCCAGTGGGTCACCCATCCTGGGAGTGCTCTGGCCTCCTTCTCGCTTAACTTTGGAGTTCCTACGGAACTCGAAGCCAGTGAGCTCCCAAAAGGCCTCGTGCTAGGTAGAGATGGGAATATACATTTAAGGATCACTCCTCTGGGCGATGTGAGATGTTACATCACGTGTCATTATAAAAATAGTGGGATATGTCATATGTGTGATAAAAAGTTAATAACTTAAAAAAAAAAACAAAAATTCTCACCACTTTTATTAATTTTCATTTTCCCTCCCTTTTTTGTTTGCTTTTCAGCTTTTCTTATCATTTTCATTTTTTCCCTCCCTTCTTTTTCTTCAAAGGGCGGCAGCCTACCCATCTTCCCCTCTGCAGGTGAGGAAGAGGGGAAGGCAGCTATGGAGCTTTTGACTTGTGTTAGAACACTGGAAAGAAAGACAAAAAGGTACATTTTCGTGTTGACTTTGCGCGACGAAGCTAGCGTTGCGCAAAGCTGTTTTGATCGACGTAGTGAACCTGCGTCGCGCAAAGTTGGAAAAAAAGCGGTAAAACAAGCTTGGTTTGGCGCCAAACCCTTGCGCGACGCACAGGATGTCGCGCAAGTGGGAGTGCGTCGCGCAAAACTATTTTGCGCGACGTAGTTGTACCTTCGTCGCGCAAAACTGTTTTGCGCGACGCACTCCTTCGTCGCGCAAAGACCACTTGTGCAACGTTTAGGGTTTAGCGTCGCGCAAACATACTTTGCGCGACGAAATTTACTGCGTCGCGCAAACATGTTTTTGTACTAGTGAAAATAATTTACCTACAATGGTTGTCAAACAAATATAATAAATGGAATAGATGATGGTGAGACAAGTATAAAGTGGATACTTTTGTAATTTACCTACTGAATAAATGAATGTTGATTGATTGCAAACAACACATAATAATAACAAATGTGCCTAGTATATGTAATAATACATGCAAAATTATTTACCTACAAAATCAAAGGATGTTTTTATCCAATTGATTCAAAGTTAATTAATTACCTTTATTCTACTTAAAAATATAGGTAATTTATTTCACAGAGATATAATAACAACAAAATGTGCTTAACGTATACATGCAAAATAATTTACCTACAATGATTGTCAAACAAATAAAAGAAATGGAACTGATGATGGTAAGACAAGTATAAAGTAGATACTTTTGTAATAATAAAGCACTTATTTGCTATAATTATGGTGGTAATTAAATTCATCAACATAATTAGGGTGTTGTGGCACAGTTGTAAATATTTTGAAAATAATAGGTATTTATTTGTTTACATGGCAATTTATTTCAAATTTGAGTTTTATTTGGATGTTTAAAACGAGATGGGTTTTTATCAAAGAAATAAGTGTTGCATGAGCTTATATCTAAAGAACCCTATATTTTACTGCCCAAACTCCGTACGAAATGATCAATCTTTCTTACCATATACCTATATCGACAATTATATTGCACCACCCTCTATGGAGGAGGAGGAGGGACCAGTTTTCCCAAAGGCTCGAGCTGACACGTTCACGTTCATATACATCTAGTACACTTGCCAAATACTCAATGCCACAAACCATATTAAAAACTCAAAAAAATACATATCTTTTTGGTAGAAATAAATTCAATCTTCAGAGATCCCTTTTTCCTTTGTAAGACTTTGTCTAACCACATGGAGACCTCTCACCTCTTGCAAACTCTGTGTACTTTCTTTATTGAGGTTCGGTCTTTGTCTTGTACTTTATTTTTTTCATATGCTTTACGATTTCATTTTTAATTCCCCCAGGTGTTGTTTGTGCCACCGTAGAAGCTTCACTATATAATGTTAATTGTATATTAAAAATATTTTTTTCTTTGCTTTTAGAACAAACTGAAATTATACTGGAATTCTGTAGAGATCTTTACACACACACAATTATAATACATCTTTTTATAATTGAGAAAGGCAAATATAATTATGATAAAGTTGATGTTCAAGTTCAACTACTGAATTAACTGTCATATTAGTTATATGAAAATTTTAAATTAACTACATCGAAATTGTTTTTAGAGACAGATCATTTGTTATGTGATGACTGATTATTTGAGTGAAATGAAAGGTAAAAGCTGCAGTAGCTAAGTGTAATACAGGGAGTTTGAGTTGGTTGAATTATCCTTGATGAGGCTTTTTATAATTCCTTCCACCAATAATTGGGGGACTCTAGCCTATATTTATATAGAAGGGGTATACTTTTTCAATTTCTGTTTAAGGAGCCAATAATGGGTTGAAGTTGAATCTAAGTGGGAACCATGCTTTACACGTCCGAAAAGAGGCATAGGTTTTTCATGGCTTGGGAGCATGCTTGGTGTCCCAATAAAAATTAAAAAAAAATTGCCAATGTCTTCTTCAAATATATCAAGCACTTTAAGTGGATTCCAACTCCTTCTTCAACCATATTGGGATCTCCCGAGGCCACCTCGCTCTCAAAGCTAAGCTTATATATAGCTAGTGGGTTTCCCTCTCATCACCTAACCCTATGAAAATAACACATTGATATTCCAATGACAAATTGGATCCATTATATTAAATACTTTCTCAGATTATTCCATTAATCTTTTGATGTCGGCTCTCCCAAATCTTGGTGCCCAATAGCTTAGGTCTATATCTCTCTTTCAAAAACCAACTGCCCTCCTCTTCACTCATTTATCCCCTTCATTAAACTAGTTAGCTACTTGGAGTTGGATCTTTTATACATATTTTTTTGTTGAAATTTTCAGGTGGACAGCCGAGTGCCCCACTCCAACAACACTAATATTTTCCTCAACTTGATAATTACCACATGTCCAATCAGTCAAGTGTGAAATTTTGTCACAAAGGGTCTCAGTATTAGTCACATTGGGTAATCATATTTAAACTCTTTCTTTCTTTTTTTTACTCACCGATGTGGGATAGCCACCAATTATATGGATAATGTATAAATATCTTTGTTTTTTAGGATCAAAATATATGGACGGATTATATATTATATATAATACATCACCCGAATGAACCTATTATTTTGTGCGATCGGCTTAAAAAGCAAAGGCTCTTTAATTTGCTTTAGCTGCCTAAAGTATTATTTGGTAATATTTATTACTTTGCACCCTAATTGTGATGGCACAGCCATCTCTCTTTCTGAAATTAATTAATTATTTAATTAAACTTAATATATCGAGCTCTCGTGCGTTCCTCTTTCCATGATCTATTGTCTGAGACAAGGGTGAAGAGGAAATGGTATGTGTAAAAGGAAGCAAACAACATGGGGTTAGCTAAAAGATTTAACAGGTGGCTAGCTAGCTGTGCCTGTACTGAGGTGCATGTGTTACTTAAAACACGTCAATGATCAGTACAAATTCGTTCTTCTTTTATCCCTCAATTATTGGTAACTTGATCACTCTGAACTGGAGGGAAAGTTTGCTTTGAGACCTGTGGATAAAATGTTTACTTTTAGGTTAGATAAATAAGATGTTTGTTAGATCTGTATCATACGTGAATGGCTGTTAGCCCCTTACACAAATAAGTTCACTACATAGTATAGGCAGAGTAGCACTATCCACGTACTTATTTTTACTTCTCACACACCACTTATAATTTTTTATCATCGAATTGAACGAATTGAAGAAGAGCAATATGAAAAAATTAACAAAGATGTGTGCATGGGAGGTAAAATAGGTATATGACTATCCTATAGGCAATGATGATGGAGAGAGCTTTTGACTTTACTTACGAATAACATTATTTAGATATGTAAAACTGATATATTAGTACTAAAATTCTCTCCAATACATTTGAATCTCATATACAACAATATACTCACTTGTATTAGAGAAACGCCAGTAACGAGGTCTGCGTTTAAATAACACTATTGTATAATTGTGTTATTTAAATACATATCCTTCTAGGAATTGTTGATTAAGCTCAACTGTCTTACATTGTAAACATTTTATATCAAGTTACGTATCTCAAGACGTGAACTAATTGTTAGTTTTCCTAAATTGTATTGAGGTCTTTTGGAATAAGACTATGATTCTCTCCTCTCCTCTTTTCATTTCCTTCCATTCCCTCATCTCACACTTTTTATTTTGTCTTTCTTTTTCTATAAAAAATTAATATAAGATATTGACGTGATTTAACCGTGACTATTCAAATAGGAGGGAAGATAATGGAAGGGAAAAAAAGATGGGAGATAATCATTCTCCTTTGGAATAAACCATTTTTTCTATCTGGTCACACCCTAGTGCACCTAGGTGATGATGTAACTGATTGACTTACACTGAGTCAAGATACTGTGTTAATTTCTTTTTTTACTCAGTATTGCTTATTAAATTATCAACTAAAATATCATTTTTAAGAACAAAACTAAATCCTTTCCTTTGAATTAATGAGGTTGTGTTTCTCTTAAAAACAAAATTGAAGTTTAACTATATCTGTGTTGCAATATTATATTGTTGTTAATCTTAATTAAACTAGAATGAAAAGTCAATTAACTATTAATTTAGTATTTTTTTTTATTTTGTTGAAAGATATTTTTAGTTCGAATCCTTAAGTAAAAAAATGCAGATAAAAATTATACCTGATAAATTAGCTTGTAGTTGAAACAATAATAATTGATGAACAAATTCATTTTACAAATCATTATGAATATAATGTTAAAGGTACATATGCACTTATTATACATACGTGCTAAATTAAAGTTATGCTAGAATGGTTACCATAATTTTGGGTTTTCTTTTGGATCATTCGAGTCCTCTTAACAAGCTAGAGGGTTACCTGCGATGCCCTCATACAATCATGCATAAAATGATGAGTGAGGACAAAATGATTAACACTAATGGAAAACCCAATAATTAGGCAATCTGTTAGGACTTTCGGTGTTTTGGCTTGGATTATGTTCTGCGATGCCCTCTTGCCAAGTTAAGAAGGTACTTAATGGTTGGTTTGTGGATAAGGATGATGAATATATATTCCTGCTAATTATACAGCAAAATTATGTCAATTTAGTAGCAATGAACAACGCCACTGAGTGGTGCAGGTACGTCCTCTCAACCCAAGAATTAAAATAATGAATGTGGCATGGATCAAAATTTGTAAGCATCATCAACTTGCATATTTTGGAGAGATTTTTCAGTGTGATCGGTACACAAGGTAGTACATCATGTGTTACTATATTAATGGTGAGATATGTGTGTTGAAAAGTTAATAACTTAAAAAATAAAATTTCCCACCACTTACATAAAAACACGTGGTGTACCACTTCTGTTCCCGTAATTCATATAAATACAAATTATAGAATTCATTGGGTTCTTTAATTAATACAAACTAGAAAAGAGCACACAATTTGTGTGTGTGTAAACAATTTCTCTTAATAAGTGCATATATTTTTTTAATATTACATAATTACTGTTTTGTCCTCCTTATGTAAATATTGTGTATCAAAAGTGAGGGTAAAATAGGAAAAATAGGGATATGATTGTCATTTTGTCAGAAGGTACAAAATTACTATTTTGCCCTCCTTTTGTCAATAGTGTGTATCAAAAGTGAGGGTAAAATAGGAAAAAAAAGGGAGAAATTTTTTACAAGGAGGGTTTTCTTCTTAATAATAGTATAGATATTGAGGTTTAAACAACACCCTTATAGATACCCATGGACAGAAGTCAGCCAATAACATTGGTGATTTGAAACACACAGTTCAAGAATTCGTATTGTGCCTTTTGACTGCTGCATGCATATTTTTCTATGCTTTGTTAAGGTTAATTAGTACTAAGTATAAGTATTAACAGCAGATTAAGTTAAACAACACACCTATAGGCTATAGATATCCATGAGGATCTCTAAGCATTGCTTCCAACACCACGTTAATATTTCAATACCAAATAGTTATTAATTTATTTGATGTATTCTAGGCAATGGGCACCAAACTTGGTCCCCAAGTTCTCTTGGATTCCCTAGTGCATGCAAGACAGCTTATATATAGGCTTCCATTTTCGAAAATAAAAAGAAAACATTCATAAAAAATTAACAGTTATAAAAGTACAATTTTGGAATATGTAACTCAATAATGCCCATCTTTATTTACATAATTAATGATATATGTAGATTCTCCCTTTCAATTGTTAATGGAACAAAATAACTATTAAGCGTTAAGTTAGCTCAGATGGTCCTTATTATATATGAAATAGGGTCTAAACCAGTAGTGCCTTTCTAAAGAGACATGTCTTGATTCCATAATAAAATTGGAACCGAGTTAATCTTATAGGATCAATCTTAAATGGAGAGATAAAATAAAATAAAATAAAATAAAAGCAAAATGGCTCAATGTGTCGTAAAATACGAAAGTGAACTATTTGCCTTTGCCTTTTCCTGCATGCACAGAGGAACTTCGTGTGTGAACATGAGCGTTCGTTGAAACTTGAAAGTAGCTACATGCACTGCAAGAAAAAAGAGCAATAATTTATGGTGGCTGTTATCCATGAACTTGCTGGAGGTGAAAAGTGTGAGTTTTAGTGTAAAGGTGATATTTGGCCACTTTTTACATTAAAACTCACACTTTTGACTTGTTCACACTATTTTTTTATTACTGTCACTATTGTTATCTCAACAACTACTACTTTGAATTACTATTTAACAGCGACAATTGCGTTTTTTATTTTTCCTTTTTTTAAGTGATGAATCGCTTTCAAAACCTAATTAATTCATTATTAATAAACAATTTTAACATCATCTTGATATGAAAATCTTACTTTTGTTGCAATGTACATTATAATACATGTGTGATTGTGTAAATTCTAAATAGAGATAAATTAGAAATTTTTCAGGATCTAGAAGATCTTTCTTATTAAATTTTGTATTACTTGGAGAGTAAGTTTATCTCCTCGTTACTATAAATAAAGACACAAGGTCTGAGAAATAACACATAGAATTCCTCAAACCATTTTCTCCATCTCTCTTCCCCATACCGTGCCTTCCTTCTCTCTCTCAATTAAACACAGGCCACAAAAACTTTTTTCTTTACTTAATAATTCATAGGATTAATATGTCAGGTTAGTAATACATAGGAAGCATTTCTTCGGTTGGAAAAAGCATCCTCCACAAACAAAAGAACAACTTACATATCATGAGTACATTTTCATGTGACATCTCGTGCTAATAAAACAATGATATATGGACAAAACTTACACATGTCTTTCTTTTTTTGGCACGAGAAATGAAACTATATTACATGAGAATTGAAAGTCTCAAACAGGCTGATATTGGTTGGGTACACTCTGTACATAAAAAACTTTTTAGAATGTATCACCATGACTGTGTACCTGCTCTATATAAGTCATCGTAAAACAATGGTTGCATGCGTGTGAAAAGTTGACTCCCAGTCAATATAACTGCCGTGATTGTTCTTCGTTTTTCTTTGCAGATGTACTTGGCTTGGAGACAAAAAAAAAAAATTTGCCTAAATTTCTTTGATCAAATTATAAAATGGGAAAAAACTAACTTTACATATGACCAAATGATAAAAAAGTGACTATGGACTAAATTGTAACCTTAAGACGTCCACATTAAGTTTGAATTCCTCAATTGTACAAAATTTCTTGTGTTTACATTTCATGTATTCAAGTTTTACTTTTAAGTCCTTATATTTTTTGAAGTAAATTCCGCATTGAGAATGTGACTGTTACATTAATTATGGAATGTACATGGTCATGTACTGTCAAGTGAATGTCGTTTTAGTTTGAAAAATACAACTCGAAGAGTTTATTTATATATATAGCTAGGTTTCCATCATGATTACTTAAACAATGGCCATGCAGACAGATGTGGTTGATAAAACAAATAGACCGCAAGACAATGAGAGATCTTGAGAGATCTGGAGAGAGATCATTATATACCCAATTTCCAAATTAATTATGGGATTCAGTTCAATAATTAATAATTACTTAATAATAAATTAAACTACATAATTCAATCCACCCTTGACAAAATTTTAGGGTGGGTTTTAATCAATTGAGCGCGCTCCCCGTCCTCTACCAGTCGATCGACCTAGTTCCCTTGTTGGTTCGACAATCTCTTCCATTTCACCAAACGCCGCAAAAAGTCCTTAACCTGTAAAAGTAATGCAATAATATGAAACATTATGTTAAAAACCAAAATAAAAATATATAGATAATATATATATAGCATAAATTCCAGTCAATAATATTGTTCTTACCTCTGCTGGTTCTTGTAAAGTATAAGAAGCATTTGTTTCTTTTGGAACTTTAGAAACTAGAATACCAAATCCTTGTCCTCTATCGCGTAGCACCTGGACATTTTTGGATGTGAAAAATATGTCAAAAGACTTCTACGAAAATATTGTTACTTTATCAAATTAAAGAAACGTACGTAGGGTAGGGATGGCATTTCATACCTTGAAGGCATCCTCGTCTGTTCGATCATCTCCAATATAGACTGGAAATACTTCATTTGAGTTCGCATATCCTAGAGAGACAATAATTCAATATCCTCAGATTTCATTAATATGAAATTTTGTTAATCGGGAATAATCTCGTTCACACGTTCATAGGTGTTTGTGAACATTAATTAATGTTAATCGTATCATAGGATCTTCATCATTCAGCTAATACAAATCATAGTCTTACAAGAAAATTTTGACTCTAAGACTCACCTAATGACTCTAGCAAGAATTCAAGAGCTTTGCCTTTGTCCCATTTGATTGTTGGCCTGATCTCTAATACCTGTTTAAAACCAATAGACCACTGTTAGGCATGCAGTTGCTTGTGTACAAAAAATAACCGCGGCCATGCAAAAAATTCACTGAAATATGTTTGGTCAAGATGATTGATCCAAATAAAGGTAGAAATGGGTGACCAGTAGTTACCTTCCTCCCTTGAGTCAATCTGAGCTTTGGGTACTCATTGAGAACAAGTCTAACTTGCTCTGCTAAAGCTGCCCAACTCTGGCAAATTAAAAAAACAATGAACAGAAATAAATGTGTGCTTCATCAGATTACATGACTAAAAACAGGTTAAAATTAAGAAAAATAAATGAAAATAATAGGTGGGATTTATTTGCTTACCTTCTCATCAACACAACGGAAGTGTACAGATAAGCAAAATTTATTATTTTCCACCCTAGCTCCTGAGATGGATCTAGTTTTCTCCAATAAAGTTTTATACACCTGTTAAAAGAGTTACAAAAAATTAATTAGTCCTCCAAACACACTTTTTTGTATTCTCCTTTTTCTTTTCTTAAAATTGGTATCAGTGAACAAACCTCATCAATCATTGGTACAAACTCACTGGCTGGTTGGAAGAGAACCGCTTGATTATCCTAAATAATTCACCAATTAACAAATTAATTAAAATCATAACAGAAACTGATACAATAGTAAAACAAAAAACGATGATAGAGAACTTTTATTGTGGTATCACACTAGAGCTCACATTCTTATATTTGCTACTTTTGGATGGTCCCCTGATGTCCATCCCATGGCTGCCTGCATAATAAAGCTCTCCTAATTGTACAAAGCTATAAACCTGCAAAATTATCCAAAAACACAATTACCATTATAAATATAGTTCCACTAATCATGAAAAAAAAAAGAAAAACAAAAAGAAACCAATATTTATTTATATTTCTTTATACAGAAAGGAAAACTGTACCTTGTCTCTGCACCTCCCGCTAACTATTGCTGTGGGAAAGTATCTAGCAGCGTCCCTCACTGCTTTTCTCATCTGACCAAAATTACCATAGTAATTCAAAACCTAAGAAAGGCATATACGTATAGTGTACATATATAGATACGTGTATGACATAAAAATATATTTTCTGAAGAAAGTTGGGCAGAATCAGACGGGAGAAAGAATAAACCTCATTGGACATGAAAGCACTATCTGGGTCTTCTACAATGGGGGAGAGGGTACCATCATAGTCAAGAAACATTACAATCTGCTTGCCCTTTGAAGCATTGGTTATCTGCTCAAACATGCTCATAGCTGATGGATGATGAATCTATATATTTAACCAAAAACTAATTAGTTTAAATTCAATTTTAAAACAACCATAATTATTAAGTTATTTTTTTAGAGCAATGCTTACAGTCCAAGAGTTATAATCCACGGTTTCAGAAAGAGACTGAGGAGTGGCTGATTTGACACGAGTTGGAGAAGATGCTCTCAAGGAGTCAACCCAAGCATTGACTCTGGCTGCTCCGCCTTCTGTGTCAACTTTCAAAACCTTGATGTTCATGGGAATGGTGAAGCACCCTCCTCCTCCTCCCTCAGTCATCGGTTTCGGAACCGACTGTGAAAACATAGCCTTTTTTGCAGCAACCGTGACTGTAATAGCCATGCCTTTGGCATCAGAAACAAGCACATTTTGGTTGGTCATTTTTTCTTGCCTGTACACACAAGAAAAAACTACAAACTTTCACACTCTAAACATACCAAAGCGTGAAAATTTTGATTCAATGGAACGAAACGAGAAAACCCATTTGAAGGATTGTGATTCTACCTCGAAGATTTCAAAGAATTTGAGGAAGAGAAAAACAGAGGAAGAGAAAGAACAGAGGAGGTTTGTGGATTGTTTGGGGGATGATGAAACAGGAGGGAAGGGAGGGAGGGATGGTGGGGTTTAATAGAAACAAAAAAACCTGAGGGGAAAGAGAAAAGAAGTTGAGAATCGCAACACACGCGCAGTCGACTAGGCTGCTCGCTCGATCGCTCACAAGTATTTTCAAACATGGTCGCTTGTCAATTTATAACTGTGATTCCACAGCACAAAGCGACGAAATTACCACTCTTGTTCTTGCCTGTATTTTTCGGCCTCAATATTGTAATAGAATTGGGGGAGGGACCACTGTGTGGCCCCAATGCACTCAATAATAACACCCTTCAAACCTTGTCAATAGTTGAACCTAAAGAAAAAAGAAAAGTCATATTGTTAACTACCAAATCGACATGTAATCGGGAAATAATTTTCGGACACTTTTTTCTTCGTGTGCATACTTTTATTCATTATTGACATTTGAATTGAAAAAAAAAACCAAGTGAATTGAGACAAAACCAAATAAAAGTATAAATAACTAAAAAAAGAGTGTGCATGGCACGATGGAAGCCAAGAAGATGCTAAAATGTCTTTACAAGCCTTCTCAGCCCCCGAAAATGTGATATGTCGTGGTGGAACCACTAGTTTGTCCCTTCTAAAAAGAAAAATAAGAGAGTGTGCATAAGACACTGTTCTTTTAAATTTTCTAAGATACTAAATAAAACGACTAGAAATATCTAGTTGTTGTAGTAGAGTACTTATTCAATATGTCGCCCTAACATTGTTGCTTCATATTAAAAATAAAATAAAAAATAAAAAAACATGCATGCATCATTTTTTTACTGATTTGATCTAGTGGTAATTTTCTTCCTCAAAATTAAAAGAGGTATCAAATTGGACCCCTTTTCCTCCAAAATGATTAAAAAGAAAAAATAAATGAAGTCATGTGAGGAAACTCTTATTACGCTTGAGTGTCAAAGATTTAGGAGCACCTTCAATTTAAATATTTTTGTAACATGCATGTCCTAATGACTATTGTAACATCCCACATCGCTCAGGGGAGTAATCCTTAAATGTATATTCCCATCCTTACCTAGCACGAGGCATTTTGGGAGCTCACTGCCAGAGCACTCACAGGATGGGTGACCCACTGGGAAGTTGCTCGTGAGTTCCCAAAAACAAAACCGTGAGGGCGTGATCGGGGCCCAAAGCGGACAATATCGTGCTACGGTAAACAACGTTATTTAAAGCACATAGGTGATACCTATCCTGAGGACGAGCGCATCCAGGGACGTCACGGGGGTTATGACCATTCGACTTATCAGTGAGTGGGCAGTTATTTTCTGTTATTACCTATATACTACTGAATTTCCCAGAAATTGAATTTAAAAGAAAATATGTTTTTGAGATGCCATGCATGCATGTTATGAATTATATGAATTGATAATTGATGCATATATATATGTGAATTAGTGCTGTGGACACACAGGTGAGTATCAGGTGAGTTTTATGTTATTTATGTGAATCATTGATGATGTGAATTGTGTTGAGAGCTCATAACATGCACCCCTGGTGTTAGTGCTTATAGTATTCACTGCACCGCACGCTCACCTTGAATCCAAGTAGGTGCATGTCGTACAGACCATGAGAGGGTTCCGACATGCTAGTCGTATAGATCACTAGAGGTGGTTCCGACTGGTAGGTGACCTTAGATTATGTGCACAGATGATTGATGAGAGAAGCACTAGAGCGTATTATTACACCATTCTTGTCGTACAGACTACTTCAGGTAGTTCCGACTTATGTGCAGAGTAGTGTCGTACAGGTCACCGTGGTGACTCCGGTTGGTTTGGATATTGAGCTATGGAATTAACCGTACAAGACCAACTGCAAGGTCTCCGGTTGATTTATTATGTCATCTGTTATATTGATGCATCCATATTCTGTTATTGACATTTATGGCATGGCATATTTTCTGGATTTGATAAAGATTGATGATATGAGATATATGAGGATTTATATACTATTATGTTATTTTTTGGGAAAGTATACAGGTTTTAAAGCGAGGGGTTAGAAATTTTTTTGATGAAATGTTTTTGAAAAACTTTGGTTTTACTAACCCACTCAATTTTGTTTTGCGCCCCTCCAGGTTTAGCAGCGTTGGTGGCCCACGAGGATTCCCACGGCGTACTAACAGACTACATAAATGTAGGACTCACCTGCGGGTGTTGTAATTTAGTTATGGTCCTACTTGACTGCACCTAGTACTTATGCTCTGAATTTGTGTGTTTCACACTTAAACTTACTCTAGCATGCTAGTTGGATATTATTGCTAGTAGTCGGTTTTTATTCCTTCGTATTTCTCTTATCTTTTGCTTCCGCATCGCACTTTTGATTACGTCACGCTCACGTGACGGCCAGCACGCCTTGATTCTAGGATCGGGGTGTGTCAGTTTGGTATCAGAGCCAATCCCTGGCCGGAAGTGTACCGACGAGGACGTCGGGCCCCTGAGGGGGATGGATTGTAACATCCCACATCGCCCAGGGGAGTGATCCTTAAATGTATCTTCCCATCCCTACCTAGCACGAGGCCTTTTGGGAGCTCACTGGCTTCGGGTTCCGTAGGAACTCCGAAGTTAAGCGAGAAGAAGGCCAGAGCACTCCCAGGATGGGTGACCCACTGGGAAGTTGCTCGTGAGTTCCCAGAAACAAAACCGTGAGGGCGTGATCGGGGCCCAAAGCGGACAATATCGTGCTACGGTGGTAGAGCGGGCCCGGGAAATGGTCCGCCCCTGGCCGGGATGTGACAACTATCCTTAGTCATGATGCAATCTTCCATAAAGATCCTCAGCGGATCAAGAACCTTTGTAAATTAGATTTTCATTAGCGATCACAAGTAAAAATATTGTTGTTCCCCCCCTTAATTTGAATAATCGAACTATAAAATTAAGCTTAACAAAGAAATCCTCTTTAGCAGTTGCCCATCGAATTCTCTGAATACGATAACAAGAATGATAACTTTAATTGTAATTGGTTGTTAATTTCAGAAATCAACAAAGTTCCAAGTATGTGGTCCAATATCTTAGTGGATATGATGTTTGGTGCGTTTCGGATTGGTGTGTCTTGGATCTGAAACCTCCCCCCCCCCCCAACCACCAAAAAAAAATTATCGTAATAGTTTCGAATTCTTCTCCTTCTCCTTATTAATAATAAAAAAATGATAGTTCCAAATTTTCCCACAAGAACTAACAATTATAAAGCCAGCTTAAAATCAAGGAGAAGATGATTAGCTTTTTAATTCGAGTACAAGCTTTTCCTAATTCAGGGAACGAATGAACTAAAACTATAAGGGGTGGTTTGGGAGTGAGGTGCTTAAAAAAAAAGCACCCATGAAAAAAAACTGTGAGGGTTTTAGGTGTTTGGTAAACTGAAAAAAAAATGGCTTATTTTGGAAGCTGCTGTGAGAATAAGCTGAAATCAAAGGAAAAAGCTGAAGCTGCTATTTGCAGCTTTGGAAAACTGGTTTTTTTTCAAAGCACACGGAGCTACAGTGCTCATTTAATGAAAAGACCCACTATCAGACTGCTTTTTTTTTTCCAAAAGCACTTTTACAAAAAAGTTTACCAAACACTCTGCTGATTTATTTCACAGTCGCTTATTCTCACAGCAGTTTTTTTTCAAAGCACAGCAATACCAAACCAGCCCTAAGTCTCTACTTCATCAAACAAACAATCCTTAAAACATAAATCTAAGATTTGTCAATTTCAATCCTTCACCAAACAATTTTATACACCATTGAATTTCTACAACTTATTGAGAAATGTGTGTGCAGTTTTTATAAAGGTTTCCATTTTACTCAAATAATTGTTTAATTAGAAAATTTCCTATCAGAAGCATAACTCCAAATAAATCCAGCTTCCACATCCGAACACTGCTATATATCCATAAAAGAAAAAGTGCCAAATGAAGTACGTGTAATTGTGAATGTATTAGCAGTTTAGCACATATAGGAGAGAGAATTGTTACCAAGCAATGCTCTGATGAGTCACATCATATACCCGTATATACACATATACATACATTATTGCATCCATATAATACACATGGGGTGTGCTATCCACACACCCCATTTTACTTCTCACACACCCCTTGATAATTTCTATCCGTTGGTTTTCTTCAATTCATCCGATCCAACGGCCGAAAATTAAAAAGGTGTGTGAGAAGTAAAATGGGGTGTGTGGATATCACACCCCAATACACATTATTATGCAGAATTTTGAGTAGAAGGGATCCACTATGTGGCCCCAAGTAAAACTTTTTCGCGATCGATGCAAGAAAAAGACTATGTTATAGCACTATCTTGGAGCACTTATCAGAAAATGGCGAAGGTTGACAAAAAAAAAATCAGAAAATGGCGAAGGATCACCTTCAAGTTCAATACGTACTCTCCATGTTTTACATTCAATTGTGAACTAGAATTAATCCAAGTGCACATTCAGAAATAATGGTGCTTCTTATTGCTAGGTAAAAACATATATACGTTATGTATTCTCGTCTCCTAATTATATAACTTGTGCAATGCAGTGATATATGTGCAAAGTCAGATTATGCTGTGACTCATGTTTCTAAAGTTTCTAACTTTTAAAAGTGATCTAAGGAAGATAAAAAATTGCCTCTATAGTTTTCATTAGGGGCGGATGTTTGTACTTATTTATTTAAACTTTTTTTTTTCTATTTAAGGCGGATATGTTTAATTACAAGTTAATGTTTACAAATCATAAAAATAAAGGATATTATTATTTACTAGGGAAAAAAAAACAACAATTATCTAAACCCTAATTCAAATACAAATCCACTTCCCTCACTTTTCTCTTCTCCCTTCTTCAATTGCTGCACAACTCATCAGTTTTCCATTTTTTTCCTTCATTTTTCTTCCCCCTCTTTTTCTGTTGTGCAGATCTCAATCTGTCCTCTCTTTCTTTCATTCTCAGTAATCTTTTGTTGTCTATTTCTCCTTTGCTACTCCGAGAGGACGAAAAGAAAGGTTTGTCACAGAGAAGGTAAAACTCTTTTTATTTGGTTTGATCGAAGCTTGTTTCCATCTTGAATTGTTTTGTAGGTACACTTTACGGGATTTTGAATAATATAGAGTGGAAGAAAATTTTACGAATAGATTGGAATAGGAATATCATTTGATTGATAGTGAGAAAGAGATTCTCAAGAACTTTCAATTTTAGAGGTAATTGCATTGTGTTAATCTTTGTTTAGTGATTTTCTTATACATTTAATTGATTGAAATTCAGATTTGATTTTTTCTGTTTGTTCGTACAAATTACTGTACTTTGTAATTTGGCGTTGTTGTTTATTACGTTTTCTTTTTTGTTTTTTATATAGACTCATGTACTGCTTGAACATAAGAAGATGTCCGCCACTCCTTGTTAGTAGGGGTGATTTTTCTATATATTTGCCCCTATTGGTGGTTTTTAGAGGCATATATTTTTGCCTATATTAATTCGATTTCTTGTAGTGAATGAAGTGATATATATGCAAAGTCAGATTATGATGTGACTCATGTTTCTAAAGTTTCTAACTTTTAAAGGTGATCTAAGGAAGATACCTAATTCTATGAAAAAAAACAACGTAATTTACAAAAATGTCATTTACTTTTTCTTAAAAGAAAAACTTTAAAATAAATATAATAATTTTTATGCCCATCAAATTTGTTTTCCTATAAACCAATAATTCTCCAACAGGCTTCTAATACTTCTTTAATAGGGATACTTCTTTAATAGGCTTCTAATACTTCTAGGGATATGATTACTGATCAAACAGGTCACTGGAGGTTTTTTCGCCATTATTTGGGCGGGGGAGGGTGTGTGGTTCGTCTTTGTTTGAAGAGAGGCACCTGATTTCATTCTCAACAAAATGCTCTTTGAGGTGTATCAAAGAACTGAAATTTGTGATGATTTCATTCTGAGAAAATAACGATTCACGTGGAATATAGTTATGTAAAGAAAATGTATTTGTTTCATAAACACGAGAAGTGCTAAATGCATATTGTTTACCCATAACATATACTGCACAAAACGTATTTGTTTTCATGCAATGTGTTTACCCATAACAATAGACTTGTACGCATAAGAAATGTCGTAATTTACATGTATAAAAAGACAGAGATTATGAAGTACGTAGAACATGCATGAACCTGCAGCCTCAGAACAGTGCATTAGTACAGATCAAATAATAAAAGAATTAATCGACTAGGATGCCGTTCAAAGAATATTTATTTTGAAGTAAGGAAAAGGTTAATTTCAAACGTGGACAACAAGAAAGGATCAATTTGATTAATTAAGGATGTGGTATACCTGAGGAAAGAGAAAGCGAAAGCATCAATTCTAATGATACAATTACTTAATTCCAAATTCGAAACTATATCAGTGCACTTGTTTGTACTAAACTGAAAAAACAACCAGCCGCTCCAACCAAAACCCACGTACGTTGTTTGAATCAAAACCATTAGCTATAACCTATCATTTATAATTTTTCTCCTTACTTTGATGTGGATGCGCTTTTCTACATTCCAGAACATCACCTTTTTGGATTTTTCAATGGATTTTGCATTTCATACACCATACATGTAATTGTCTCCAAATGGAAGCTATCATTTTATTTAATTTGTTTTTCCTATAATATTCTTAACCGTTTATTTTAAGTGGTTGGACTGTTTCTAACGTTTTATATCTATACATTTTCACAAAGAAAAGGCATCCATGCAGCCTCTAATTCGTAAATTAAGATCAAGCTAAGGTCGACAATGTTGAATTTGTTAGCACATTCTGCATTCATATACAAAGAGTGAGATGCATATTATATATATAGTCGCACTTCCGGTTTCTTTTTGTTTTAGCCTGAAAGTTTTGAAAATTAAGACTGTTTGTTCCTCTTTCTTCCTCTCTGTGATTAGATTATGTTGTTGAAAAATATGATTGACCAGCTGCAGAAAGATGGTGGAAGTTTCCTAACAACATGCAAGTACTAAATTGCTTTCAATAATATTTTCTTGGGCTAATTTATAAAAGTTTGGTGACCTACAAATGCCTACGACAAGAAGTGACGTGATATTTTAATTTGACTAAGTGATATTTGATTACAGTAACTTTATGTTTATTTAAATGATACTCTAATTTTAAACAAACAATGAAGAGAATTCAAACTTAGATGTAGAGAGAGAATATACTGACCTAACCAATTTAATTAAGCCCATGTTTAAAAATAAATACGATACTTAAGGAAGAAGTGAAGAGTTTTATTTTTCTTCACTCACATAAAAGAGGCGAAAGCTATTAAGTGCCGTAACCTAGGTTATAAACTAACTAGTAAATCACCAATTAGCTATTGTTCAAGTGATATCAGTTTTTTTTTTTTTAATGGTTTTATTCACTGATATTCTCATCAAAGAATTTGATATTAAGGACTTGGATCTCATCAAAGAATTTGATATTAAGGACTTGGCCTACTCAGACAGTATGGACAATTTTATTAAACTTTGTCACAAGTATTTACCCAAATAAACTTTTACCACATTATTTGACCATATAAAATTTGATAAACATTTTATGCGGGTATCTAAAAACATTTTTAATTAAAAAATGTCTTTATATTCGGTTCCTGAAAAAAAAAATTGTGCTCTTATTCACTATTTCACTTGGTGACTTTTAAGAATGCAGTGATGATTATTCATGCATGGTATTGAGATCTCAATCAAATGCTTGAACCTTCCTCGTTGCTAATAAAAAAAAGAACTTTCATTGTCTTTTTCGATACTTAGTGTGGAACAAAAAATAATCACAAAGCGACACGTGGATTTTTGGGTGAAGATGACAAATTTACCCTCGAGGCATACCGGGTCTCATACACGCGAGCAGTGGAGAATCATCCATCAACCAAATCAGGAGTACCCAAAATAGATAACAAGTTCAAATTTGTCTCATCCATCTTCATTCCATAACCTCCCAAAACATTTCTTTTATTATGATAATTAGCCAATTAATATATTTATACCTAATTAATATATTAATTGCTAATTGAATCACCAAATAACACCCCAAAACACACTTAAAGGCCAGCCACACCCCATTCCCTATATATATGACCCTATTTCTTCTAAAAAGCTAAGTTGATACTCTTGCAAAACTCCCAAAAATCCTCTAAACACTTTTTCTCTCTAAATTCTAACTTTGGCATCGGAGGTTCTTCGGCCAAAGCCCCCCCCATTCATCGTGGGCGCGTGAGGTTCTTGGCCTTGACCAAAGGTGTTGATTGTTTTGTAGGTGCAATTTTGTCCAAGAAGAAGAAGGCGGAAATTTGCATCCACAAATTGGTGCTTTCATTGAGAGTTGAAATCCATACTCGTAGAAGACTCTCGCATAAAAAGGTTTTTTCTCTATTTTCTAGTCCATTTTGAATATTTTTCATACGTTCTTATTATTAGAACTTTTTACTTGCAAAGGTTCTTTGATAAAACGTATAAGAAAAATATAATGGCTAGAAATTTAGAAAATTCCACAAGTGAAAATTCTAATATTCAAGAAATGGGACCGCGGTGATCCACAAGACTAAATGTGATTTTAGGGGGAGCGGCACCGCCACCACAAGGCTCAACCATGGCAACCACCGCGGTGGCCACCATGGCAATCACCCACGGCGAGGTCCATGACTCCACCACCACGGCCCGAGCCATGTCACTTCATGCCCAACACGAGCCATATGCGTTGCCAAGCCGAGCTCAAGACTCGCATTCGCGAGCATCACACGCCGAGCAGCATGCTTCCGCAGCCTTGCCTCCCGCAGCCCAGCCTGCTCCCGACGAGCAGCCCACTCCAGTGGCCTAGCCTGCTCCAGACGAGCAGCCCACTCTCGTGGCCCAGATTACTCCCGACGAGCAGCCCAATCCCGTGGCCCAGCCTGCTCCCACCGAGCAGCCCACTCTCGTGGCCTAGCCTGCTCCCGACGAGCAGCTCACTCCCATAACCCAGCCTACTCACGACAAGCAGTCTACTTTCGTAGCCCAAATCGGTCCAAGATTAGTTCAACCATCTCGATTTCAAATTTTTGGGCTTACGATCGAACCGGGGGCATTCTCACCACATTTCTCCGCGGATTTGACATTTCCCAACTCAAATCTCGTGCCCGGAGTCTACCACATTTCCATTGCTTAAGGAGGCACATTCCTTCCAAGCTCTTCCAATCCAAATGGTGAACAACACTTGTCTTGACAAGTCATAGAGTTGACAAGCGCCCTAGCACAGCAAACGACCTTGGTGAACCAGCTCTTGCAGCGCACCAAGATGCAACGTGCCCCAAACGAGGTGTCCCAAAGTAGGACAAGGGCAGACGAAGAACCTCTCCAGCAGCATCCCGGCAAGCAGCCACTCGACCATCCACGAACCGAGCGTTTGGGCAAAGTACACTCCCGATTGGGCCCCCGAGATAGCGTATACTCTCGTATTAGCGCGCAGATGAGCGTGCACTATCGACTAGGCCCACATACGAGTACATTCACGGTTGAGGACGCACTCCGATAATCAACCTGAGCAGCCTTCCAAGCGAAATATTCATTCACGACTAGGCCCCCAAGGAGTATCCTCCACATTACATCGGAGTAGGCAGCACTGCAGACGGAGAGAAGCAGTCACTCAATCCGGCTCAAGTTTAACCAACAGCCTGTGAGTTACACGTTCGCCTGCTAGGAACATACCACACCCACCGCAGCCACGACATAGACGAGCCGAACATATGGAATAACAGCTTAGACCAGCACATCACGATCGGGGGCAGTCGAAAGCTCTGCCACCCCAACAAAGGAAAATTCAGGAAAAAGTAGAAAGGCTCCTGACCAAGTGATTGCGCAATTTCTTGCTCCAACTAAGCCTCAAAATGGTCTGCTCTCCAGTGCGAGAGGATAAACTAATTGCTCTCCAGTGCGAGAGGGTAAACCAATTCCCCGACACCCATATGGGTTTGCTAGAGCGAGAAGGTAAACCAATTCCCCGACACCCATATGGGTTTGCTCTCCAATGCGAGAGGATAAAGTAATTGCCCTCCAGTGCGAGAGGGTAAACCAATTCCCCGACACCCATATGGGTTTGCTCTCCAATGCGAAAGGATAAACTAATTGCTCTCCAGTGCGAGAAGATAAACCAATTCCCCGACACCCAGATGGGTTTGCTTTCCAGTGTGAGAGGATAAACTAATTGCTCTCCAGTGCGAGAAGGTAAACCAATTCCCCGACACCCATATGGGTTTGCTCTCCATTGCGAGAGGATAAACTAATTGCTCTCCATTGCGAGAGGATAAACCAATTCCCCGACACCCATATGGGTTTGCTCTCCAGTGCGAGAGGGTAAACTAATTGCTCTCCAGTGCGAGAGGGTAAAATAAATCCCTGACACCCATCTGGGTAAACTCTCTAGTGCAAAAAGGCCACATAGTTCAAAAGATCGAATGCTTGAAGATCAACTAAGCAGCAAATGTTGAAAAATCAAACTCAAGCAGTTTCCTCATTTTCAGCAGGCAGCCCAGACGTGGCAGCCCAAACAATTGCCTATCCCCCGCCACTTCCTCGCCCTATGCCGAACCAATCATTGGCTACAATCAAGCCGAGCTGCTCAAGCAATGACCCCTGCCACATCACTTCATTGGCCCATGCCAAGCCGACTCCTGGCCCCTGCCAGCCGACGTGCTGCACCACCCCGACGGCTGCCCCGTGGCAGCGCCACCTAAGAAGAAGACAAGAAGAAATTAAGTTTTTATTACATTGGTGCGGCACGGAGAAGACGAAGAAAGCTACGAAAGTCGGTCCTTTGCACGGGCAAGATGTAGAAGATTGCTAGAGGAAGGGGAACAAATATCCTCTAAGCTCTCTCTCTCTCTTGTTGGGTAG
Source organism: Malus fusca (assembly GCA_035220775.1). Lineage (NCBI taxonomy): Eukaryota > Viridiplantae > Streptophyta > Magnoliopsida > Rosales > Rosaceae > Malus > Malus fusca. The sequence goes on along the minus strand of CM069066.1, from coordinate 23,716,824 downwards.
AATAAATCATTCTCCAAAGTTGATTTAATAACCCATTTAAGGTGGACTTAAATAAGCTTTGAGAGAAATTTATTTCCTTTTCCTAGAAGGATCTAATTTCATATTAAAGAGGGAATCTACATCAAAACAGGAAGCAGTCCTAAGTTTCCTAGAGCAAGAAGATCTCTACACCTGCTGCATTTTCCTACGAGCAGCCCAACAGGTGTGGGGGCATTTGTGGAGACAAAAATAATCACAAAGCGACACGTGGATTTTTGGGTGAAGATGACAAATTTACCCTCGATGCATACCGGGTCTCCTACACGCAAGCAATGGAGAATCATCCATCAACCAAATCAGGAGTACCCAAAATAGGTAACAAGTTCAAATTTGTCTCATCCATCCTCATTCCATAACCTCCCAAAACATTTCTTTTATTATGATAATTAGCCAATTAATATATTTATACCTAATTAATATATTAATTGCTAATTGAATCACCAAATAACACCCCAAAACACACTTAAAGGCCGGCCACACCCCATTCCCTATATATATGACCCTATTTCTTCTAAAAAGTTAAGTTGATACTCTTGCAAAACTCCCAAAAATCCTCTAAACACTTTTTCTCTCTAAATTCTAACTTTGGCATCGGAGGTTCTTCGGCAAAAGCCCCCCCCATTCATCGTGGGCGCGTGAGGTTCTTGGCATTGACCAAAGGTGTTGATTGTTTTGTATGTGCAATTTTGTCCAAGAAGAAGAAGGTGGAAATTTGCATCCACACTTAGGTGTTTTGTACCACAAAAGAAAGGGGATCTCTTGATTTTTTTTAAAAAATGCTATAGCTAGCTAGGTATTTCCGGTTCTTTCTACGAACTTGTTTTCATGGACATTTGTATGTCATTAGTCAAAGTCGGTGGCAGAGATGCTTTGAAGTTTGAAGCCGAACTTGATAGAGAAGTTTAGCAAAATTCTGGTAGCTACAGAGATTGTCAAAAAAGTGAAAGAGTTAGGCAAGCAAAAGGAAGGTTAAAGCCACAAAAACTCTGAATTAGGCCCTTGAAAAATGGAATAACTTTTTTATTAAGCAAGTCCCTTCACCAGCACTCTCATCTTTAGAATGCGCTTAAACATAATTTCTTCTCTATTCCTCTAATATATGTTCTAATTCTGATTTGCCTAATCATGGAACAATAATAATGCAAGGAATCCTAATGCTAAATTCCTACCCAGGGAGAAAAGTGAGATTCCCTTCATGTACTACGTAAGATATTGTTTAGTTTATCATTGGTGGAATATGCAAAGTTGTAAACCTAGAGTTTTATTCCAATTCCACTCACATTCATCTGGATTTGATTCATTTTAATAGCCCCATTCTGGAATACGAACCTTCTTTTTGGAATCATTGCCTCTTTTTCATTTGGGCTAATTATAATTTTACCCTCTGAATATTCGGAATTATTTCACAGTGATCCTTAATTCATTTTTTTTTATGCTAAGTTGGCACCAAACGCTTTAAAATGTATTAATAAGGAGAACAGTGACACTTGTTAAACAAAATGTCAGAAGATATCACATGCTTAACATGTAACTAGTGTTGGGGGCAATGTAGGTTAACTTTTAAACTTTGGGTGAAACTGCACCTTCGCTTCCACCTATAGGTTAAGCATTCTCCAAAGCTGGTAACCAACCAGTGAATGCGCAAACTGCACAAAAACCACACCAGAACCAGCTAAAGTTTATTTGGTTTTGGTCCACTTGTAAGTGACGACAACGACAACCAGGAAAGTTGTGCTTAAAGGAACTGATGGAAAGAAAAGGTCTTGCATAGTTGATGAGGGATATATAGAAGATCAGAAATCAACAAAGATCCTTAAACGATTTAGCGTTGGAAAATATACGATAAAGTGACTAAGATAGGAAACGAGATGAAGATATATATATATATATATATATATAACATGCCGTTTTAATTGAATCACCACCAAAAAGTACATTTGCCCGATAAAAGTTTACCCAACGAACCAATTGTCATCGGGCAAAGCAACTTTACCTAACGGACTTAAAAATTTGGTCAGGCAAAAGAGGTCAACGTTTTGGTTTTTTTTTTTTTTTTTTTTTTCAAAAACTTTGCCTGACAAAATAGTTCGGCAGGTAAATTATTTTTCATCGCGCAAAGTTTTCGGGTTAAGAGAAAAAATTGGCTTGTATTATGCTACATTTTGACCGACGGAAGAACAAGTCTGTTGGGTAGAAAGACTTTGTCCGATGAACCATTTCGTCGGGTAATATATGAGTCGTTGAGTAAAAATCCACAATGACTTGTCCTAAACATAACTAACACTTTTTTACTACTACAAAACCATTTATTAGTGTCGCTATGATAATCGACAAGAAACGTATATTACTGCGGATATTAAGCAAAATCCGACAGAAAATGGATGCAGTGGCGGATATAATAAGCAACTGAAAATACTCTAAAACCGACAGAAATTGTGTCGGATATAACCGACAGAGAATATATTAATAATGAATATATAAGAGTTGTGGAGCCAAAAATAATCACAAGGCGAAACGTGGATTTTTTGACAAAAGAGGACAAAAATACCCTTGAGGCATAACGGGATTCCTACGCGCGAGCAGCGGGTAATCATCCCTCAACCAAGTCAAAAGTGCCCAAAATAGGTAACAATTCAAAACCTAACTCATCAAATCCCTTATACAAGGTAACTCCCCAAAACCTATTTCATTCCATATATTTTTTACCTCATTTTCCCTTTTTTAGCTAATCAATTAGCTAATTATCTTAATCATTCCATAACTCCCCAAATAATTTCTTTCAAAATATGTTAATTAGTCAATTAATAGATTTATTACCTAATTAATCTATTAATGGCTAATTAACCACAATTTACACCCAAAAAATACCTAAATGGCCGGTCCCTATTCTCCTAATAGGGCCGGCCATATCCCTATATATAGCTCACCATTCTCTCCCAAAAACTACTTCCAACTCTTGCTAAAATCTCTAGAATTCTCAAACACTTTTTCTCTCTAAATTCTAACTTTGGCATCAAAGGTTCTTCGGCCAAAGCCCCCTCCCCATTCATCGTGGGCGTGTGAGGCTCTTGGCCTTGACCTAAGGTGTTAATTGTTTTGTAGGTGCAATTTTGTCCAAGATCAAGGGGGAAGAAATTTGCATCCACTTTCACTGAGAGAAGAGTCACACACTCGTAGAAGACTCCCGCATCAAAAGGTTTTTTTATTTTCTTGTCCATTTGTAGATTTTTCGTACGTTCTTATTATTAGAATTTTTTATTTGCAAAGATTCTTTGATAAAACGAAAAAGAGAAATACAATGGCTAGAAATTTAGAAAATTCCACAAGTGAAAATTCCAATATTCAAGAAATGGGACCACGGCGATCCACGAGGCTAAATGTGATCATAGGAGCGGCATCATCGTTACGGGGCTCCACCATGGCAACCACCGCGTTGGCCACCACGATCACTACTACCCGTAGCGAGGTCCATGGTACCGCTACCACGGCCCGAGCCGTGCCATCCAAGGCTCACGGCACCAAGGCCACGGCCCAAGCCATGTCACTCCAAGCCCAACGCGAACTCAACGCGTTGCCAAGCCGAGCCTAAGCCTCGCACCCATGTGCATCACACTCCGAGCAGCCCACTCTCATGGCCCAGCTTGTTCCAGCTGAGCAGCCAACTCTCGTGGCCCAGCCTGCTCCCGCCGAGCAGTCCACTCTCGTGACACAACCTGCTACTATGGCCTAGCATGCTCCAGCCGAGCAGCCCACTCTCGTGGCCCAATCTGCTTCCGCGGCCCAGTCTGCTCCCGTGGCCTTCCAAGTAGCCCAAATCAATCCAAGATTAGTTCAACTATCCCGGCTCCAAATTTCCAGAATGATGATCGAACCAGGAGCATTTTCACCACATTTTTCTGCGGATTCAGCATTTCCCAACTCAAATCTCGCGCCCGGAGTCTACCACACTTCCACTGCTCAAGACGACACATTCATTCCAAGCTATTCCAACCCAAATGGAGAACATCACTTGTCTCGACAAGTCATAAAGTTGACGAGCACCCTCGCACATCAGACGACCTTGGTGAACCAACTCTTGCAGCGCACCAAGATGCAATATGCCCCAGACGAGGTGTCCCGAAGTAGGACAAGGGCAGACAAATGACCTCTCCAGCAGCATCCCGGCAAGCAGCCACTTGACCAGCAGCGAACCGAGTGTTTAGGCAGTGTACACTCCCGATTGGGCCCCCGAGATAGCGTATACTCCCGTCTTAGAGCGAGGAGGAGCGTGCACTCTCGACTAAGCCCACATACATTCACAGTTGGGGTCACACTCCGATAGTCAACATGAGCAACCTTCCATACGAAGTGTTCATTCACGGCTAAGCCCGCAATGAGCATCTTCCACCTCACATCGGAGTAGGCAGCACGACGGAATGAGAGAAACAGTCACTCAATCCGGTTCAAGTTCAACCGGCAGCCTGTGAAGAAATCGCTCGCTTGCTAGGAACACGCTACACTCACCGTATCCGGGGCATAGACGAGCTAAACACATGGAAGAACAGCTTAGACCGGCAAGTCACGGTTAGGGGCAGCCGAGAGCTCTACTACCTCAACAAAGGAAAATTCAGGAAGAAGTAGAGAGACTTTTGACCAAGTGATTGCGTAATTTCCAACGCAACGAGGTCACCGACGAGGCACTACGACGGAACATGACCAACATAAGCAGGTCACATTTCACAGACGAGATCTAGCAGGCAGAACCTCCATGCAAGTTCAGCATCCCACATTTCACATCTTTCAAATGGGATGAAGACCCGGAGAGACACTTAAAGCACTACTGAAGCGCAATGATCCTCTATCGAAACAACGATGATCTCATGTGCAAGATATTCGCCACCACTTTACAAGGCGAGGCGCAAGATTGGTTCTACACCCTGCCGCCACAATCCATCTGGATTTTCGACGAACTTTCTTTGGTTTTCACCAAAGAATATTCATCATATTGCTCAATCAAAAAGAAGTCTGACCATTTGTTCGACGTCAAGAAGAACCCAAATGAGTCGTTTCGCGACTATGTGAGGATGTTCAAAGCAGAGAAGGCAAGGATAGTCGAATGCAACGACTCGATAGCTAGAGCAGTCTTCTAAAAAAGACTTCCAGCAGACCACCCGTTTTCGAAAAATTGATCATGAAAGAATATCTAACTCTGGCAGACTCTTTCGCTCTGGCAGATAAGCATGCACTTTGGAACGAGGCTCGCCAATGCACATTCAAGGACTTTAAGAAGTACCCGACATCACCTCCCTACTATCCAAACCGGAAGTAGCGGAGGACTTATTTGCATGTTTGACGGTATCTAAAGCAGCAATAAGCTCTACCATCATGCGAGAAAAGTTGGGGGCCCGACTACCTGTATTCTACAATTCAAAAACTCTCATCGATGCTATTAAAAATTCAAAAACTAACTTTGACGATAGTTGTTGTAACCTAGAAGCTCAAGTTTTACCTTCAAACGCATGCAGTCATCCTCATGACGCACTATTTTACCCAATCCAGACACGCGGCGATAAAGGCGTAAGACCCTGGCGAATGCAAAGTTTTCTGACGAACGTAACAACTCGGCCCAAAAGACATGCCAAGGGCAAACGAACACTGAAATGACACACTCGAAAGCAAGTTTTTTCCTTGTCGCCCCAAAAGATTCTACATAGAGCAACATGTACCGGTAGTTTAGCACCACTTCCTACTACGTGTCACACGGTCCTAGCCGACCCTTACTCCATAATTCAACTTTAGAATGGTCCAATACCGGCGGTTGAGCATCTCGTGCTGCGTGTAACATGGCCCCAGTTCCACGGCTCCCTACCACGCATTCATGACGTAACATAGTGGCCCAACAATGGAAACTTCTGGCATTTGCATATCCACGGCCCATCCAACTACAAAGGTTCAAGAGTAGGCGTAGTCCTTGTCATCCAAACAGTTCGATGCCTAGGTTTCAAAGTATCCAACAATGAATCAGAATACGAGACCCTACTAGCAGGCTTCCGAATGGCAAAAGACACAAGTAGTGAAAAAGCTCGCAATTCATTATGATTCCCAGCTAATCACTAGCAAGACCGTTTTAGGCGTTTCAGACTTACACCCTCAATCAAGTTCCACAGGCAGACAACGCTCACGTGAATGCACTAGCCGGCCAAGGCTCCGCCCTTGACCACCAACTCAAACACTCTATTCTGGTGGAGTATCTAGACGAGCCGAGCATAGAAGCGAAACCAGCAGCTGAGGTGTCATAATTTAGTACAACTCCAAACTGACAAGACTTCATCGTAAACTACATGGTCAATGGCACATTCCCCACGAAAAGATTGGAGTCTAGGAAGCTCCAAATCAAGGTAATACGCTACTACATGTGGAATAGCATTCTCATCCGAAAATCCTACACCGGACCATATCTCTGCTGCCTAGCGCCTCTCGATAACTTGAAGGTTCTAAGCTCAATCCACGAAGGCGTTTGTGGAAATCACTTCGGAGGTCGATCTTTATCACAGAATGCTCTTAACACAGGCTACTACTGGCCTACCATGCACCAAGATGCTAAGGAGTTAGTACAAAAGTACAACCATTGCCAACGCTACAAGCCAGTACCAGCACTGCCTGCTAGCGAGCTACACCCGCAAACGAATCCTTAGCCGTTCATGTAGTGGGCAATCAACTTGGTAGAACCTATGCCGCCTGTTACTAGAGGCAGAGGCATGATGATCGTGGCAACAGACTACTTCACCAAATGGGTAGAAGCATAGCCCAAGATGACAACGACTCAGACGGACATAAAGCACTTCATATGGAGGAACATCATTTGCCGATTTGGCATCCCTTAGTCCATCGTCACCGACAACGACCCGTAATTCGTGGGCCAAGATGTGGTGAAGTTCTTCCAAAAGTATAGCATCGAGCAGGACATATCCATGCCAAGATATCCTTAAGGCAGTGCCGGGTCGAAGCATCCAACAAGATGATCCTCGTCTGCCTTAAGAAATCTCTCACCAACAATAAGGGAAAATGGCCAGATGAACTCCCCGGATGTCTATGAGCATATCACACCACCAAAAGGCGAGCAACCGGTGAGACTCTTTTCTCTTTGGCATTTGGCTAAGAAGTAATCATTCATCCCAATGTCATCAAGCCAAGTATTACTGCACTACTACTAAGCATTGAGCAGAATAGTAAGAACATGGCCACAAGCTTAGATCTGGTAGAGGACAAGCACGAGCAAACCATCACCTGCATCGCAGCCTACCAACTACAACTCATTTCCAACTACAACAAAAGGGCCAAGATCCAGCAGTTCCAGCCCGAAGATCTAGTCCTAAGAAAAGCCTTCATCACTGCCTGCAGAGAAGGCTCCAAAAAGATGGATCCCATCTGGGAAGATCCGTACAAGATCAGCAGAGTAGGCGTGATCGGATCATATTTATATATATTTTTACTTCGAATTCACTCGTCTTTTCTTAGTTAGTTTCTCATATTTTTGTGCTATTTACTTTGTTTTTGTGTTTTATAGAATTTATCTAGCTAAGAAAATAAAAATAGCATAAGTGTGATTTTATGTAATAAATTCGTGTTAAAACTGTTTATCTTTTAAATTAAATAAAAAAATATATATATAATAATTATAATTTATTTCATGGTTTGTTTTATATAAAATGAGAAAAGGATAAAAAATATAAAGGGCTGCCTTTGGGTAGCTGTTTTGTGAAGTTAAGAACGTGGGAAGGTTGGCAGAAAGCAAAAGAAAATAATAAGGAAATGTGTGGAGCACTTCGTGTGAGTGGAGGGAATAAAGAAATAAAATATGGCAGAATAAAGGGAGCACAGGACTGACGGGCTCTAGAGGGAGGTCGCTGCCTTTGGCAGCTGGGGACTGACGGGGGAGGAATAAGAAGGCAGCACGCAGAAGCTGCCAGGCAGCTGTCGCAAGCAGGTCAGTGAAAAGGAGAGGAGCTGCCTTGCCTTGGCAGCTGGAGACAGGGCCTCGGGGAGATAGCTGCTGCGAGCCAAGAGAGGGAGCACGGGAGGGAGGACAGCTGCTTTGGCAGCTTGGAGTGACGAGGGACAGCGAGGTCAGTAAGGCTGCCTTTGTCTTGTGCTAGGAGTAAAGCTCGGCCTTGGGGAAAGTCAGCTGCGAGAGAGAATAGCGAGGATGGGAGGAAGCAGCAGGGCTGCACGTCGAGTTCCTTTGGCAGCGTAAGAGGAAGGTCTGTCGCGGGGAGGCTTGCGAGGGCTGCTTGGGCAGCGAGAATAGAGAGACAGTGAGCTAAGCTGAGCAGAAAAATAAGAAGGCAGCTTGCGAGAGGAAGTCAGTGAGGAGTGAGCTGCCTTGGGCAGTGAACGCAAAAGCTGAGAGAAGTCAGCACGGCAGTGGGAGGCCTCGGGAGCTGCGCAGGAAGAAAGGTGAGGACGGGGAAGGTTAACGCGCGAAGAGAGATATAGGGAACGCTGCTTTAGCAGCACAGACGCAGGTAGCTGCCCTGCTTGGCAGCTCGGGCGCAGAGAAACTGTCTTTGGCACAGCAGAAGGAATAAGAAAGCTTGCGTGGGGAAGTGCAGCCAGGACAGCGAGCTGTCCTTTGACAGCTCCTTGGAGTCTTGGCAAACAGATCCTTGCATTCTTTTCTATCGGTTAATTCGTTCCTCAAACTCACAGTTTTATTTCTGTTTTAATTTTAATAATGTGTAACTAATTTTATTTTGGCTAGAGTTTAATTCAAAACCATGGTTATATTTGTAATTTGAATTGATTACCTTCAGTTGTGATTTCTGAGTTGTGAATTTAATTTGCTTAACTGCTTGATTGATAACTTATTTTTGTATGTCGATTAAGGATGCATACTTAATTTACATGCATGAATTTGATGCTAGAATATAAGTGAATTTCACCTAATCGTTATGAACTTATATTCACAAGTAGTGAAGGTCGCTTATAAACGATCGCGTTAGGTAAATTCTTGGCATAAGTTTCATGCAATTCATAGTAACAAGTGCCTCGTCAATGCTTATGATTTTCATAAAACTTAATGATTCTTGCTTGTATCTCTATTATGCAATTCATGTAGGGAACTTGTAGGGAATGTTTTGGGTTGTCGTATGCAATCATCCAATCCATTAACTTAAGGAAAATCTGAGAATTAATTTAAGCGGACCTAATTAGTTTGGGGCGTTGAGAATTTACAATTTATTGAAAGAACAACTGAAAATCAATTTAGGTTGCATATATGTCATGTGTGGAGAAGAACCCTCTAGCCAGTCCGTCATTTATCATTTTACCTTAATTTTATGTTTTTGTCAATTCTGTAATTTAATTAAGTTTAATTTACTTTTCATCAAAAAATCAATCCCCCATTTATTTTAAGTGTTAGATTTGTTAGAAATCAATTTAGTTTGTGTTTTCTTGAGTTTTGAAGTATTTTGAGTCTTTTGATTTGGTTTAGTTTATTTGTTAGTTTTATTTTGAGTGATTCTATTTAAGTGTTTTGAGTCTAGTTTAGTGTTTTAAATTTTGTTTTTACGTTTTTAATTTAATTTTACTTTGGTTAGCATCCCTAGTTAATCCCCGGCCTAGAACGATCCCTACTTATCCATATACTACAACTGTCACAAATAGGGTTTAAATTTGTGCGTTAATTTATTTTCGCATCAAATTTTTGGCAAGAGTAATTACACCCTCACCACCATGAAACGATAAAAAGATCGAAAAGCAGTGGAGTGCCTACAATCTGAAGAAGTACCATGTGTGACATCCCGCTACATCAAAGCCCGAAGACTCAAGAAGCTCAACGGGCACCACCTCAGAAGCCAAGGATTATCCAGTTGTTATGCAGTTCCTACCTTACAACTAAGTTCTCGTTCGTTTCACTCGTTTTTCAATGAGGAATTCATAAGTAATCACAACTTGGCTCGACTGCATGCTTACAACAACTGATCACTCCTGCACTTCAAAAGAAGATTGTGCCCTTCTTAGGGATTCATCGCAGGATTTGCGCCCCCCGAAGAACCAACCATGTTCTCTAGTGCGAGAGGGTAAACTAATTGCTCTCCAGTACGAAAGGGTAAACCGATTCCCCGACACCCACATGGGTCAGCTCTCCAAGACGGGAGGATAAACTTTACACTCTGAATATCCAAACGTGGATGAGCCTGGTTGCCCTAGTATAACTACATGCACGATGGCTTGCACCGGGATTCTTAGAAGTAGCCACAATGGTCTTTTTCAAGGCTTTTGGGTCTCTTAGCCTAATCTGTGGGGAACCATGCCCTAGAGACGAAGGGGGCACATTACGCAGTACGCCCTACAGACGGCTGCCTTGGAACCCTAAAGCTGCTACAGAGTGTACTAAGGTAGCCTACAGTTTTCGGATGACTGCCTACAGCTTGCTCTTCGAGCAGTAAAGCTGCGCTAGACTTATACAACCACACATTCTTGTGAAAGGTTAAACAAGCTAGCGCGCATATTCGAAGCTTTATCCACTGCCGACATGATATGTAGTCGATAAGCTTCACCTCTGCCAAGCGTGGAACAACTTACACCAAGTCCTAAAGTGTTGTGATACTTGCTACGCAACCTACAGAATTGGAGAAAGCCAAGGTTAACAGCCTAGCGGTTACGCGGACTTCTATGCTTTTGTAAGTAAGACATCCGGCTGCCAACCCTATGGTTAACAACTTTGCAAAGTTCTACACTAACACCTATGGATGCATAGGCTACGCGAGCTTGCCTACTTATAAAAAAAGTAGCATGTCTGCCACTGGTCTATCAAGTCTAAAGGTTAGGGCATGAACAAAAGAAGCGAAAATAAAGAAAAGCAAATGAAGCATGTTTATGAACAATTAGCAAAGGCCGAAGGAGTTCAAGCAAAATAAAAGCTACAAGGAAAAACAAATAAAATCTTAAAGGCTACCTAGAAAACTACAGCAGCTTGGACATCCCACGACTACTCGATTGCCACATCTTCAGCAGCCGCGACGCTCTTAGCAGCGGCATCATCCGGCGCTTCTCCCCCGGCTGCCCCAGCCTGGGCACTAACTTCTCCAACTACTTCACCAATGGAAGCCTCAAAAGTAAAAGCAAGCAAGTCTTCCGGAGAAATAGAGAAGGTCTCGAAACCTCAAGCCCATCTTTCTCACCCTTTAGTTACTCATTCTTCTTAAGAAGAACAACACAGACGCGCTGCAACTCATCCACTTCCTTCTTCAAACTTTCGTTGATCTTCAGTACACCTTGAAGTTCCAACACTTAGGGTTCAAGCCTATCGACAATTCTCTTGAAGTAGATCACTTGATTATAAGCAGCGATCAACTCTTCATCCTTTGCATAAGCAACGAAACGAAGCTCATAAACTGCAAACTCAAGATCTTGAATCTGAGGTATGTAACATCCAATCCCCTTCTTTGCAGTTTCATACTTAACTTGGATCGCGTCAAGCCTAGTCTTTAAGTCAATGATCTCGTGGCGAGCGGTCTCAAGCTGCAGAGAAGAGGGGCAGAAATATTATACCCATTCAAAGCAACAAGCTCATAATCCAACCTCTTGATCTCCTCGGCTGAGGAATAAGCTTCAGCTGCCATAGTCTTCGCCACCTCCTTGGCAGCCTTGCTATATATGCATCATAGCAAACAGAGCAGTCCTTCTATATTGAGTCGTATGCTTCGCAAAGGAACTTGGGCAAACAACATTTATACCGCCATCAACAAACTTAGCACAAGCGTCCATGTCTTCAAGAAGATCTAGCTTCAAAATCACATAGATCTCAGCAGCCTCCCCAGAAGCAGGCTTAATGGATTTCTCACAGCTGCCCACGCGAGCAGTCTCCTCCTTCCTAGCAGGCGAATCAATCTCAACAGCAAAGGGAATGGGCCTTGGCGCCACTTTAGCAGCAGAGTCCACCTTATCGCTATTCATAGTACCAAGCCTCTCCAAAGGTGAACCTGACTTAGCTCCCAACAGGCATCTTGGTACAGACTTCGGCACTGGGGGCATGACAGGACCTTTACGCTGAGCAATCCTATCAGCAATCGTACTAACTATTCTCGACATGGCAGGTGCCACAGGCTCAGATCTAGCAGCCTCATTTTTTCTTCCCATTGGAAGAAGTTATGTCAATCACAGGCATCTCGGCTGCAGGCAAACCCTCATGAGCAGCGGATGAAGTCTTCAGTTTTTCTCAACCGGCATCTCTTGAGCAGGCGAGGAAGATCTCTTTTTTCCACCTTCATTCATAGTAGGTTCCAAGACAACGATCAGACGAGCCAATGCATTCACCTTGGTCCTCTTTGCCTCATCTTTCGGGAGCAATCCATATTTCTCCTGGCGAATAGAACTAAGCAGCCAACGCCATTCACGGTACTCAGCAAGGGAACTTAGCCTAGCATTCCAGCAGGCAAGATGCATGCATGCCCAGCATTCCAGCAGCTCATAAGGCCCACGACCTTCTCTTTTCTCTCAATCACCGGCCTAGCCCGTGTCAGGACTAAAAGCCCAAAAGACATGAGCCATGCAGCCAATCTAGCACTACATCACAGCGCTTCAATCCGCGGCCCTAGCCGCACAAGCTGTCTGTGGCTCTAGCTAAGTTGAGCAGCCTAAAGCAGTAGTCCCTGCAACAACACCTCTTCAGCCTATGCCGAGTTAACTCCTAGCCCCTGCCAGCCGACGTGCCACACCACCCCGACAGTTGCCCCACGATAGCACTATCCAAGAAGAAAACAAGAAAAATTAATTTTTTTACATCAGTGCGGCACGGAGAAGACGAAGAAATCAACGAAAGACGGTTTTTTGCAAGGGCAAGATGTAGAAGATTGCTAGAGGAAGGGAACAAATATCCTCTAAGCTCTCTCTCTCTCTTGTAGGGTAGAATAAATCGCTTTCCAAAGTTGATTTAATAATCCACTTAAGGTGGACTTAAATAGGCTTTGAGAGAAATTTATTTCCTTTTTAAAGAGGGAATCTACATCAAAATAGGAAGCAGTCCTACGTTTCTAAAGCAAGAAGATCTCTACACATATTGCTCTTTCCTACAAGCAACCCAACAAGTGTGGGGGTATTTGTGGAGCCAAAAATAATCACAAGGCGACACGTGGATTTTTGGACAAAAGAGGACAAAAATTCCCTTGAGGCATAACGGGATTCCTACGCACAAGCAGCGGGTAATCATCCCTCAACCAAGTCAAAAGTGCCCAAAATATGTCTAAATTGGATGAAAAATACTATATTCTTTGAATTAGAATACTGGTCAAAATTGAAAATCAGACACATTGCCAATACCATGGATATTGAGAGGAACGTTTGTGATAATGTGGTGGAAACGACTCCCTGGTATTAGTATGGAAGAAATAGGGATACGGCCCAACTTATGGGTGGAATGTGCTAATGGTAAATACATGAATGAATACACCAATTGTACTTTCAAGTTGGATGGCAATAAAACATTCTTGAAGTGGTTGTAAAGTGTGAAATTTCCAAACAGGTACATTGACAACATATCAAGACATGCTCAAATGGAAAGTGGCACATTGTCGGGTTTAAAGAGTCATGATTGTCATGTGTTACTGCAGCAGCTCATTCTGGTTGATATTCGGCCCTATTTGGACATTGAGGTTGTTCAAACGATTGTATATTTGTCTCGTTTCTTTCAACAACTATATGCTAAACCGTTGCAAAAGTAGGATGTAAATGACATGAGCGAAAATATTATGTACATCATATGCCAGCTAGACCAAATATATACACTAGCACTTTTCACGACTATGACGGGGTAGGGAGGAAGGGGAAGAACGGGGTGAGGATAGGGGGGTTGGGGGAGGATGGGCCTGGGCGAGTGGGCTCAGTTGTTTTTCTAATTGTTTAGGATTGTTAAAAAATTTAGGAGATTTTTTTGATATTAGAAACTTTTAGGAAATATTAGACACATTAGAAAATTGTAGGAAATTTTTAGAAATTTTTAAGAAGTAAGAGAATTTGTTTTAGCAGTATTAGAATTTGTATTAATTTTAGAAATTTTAGTATTGTTTTAGAATTTTTTTTGCAATTTTTTGCCATCATCGCACATTGCACAACATTTCACCCACTTCAGAGTTGTTTATGACTCACGACATCAACAAGCAGAGGTCGAAGTCAACAGGTTGTTGAGTGAGACATGGGAGCCATCATTCGCACCAAGTGCCTCATGAGAGTCCCTGCATGGAAGAAGCTCACCCCGAGGTAAAATAAGCGATGATGATAGAGCTTTCGATAAGTGTAATTTTACTTATATAGAGTAATTTTAAACTAAAACTTTTTTTTTTGTCAATTTCAAGTCAACTTTGAGATCGATATGGCAGAGCTAGGTATGTTCGAGTAAATAACCCGAGTGTGGACTCATCAGTTCAAGGAGTGGTTGTACCACCTGCACAACTACTACTAGACTTATGCATCTTATATTGAAGTTCTTACCCATTCACTTTCAGAGTTTGTGGAAAGGATAGACGATTTTGGCACTAGCCTTGCGGTCATTTTCAAAGCTCTTAATTTTTTCATATAGACAAATATTTAAGTTTTAATAATATTGTACGAATATTTCAGTTTTAGTAAAATTGTACGAATTTTTCAATTTTAATATAATTGAATAAATTTTTTAGTATAGTGATTTTTTTAGATTAATTTAATTAAAACTAAATAATTTATTTAATAAAATATAAATTATATTACAAATTTTTAAAAAACAAAATTAAAAGTTTGTCTGGCAAACACTTTCGTCAAGCATGTATTATGTACTTTTTGTTCTTTGAATTCTTTACTCGACGACTGTTTCATCAGGCAAATTTTTTTTTTCTTTCTTATTTCCGGCAACCAAACGAAAAACTTAAGTCAGCCAAGTCATATTCGTCGGGCTAAGTTAGTCAATGCACTTCCCTCGACAAAGCTGTTTCGTCGTGTAAACAGCATTTGCTCGACAGAGTTCTACAATTCTTTGAGCAAAAGTTTCAGCTATGACCTTTGCCTAACTAATTTTGCCCGACCAAATTATGTAGGCCAAAACGATTAGCAACAATTTGGATGAAAATGATCTTTAAAGCTTTCAAGGTTAAAAGGCTCTAAGTCCCCATATCAAGGATGAGATGTCAAGACAAAATGGAAGACTTTGGAGAAGTTTTGGTGCTAGTATAACTTTCCCCTAAGGGCCATGATTAGGCCTGGCAATTTTTGACACACCCGTTAACCCAACACGACACGACACGAAATTAACAAGTTATCGGGTCGACACGATAAGGAATCGGGTCGTTATTGGGTAACCCGATAAGCACCTATTAAGATAACCGGTTGGTCTGGGTATACACGATACACAATAAGCAAAATATTAATCTAATAATTTTATACCCCTAAAAATACTATAATAATTATATATATCATATATATATATTTATTTATTTATTTAATTTAGAAAATTTGGAAAAAATGAGGTAATATTTTTTTTTATGGTATAGTACTATTGTTTTATTTCTTTTCGTAATTATTTTGGTAAACTTGTCATAATTTGGATGGTTTATAATGTTTGATTTTTCTATACTTAGTTTATGCAGAAGAGAGTTCTGATGTGGAAACCCTTACTGAAAACATCATCAACATAACTCTTGAATGTAATAGATCAAGCCAAAGTTCCAATACAATTTCCCCCATGATGATCGATGAAAATTGAAGGATTTTGTAAAAGGAATAACATGCAAGCTTTGAGTTTCATTGGCAAGATTTTAACTTCTGAGAAAGGCTTCACAACTTTGAAAAGAAAAATTCATTATTTTGCATATCCTTGCACATTTGATATTTTGTAGTAGACTAGTAGTGTATTGGTGCTTTTTTTATTAAGCTCTTATTTTGGAGTGTAGATGTAGTACTTAACAACAAATGTGTTTTTATGTTTTGAAGTAATATTTATGTGGCAATGTGGTATGTGCAAATTTAAGAAGAAAAAAAATATTTTTCTTAACGGGTCATATCGGGTCTGGTCATTTTACCTATTGGGTAAAGTGACACGACCTGTCAATGACCCGTCAAGATAACGGGTGTGACACGACACGACCCGTTAAGATAACAGGTGTTACACGAAACAAGACAAACACGACCCGTTTGCCAGTCCTAGCCGAGATATAAAGAAAGAGAGGGAGTTTGTGTGCCTCTAAGTTTCCTCTCCAATAACCCTAATGAGTTTCGGCTATAATGCCACTTTTGTACCCACTCACAAGTTAGTGGAATAATTACGGTGTACAATCCATTAGGTTCCATTAGCATGGCAATGGGCAATTGTAACTCTTTCTAATCGATTGTGAGTTGAAACTTACTTTCAATTCTCTCTATGATGAAGATTAGTGATTACTAATCTTCAGGGCTTCCACAAATTATGAGTGACACCTAGCAATATGTCATGATTACCCAAGCTAAGTAGAAGTGGTCGGAGAACCTATTTAGTAACAACCACAATGCAATAAGATCCTTCTCTAATCCAATACTCTTAACCACATTGTTTAGTTGATAGTTTATCTCACGACTACTAGCCAATGCTATACATCTCTATATAATTCTAGTGAACATGATTTGGAACATTCTTCCAAAGTCATATTCATATGCTTTGACCAAAAACTCTCAAACCATATCTTAGAGTATTCTCCTTCACATCTCTGTGAATAAATCAATGACCCTAGCAAGGCTAGGAACATGCCCAAGATGAGGCATGTACTTTGTTACATTGTCAAATTATCAAAGACGTACCACAAGGCTTTTGTGGTGTACCAAGTCAAAGAATTACTTTGCATTATTGCAACCAATGAGTTTTTACATGACATGTATGTCGATACTCTCTCAGGGTCGGTCCATTGATTTTTTAGGCCCAAGGTATGGGCAATAATAGTGCCCTTGGATAAGTCCACATAAGAAAGATCATTTGTTTTTTTATTCAGACATATAAAAAAAAGGTCCCCATGACTGAACTCTTAACAACCATACAATTAATGTTAGGCATTTTTTCAAACTAACCGTTCAACCCGTCCAACTCGCCATGACGGACGGATTGGGTTAGTTCTAAAACTAATGTGTTGAAATTCAGGTTATAACTTATAACACACCGCCCATTTACAAGTTTGCTAGAATAGAGCTTCTAAAAGTTCAAACCGAAGTTAGCCAAAACCGACCAAGATATAGAAAAGAAAGTGTTATTTACATACCCATTTTTACCTCTCACACACATTTATTATTTTTTTTAGTAATTGATCATCTTAATTCATTTGATATGATGAGTGAAAAATAAAAAGTTGTGTGAGAAGTAAAAATGAGTGTGTAGATTGAAGGAAAAAATTTTGTCCTAGCTAAGAACATGTATGAACATTTGAATACATATGCTAACAATTAACTCTTTAAAGTAGGCATGCATCCAAAAACAATTCATGAAACCCATGACTTTCAAAGCCTAGTATATGGTGAACCAAAAGACTCTTTAACAACATTAAAGATAATTAAGAATTTAGAGATTCTTTACCCTTGAAGCTCATCCTTGATTACACAAGGGATTCACCCAAGTGGAGGGCCTTCAAGTCACCTCCTTGCTCCTTGGATCTTCCTTGTGATTTTCCTCCTTTTAGTGCTCCTTTGCTTCTTTGAGGATTTGAGGATTAGTTCTCCAAAACACCAAAAGTTTGATGTCTCTATGTCTCTTCACCAAGGATGTAATTTGTGAGGATGAAAATGGATCACTTAGGGAAGTAAATTTGCTAGATAACTTTCCCCAAGTAGCTTAGAAAACCCTAATTGAAAACAAAGCTATAAAGATGAATTTATACTTCATTTCTTAGGTGAGTGGCAAACTTGCAATTAAGCAAACTTGCATACCCTCACCCTAAATGGTTGGCCTATATGGTTATTGGGCTTATTGCCCATTTTGTTTTAGTTGTCATACAACTTAAACATAATGGGCCTTGTGGACCAAAACACTTTTGGGCCCCGAAGCCCTAAAACCAACTTAAAAGCCCAATACGAACATTTCGTATAATTAATTAACTAATTAATTAATCTTGACCATTCTTCAATTAAACCATTTAATTGCTTATCCATTTCATTTAATTGCTTCACATATATCCTTATTTGGTGTGCGATCCATTAGGTTCCAATTAGCGAGGCAGTGGGCGATGTTACTCTTAACTATCGATTGTGAATTGAATCCACATTTCAATTCTCCCTTTTTGATGATTAGTGTTTGCTAATCAATAGGGCTTCCACAAACCATGAGTGACACCTAGCAGTATGTCATGGTTACCCAAGCTAAGTAGAATTGGTTGGAGAACCTATCCAGTTACAATTACAATGCAATACGGTCCTTCTCTAATACAATACTCTTAACCACATTGTTTTAAGTGATAGTTTGTTTCATGTCTACTATCCAATGTGATACTTTCTTATATGATTCCCTTGAATATGATTTGGAACGTCTTCCTTAGTCATATTCATTTGCTTTGGCCAAAGACTTTAGAATCATATTTTAGAGTATACTCCTTCCACCATGGAAGGTTAAAGATCCCTTGTTGTGCATTCATATGCCTACATGACTAGATCACATGACCCCAACAATGCCGTGGACAATCCGAAGGAATGCCTTTGTCATGATCAAAGATCAAGGACCTAACCATTAGACATCTATGATGCCTCAGGTCTAAGGACTACTTTGCATATTGTAACCTTAGAGTTCGTACATGACATGTATGTTTGAACTCTCATTAATCGCAGTTCAGTGTACTCGATTACTCTTTCGAGCACCTATGTGTTTGTCTTAGTGTCCAACACCAAATGACTTGAGACTAGTTCATACTCACGTTTGAGTCAACATAACACATACTAACCTTAGCGGATTGTCAATGCCCAATTGGCAATCCTATGGCTAGGAACGTTTTAGGAATGAACATAAGAGAAAGGTCTCCTTAATCTAACTCATTAGATCACTTATCTTTTATGTCAAATACATCCCTTGGATTCTCTTATTGATTAAACACATGATACAATAAATAGTGATTAACAATAAGTATTGCCCTTCCGTTAAACATATAAAAGTTTAACATATTAAGTATTCCAAAAAGCTATTACATCAAATGAGTGGCTTTGTGGGCATACTTCCAACAATCTCCCACTTGCACTCAAAGCCATCCTCTCATGTATCTAATACTCATCTTATCCATATGACGATCAAGCTGGATTTGAGTCATTGGCTTTGTCAGTGGATCTGCTACATTATCGGCTGAAGCAACTTTGAGGATGTTGACTTTCCCCTCGGCAGCATATCATCTTATGATATTAAAGCGCCTATCAAAATGCTTGTTCTTTTGATGAGCCCTGGGTTCCTTGGCTTGAGCTATCGCCCCACTATTATCACAGTACAAAGTTACTGGTGATGTGATGGTTGGAACCACTCCAAGTTCAGTAATGAACTTTTTCATCTAGAACGCTTCTTTGCCGGCTTCAGCTGTAGCGACATATTCAGCCTCTGTCGTGGAATCAGCAATTACACTTTGTTTCTTGCTTTTCCAACTGACAGCCCCACCATTCAGAGTGAATACATATCCGGAGTTGGAACTTCTATCATCGACGTCAGATTGGAAATCTGCGTCTGTATAAGCTTCCACTCGCAACTCTGATGCTCTTCCATAAACGAGGAACATGTCCTTAGTTCTTCTTAAGTACTTAAGGACCATCTTGACAGCTGCCCAGTGTTCTGATCCTGGGTTAGATTGATATCGACTAGTAATGCTCACAGCATACGCGCTATCAGGCCTTGTGCATATCATGGCATACATGAGACTCCCTATGGCGGAAGCATAAGGAATTTCATTCATTTAGCCGTATCTCTTCAGGAGTCTTAGGTCCCATGGACTTAGAAAGGTGAATTCCATGTCTCACAAGAAGAAAACCTTTCTTAGATTGTTCCATCTGGAACCTACTTAGCACCTTATCAATGTACATCGATTGGGATAATCCAATTAATTTTCTGGATCTATTACGATAGAGTTTTATCCCAAGTACATAAGATGCATCTCCTAAATCTTTCATGTGGAAGGTTTTAGACAACCACACTTTTACAGAAGAAAGTACTGCAGTGTCATTCCCGAATAGTAATATGTCATCTACATATAACACTAGGAATACTACTGCATCCCCAACGACTTTTTGATAAACACAATTGTCGTCTTCGTTTTGAGTAAAACCAAACGTTTTGATTTCAGTATCGAAACGAATGTTCCAGCTCCTGGAGGCTTGCTTAAGTCCATAAATGGACCTTTGAAGCTTGCATGCCTTAGTCTCTTCAGACTCGGACACGAAACCTTCGGGTTGAGTCATATAGAGCTCTTCCTGTAGGTAGCCGTTCAGAAAGGCCGTCTTCACGTCCATTTGCCATCTCTTTGAATCAATGTCGGACATTGCTTCAGTGTAGTCCCTAGGGTCCTCCTTTGTTTCATTGTCACCTAAAAGGTACAATTCATCAAAGTCATTATTTAAGCCAAACCTCATAGGTGGCTTACTAACCCGTTCAGATCTACGTGGAGCTAGGGGTTCAGGAACAGGGTTGTCAATATGTCGAGTGCTTGTTTGTGGTTCATTATTAATCTCATTAATTTCCATCTGTTTGCTTATAGTTCCTTTGAGAACAAATTCGTCCTCTAGAAACTTAGCAGTTCTGGCGACAAAGACTTTCTGGTCGTCAGGATGGTAGAACTCATATCCCATAGTTTCTTTAGGATATCCCACAAAATAGCATCTTACTGATCTCGCTTCAAGCTTAGTAGCCTCAAGCTTCTTGACATATGCTTCACAACCCCAAATCTTAATATGATTAAGACTTGGCTTTCTTCCATGCCATATCTCATAGGGTGTTTGTGAAACTGATTTGGAAGGTACTCTATTAAGCAAGTAAGCTGCTGTATATAGAGCGTATCCCCAGAATGTTACTGGTAGATCAGCGGAACTCATCATAGAACGAACCATGTTCATCAAGGTTTGATTTCTCCTTTCAGAAACTCCATTAAGTTGTGGAGTTCCCGGTGGAGTCCACTGTGATATTATTCCACACTCTTTGAGATAATCTAGGAACTCATTACTCAGATATTCACCCCCTCGATCCGATCTTAGGATTTTTATCTGTTTCCCAGTTTGCTTCTCAACTTCATTCTTGAATTCTTTGAACCTTTCAAAGGATTCTGACTTGTACTTCATAAGATATACATAGCCAAACCGAGAGTGATCGTCGGTGAATGTGATATAGTATGAGAAGCCTTCTCTCGACGTAGTAGACGTAGGTCCACATACGTCAGTGTGGATTAACCCTAGAATTTCAGTGGCACGCTCTCCTTTTCCAGTAAATGGAGATTTGGTCATCTTCCCTTTCAAGCAACTTTCACAAGTACCCATCCGGTCATTACCTAATGGGCGGAAATATCCGTCTTTCGACATCTTGCGAGTCTTATCAAGGTTCACATGTCCAAGTTTAAGATGCCATATCTTTTCTTGGTTAACTTCTTCTCTAGCCCTTTTGGGTTTTGAGGTATTCCCGCTTTCAATACAGTGCATCCCACTATTCGTCTCTAGGTGAAAAAATCCCTCTATCATATTACCATGAGAGATAATACGACCGTTCAAGTATAAAGTGCAACTCATTTTGTCAAACAACACTGAGTGCCCATCTCGTAAAAGCTTAGAGATGGAAATCAAATTCTTTATACATGAAGGAAAATATAAACAATTTTTAAGTTCCAGGACTTCCCCAGAGGGTAGGTTAAGCATATAGGTGCCTATTGCTTTTGCAGAGATTTTAGTGCCGTTCCCAACTCGCACAACCATCTCCTCATTGCGCAGTGACCTGCTCCCTGTTAGTCCCTGCAACGTATTACAGATATGTTGACTAGCGCCTGAATCAAATATCCAGGAATTGGAGCCCACTGTAAAAGCACTCTCTATGACAGAAATAGTCTCTTCAAAAGTCCTTGTCATAAGGCTCGCAATGCGCACCCTGTATTTCTTCTTCCAACGTTCATCATTTCCACAATGAAAGCATGTTCCTTTGGATTTCTTTGCCTTCTTCTTATGTAACCTTTTCCTTATCATTGCATTCTCACTCCCACTGTCCTTTTTGAAACATTTTTCAAATTTACAGCACATGTCAATCATCTCTTTCAAAGAATGATCGAATCTATTCACTTTATAGTTTACGATAAACTTAGTGAAATCATCCAAGAGAGATGCAAGGAAAAAGTCTTGGGCCATTTTCCCATCGATGGAAGTTCCTAAACTTTGAAGATCTTGAAAGATCCTTTCCATCTTTTGTCCATGTTTATGGACCGATGTCCCCTTTGCCATTTTGTCATTCATTAGACTACAAATATTTGAGAATCGTACATTACTAGTCTCAATGTCATGCATCTTATGCAAACTTTCAACCATGGCACAAGAAGTGTCCATGTGCTTATGTAGCTTCATAAGCTCCTCACTAAGTGAAGTGAGGATTAAGCATTTGGCTTGTAAGTCATCCTCATAGTGTCTAACATAATTTTGACACTCCTCCTTTGAAGCTAGTTTCGTAGGAGGTACATGAGGAGGGGATTGCTTAAGTACATACAATATGTCTTTCACCTTTGAGACATTCTCAATGTGGCGATACCAAGCAAGGAAACGTTGGCCCTTTAGGCCCTTTTTGTCAAGTATAATGGTGGGTATAATTTTAGGCATTTCGTTCACTACATAACATAACAGAAATCAAATTAGCATTGTTGTTTAAAACTATTTTGATTGGGTCTTTTAATCAAATAGTATCACCCACCATTTTTGGCAAATTCCACATCCCTCAATAGAATTCGAGAGTTATATTGAACTCTTAGTGGGTTATGGGAGACTCACCATTACCAAGCCCACCTCAGAAGAATATCTTATTGGTTAGCAAAAATAATGATGAGAGAATAACGCATTATTCATTTACAACCTTTTGTAATTACCCATCTAGTTCGGCCTCTAGAGAATGATGCCTCAGAAGAATATCTTATTGGCATCATTGCACTTAGTTTAAGTCATTCCCACCATGCTAGTTCAAATAGGGGTTCAAGAATGGCCTCAGAAGAATATCATATTGGCCATACTCGTTGCCTACTTTCACTTCATCATATGTTTATGGGCTTCTCCTGAATGTAAGCACATACTTTGTATACCCCAGAACTGGACGAATACGGTGTACGAGTCACAAACGATTGAAGCCCACCACGGTGGAAGGCCTACGAAGAGATATTCTAAACATCTCTCGCTTATCAACTTAATATTCATTTGTTGAGGGAATAGCGTTGGGCTACATCAAAACATTTTAATCACATTAAAAGAACTTGGGCCTATCACAACCATTGGTCCAAGTTTATATGAATTAGTAGTATATAATACTCCCACTGTTTCGTTGAAACAAGCGAGACTATATGGAACTACTAACGAATGTTTTGCATCCTCATATGGACTATATAGTCATATTAGGTTTTAGGATGATTATGAACCGTTTGATTTGATCCAACACGAGCCTTGTGTTGGACCTTGGGTCTAAGGTATGTAGTTGTTGATTTTAGTTACGCGTTTAATCCAATTAAACCGTTATTTCCTATTGGGCGTTGGACACAAAAGGAATACATGAAATAATAATAAGGGCTTATGCCCTTTTACAACATAAATGATGGACTTATGTCCATTTACAACAATCTTGAACTAATCAAATTACATTCAAATCTACACTACCAAGCCCAAACATTCATAATGTAAAGCGGCCAATCACATAGCTCAATTATCGAGGCATTTGGTTCATAATCACCCTTCTCTTAATCAAACACATTTAATTAAGAAAACAACTTTAAAACAATTGGTTTTCGGATCCATAGAATTGATTTAAATGAAACTAAATAAAATGAAAATCCAATTCTCATTTAAAGAGACAAACCATTTTGTTCTCATCTAATTTGGGCCATTTTCTAAAAACAAAAACTTTTGGGGTCACTTTGTAAAAACACAAGAGTCCACAACTTCATGTAATTACAACTTAGAACCCAAACATTTTTAATAATGTCAAAAACATCATTAAAGGAGCAAAACAATTTGTCCTTTAAAGTTTTTGGACCTTAACGTAAAAACGTAAACTTTTGGGCCAAAATGCAAATACACAAAAGTATCAAAACTTTATGTAAGTGCACAAAACACCCAAAAATACCCTATTTAATAGGGTGGCCGGCCATAAGTGGTTTTTATTGGTAAAATTCAAATTTTATACAAAGTTTTGTAAGTGGGTTATGTTAGGTGAGGTAAAGATGAAATAAAATTTTGTATGAAATGATTTATGTCATTCTTTAAAACAAAGTTTGTCTCCCATTAAAATTACTTAATCATTAACCATCACCCACTAAAATTAAATCAAAACTTTATGTAAAAAACATAAAACTTTTTGAATCAAAACTTCAAAACTTTTTGTTCTTGGCAAGAACTCCAAGAACATTGAAGAACACTTATGAAAACTCAAAATACATGGCACCAAATTTTTAGTTCCAATATTCATGCTTAAATGAAATACATCTACAACATTTGAGATGCTAAATTTTCTAGCAAAATTTATATTCAAAGCAAGAACAAAGCTTGTAACATTTACAACATTTAAATCATAAAACATGAAAATCACAAAACCCAAAAGGATCCACCATACACTAGACCTAGGCTCTTGATACCACTTGAAGGAAAACATTTTGTCCTAGCTAAGAACATGTATGAACATTTGAATACATATGCTAACAATTAACTCTTTAAAGTAGGCATGCATCCAAAAACAATTCATGAAACCCATGACTTTCAAAGCCTAGTATATGGTGAACCAAAAGACTCTTTAACAACATTAAAGATAATTAAGAATTTAGAGATTCTTTACCCTTGAAGCTCATCCTTGATTACACAAGGGATTCACCCAAGTGGAGGGCCTTCAAGTCACCTCCTTGCTCCTTGGATCTTCCTTGTGATTTTCCTCCTTTTAGTGCTCCTTTGCTTCTTTGAGGATTTGAGGATTAGTTCTCCAAAACACCAAAAGTTTGATGTCTCTATGTCTCTTCACCAAGGATGTAATTTGTGAGGATGAAAATGGATCACTTAGGGAAGTAAATTTGCTAGATAACTTTCCCCAAGTAGCTTAGAAAACCCTAATTGAAAACAAAGCTATAAAGATGAATTTAAACTTCATTTCTTAGGTGAGTGGCAAACTTGCAATTAAGCAAACTTGCATACCCTCACCCTAAATGGTTGGCCTATATGGTTATTGGGCTTATTGCCCATTTTGTTTTAGTTGTCATACAACTTAAACATAATGGGCCTTGTGGACCAAAACACTTTTGGGCCCCGAAGCCCTAAAACCAACTTAAAAGCCCAATACGAACATTTCGTAT
The DNA here is from genome assembly GCA_035220775.1 of Malus fusca. Lineage (NCBI taxonomy): Eukaryota > Viridiplantae > Streptophyta > Magnoliopsida > Rosales > Rosaceae > Malus > Malus fusca. The sequence goes on along the minus strand of CM069066.1, from coordinate 23,691,301 downwards.
AATTAATTAACTAATTAATTAATCTTGACCATTCTTCAATTAAACCATTTAATTGCTTATCCATTTCATTTAATTGCTTCACATATATCCTTATTTGGTGTGCGATCCATTAGGTTCCAATTAGCGAGGCAGTGGGCGATGTTACTCTTAACTATCGATTGTGAATTGAATCCACATTTCAATTCTCCCTTTTTGATGATTAGTGTTTGCTAATCAATAGGGCTTCCACAAACCATGAGTGACACCTAGCAGTATGTCATGGTTACCCAAGCTAAGTAGAATTGGTTGGAGAACCTATCCAGTTACAATTACAATGCAATACGGTCCTTCTCTAATACAATACTCTTAACCACATTGTTTTAAGTGATAGTTTGTTTCATGTCTACTATCCAATGTGATACTTTCTTATATGATTCCCTTGAATATGATTTGGAACGTCTTCCTTAGTCATATTCATTTGCTTTGGCCAAAGACTTTAGAATCATATTTTAGAGTATACTCCTTCCACCATGGAAGGTTAAAGATCCCTTGTTGTGCATTCATATGCCTACATGACTAGATCACATGACCCCAACAATGCCGTGGACAATCCGAAGGAATGCCTTTGTCATGATCAAAGATCAAGGACCTAACCATTAGACATCTATGATGCCTCAGGTCTAAGGACTACTTTGCATATTGTAACCTTAGAGTTCGTACATGACATGTATGTTTGAACTCTCATTAATCGCAGTTCAGTGTACTCGATTACTCTTTCGAGCACCTATGTGTTTGTCTTAGTGTCCAACACCAAATGACTTGAGACTAGTTCATACTCACGTTTGAGTCAACATAACACATACTAACCTTAGCGGATTGTCAATGCCCAATTGGCAATCCTATGGCTAGGAACGTTTTAGGAATGAACATAAGAGAAAGGTCTCCTTAATCTAACTCATTAGATCACTTATCTCTTATGTCAAATACATCCCTTGGATTCTCTTATTGATTAAACACATGATACAATAAATAGTGATTAACAATAAGTATTGCCCTTCCGTTAAACATATAAAAGTTTAACATATTAAGTATTCCAAAAAGCTATTACATCAAATGAGTGGCTTTGTGGGCATACTTCCAACATAGATAGCACTACTCTATAGAAATCAATGCACTCTTTCTTCACGCATGGCACTTTTTAACTCATTGATGCCCTATTCTTTCCTAGATATCATAACCCATTAACTTCTTTTTTTAATATTTTAAAGGACCCAATAACTATTCTTTCCACCAAATTACTGTAGATCTCTTTCAGCCAATGAAGTATTGAACAGTCGACCTTGACAACCTCTCTACTGAATTCCCTTCTAAGTTTCTTCTTAAATCAAGCTTTGTCAAATACTAGAGTTTAGTCAATAGCTATTTTTCTTCTTCTTCTTCCTTAGGATATTCTCCTGGTTCATTATTTCCCACCGTTGCTGCCATATACATATGCTTATAAACTAATTTTGGTGCCCCTCAAGATTTAGGGCACCAAAATTTTGCTGCCATATACCTATGTGGGCACCACGTTTGCGCTGCCCAAGGGCCGATCATGGGTCATGTACTCTTTATTGGCATTGTTAGTGTACTCAACAACCTTTGGAGCACCTAGGTGTTGTCTTAATGTCTAACACTAATGACTTAGAGACTAGTCATATTCCTTATTGTGTTGACATAACACATACTAGTCTTAGCAGATTGTCAATGCCCAATTGGAAATTTATGGCTAGGGACGTTGTAGGAATGAACATAAGAGAAAGGTCTCGTTGGTCCAACTTACTTAGATCACTTCCCTCTTAAGTTGATTACACTCCTTGGATTCTGTTATTGATTAAACACGTAATACATTAATAGCAATAGACAATGAGCTTTCATTAAACTAAATAAGCGTTTAATAAACTAAGTAATCCAAAAGCTATTACATCAAATGAGTGGCTTTAAGGGCAATACTTCTAGCAACTATCTCATGGAAACTCGATGAATTGATCCGCCTAGTCAAGGGCTGAGATTCTTTTGCCACAAATTAATATAACTTTTGAAGTACAATAATTCGTATAGGAAATAATCAAGTTCGGGCTATAGCTATGACTAGTTTATGTTTCTCTATTTGAAGGATTTTGGTTCATATATTCCCCAACAGGATCCTCTCCGGATTCTCTTTGTGAGGATCCTGGGGATCCATGAATCATGTCCGTTCACCGTACATCGTGCGGTCAATTTTTATCAGGTACTGTTTGTGTTTAATTTCAAATAAAACTTTTAAAATGATTGATGATCGCATGATATACGATGAACGAACACGATTTACGGATCTCCAGAATCCTCACAAGAGGATCCGGATTCATATATTCCCACCTTTGACATTCGCATGGGACTCACTTAAGTAGCAGTGAAAGAAACTTCCACTCAATGACTGATAAATAAATAAATAAATATATATCCCCTTGGACATGGATCCTCTCCGGATTCATTCGTTCTAATCCACCAAATCTTGTAATCCGAGCCATTGAAATTTGATCAAACAGCTAAAGTTATTATACCTTTTAAAGTGGACCCCTGTTTATAACCATTGGATCAAATTTCAATGGCCCGGATTATGGGATTTGGTGGATTATGACCAATGGATCATATCCCCTTTACTACTTGCAGGCCACTTGTCCAAGTTATTATCTTTTTTTAAGTCCCACATGTGTTTATTTTGTTTACTAAGAGTATAAACCAAAGTTGCTACCACTTTCTTGTTTGCTAGCTATAATGATGCGGGAGGAAGACTCGGAGAAAACAATTTGAAACCATTAATATGCTTTGGAATAACAAAGGTTTTGTGTTTTAATTACTTAGGAATTTGTTAAGTTATTTTGGGAGTTGTAAGGGTGTCATGGAAACTTGAGGTCTATTAATTTGTAAACACTTATAAATATTGTACTAGAGAGCCTTGAATGGTAGATTGGAATGAATTAAAATATATTTTACTTTATGCAATTGAAGTGAATGATTTCTCCTTCCCCAATCAAGCATTTGGCTTGGTCGTGTGAGCGAATCCACGATTAGCGACGTGAGCGAGCTCCGTTGCCCCTGGTTGAGTGATTCCTAGGTTATCTATCCCTCATCTTTTCGAGACCCTTGGTCTTTCCTGCATCAAGTGGCATCAGAGTAGGTTTTCCGTTGTGTATGAAGATCATGGGTGAGATTTTCCATCCGTTTGAAAATCAATTGGTTGAAGAGACTAGCTCGGTCGATTGGAATTCGCCGCCAATTTATGACAAGTACGTTGATGACGACAAAGAAGTCAATGAGAACTTTGTTGATTGGAGTTCTACACCAATCTATGACGAGAAAAATGATTATTACAAGTATTTGATTTTAGTCGCTAATCAAGAGTGTTGTAGGCAGCTTGAGGTCACTTGTTCTCCATATTGGGATTCTGCCCCAATTTTTGTTGACTACCATGTAGACGCAGGTAAGAGTTCATGGGTTGAACAACGATGTGGACAACTTACAAAGAATGTGAAGCCTCTTGCATTATGTTTTCATGATTATATTTGGGATGAATTCATTGATCGTGCTTTGGTTAAGAGAAAATGTTTGGATAAGGAACTACCTTTTTCTCATTATTGGAGTTTTCTTTTCTCATTCATGAGTATTTACGGTCTCCCAGAAGCAATAAGTTTGGAAGCCTATATGCATCACAATTCTTTTGGAAGAAAAAGGGGATCGATCTATACACGATGGAAACAAAAAATATATTATGAATTTTGTGCTCTTTGCAATGTTGTACGAATTGTGATTATCTTACTAAAATCTCTACTATGGGAAACAATTGTTGGGCATCCGAAAGATCGAGGAAGAGCAAATGAAATTCGAGGACGAATTTTCTTCGAGAAGAGGAGAATGATGCAGGAGGAAGACTCGGAGAAAACAATTTGAAACCATTAATATGCTTTGGAATAACAAAGGTTTTGTATTTTAATTACTTAGGAATTTGTTAAGTTATTTTTGGAGTTGTAAGGGTGTCATGGAAACTTGAGGTCTATTAATTTGTAAACGCTTATAAATATTGTACTAGAGAGCCTTGAATGGTAGATTGGAATGAATTAAAATATATTTTGCTTTGTGCAATTGAAATGAGTGATTTCTCCTTCCCCAATCAAGCATTTGGCTTGGTCGTGTGAGCGAATCCACGATTAACGACGTGAGCGAGCTCCGTTGCCCCTGGTTGAGTGATTCCCAGGTTATCTATCCCTTGTCTTTTTGAGACCCTTGGTCTTTCCTGCATCATATAATGTCTGCTTGAAGATTGGTGAAGACTGAAAACCACCGAAACAATAAGTTGGAGTAATATAATTAAAAGGAAAGGTCAAAGCCTCCGATTTCAAACCATAGTTGGTGTATATAATTTTGAGACTCTACGTTTATACTTAATGTATACAACCATGCTAGCAAGAAGAGGAAGCGGCGCCAAGTCACTACTAGTGAATTAGCAGGTGCATAAGTGCTGCCATGAAAGGAGGAAGGAGAGAGGGGAGGAGGAGAGATTGGTTGTTTGGTTATGGGTGCAAGTTTAGGGTTGATTGTTTGGTTATGGGTGTAGAAAGAGTTTAAGTGACTTGTGATTTTATTTCACTGGGTCACATGGTAGTGTCATTATATTGGGTCCTCACTAGTGAGTGCCTAAGTGTATATGAACGCGAAAGTTCTAAAGAACTCAAATTTAATAAATGCATGATTGCAAATAAGAATTCAGATTTACCAAAAATCATGTATACAAACAGGAACCGAGATTTGAAAAAGAAAATTAATTACTGCAAAATTGAAAATCAGAGATGGAGAAAGAGAAGGAAAGGTAATGGGGAGTGGAAGGTCTAGATCGAGAGAGGGGGCTGATGTTAATGTCTGTTTAACGTGAGTTTAAAAGAGTATAAACTTTAACTCAAAACGGGCGATAATGTTTCACTTATTAAGTGGTCTGATTATTGTAACAGTGTAGACTAAATGAAATACAGTAAATGCACGAAGTGTAAATATAAAGGCTCGAGATCCAATTTATTATATAAAAATATAATTTTAAGGACGGTTCCTTTAATAAAAACCAAAAATAAAATTTTAATTAACTGAAAAAAAAAATTACCTTTACATTTTTTTTTTCGTTGACAAAAGAAGACAATTGATGTTTTTTTTTTTTTTTTGGTAAGTATCACGTTTAGACTTCGTTCTTTGTGCAATGTGGTCTCGAACCGTTCATTATATTTTCATTCTTCAAAAATCATTCATACAAATTTAGTCAGTTATCTTGATAATTGTTTCACCTATTTATTTAACTTATATATAGTTACGTGACTAAACGTTTTTTTATTAGATTATTTTTATAACATTGATTCTTAAAAAGTGACATATAAAATGAATGGTTTGAAAAGGTACCATTAATTAGATTGATCATATACCACAATGGGTAGTGAGAAGAAGATATATGGTACAAACTAAATTATAAAGATTGAGTAGGTAGGGTAGTTTGATATTTAACTTAAAATTAATTTATAATTTTTAAAAATGATGAAAGTAAATAAATAACTTAGTACTTATTAGCTTTAAAAATAAAAGACTTAGAATAAAAAAGGATATCAAACAACGCCTAATATTCCTATACATAAAAAATGAACTTTAATTGTCTTTGAAAGATTTCGTTCAAACTTAAATATTCTTCATATTTATATACCTCAACCTTATGGTTCAAACATTGTATTATTGAAAATAATGGGTCAAAGATTCTTTTAACATTGGAAATAATCATGCGTGAGACATATGTTTGTTGTGGTACTTTCGATAATAAAGCCATCGGTGAACCTCTTAGGCGGTGACAACAAAATCTCCGATAGACCAAACATTGGATTGTGATAGACATTTTACTTGAGTATTCCGCTGAATACTTGCATAGTGGCTTCTCTTCTTTGCCATTCTTCAATGATTGTGAATAGTAATTGTCATTGCAGTTATTATTCGTCAATTATTTAACGGATAAATTTAATTTAGGATAAATTTAATTTAGAATAAATTGTTATGGTATGCTACTCTCCATTTACGGTAAATAGTAACCTTCATAGATTTAATTTGGGGTTAAAGTTAACATAGTTGTTCTTTAATGATTGTGTAGATAATATCATTTGTTAAAAATAATAATAATAATTTGACATGGCCGCTGCCAAGACTCCATCAGCTATGGCTTGAAGAAATGGGTAGAGGTGAATGTTTGATTGAATTTGGGATATAGTCATGGCCAAAAAACCATGGGTGGACTTGCTTACCGACTAAGAAAGCTAATTTTGGTTGCCATGGGTAAAGGAAACTAGGTATGTTTTAAAGGTGAAAATATTGTTTAACAAAACAAACCCACGTACGCTGGCATTTGCATATCGTAGTCATCACTCCAAGTAATAAAAACACTAATAGGAAAGATCTTCTAGATCTCATAAGATTCTTATACATATCTACTAGGATTTACACAATCATACATGTGATAACTATAATTAAATCACTCCCGATTGAGTGTGTAAATACTCAAGTAGATGGCGCATCAGATCTTCAGGCAAATGTAAAAGCAGTTGATGAAGTCGTCTCGTTTAGTAGGCACAAGTGGCAAACACGAGTCTCAATAGGAATTGCATTTAGGAGTAAGTCTCACCAAAACCTAGCTATGGTAAAAGCTCAATGAGACAAAACCCATAGTCTAAGGAGAACAACTATGAATTACGCACATAAGGGTATGACCGTCTTAATATGAAAGATTTTCTAGATCTCATAGTATTCTTATACATAATCTATTAGAACTTACACTATCACACATGTTCTATAATTCTAACTACAACAAAATTATTATTATTATTATTGTTTGATTTTTTAAGCAGTACTGGTTGGAAAAAAATGTTGAAACATGAAAATATTGACCATATATAGTTGAAAGAGTGACTGAATTTTCAACTTCCAATGTTATCTTTAGGGTTGAATCTAGAGGTGGGAAAATAAAATGATATCAAATTAGCTGTTAACAAAATTTGAACTTAAATGACAGTTTAAGCACTAAAAATACATTCTTTATTTTCATTATAAATAGAATAAAAACTATATCGTTTTTTAATAGGTTTTAATTTTATTTATTTGAGGCTTTGAGCCTTCGTAAAGGTAATGATCAAAGAATGTGATGGCAGCCAAACTAATGTGGAATAGTTCATTTGATTGACGAGACATCAAATCATAATAATAACAACATGAAAGTGGCACAAGTACAGACGAGCTCCTTGCAAAAGGTGGACTAGCTAGCTTTTTTAGCTCTCACATCAAGCGTGCATATATTTGATTGAATTTGAAGCACAGTTGGTGAACACACATAGATCCCTCCCTCGATCTAGAACGCCAAATGAGGTATGACCAAGCATAAATTATTTGCTATCTAGCTTGCTCAAAGCCAGAGAGCACTCATGTCAAAACCAATGTCTTATCAGCTTATAGAAGTTGCTCTTGTTAAGTAACAGCATATGTAATCAACATGTCATGTACCAAGTCGTTAAGCTAACTTGCACGTTGATTGCATGCATGTGATGAAATGATATTATGTTACCAATCACGAGACTAATTAGTAATGGAATATGAAGAAATCCTGACATAGATTGCAAACCAAATTTTAACTCCCAATGTTGGTATAGCCTCATAGGCTCAATAGTCTTTAGCATTTAACAAGTTTTTCATATATTGTAGCTTGACGACCAAACAATATTTATGTCTTCACTGTCCGTTATTCAGTTATAAACCACACCTTCTCACCAAACTCAACATAAAATTACAAAACTGGAAAAAAAAATTGTGGCAATCCATTGCTGCTAGCCTCGTGAATCCTTTCAGAAAATTTAGCCAAAAATAGAATGCCAAGCTAATGGCCACAATAGAATGGGGCAAAGAGCTACAACTGAAAAAACTGCCAAAGAAAACCCTAATGGTTTTCCAGTTAACAAAATGGGCCTCCACTTAGTAAGGAAATACCAGACTTTGTATATGATATGGACAATGTTAGAGAGATTAAATTTGTAAACTAAATTATATATGACCAATTAAAATGAGCACGTTTATCAACACTCAAGTAATAATCCAATCATTAATTTCCATGTCATTTAGTTATAAAATTTTGTCTATAAACTTAAAGGAAAACTAATGAAAATGGCTTGAAAACTTTAAGTTTTAATGATAAGGACAAAATAAAGGGTAAAGTGAATAGTATCAGGTTTGATTTTTTAGTGTAAAAAAATGATTTTTCATTAAAGTGAACAGTACCGTGTGTTTTTCGTTAAAACTCCCTAAATTTAATCCTCCTAATATGGGTACCCATATGATATTATGGACCTACACCCCTTCCTTTTATGCGATGTGACATGTGGAATTCGGCCTGGCAATGATTCATCAGAGGGCCCACAAATTATGTTCTAGTGCTAAGCCCACTAATTCCCACCACAACCCACTGAAACCCTAAAATTCTTAATCGTCTACCCCCCACCCCCACCACCAAGCACCTTGTTGCAATCTGAACATCCTCTCCTCTTTCTTTTCTAGATTCTATGGAGTTTAATATTTTGAAGAGTGGGGCATAAAGAACCGGTTGAGATATATAGATCAAAAGCTAAGTGTTGTTTCTGTTATGAATTTATGATATTGAATCAAGCATTCAGTGGGTATAGTTTAGACTTGTTTTTGGATTCATATCAACTCATATTCTTTAGTTTCCTTAATCTTTTTCCTTTAGACTTGTTTTTGTCATTATCTTTCATACATTACTGAATGAGAAGCGTTATCATGTATTCTCCGAATCTTAAAAACCCATTGGCACTTTCTTTATATATAAATGTTGTCATGTATATGTGGAGGTTTGGAGTGGTGTATGGGACTATTTTGGATTCACATCCACCTATATTCTTGAGTTTCAACAAGCTTTTTTCTTTACATTGTTCTTATCATATCTTATGATATACATTAACAAATGAGAAGTGTTATCATCTATTCTCTTAATCATAAACCTCAATAACACTTCTTTTATACATAAGGTCGGCAATGTTATTTATTATATATGTATTCTCTGAAGCCTAAACTCTAATAGCACAATTCTTCTATACATAATGTAAGAGGCGAACGTAAAACGTGAGGTTTGAAGTGTGAAAAGAGAGTACTATATCCTGTGTATAGCACAAAAAACATGTTGTGATTCCAAATTTGCAGTTTGTGCTATGTTTCCTCTTAAAGACCTTTAATGAGTGCCTAACAACACACCTGATCCTGATGTGGTAATGAGGAAGTTGAAATGAAAAATCATTATCCAATGATAGCTAAGTTTCCTCTAATATTCTACTGAAAAATATCTCTTGGTTTCTCTTTTCATTGATTTTTTAGTGTGAAATAATCAAGCTAAATGTACTTGAAACGAAATGGAAACATCCAAAGACACAATCATTGCTTTCAAATTGTGTAGATTTACAAAGTTAGGCTAAAATAACATATCAATTCCCCTTACTTTCCAAGATCTTTAAGTGGCTTTTAACTCTTAATTGTGCTAGTAGTGCCTAGGGCACTAACCAGGATGTTCTAAATTCGAAATGATTGCCACACAGTATTGTCATAGATGTTACATCCTAAATTCATTACTCTTCTATGATAAGCTTCTTTTGTCCTAAATAGACTTGTCCGACAAATGAAATTTTCGAAAAACATTTTGATTAGTTTACTAGTTGATGTTCTTTTTTTTTTTTTAATATTTAACTAGCAATTCCACACATGTTATGTACATAACAGAAAAATATGAGAGAGATGCCATAATACATGTAAGAGTATAATTAATATTTAGTCTCATTATGTAACATGTACTTTAAGCAAGAGGTTAACAAACTCTCTTCTCTTGATGTCATTTAGTACTGACTATAATTTAGTTGTATTCATCTTCAATTGTAAGTAAGTGAGAGGTTGTTAAGTTCAAATATCATAAAAAATGAGTTCGCAACTAATTTATTCTTTCACTCCTAAATATATTGTTGTAATAGAAAAACTCTCTTCTCTTAACAATTTTTATTTTGATCTTTTAAAACAGCATAATTATTTTTTAAACCTCATTATGTATTGTTTATTGTAAATATGGGTAACAAAGGAAAAACAATGACTCGGTTTGTGTTGACATATGTCACTTATTGACGTTAATAGTTGGTATTTTTATAAAGAATAAGACTTGGCTACCTAAAGGATGAATAGGAGCTCATACTCAAAACTCTTCATTTCTGATTAATAGACCTTCGTGTTTTTTATCAGAACTATTTATATTATAAATAGTATAAGAACAAATGAACAGAAATGGTAAAAACAGTAAGAACTGTTTATCTATTTGCTACACTTGATCGACTTAATGACCTTAGTTTTAATTCATTTTTTGCAGAGATGATCTTTACAAAGTGACTTATAATACGAACGGTTTCGATTATAAACACAAAGTTATGTGAATCAGACACGAAGAATTTTGAATAGGAACTCCTACCCATCTTTATGTAGCCAAGCATTGCTCCTTCATACATAGGTTGAGTACTGACCTTCTTCACTTTTTTTTTTTTTGACAAACCCTTTTCAGTTAACAATAGTATTGATACAATCAAGGAAGAAAATATCAGTAATATCGGAAATATCGGTAGTCTGAAAACACGGAAATATCGATGGAAATATCGGGATAATATCGATATCAATAAAAATTACATGGAAACCACGGAAATTGTAAGAAAAACTTGGAAATTTTTAATGAAACTTTGCAGGATGTTTATTTAGTCAATTATCTATTAGTTTATCACAAAAAATTGGAAGGAAATGCATTGCATGATGGATTTAACTGATTTAAGTTGATTATATAGCGAGCTGGCAAACATTGTGAGTGTAGAAAATATGTAGTAATTAATGAAAGAAGTTTAAACACACAATAATCATTTATATATAATGAATTAGTACAATATTTTACACTTTATACATTGTATGGTAAGATACATGAGTGACTTAGTATCACATAGAGTGAACGTGGTGAGTAGTTCAAAAGTAGATACTTGAAAAGAAATTAATCAAATTTTAATATGATGTAATTATTTGGACTTGATTTAAAATAGAAATTTATCATATATAATATATGTAACTGAAAAAAAATTAATCAAATTTTAATATGATGTAATTATTTGGACTTGATTTCTCTTTATACATATATTCTTCTTCCTATTTTCGAGTATTTCAGTTTAGTAAGTGATTTTAAATTTCGGAGACGAAATTCTTTTAAGAGGAGTAGATTATTACACCTACCCCCAATTTAAATTGTATTTTCACTAAGTTTAAGTTTATCTTACTTTTAAAATTATTTTTGGATCTTAATAGGTGTGCCCAGGGGGCCCACCTTGCTTTTTTGTCCCCGGTCTCTCTTTTCTCTCAGTTCTCTCTTTTCCCTCACTCTCTCATATCTACCCATGCTCTCTCTCTCTACACTCTCTGCACTCTCTCCTTCTCCCCGTGAACCAACCCACACCCTCACTTCCACACCACATCAACGAAGGCGGTCTCTCTTTTCTCTCAGTTCTCTCTTTTCCCTCACTCTCTCATCTCTACCCGTGCTCTCTCTCTCTGCACTCTCTCCTTCTCCCCATGAACCAACCCACACCCTCACTTCCACACCACATCAACAGCGACACCACCTCTTCGCTCTCCTCACCTTCTCCTTCTTCGCCATCTCCGCCACCGCATCAAGGCCCTGCAAAACCCTCTTCGTTTCCTCCTACTCCTTCTCCCTCCGCCGTCTCCCCTCCTCCTCTTCCCCCCTCCGGCTTCGTCACCGTCGTCACCAAAATCAGTCGGCTCCGCCCCGCTCATAAGCCTGCGCGATCGCACCAAGGACATCCTGAGCGTCGTCGTTTCGCTGCTTTTCGGCGATAGCTGCGGCGCGCTCACCGTCGATTCCTAAGATATTATCGATATTTTATATAATATAGCGATATTTTGACGAAAATCTTTTGGATACCTATTAAAATATCAGTCCGGTGAAAAACCGATAATATCGGCGATATATCACCGATATTATCAGCATTTTCTTCCATGGATACAATACATACATACATACATAATTTCCCAAAAAAAGAAATGCTTCCCACCTCCATAACCATTGGTACCACTACTACTACGGTACTACCTCCGATATCCCATCAATGTCCAGTACCAATCCCTCATCAACCGTTGTCATCACTAAAAACTAAAAGTAATTACTAAACAAATTTTAGTTTTCAAAAAAAAAAAAATAGAACTAAAAATTATAGTTATCAAAGGGCTCCTAAGTAATTAATTTACTTTTTTTTCTATTTTTCAACATCCCTCACATAAGTACACGGATCCTTGTTAGGTCCTTAATTATAGTTATAAATATATAGTCATGAGCCCATTTGTAGAATTTTATTAATCACAGCGGTATAACTTTTGTTATTACAAGGACATTATCTCTTTCTTGTATAGACTTAAATTAACCAAGTACATTCTTATATATATATACCTTTCTTGTTTATCAGACGCTGCACGTAATTTGTTGTTATACCAACAACAAATTGATCAACTACTCATAAGCATGTTCATCCATAGAATTATGATAGTACTAGCAGTCTAGCAGTTGCATGTCACGCATGCATGTCATCTTCATGTGTTTTGCCTACCACTTCCAACCCTAATTATTTCGTATCTTTTACTACCTCCATCCATCACTTAATGATTGAGGTTGATGAAAAGAGGTGAAGCTAACAAAGCCAAATTTGACACAAACCAGGCATTTTTCTTCTTACATTCAAATAAATAAAACTGGTCAGTGAGAATTTGTGAAAATCTTTGGAGTAGATGTCTTAGGAACTCCAAGTTCTGGAACAAGCATTTGACAGTACAATCATTGCACAATTGAATTTTTTATTTCATATATATTAATTTATGTTATACTTACTTTTATTTGGAGGAATCAAAACCAATCCCACTTAAAATATCACAAAGGACAAATATAACTTGACTGCCCATGTTTTGATTAGATATAATCCGCACCAGAAAATTGACAAGAACAAGATAAAGTACAAAATGCACCCCAAAGTGGAAGAGTGGAGTTTCACGTGCTTCTAAAAAATAAAAATATGAATCATATCGCAGCCAGAATTATATTAGATGTTACGGCACTAAGTTGGATCCCTTGATTCCCTTTAGTCAAGAAGTTAGGGTAGGCACAAGAAGAGCCCTAGGTTTTCGAGTCGGCAGGTTTATCTTTACAGTAACTTATCCTTTGGTATAGTGATAATTGTTTTCATTTAGCTCAAAGAGGTATTAAATTCGATTAACGTGAATACATGGCGGCACATATATTTTTAAAGTTTATTATTTAGATGCAGAATGAATTATTGTGATAGTGTGAGTTTGCGATAAGTGAAAATGAAAACAACATAAAATCACAGAAAATGTTATTTTTTCTTAAGATAAGGACACTAGTAAAATTTGTGGGATATCACTCTAAATGGTGGCTTCTCAATTTCAGAGAGATCGTACAAAGAAATCATGCTTCATATAGTATAATTAATCGACTCATTAACTTTACTTATGCAAATTGTATTTGGGAAGGAAATCAGGAAGAATCAATTCTTACGTACAGTGTGAAATGTACAACTTAAAGTTTAAAATTTTAGGTTTTGAATTTTGATAATCATTTCGTTTTACTTTTTGTTTTGTGTTAGATTATGAGGAAAGAGATCCTTTCCGGATCTCTTCCACCAATGTCACCGGATCAAGTGATCCGGACCTTCCAAATTTCATCAAACAGCCAAAAATTATCACAGCTTTTAAGAGGTCAAAACAAGTGGGCCGTTGAATGAAATTTGGAATGCCCGGATCACTTGATCCGATGGCCTAGGTGAAAGAGATCCGAAGATGATCTCTTTCCAAATTATGAAGAGGAAATATATGAAAGAAATAAAGAATGCAGATTAAAGAAAGAATGGGAGAGAGATGTAGAAGATATGTATAGGACAATGTAGGGTTTAGGGTTTCGAATCTCAGGTCTCAAATTCAAAAAATAAAAACTAAAATGCAAAACGAAATGATTACTAAACCCTTAATTTTAAGTTTTGGAATGACATAAGAATCAGCTTTAAGTTGAAGAAAACTTGACAGTGACTTCATCTTATTTATGCAATTTAACCTCGTCAACTGCAAAACGTGTAGTTTTACTTTCTGATGCTTCAAGATTCAAGATGGTGGTTGTACAAGCTCCAGTGAACAACAAAAGAACAAATAAAAAGAATGTGTTCTTTTACGTACGGGCTCATATGGCCTGCAAGGTGACAAGGTCCATAAGTTTTGGTAGTGTATACTGTACTTTCTTGTAAAACGTTGGGAGCCGGGAAGCTAAAAAAATATCACAAGACCTCAAACATCTTCTTATTTCAAAGGAGTGCATAAGATGTTATAATTAAGAAAAATATGAGAAATCCAAATGGCAATATGTCTGGAGCTTTAACTTTTAAGCTATCTGGAAGATACGAGTATTTCACATGGTTGATAACTTAATAGATATAAATTTAATATGCATATCCTCCTGCAACGACTGAAACAATAATTGTTAACGCCAATGAGCATTTAGTCTGGTAAAACGCAGTCTTCATTTTATTCCTTTTGAGTTTAAATTTCATGGATTGTAAATGTTGATTAGTGATGTTTACTTAGTCACGTGCTGACCAAAGATTCATGGTCACTTACCGTTGAATTTGATATCTAGAGTTGAAATTAAAACACTAAAAACACTTCCATTTATTCTCTATATTTGATTTTAAATTCAAAAGCGACTATGTAGTCAGTGACAGAGAGAACATTTCTATTATTGAGTGGTAAAATACAAACAACATTGACAATTTTTGCAATTTTTTTCAAACTTAGATCTTTGAAGGCAGCCTTCAGTTGATTGCAAGTCTAAATTGGTCTTGAAGTTAACTATCAAGCCCAAAGCCAATATCTATTGGGTTAACCCTTGAAACCTCTCCCTTCCTCTAAAGCCCATCCTTATTCCGTAACTTTCTAAAGGCTCCCTAAATTATAACTCCAGCTGAAATTAACTCCTTGAACTATTTTTTTGGTAAATTAACTCCTAAATTATTTAAAATCAGCCAATTAACCTCTTACCGTTAAATTCCATCCATTATTCCATCAAATTCAAGGGCAAATTAGTGTTTTCATCATCAATTCTTACTTGTGAGTTATAACCACCAATAAAACAATGAAACGTGGAAGCATACTAAGAAACATAAAGAAACCAAACATTTACATAACGGAACATTTGACTTTGTCATTACACATTACTATGAGTCCACATGTCATAATTTTATTGGTCGTTATAAGTTACATGTAAGAATTGATGATAAAAAAACTAACTTGCCCTTGAATTTGACAAAATGGTATACGGAATCTAATGACAAGGGGTTAATGGGCTTATTTCAAATAGTTCAAGGAGTTAATTTACCAAAAAAAAAAGTTTAGGGGGTCTATTTCAACTAAAGTAATAGTTTAGAAGGTCAAACAACAATTTACCCTATTAATAAAGAAGACTCTATCAACCAGGTAAGCCATCATTTGCAGGTCCATCATACTCATTCAAAAATGTAAGATCAACTTTTTTTTGAAAAATCATAGCTTATATGAGGGATACCGTTGTAAGGCTCATTTTATAGCGTACTTCAACGTTCCAAACGCTTATTTTTTAGGACTTCTCTATCAGCTCATCATTACTAGAAAATTACCAAAATTTAAAGCCATATAACCACTAGATAAAATAGTGGTCATGTAATTGTTATTTTAAAAGCGCAGTATATGTCTATTTCATTTGTTATAATTAGATGTCTAAATAATTTTTAATGAGAAATTTTATTTAAACCCATGTAACTTATTTTTACACCCAACTTACTATTTGCACCTATTTAATTTTTAACTAAACTATTAATATCTCTTTAAACCCAGATTTATTACCTAATATACCCCTATAAATCCAATTCAATATGTGAATTTATTTTTACACCCATTTGATTGTTAACTCTATCTTTACGCCGTCTGAAAATGGATCGTAAGAATTGGGGTGTGAATTCAGCCATGGCTGACAAATTTCCCCTTCATAACCTCAAGGTAGTAGAAGTAATAGGGTAGCGTGGTCGAAGAAATGTTGTTGAACATGTCATGTATTTGATAGAGAATGTTGTAGGACTCCAGAAAATTGTTATTGATCCAATCAAGCAGTGTGTTATTCATCCTACTAGAGTGAATGGAACACAATATGTTGTTCAAAACCTGCGTTTCTTTCCAGTTACACATCCTGTTACAAACCTGGAGCTACGTTGCAGCGTACAGTAATCAAGTTTTTATAAAGAAGGTAGCCGCGTTCAGCGAATATAGTGATGCAGATGCTGCCAGTAGATTTTCTTTTTTGCCAAGAGCAGCTGGTGTTTTGCATTTGGTTGAATCTTGTTCCCCAGTTCATTCAGGAATCGACACATAGGGCCCAAAGAATATGAAGCGAGAAATAATTACTGAGAATTTACATACTGGAATTTATTGATTTGGAATAAATAATGGATAACTCTGAAGATTGAAAACAACTAATGGAATATGTTCTTTTAACTCCACAAATGAAATCGTATGACGAAGGATGGCATACAAGTAACAACAGTGCCACCTACAAAGTTACAATTTTTCTTCCATGTTGAACTACTGGCTTGATCCGTCAGAGAAAATATTTGCAATATCTGCAAGTCTTTTTGGGTTTTTTGGGTGCAGATGGACAGTGGGAGAGTGACTGCATAATTTGATGTTGCAGAAAGATAAACAAACTATGCGGGATTGATTTAAAAAAAATAAAATCAAAATACGCATCTTCTAAACTCTAAAAAATTGAAATCAAACGCACAAAAAAATCATAAATTAAGTCATACATTGGTTAGAGGATTCAAAACTTCAAAATCATCATCCATCAATAAAAAAAATTGTTTTTCTCTATAAGAACTATTAGGGTTTTAGCCGAAATGAACGTAGGATAAACAAAGAGTGATCGTATGGTTTAATTATAGTATTTGGGTTTATAGATAAATTTGAGTTTTATTATTAATTTCATTTTGTACTAAATAGTAATTATGCAATAGTGTAAAATAGATAATTAACATTTAAAATTTAAGCTTGGTATAGAAATAGGTTACATGAATTTCCCATTTTTAAATTATCTATTTTTTGTCTATAAACAATAAATTAAAATATAAACAATTCGAATTATTAAAAAATAATTATGAAGTTTATCTCCACATAGGCTCAACAATGTTTGACTTGTTTTTTAATCATAAGTATGAGGTTTGGAGTTGGCTTGATCCAAACCATAGCTTTTAGATTATAGTCCGACAAACTTCACATAGCCCAAGATCAAAAAGCCCAAACCTCAAGACACATCATTTTAATTTCTTACAGAGTGGTCCGGGTCCTTTGGAGGAGGACCTATAATCTAAAGGACAACATTTTTTTTTTTTGAACAAACAATATTATCTATATTAAATGAGTGGGTAAGTGGGCTAAGCTTCACAATGAGTTTGCAATAATGTGGTTCAAATTTGCTTTTGACAAGAATCGAACCTTGTTTATACCATATTTAGGGCCTCGTATTTAGATCTCGTACAAATACTCGGGAGACTTAAATGTAATCATGTGATAAAAGAATGGGCAAATATGTAATAAGTGAGGAGTCCTTATTCTATAAAAGGACCCCTCACCCTCACAATTAGGGAGAGCCTCATTCTCACCCTCGGAGGCCATTAGAAGAGGCCAATTCCTAGGCCCTCTCACCCCTCTCAAAGCTCTCACTCTCAGAGCTCTCTCTCCCTCAAATAAATACATAATCAGTGTGGACGTAGCCCAAACCTTGGGGTGAACCACGATACATCTTGTGTTATTTACATTTCTTGTAGATTCACGGTCGGATTTACATTGTTCCAAGACCTCCGGTTTTGTGCATCAACAAACCTAAAACCTCTCACTTACAAGTGAAGAGGAATACCACTAGACCGTAATGCTAAACGCAGGACTCGAACATTTTAATTTCTTACAAACATATCTCCACATATCATTAAGCAGCTGGAGGAGGACCTATCTTTCACGGTTTAGAATTTTCTCCCCTCATATTCACATCCCCTTCCCTCCTCTCCCCTCCTCTCACATATTGTTTTTTGTCTTATTATCTCTATAAAAAAAATCAATATAAGATGTTGACGTCGCTAAACTGTAACCGTTCAAATAGGAAGAGAGGAAAGGGAAGAGAGATTAGGAGGGGAGAGAATCCTCCTCCCACTTCCTTCCCACCCAACCCAATATCCCCTCCCCTGTCCCCCTTCTTCCTTTTTTTTTTTTTTTTGAGTTTTTATTTTAATTATGGTTTTTTTGGCGTTATAAATCTTTTGTCATGTGTTATAAGTTAAAATTTCTTTTGGTGACTATGTCTTTAATAGCCCATTTGATCACTGTATTGTTTAATTTTAACAATTTTGACATGTTTGGCTTTGAGGGTGGGACTAGTTAGGCAGGTCATGCGAAGGGGCAGGGGCAAGGGCGGTCCAGGGGTAGGCGACGAAGTGCGACCGCCATGAGCCCCCAATCGGAATGCCCCCTCTCCCCAAATGTTTCAGTGGTATAGGTGTAAATGCCAATATTTTGTGCCAAATGGTCTTGTATTTGAGTTTTTGTGAAGCACTGATTGGTGTTGTTTTTCCTTGTATTGCATGATTGCGCATTAGCCTGGTGGTTGGTAAATAATCATCTTCCGGCATGGAGGTACAAAAAGAAAAGGCAGGTTGAAAAATGACGCCCGCAACACATTTGAATATTATATAAATTCTACAGTCATAAGTTCCTAAGCTAGTTTTTGCCCTAGTGCCCCAATTAGCCAGGGCATGGGGTGGGGAGGTGGCATTGGCAAAGATGGTTCGAGGGATTAAATTTTAGTCACTATACACCGTTATTTTTCTTCTGTATGAATGAGTACATTTTCAATTTTGATGTCAATCTAGGCTCCTTTATTATTTTTAATTTTATCTTTTCGGCTTTCAAAAATATTATTTAATTTAATTCATATATGACCCTATGTGATCGGTTTGGTGGACCCCACAAATATACCACGTTAGCACACTAACGAAATTTTAACAGAACCTAAAGGCATGAACAAAATTGATGAGTAACTATATAAATATAGATATATAGATAGATGACGAAATGGATGAGTTTGGAACACGAAAAAACCAAACGGACGACTTGATAAAACAGACAAGAGGACCGTAGTAAAAAAAAAACAAAAACGCAACCCTTTATTTCGCTGATAGAGATCTTTTTACATCGAACGTAAATCTAGAGAATTATGATTTCATTCTCCTCCCGTGAAAAATCCTTACAAAACACAATACAAAAAAGCCGGCTCTCGTTTCCCGGCGAGTGGCTACCCAAACAAACAGCTCCCACCAAATATTTTCTAAAAAAAGAAGAATAAACAACAAAAACGAACAAATAAATAACGATAAAAAATATTAAAGAGCAAAAACAACAAGTTCCTGAAACCAAAAGAAATCAACTTAGACGCCCCGTTCGTAAAATCGCCCCCCTTTTTTTTTCTTCCAATAAAAAATCTGCGTTTCTGTCTCGATTTTGCTTTCGATTTGGAAGAACGGGGGTGTTTAGGTTTGAATTTCAATAAATAATCTGCAGATTTTGTAATTTAATTTTTTATTTCAGAGACATTTAGATGAGATATTATCAGATCAAATCTTAGAGATTACCGAGCGAAGAAAAAAGGCAACGAAAAAAAAAATGGAGAATGTAATGAGCAAGCTTCGGAATTTGGATGCTTACCCAAAAATCAATGAAGATTTCTACAGTCGTACACTCTCCGGCGGCGTTATCACTCTCGCTTCCTCCATCGTCATGCTCCTGCTCTTCCTCTCCGAGCTTCGTACGTTTCCTTATTATTTTATATATATTGATATATGCAGATATGAATTTGTGCATGTATGTGTATGGTTGTTCTCTCTCTGTGTAAAGATCTCCATGATTAGCTGTTCATTTGGGGAATGAAGATCTGTTAATTTCTAGGGTTTGTTCTCTAAATTGTGTTTCTTTTTTGTTTAATAAGGAGTTTAGGAATAGGAAGAATTAAATTGTTCGAATTTCTGAATTCCAAGTCGTGCAAGTCAACGTTTTGTCAATCCTGGTTGATCATCAAGAGATTTACAAAAATTATTGCTTGTGTCAAAATTTTGTTTTGCATTTTTTGTACTGTTGTGTATTTTGTTTAATTGTGCGAGTGCAGGGTTATATCTCCATGCGGTAACGGAATCAAAGCTTGTGGTAGATACTTCTAGAGGCGAAACCTTACGAATCAATGTAATGTTTTTGTTTTTCCTCCCCAACAAGTGTCAAGTAGCTCCTATTCGATAACCTGATATCAAGGGCATTGCTTTGTTCCGTTCGTAAGAGGAACTTTTTTACAATGGTTTGAAAATGTTGTGGTTAACTCCAACTTTTTTGCTAAACTAATGGATGCATGTGCTTTTTGACGTTCACAATTGCAGTTTGATGTGACTTTTGCTGCCTTGCCTTGTTCTATACTAAGTCTCGATGCCATGGACATCAGTGGCGAGCAGCACCTAGATGTAGTATGTATCCCAATTGATCGGTGATGAGATATAACTTTTGCTCTGAACTCTCCCTCTATGCAGCCACACACCACCGCTCGATGCATTCTGACTTGTATGCAATTTCTTGTTCTTGTGTACTTGCAGAAACATGACATTATCAAAAAAAGATTAGACTCCCATGGAAATGTGATAGAATCAAGGCCAGATGTTATTGGTGCACCCAAGGTAAGTATTACAATGTTGTATAGAGAAAAGAGAATCAGAACATTTGCATCTGATACATTAACAAGTTAAAGTATTCTGTAATTACCTGGTGTATGGAGAAAAGAGAATCAGAATAGTTATTTGCTTTGATTCTGCAATTTCAATTTTGTAATAAATTGCATTAAGGATCTACATAATATCTATTTGTTTTTACTTGTCTATCCTTCATTCTGCTCATACCTGTTTCTCCTTGACACAGATTGATAAGCCCTTACAGAGACATGGTGGCAGGCTTGAGCACAATGAGACATACTGTGGTTCATGTTATGGTGCAGAAGCGGTATGTTTGTTTGTCTGGATCATTGTGCTATATTTGTGTTAAATATAATGTGGGAAGTTGTTTCTGTTATAATGTTGGGAATGTTGAACTAGATAAGTGTCATCAGTCTACCCTGTAGATGTGTGTAAAGATGCTGATTATGATATCCAGCTGCGGTGTTGTAAATAAAATGAAGCTATTTGGAGATCCAATTGGATTTGATTTGTTCTGATTCTGTAAATCTAAATTTACTAACTATGAACTAGAAAGATTCTCACCCACATGTGTGTGCATTACAATGGAAGTTATATGTGGGAAGGGGGAAAATTGGGTCACGGATGATAAGGGTGAGGTTTCTGAGAGTAAAAACTGGAAACTGATTGGAAGTTGGGTGGTGTTCAATTATCATGCTATCCTTGTTTCTTAATCTAGTATTGAAGTGTTTAAAACTTCGGAAGTATATTGGGTTTTCATTCTCCTATATGTCCAACGATAGAGAGTTTATATAACAATATAGACAGACATGCCAATTCACTGCCTTAATAGACTGTAATAGGATACACAAAATAAACCTTTGCAATGC
This sequence comes from Malus fusca, assembly GCA_035220775.1. Lineage (NCBI taxonomy): Eukaryota > Viridiplantae > Streptophyta > Magnoliopsida > Rosales > Rosaceae > Malus > Malus fusca. The sequence continues at coordinate 23,669,421 of CM069066.1, read as the reverse complement.
GCTTCTATTTCACTGTCCTCTCTATATATAGTTCACTATCACTTAAGCTTGATCATGATTATATATAGTTCACTGTCACTATGACTTATACTTTGGGTGTTATGTTCAGTTGCTATGTTTGTCACTGGTCCTCCATCCACTGCTTTAGTTTCTCCATTGCGTTTCATTTCTCCTATGGGTTTCTGCATGCATGCAGACAATGTTTTCATTTTGATTTTCTGCTTCGTTTCATTTCTCCTATGGATTTCTGCATGCGTGCAGACAATATTTTCATTTTGATTTTCTGCTGGAATTTTTTAGAAGCATTGTGATGATAGCTGAAATTTGGTCCATCACAATTGAGAATCATTCTACACAGATATTTTGAGCGAAAGAAGTTTCCATGTATTTCTTATTTTTCTAATCCCCTTTGTTTGTTTGTTAATGTATTTTTGCAGGCTGACGAGGATTGTTGTAATTCATGTGAAGATGTCCGTGAAGCTTACCGAAAGAAAGGTTGGGCAATATCAAATCCCGATTTGCTTGACCAGGTCAGTGAGCTCGAGATCTTGAATCCAAAAGAGCAGTCCTAAATGAGAAATTTTACTCTAAATTTAATCATGTGCATTAAAATGTTCCCCTTTGTTTAAAAAATTTCCCTGGGCAAGTCACATTTAGAAATGACGAGGTTTGATTTTGGATGTCTAATTTCATTCATGTTATCATCTGAAACCATTTGTCCAAAACTTATCTCTGTCATATTCTACCTTCTACATGTCTCTCGAGTTCCTTACTATCATTATTTTACCCCTCCCCTTTTTCTGTCACCTGTACTTACTAATTGCTGCATCTTATAATTCTGTTCTTTTAACATTTCTAGTCTTTCTTATGTTATGTGTTTCACAACAGTGCAAAAGAGAAGGCTTTCTGCAAAGAATTAAAGATGAAGAAGGGGAAGGGTGCAATATATATGGATTTTTGGAAGTCAACAAGGTAGCTGGGAACTTCCATTTTGCACCTGGGAAAAGCTTTCAACAATCAAATGTTCATGTACATGATCTGTTGGCATTTCAAAAGGATAGTTTCAATGTAAGGCCTGATCACTAATTTTTTTCTAATAAGAGATATTGGAAAATTAATTTATGAAAAAAAAAAATAGTTGCACCAATTTTCCCCAAATAAACATGAGAAAAAAGGTCTGATCCCTGATGTTTCTAGTGTCTTTGTATATGTGGATAACAAAAATATAAGGAGACTAGAGTGGGATCAAATTATCAAAGTTCCTAGAAATATACTTCCTAAAACTTTGTCCTGCATCTTTGGAAAAGTTGTGTAATTAATATATATTACATGATACAGATAAGTCACACAATCAACAGATTGTCTTTTGGAGACTATTTCCCTGGTGTTGTAAATCCTCTTGATGGGTATGTTTCCTCTCTTCATTATATATTCTAGTCAACCTTATTATTTCCAAACATTTAAATACGTTTAGGGTTTTTATGTTTATTACATCCTATATAGTGATATTATATATGCTTATAAATTGGTTTTTCAACCTTCAGTGTGCACTGGACTCAAGACAACCCAAGTGGGATGTATCAATACTTTATCAAGGTCTGTTTCCTGCAGAGTGGCTCTTATATCTTTTGTATTATTTTCTATGTTATTATAATGTCTGCAGTTTATTTACATCCTTTCACCATGTTCAATAATCTTTCATACATATGTATATGCTTATACATAGCTACATTTATGAGCATGTACATGCACATGCGCGCACACACAAAAAGAATGTGTATTGGAGTTAGCAGGGAAAAGATTTAAACGGCAAGAGCAGAAGAAATCTACTGTTTAGATGCCACGGCTTTTTTTCTTTAGATTTACATGCAAGAATTTCTAGACTATGGATGTGCTGTATTTTTTTAGATAAAAGAGAATTAGTTCTTTTCCCCCTTCATTGTTGCATAGCAATGTATAGCATGATCCAGCTATAAAATGTCTTGCATACCGCTATTGGAAGAAAAAAAATTAATAATTAAAAAGTTGAGTTATTTCAGAACTTGCGCATATTTGGTGTTGAGTGATGACTCTGGTTCACCTTGCTGGCTATCTGCTTATTTCATTCCTTTGGCCCCAAACCTTGTGTTTTCACCTTTGGGTTGAGTCGCATATGAACTTAATTCTGTATGGATTACTAATATTAATAACCTTTTGTCACATATCATAGATCTTATCTCGATTCCCCAATCAATCCTGATTACCTTGCTCTTATGTTTACCTGTATTATGGTGTTATATCTTTATATTTATTGCACATCTGCATAAACATTCCAAATGATTGTTGGCCACCTTTGTTGGATCAATCTATTTTTCAGCCAAGGAATTTAACGATCGTTTTTATTTTGCAGGTTGTACCTACTGTGTATACAGATGTGAGTGGGCACACTATACAGTCAAATCAGGTGCAGTAAACTCGAATTAAGCAAAGAGTAAAAGATGATGCAATTTCTAAGAATTGTTTTTTACCAGTTGAATATAACGTCTTATGTTCTAATAATTGGAATTTGCAGTTCTCTGTGACTGAACATTATAGGGGTACAGAAATGGGCAACCTTCAGTTCCTTCCTGGAGTGTTTTTCTTCTATGATCTTTCTCCTATAAAGGTGGATTTTGTTTTCATTCTATTCCATAAGCTAGTTCAGTTCAAGAACTAATTTTAACGATAATTCATATCTTTTGCGCTCCTTCTGTTGAAGTTGAACCTATATTCATATGCGGCTGTCTTACATGTTGCAGGTAACTTTCACGGAGGAGCATATTTCATTCCTGCACTTCCTGACAAATGTTTGTGCCATAGTCGGAGGTAATGACTAATTACCAATTTTCATCTCCCATCTTTGATTGTTTCTATCGACACAGTTTCCATCTTTTTTGTTTTCTTTACTTTTAATGTCTTTTGTGGATTTTGAAGTTACATTGTCATTTATCTGTTGATTATTTATCCACCGTTTTAGCATTCGTCGCTAGTCATCAGTCATCTTGAACTGAACCTGTTGCAGCATATGCTGGATTTCTTTGGCTATCGTTATTAATAAGTTGTGATGCATGTACTCTTTTTATCATTTTCATTTCTGTTTTTCAGGTGTTTTTACAGTTTCGGGGATACTAGATTCATTTATATACCATGGCCAGAAGGCAATCAAGAAGAAGATGGAAATTGGCAAGTTTAGTTGAGCGTTTCTGTTAGCATATGGTGCTGCTCCATTTGTTTGGTCCGCCTGTCGACGACTTTGTGCGACAGAATCGATCTAGGAAAGATGAAGCTTGTAGTGCACTCTCATCACCATGTGGTTGGGCAGAGGCATCATCGTTTAATCGGTGACTTAAAAGAACTAGGTTGACATTCCTTAATTTAGACATATGCCAAATGCCCACAATGTTAAAACAGTTTTGTAATCGCTAAATCGTGATATGAATCTCTGTTTGAAAGCCGAAAGAAGGGCTTCTTCGTTTCCTCCGGGATATTCGATTCTCAATGGAGATCCAGGCACTTTTACTCCCTCCCGAATTAATCTCTCGTTTTCCTTTCCTTCTTCCGACATTCGACGATTTCGAACTCATAGTCCTACTCTTTTTTTGGGGTCTTGGTTAGTGGTTACTTGTCTTGCTCTTTGGTTTGGTACTAATGTTTGATTGACAGATAAAATTAGTGAATACAATTTTTTGCGGATTGTGTATTCGTCAAAAACATGGATAGGATTTGCATCTGGTGAAAACTAAAACCAATGTGTATAATAGCAACTAAACTCATGAGATCCATGTATTACGCTCAACAATTAAATTCACCTGTATTCAAATCAAATTTTTCGGTCCGTCGCATGAGTTAGATTTCAAATTTATAAGAATCAAACTCAAAATGTTCCGATCAATGTGGAGTGCCTCGAGTCAATATAAGCCTCCCACAATCATTTGTGTTTGTAAATGGCATTTTGAGTCGGACATTAGGAACTGTGATAACTACATTCTTAAATCTCTAACATTCATTTGTTTCTGTTTGATTTGTTTCGTGTTTTCTCATACGAGCTATACTAAAGGACATGAAATCAAACACAAAATCTCAAATGCATTACAAACTTCTTAGGTTTAGATAAAGGGTTTTGAATTCCACATGACGCGTTTATAAACTTTTTTAGAATGTTTCGACAATGATCAAAGATCTACCAACTAAACAATTCAAAATACAAAAGATACGAATAATTCCAAAACATAAGACAAGGACAGAAACCGCGTCGGCAGCACAACCAATGTCCATAAAAAATTGGAGCATTTTGTAATTTAATTGTTGAGATTCTTGCACACAGCTTATCCGCAGAGGCAATTAGATCTAATCACCTTTAAACACCTTTTAACCCTTCACGGCAAAATGCCAAAACCATTCCAATCATCCAGAACAACCTTTGCACTGTTTCCACTGCCCCATTTCATACACCTTTCCCCCTTTTTCTATTCAAAGATGCTATTGCTTTCGAATCATATGTAAATCGCACAAATATTATCTTGTTTTCAATAGAAATGACAACTATCCGCTCTCTTTTTTTCATCTTTACGCACATTTTTAATTATGTATGTTATTTTCGTTTGATTTATAAAATTTAATATCAAAACATATACAGGTATGTGGAGGAACAAAAAAAAATAGTCATTTTTTTGTGAGTAAAATTTTATAAACACACGAAACTGACATACTTGTTAACACTCTTTAATAGGGGTGAACCATATTATTGCATGTGTATTAGATAAGAGGAACTTGTATGATACAGATACACTGTCACGGTTACACTCATGCCACTAATGCGAGGACATGTGGGAAGAACTAATGCATGTCCTCATACCGTGACGGTGTATCTGTATCTTATAATTTCTTGTATTAAAAAGCGTGTCAAGTGTGTTAGTTTTGTGTATTAATAGCTATCATCTCTTGCTTTTATAGACGGCCTCGTTTGGTTCCAAATGCCCCCCACCGACTTTTCCTTTGCGTCCTTTTTACACTTTTTTCTGTGCATTTTTGACCTTCTAAGGTTGTACAAAATGCAGGGTTGGAAGGATTGGAAGGAAGGATAAGAATAAAGATGGATATAGGGACATCCAAAGAATAAGAACAAAGTGTTTTTTCTGCCTAAAGTTTTAAGCAGCAGCCGTGTTTTTAAATTATGGAGGCATCAAGCATGATTGTTGTGGATTGTTTTTTTTTTTTTTCAAAAAAATGGATCAGTTGGTGTCTTCGTTATAGCGGTCCACCCTTTCGAGATCGAAAATATTCACAGAGGCATTGCAACCTCTCTCTGACCACCATCATTGTGAATTGTTAATCGTAGGTATCAATGAAAGAAAATGAAGGATCAAAGCTTCTCTCTTTATTTGTGTTCACGGGCGAACTAGGATAGATTTGGCTTTGCTAGGGTTTAGTTACATGTGAGACTCATTTTACACAAACTGGTTTCGGTAAAATTTCACTACAAAGAGAGATACCCTTTGTTTTCTTTACCCGAAAATAGAACGGTTGAAAAACTTACTATCGTTGGATTGTTACTTTTACGACCAATAATGCCCACTATCGTAAATACAGCGATAATTATTGTCGATCTTTCTCGTTTGACCACTATTGAGAAAAGAAATCTACAACGATGAAGTCAGAACTAACTAGTCACCAATTTATGTTCCGGCCGTGGTAGCAAGAATTCGTCATTTTTAGTTTTGACAAATTTGTACTTACAAAACAATCAACACATTTAATCAAAGACCTAAGCCTCACGCCGACTGTTATAATTTACTTCACAATAATATTCTACTTTATGAGCCAAGCTTAAAAACTTAACCAACCCTAATCACATTCAAAAGACTTTTGGACTAAAATAAACTATTTAATCGTTGGACGGTTATTGCAACGACCAATAATATTTTTTCTTTATGGTAAATATGACGGTAATTATTGATGCTCTTTTACATTTTGACCTATATCGAGAAAAGAAATCTACAATGATGAAGTAGGAACAACTAGCCACCAATTCATATTATAGTAATATTCTACTCTACGAGCCCAACTTAAAAACTTAACTAACCCTAATTACATTCAAAAGAATTTTGATCGGCTGAAAATGTTCCCTACCCCTAAGCAGCTACCGTTATGGTGAATATGTTAGTAATCATTGATGTTCTTTCAAATTGGACCACTATAGGGAGAAAAGAGCTTCAATTGATGAGATAGTGCTAACTAGTCACCAATTCATGTTATCGCTGTTCTTTTCACACATAAATTAGATATCAAATTCAAAATATATATTACATCGTAATCATCAATTATGTGAGCCGAACCGAACCAAAGGGTTGAGAACTTCCAAACACTGGTCTTTCACCCCGAACTCAAAAAGGTTGAAAAACTTCCTTATTACTAGACCATGGAAGTAACCAGGCCCTTTATCTAAAAAAGGATTCCTATTTTTAGAGGGAATAGTTGTAGGATCCACAATTTCAATGATCTGAACCGTTTATTTTGTAAGTCTCAATTCATAGATCATCATTGCAAAAATTCAATTTAATCCGAAACCATTTACCTATCAGTAGAGCAACCAGAAACAAAAGCTTTCCAGATTCTTAGCCGCAATCACAGTATCTAAAGTTGAGACACCTCCATCCCAACTCATGACTCCCTACTCACTCAACATCACATGTTCTTCAATTATCTTCCCCATTTTGTGCCCACAAATCCATTACGAATCTATTCTTTTCGACACAAAATCTACAACTCCAAGCTCCTCCCCAAACATATCCATCACAAAACTATCTCGATGACACCGGTGTTTTTGTAGTAAGTCTTTTGCTTGACTACCAAAAAATAAGTCCCAACTCTTCGTGTTCCTCACAAAATTTTGTGCTTACGATTAGACCTGTTTATATTGCAAATCAACTCGTCTTTTAGCCCAATACCAATCTATTATAGTGACCATTATATCAAATAGATATTTTTATACAATTTGATAACTAAATTTGATAACTAAATGAACAAACCTTGCAGGACAATTGCAAAATGTATTAAATCTTGCGGGATAATTGCCAGATGTAAGAAAATTAAAACACAAGTTTTTAATGTAAGAAATACAAACACCAAGAGATTGAAATACATGAAAGAGAATTCATACATACACATATACATATATATATATATAAAAAGGAAGTTGAATCATTCATGGTGTAGCTAGGAAAAAACCAGCTGAACATGGTGAAGACTTTTTACATGATATTTATATTAACATAATAAAACCCAATTCACCCAACTAAAACCCTAATTCAAATGCAGCTCTGCAAATGCCAAAAACTTGATTGCAGCAACCACTATAAACCCTATTCAACTTACTCAATTACTTAAAAGACTGATGACCAGACTAAAACATACTCGATTACAATTTAACATGATTGATAAACACTAATTAACTGAGGATCGAAGCCCAATCAATCTCGGACGGATACTTCTCCAACACGGAACTGCTCTCGGAAGCGCCGCTGTTCTCCCATGGCTCCGTGGAGTCGCAGAAAGTCAGAACAGACAGCGGCGAAGACCCGGCAGACCCTTCGCTATCAGTCGTCACCGGCGACGAGGTTTCAACCTTGATCGCTAAAGTCTCCGGCTCCGGCTGTCGGCTGGCGGCGGCGGACCTCTTGGCTGGCTTCCCCGACTTGCCCTGTTTCTGAGTTTCGGCCAAGCCTTCGCAAATGGCTTGAAGCTTGGCGTCGACTGAGGAATGCAGAGGCTTGTACTCGCCGAACTCGCCTCCGACGACGGACCCGTTGTGGCGGAGGTGCGGGAAATTGAGCCTGGCGAAGTCGCCTCTGAGCTTGTACGCCGCCTTGTCGTAAGCCAAAGCGGCTTCCTCCGCCGTGTCGAAAGTTCCGAGCCAGAGCCTGGTTCGGTTCTTAGGGAGCCTGATCTCAGCGACCCATTTTCCCCAGTGGCGTTGCCTTACACCCCTGTAAAGCTTGGTGGGTTTCGGCGGCGAACCAGCTGAGCCCACCTGCTTCATCGGGATGGGCTTGGGGCTGAGGAAGCTGAGGGTACGAGACGTCGTCTGAGAAACTTGTTGGTGGTAGTTATCCCAAGAGATTTGGGGCTGTTGGGGTTGGGATTGAGACTGGATCTGAGCTTGGATCTGGTGGATCTGGGAGGGGGTGAGGTGGTTCAGCCCGATTGACGGCGGTTGCTGCTCAAAGAACCCATCTGAAAACACTTGGGTCGTAGAAGAGGTGGAGCAACCGTCGTGGTAGAAACTGGGCTGGTTTGGGAAAGAGAGGAAGTCGTAGGAGGTAAAGGGGAAAGAAGGTAGGAGAGGGGTGGAGGAAAAGGGAGGAGAAGCGGCGGTGGTGGTGGGAAGGGAAGACGGCGGCGGCGGCGATGAAGAAGCACTTTTCATAAAAGGCTCAAGTGCTTCCATCAGCTCACCTCTAAAGGGATCTGATGATGAGTGAAGAGCTGATCTGCAACTGTAGAAATCCATTGTAGCTGCCATGCCTCCAAAACACACACTCAAATCACAAAATTAAAACTTTTTAGATAACACAAGAGAAATTAATTAATCTACAAATCAACCTGTTTCTTATCAAAATTAAAGAACAGGAGGTGGGTTTTTCACAGAAAATTAAGAACAACCCAAAAAAGAAAATGGGAAAAGAGATTTCAAATAATCAACCTCTTTTACTCCCAGAAAATCAAACAAAAACCAACCTTGAGGGACCAAAAATTAACCCTCTAAACTGATTTTTCCAAACCAAAAAATATATATTATAATTTAGCTAAAAACTGAGAAAAAAATAATAATTATACAAAACCTGGATCTCGATTCTGAAAACACCTGGCTTTCGACTGAAAAATCCTTCTAAGTTTGCTTTTTCTTTTTATGTTATTTCCAAAAAACAAACCCAAAAATCATAACTCTTTGAAAGACAGATGATTAACAGAAAGGGATTCAGAGAAGCGGGGATTACAGAAGAGGGGGGGGGGAACACACAAATTAAACCAGAAGATTAATCGCTCTTAAAACTCCCAACACTCTGCTTTGCTGCTAAAATTTTTTTTTTTCACTCCTCACTTTGTTTTTTCTCTGCAGGTGCATCTCCTCCTCTGTTATATAAGGGCCCTGGGGGATTAATTACCTTCGTTAATCACGTCGTTAATCCCAATTATCTATCCGTAAGCCCCACTTGCTGTTTTTTAAATTTCCTGCGTCCCTCTCGAGTCTGCCGCGCGTTCTGTTCGTGACGTAGGGTCATTCAATGAATGGGGTCTGGGCCAATGGATGTCTGCCACGTACAAGTTCTGTGCTTAGAGACGGACACCTGTCATTTTCCCACCGGCACCTGTCGGTTGACTCGCAGTTAGTCTTGGTCTTGGCATAAATTTGTTGCCTATCTTGTTGAATATTTTATGACGCGTTCACACCTCTAACTTTCCAAAATGTTTAAGCACTGACAAAAAAATAAAATAAAAATCATCTCACTGTTTTTTTTTTTTTTTTGAACTAGCCATATTACGTAGTTGGCCTCATAATAAATTAATAATAATATAGTTTCAATTCATTTTTAATGAAAATTTAATTTAAGATCTCTTATTTACAAATGAAGAGAAATAATACAAAACTGTAGTATTAAGTGACGAAAATAAATATATCATTGAGTATGAAGAAGTATTAAGGCGCCTACCTCTCTGCCTAAAATGCAATATTCTACAGTAGTTTAGTCCTCATCATATGCATTTGTGATATAGACTATTTGATTGTGGTAAGAGTTCATTTTTATGCATTTTAATTAGAATATTCCTACTTATAAATTAAAATAATTTAACATAACTATTGATCAACTCGAAATCTTGAATCAATTTTCGATAAGAATGTGAATATGAACTATAAGTCAACTTTATCAATCTTCTATATTGATTGTTTGATGTGTATTACTCTAAACAATAGTTCCATATGAGCATGATAAATTGTCATTTAACAATTTTCATGATTTGTGTAACGTAAATGATTTGTTAATTCTTCTTTTTGTTTATGTCTCCTGATTTTTTTTAATTAAATGGATTCCAACGACGAATAATTAGTATAAACTCTGTAAGAGTTCTCGTTAATCAACATCCCTTGATAATTGATGAAACAATACTACCTTAAATATACCGATATAAGTGATTAGCAACCATTAATTATAATAAGTTTCGAAACATATCTCCTGACAGCAATGATCTATGCACTCACGAGCCACTATGTTTGACGTAGTTAGTATGTTACAAAATACCAAAATAATTGGATTGACACAATGCCACTAAACCTACTCTTCCCCATTTTAGGGTTGACAATTTGACAAGTATTATTTAAAACATGTACAATTATATTATGTGATGGTGTAGAGTGGTAGTGCAGCTATTATTTGTCTTAATACTATTAGTTGCCAATTTTTGGATGATTAAGACACCCCCAAGTCTTCAATTAATGGAAGCCTCTCGATTAAGATCACTGTTTTAAAAATTTCCGCCTCTCGCTGTGTAGGCATTAGGTGGTTGGCCACTGCTCCGATTAATCATCAGGCGTTTGAAAATTAAGAAAAAGCGCATAGGTACCTGCCTAGATACATGTCTAAGTCGCGACTCTCACTTATACAGAAAAGTGATAACTTTTATTTTACGTTTTAGTTTTTAAATAATTTGTAAGAGACTTATTAAATACTCGAATGAACACTCATTATATGTTGTTTCTCATGTTCTCAATATGTTTAGTACTTTATAATTTATAGATATTTTGCAATTTATGTATATACTACAATTATGTATCTTTTTTAGGCGTTAAGCCACAACCCGACACCCGACTAGTACCGAACGTTTTTTAGAACTTTGATCAAGATATTGATGAAAAACTCATGTTATGGACTAATTAATTAAACCCCTAATCCGCTCCACGACCTAATCTTCAAAATTAATAATCGTACAAAAAGTCGTATGCGCGTAGCAAATGACCAAATCCTAGTTGGAGTGACAAGGACTTAAAGGAGTTATGACAGCCGTTGATGTTAGGGTCAGATGACATGAAAAAGTGGTCTTTGACGTCATGATTACAGATATCTGATGGTTGAGAGCCTGTCCCTTTCTATTTCGTCTATCAGGAACCAAGATCCTCGCCGGATCTTTCCCTAGGGATCCCGCAATCTTGTCCGTTCATTTTATATCGTGCGGTCAGTTTTCGTTAGGTACTATTCATATTTGAATTTTAAAATTTAAATTTTAAATGATTTCTGACCGCACGATATACGATGAACGGACAAGATTGCGGGATCCCCAGGATCCCTAGGGAAATGCTCAGGAGACACTCCTGGGGATCCCGCAATCTTGTCCGTTCATCGTATATCGTGCGGTCAGAAATCATTTAAAATTTAAATTTTAAAATTCAAATATGAATAGTACCTAACGAAAACTGACCGCACGATATAAAATGAACGGACAAGATTGCGGGATCCCTAGGATCCCTAGGGAAAGATCCGGCGAGGATCTTGGTTCGTCTATCAGGAGCTATCCTAATTAACAAGGTGACGACGTGGAAAAAGAAGGGAATATTTTTTATAATTATCCTCGAGTGATGATAATGTTGCTATTATTTTTATTATAGTTGAATGAGCTTAAATTTCAATATATGTGTAGTGGTTAGGTACAAATATCAAAATTTTCACTCATTCAATAATATAAATCGGATGGTAGCATTACAATCACTTGAGGATGATGAGTAAAAATGCACAAAAAAAAAGACGGAAGCTTTGAGTTTTCAAGTTCTTAACTTAACCATGGTACATCAATGGTTTGATGTTTGCTAACCATGGTTAGATATAAATTATTTAGGTGCGACTCTGCTCACATTCATCTTTCAAATTCAGTAATGTATGTGTATATATGTATTAATACAATATTTAATCCATTTGGGTGCTTGGACAAATGATTTTAGTAAATAGATATTTAAGAGCCGTTAGTTTCCACTTGTATTAAATTGAAACTTTTGTTCAGTTTTGTGGTTTTTATACTTCATACTTGGCATGTGTTAAGGGCGGACGAAAATAGAGACTAAAGTGGTCCCAAGACCATCCGAGTCTACAAAATAAACATGTGAGGTGTTCCAAGAATCCCTTCAATATTTAGTATATATCACTTTTGTGCCTATTAAATGTTTGATGTAATGCATGTTACGTCGACATCACTTAACAAATTCTTTCTATATCACTTATCAGATTGTTTTAGCATACGCCAATATTTGTTGAAATATGTACAACAAGCTCACAAAATGAATAAACCTTTTTTTTACGCACTTTGACCTCTATTTTTGTCTAAAAAACTTATATTTAACACTAGAATCCTTAAGACTCGCGACTGCATGTGCAACGTTGCCCAAAAACAATTCCGCCAAGACTCGCTAACCACGTACATCTCAAACAAACCCAAAAAAAAAAAAAAAAAAAAAGCTAAAACTCAGTGTCTTACTTAAGCCTAGGAACATTATATAGTTAGCCCGGGAGAATTTGGCCGTGGTAGCTCTGCGGTGGCTGAAAAGAAAAGATCCAGAGGCGTATAGGTTTAGGGGGAGTAGGCGACTTGTTTATTCTTTAAAACTAAACGGTGTCGTTTGCTATGTTTTATGCTATTGGTGCTAAAACTCAGTGTTTTCAATGAAACGGTGTGGATTGGTAGAGTTCTTTTATGATGGTGGTCATGCTTACTACTATTAATTACTGTTAGTGTTACTTTAAGTTTCGAGATTTATGTTGTAGATAGATTAAATCAAATTCATTCAACGATAAACAATAGGATAATGAGTCAAAAAATTTCCGACGTAGATGGGCTCCTTTTCAAACTAGACTTTTTTTTAGTTAATTAAATATTATTAACCATATCAAGTGGTCTAGTGGTAAAGGCGCAGACTGCAACTCCCCAATAAACAAAAAAAATATAAAGAATTTTATAATGTTCAAAATTGGTGAGTCTGCTTAACTGTGACCAAATAAAATTCTCCAAAACTTTTAAAAAAGATAAATAATTATGGCATGCCGCCAGCCGTTCCCTTTTAAAAAATGAAAAACTTCATTAAATATTATTTCCCAAAGAAACCATCCCACCCTTTCATTTCTCTCCCCTCCCACATCCATCATACAACATAGAGCACGCCACATTGCGTATAAAATAAGCTCTCAATAATTTATCGCAGTTCAAGTATGGCGGAGAATACGGCGTAGACAGGAGTGGGAGCCCAACATGTCACGTGCCGCACCACGCGAGTGGGACAACTTCTTGAATTGCGGCGCCAGACTCAATCTCTACTACTCTTAACCCACGCGCACTAGCGCGTATCCCCTTATCACCAACTAAAGCTTCCACACCGTTTACTTTTCAGTGGCACGTGATATTCACGCTGTACCAAAAAGCGTGGTATCAGAACAACACAGGCGTGCTACTCATTTTAATGATTTAAATTGCAATAGTAATAGTTGACCAGTCGGGTTTAGAGAATCGCCAATGAGTCTTGCGCCATGTCGGGCGGAACCCGGAGCCCGATCCTTCTCCATGATGCCATGATTTTTTAATTAGAGAAATGTTAAGGCTGACTATCTAAATATGAGTTTCTTCGTAAACTTACAACAATCTCATATTTTAACATTTCATAATTAAAAAAGTTAACACTGACTCTTTGAATGTGAGATTTTTCGTGAACTTACCGTCATCTCATATTTTAATATTTTATAATATTGTCTAAAAATTGAAATTAAACTATAAAGTAATAAAGAATTTATAAACGTTTTACTTTTCCTTAGCATTTTACTTTTAATTGTTGGGTAAGTGAAGCATCTAGATTAGAGGTTTGCGTCGAATCGCTGAAAGGCCTTGATGAGTCTCCAAATTATGTAATTTTATCTCAATGTTTTTGGATCCATCCGACTTGTGCCTTTGTCTTCAAGTCTTCCAAATTCCAACGTAAAGCATTATCTTTTTCCTATTTCTTTTCTTTTAATTCTATTTTGTATTTGAATTGTGATTAGGGTTTTGTTTTTTGTCAAGGTTTAATAATAATATAATATTGTTTAGTTTTTTGTTCGATTAATCTATTAAACATGACAAGATATAGATGTGAGATTTAAATTTTCTCTATCCAGTGAATCAGTTTGTAAATGAAAAATAAACATGAGCACAATGACTTTGCGTACACGACGTAAAGTTACCATCGCCATCAATATATTATGTCGTGTACACGAGAGTCATTGTGCTCATCTTTATTTTTCATTTACAAGCTGATTCGCTGGAAAGAGAAAATGGTGGTGGTGATGATGATGATGTTCAAATTATTAACAAGAGAAAGTGGTAACTTTAGGGAATGCATGTAGTGTAAATTTGGTAAGATCTAGCACTTTACAACTAATTCTTATCTAATATCATATCTAATAATAACCAACTTTTGACTTTCCTACCAAAATCATTCTTTTTAGTGTCTAATTCACGCTTCTTTAGGTAATTAAGTCCACACGATGTGATCAACTTTTTATTTTGTTTTATTTACTTTTTATCAAAATAATGTCATCAACTTCATGCTGCTTGCTTTATTGTAAAAAAAGTTGTGATGACCACAATTAAAGATAGACAACGGTTATGATGGGTGGGTAAAAACGGTTATTATCTATAACCGTTTATGTTTATATCTGCATAATCGTTTACATTTTGGATAATTGTCTAAATAGTTATACTCATACTCATAACCGTTTATAAACGGTTAACCATTGTTCTAAAAATCCCTGCCTAGGCCCCGCCTAGGCGCTAGGCCCTAGCCCACCGTCCCGATTAATGCCTAGGCCCCACCCCACCGCCTAGACCACCTAGGCACCCGCCTAGCCCGCCTAGGCACCCACCTAGGTTGCAACTCACTTAGACAGAAAATACATAACTTTCATTTTGCATTTTGTTTTTTTCCAATAAATTGTAAGAGATTTGTTGCATACTTGAATGAACAAACATTATATCCTTATTTCACATGTTTTCATTATGTTTCAATACTTCATGATATATATGCATTATATTTTGTAGTTTATGATGAAATTATATATATTTCAAGTAGAAACAGACACTTATTTACCTGAAATATGATAGATTTACCTAAATCCGCCTAGTCCGCCTAGGCGCCAGCCTAGCCGCCTAGGCGTTAGGCCCCAGCCCGCCTCCCGACTAGCGCCTAGCGACTTTTAGAACCTTGCGGTTAACCATACTCATAACTGTATACCTATTTAATCGTAACCATTTATCCTTTTTTTAACCCATTTATCTCTTTTTTTTTTTACCAATTTACCTATTTTTTTCATCCGTCCACATGTTTTTTTAACAACTTGAAAATTAAAAAAGAAAAATTTGTTATAAATTTCTTTTTCTAACAATTACACTGTTAACTTATAGATACATTTAGCATGCATTTCTGTATTTTAGTCTTTTAAGTTCTCATACCATTCCAATAATCAAGTTAGTCATTATCTTGAATACTAGATAATTTCAATGCTCCAAAATACTTCAAAACTAGACTTTCAAGTATGCTTTAGATTTTTTTGTTTTTTTTTTATTTTACATAAATTAAGATAAATGGAAAAATGGGTACTCGTTATAACCACAAGTAACACCCATAACCACCTATTTAAATTTCACGGGTAAATGGTTATATCAATAACCGTTTATTTATCTAAACGGTTACCCATAACAATAAACGTGAATATCTATCTAAACGGTTATCCATGACAATAAACATGAATTTTAAACGGGCAGGTAACCACGGTTACTCATACCCGTAGGTATTTTTAAATACAGAAAACTGAAAGTTGTTCCAGATGAAATTGAGAGGGAAAATGGAGTTCAGAAAATTCTCGTGTTGTTATTTTCCCCACACATTGCCTCATATTTATATTGCTTTATCTCGGATTTAAGAGTTCTTTAATGATTACAGTAAGTACATGAGCTTAGAGCAGTTCCACCGTGGGCAATAGCCCGGTGGACTGGCTCTCAAATAGGGCCAGAAAGCCCGAGCAACTTGGCCCAGTGTGTGCTGGAGATGGAGCCTGAGCAGACCCGAGGGAGAGGCCCGGCAGGAGTTGCCAGCCCGAAGGGCATGTGACGCAAGGCTGACGTCTGGGCGACATCAGGCACGTGGTGGACGGGCCTGGGCAGAGTCAAAGAGCGGCAAAACCCTAATGCGGTGGTGGACGGGCCTGGACAACTCTTCACAGAAGTCGATCTCGACGCCGGTGATGCCGATATCCCAGAGATGGAGGGCGAGCTTCTCGTCGACGCGAGAGGCAACCTTGGCGTCTCAGAAGGTTTGGGAGCGAGGGAAGCAGTTGAGATTGGATCGATAACGGGCGACGAACTCTTGCTCGGATGAGGAGGCCATGGCTATGATTGAGGAGCTGCTGAGGCTCGTCACCTGTGCTGTGATTTTGTGGCAGAAGAGCACTAGGCAGAGGACATGGTGGTTTTCGGACATTGCAATTTGCAAAGAGTGATAGAAACAGAGAGAGATAGAACTGGGAACTATTCGATTCTATTATGTTCAATTCTATTGAGTCATCGCTGGGTGGCGTTTGGGTTTCTGTTTTACTTTTCTTAAAATAATTATTTTGTATTATTTTATAAATAAATAAAAATACTATTATTTTATTGCCTATTGCCAGGGCGATTCAGTGTGGGGGTGGAGATGCAAAAGGCAGTTAATGTTCACTGAGTGGATTAAATAGTGAATAGCCCTAGGGGGCCTTAGCAACAGTGGAGTTGCTCTTAGAGAAATGCTAAGGAGACTCTCAAAGTGGAACTCTATATGAACTCTCTGATACCTCATAATATAACGTCAATTTCTATACCAACATTACAAAACATTATGCAAAAAAAAATAAGATGATAGAGAGTCTATAGAGAGTCTCACTTTTGAAACAGTCTCCTTAACATTTTTCCATAAGCCTCATACAACAAACCATGTTAAACCCATACTTTAGTTTACACATTCAAAACTTAAACACTAGTAATGCTTACAACATAAGATGCTATTTTGAGTTTTCAAAATTTGGCTTCCTGTCTTTATTTATTTGAAAATTAAAAACTAAAAGTAGTTATCAAAGGAACTTTTAATTTTTAGTTACCAAACCAAATAATTATCAATTGGCCCCTTAGTATTTGCAATTATATGTTTTTCTTAATATTGGAATCATAATATTAGATAGCAAATGAGTCTTTATCGTAGTAACATATCATGTCTATACATTATGGTGCATGTTCAATCATCACTGATCCTCTATTCTTAACAATTGACAATTTAACACACTAACGTTATCATTTATATAAAAAAAAATCATAATATTAGATAAAAAGATAACACCAATTGCTATTTTATTCCTTTTTAGTATTGGATGGATCCAAATTTACATCATATAAATCATTTATCTAATTAATTTACTCCACTATGAAAGTTACTTTCCCATATGGACATATGACTCCAAAGTCTCCAATATTATCCCTCAGCTTGAATAACACAAGCTCCAAATATTTTCCACACATTTAGTTATAGGTTTGTCACTCAGTGTTACAATCTAATGACATTCTTCTTCATTTGTAAATAAAAAGTCTTAGATTCTAGTCTCATCAACAATGAATTTGAATCCTATTATTACTAGCTTATTGAGAAAATAAGTCTACCCTTTTTAATGTTGTTTGTTTAAAAAAGAAAAAATATTATAGGTTTAATTCCTCAAAAAAGAAAAAAAAAGAAAAAAAGAAAAAACCTAAAGAGTAACTGAAAAGAGAGACGCGTGAGAGTAGTAGAGTAGTAGGCCCCTCCCCCAGTGGGAGCGTTTTTAACGCGGTTTCGCGGGTCTTCTCTCTCACACAACGGTTCTTGCACTCAATGCAGCAGCCGTTAACACGATTTATTAATTCAATAATCAATTTGTTTTTTGGTCAAGTCAATAATCTATTAATTATTCTCAATGTCTTGTGAGCACCGTTTCTTCACTAAAATTCCTGGCAAATTTTGGTCCAGCAAAGGAT
Organism: Malus fusca; assembly: GCA_035220775.1. NCBI lineage: Eukaryota > Viridiplantae > Streptophyta > Magnoliopsida > Rosales > Rosaceae > Malus > Malus fusca. The sequence continues at coordinate 23,651,307 of CM069066.1, read as the reverse complement.
TACATGAAAAGGTTCCATGCATATCACGTGATATCATGTAACCCTATTTCGAGATATGATGACTGCTAACAATCTTCTTATTTGAACTTTTTTAAAATACTTTCTTTTTATTTTAATGTTGTAAGATAATTCGAATCGTTTATTATTTGAGTCACTTTTAAACATCATTTATGCAAAAAAAAATAATTAATAAATATATATAAATTTGAAGTCATTTAATAGACGAACCAAGTTTTTAATTAGATACTGAAATTATGGTAGCATAAATCGAATGAGTAACTAATTTTTTATTTGGTCGATTTTGTGTAGAACCAATTTTTAAAGATTGAAGTCCAAATAACAAAGCTAGTAGCATTCTTGTAATATAATTGGGGTTTTTTTCCCTTCTCCATCTCTTCATTTTCATATTTTATAAAATCTTTTATTTTTAGTTTTTATTGATAAAAGGAATATAGTAATTTTGAGATTTGTGGGCACGAAATACTTTGCACAAAAAAAAAAACACCATATTCATTGTTTGAGAAACGCTAAGGGGACTCTCTCAAAAGTGAAATTCTTTATAAACTCTTTGCCTATTTTATAATGTTCATGAGAATTGATGTTAAACTGTAAGATAACAGAAAATCCATAGAAAGTCTCACTAAGGGTGTGTTTACGTATCCGCAATCGGAATGAAAATGTAGAATTGAATTCCGATTACGGAGTACTCCGGTGTTTACTAAACAGCAAGGAATCAAAAAATCAGTGAGGCCCACACAAATTTTGGAATTCAATTCCTTGTATTGGTGGAATTGGATTCCTTAGATGTAGGTTGGGCAATCAGAATAACACTTTTGTTCCATTTATGCCTTCACTTACTTTTTTTTATTTCCGAGACTATCCTTTATAAACCCATTAACCCTAGTTTAATTATGCATAACTCCTTACCTTTTTTTTTATTTCCATGCTCATTCACATTATGCACAACTCCATGCATATGCCGAAGAGAAGAAACTACAACTTGAGTTAGAAAATTTAAATATTAAAGTAAATACTTAAATTTATATAAAAAAAATTAAACAAAAGCATTTTAGTGTGTCTATAAAATAAAAAAGCAATTTATTTTTTTTCTTATTATTATATATTATATCAAATTTTATTAAAAAAAGTATATAAAATATTTGATTTGGGACAAAGGCATTTTAGTAATCATACTTGTTTATATTTCAATTATGCTGAATTAGTAAACAGCTTTATGAAATTAGTGTTATTTTATTCCAATTCCAGAACATTTAAGTAAACAGCTTCAACAGGAATATGATTCTGACTTCTCCTCATTTCAACTCCTTCTAAATTCAATTCATTCATTACGGATGCGTAAACGCGCCATAAGAATCTCTTAAGCATTTCTCTCTTTATTTTCACTAGAAGGGAAGGGGTGTATTTGATTACTTTAAGTAATAGCTAATGATTAATAAAATGAGAGTTTGTGCTTGTATATATGTAACCAAATTCCAAGTGGAGAAAAGATGCTTCTTTGGAGTTCAATTAGGTCGTCCGAATCACTTGCATCAATTAGGTCGTCCGAATCTATTGACCTTGTTCAAACTAAGCTGCCTCGAATAGAATGAAATTTAAGGTTTCAATTTAGCCACCTGAGCCACAAAGAATTCCAACAAAAGATTTGGTTCACACTTACACAACGTTCCACTACATTAAGTCCTAAAGAAAAAGTACAAGTGCAACCACCACCTCCTTTTGTCACAAATTTCAACCTAATCAAACCCCATGATAGCTTCTTCTCGAATTTCATGTATTATGCATAATGATTTTTTGAACAGAATTAGTGTCGATTGTTTATGCATATATTTAAATTTTAACTGTTAATGCATGCGACGTGTATAATGTATTGTTGATCAACATGCGCGTACGTAGACGACTGTCGGTAACAGCTTTGTGATTTCTTTGAAACTAGAAGCATAGAAGAATGGGGGAAGACAAGGGCCATCGAATTTGAATTTGTTTTGCGACTAAGCAAAGCAAAGTAATAGATAGTGGGATATATATGTTGTCATTTTCAAAGTGGTTTTCATGTCATTATAGCCAAAGATATTAGAAAGGATTTGGTGGGAGTCCTCCAATTTAACTTTTTCACGACAGTATTTGATCTTGACTCTTGACTCCTACATTGCTTATTTCTTGTAGTTTCTTCTTTGTTATACATGCTTTTAAAGTTTGAATTGCCCAACCTTGCGGGTACAAAATTGTGCTGAGTTTGGATTTTTAATTTTTATAGTACGTATCACTGAGTGGTTCAAAAAATTAACAGTTAAATTTACATATAGCAATTTGATGAATTTTGCAATGATTACTTATTTCTTGAAGCCTCTTTTTTTATAATACATGCTTTTAAAGTGTGAATTGCCCAACCTTGGGGTACAAAATAGTACTGAGTTTGGATTTTTATTCTTCATGGTACGTATCACTCAGTGATCCAGAAAATTAACAGTTATATTTACACATAGAAATTTAATAAATTTTGCAAGGATTGGATCTTATATAAATTTTGTACAACTGAGTGAGACGTAGTATTATAACTCAACTCCGAAGTTTGAATATATATAGTGAGCATGAAAATTTATGAGTTATGATGGCTAACATATCAAAAATGTTAAAACTATGAATGGTTTTAGTGCCATGGTTGGAATGTTGCCTAAAAGTGAGCATATGGAATTCCCCAAAAGTCTTGTATTTTCTTCATGCTTTCTCTTTCTCCTTTCCTTCTCATTCTTCATTTTTTTCCTTCACCCCACTTGGACTTGGATTTTAATTGAGCATGGCGTGCAATACACGGTAATAGTACTAAGTTATAAAATGATATATGAACACGTGTATATTTTAAATGTCGAAATATATAGTCATATGGGTTTATAGTTGGTCCAAATTTTAATAAATGAAACACTGTTACGTATTGAACAAGCAATACACGAGAATAGTACTAAGCTATCAATTCTGTTTACTAAATACCGTATGAATACATCTATATGTTTTTAATGTCGAACCATAGAAAGTCATAAGCTTGTTAAACATGGATCTGTTTTATATAACATTTGGGCTTGGGGTAATTATACCTTATGACTGTGTTTTAGTACCTGACAATAATGCTCGGCCAAATTTGTCATGCTGAACTGGATCGTTATACACAATTTGGGTTTACTTTAGTGCCATACAATAATTTCTCCCGTCAAATTTGTGGTTTTGAATTAGATCATTAAATAGGTGCTTGAAATATATCCCTTTGAGGTTGGATTGGCACATACCCCTTCAGGTTTTATGTTAGGTGGTGTTATCCAAACATTTTTTTTCAACCTTACAGACACCTCTTGTTAATTCCTAGTTTTTGATCATCTTCAAATCATTAGATCTGACGATTGGAAATTGAAAGAGGTGCGTGAAAGATAAAAAAGGGTGTGGGATAACACCACCCTTTATTTTATGTTTATATACTCTTTTGGATTAGGGAATCGCCTTTGTGTCCAGTTTTTAATTAAGCACTCATATTCTACATCAAGTTAATGAGATTAAAAACAAAACAAAAAAAAAACCACTAACCCATGTTTCTTATCACCTATTTAGGTTAAAAAAAAAGATGATACAGATTACAGACAAAGAACAAGACATGAACAGTAAAATAAAAAAAAAATGTTTTTACCTTTTTTTTTTAATCTAAAAATGTATGCATCTTCTTTTCTTTTTTTTTCTTCTACGAGTGACTCATCTCTCTTGTTTGTTTTAGAGAGAGAAAAATTAAATACTAAAGCATCAGCACCAAAATTATTCTCCTGATACGTCCAATTCTTTTTTTTTTTTTTGGTAATTGAAAATTCTTTTTTCTAATATTTAAACGATGTACTTGTAAAAAAGGTCCTAACTACGCATCACACCCTTGAGATTTGACTTGGTTGGTGTGAAATGTTGTTAGTGGCCCAACTAAAACAAGAGGGCCAGACTCTTGGCCCAACCAAACTCAATTTAGGCCGCAACTCCGTTTTATGAAAAATAGAAAAGTTTTTTAGTACAACAATATATTTTACTAAAGAAACGGGGGAGGTCTGCTAAGTCACATAATGGCCAACGTAATTTGATATCGAATTCGCAAACCACGAGATTTGAATCTAAGACTTCTCAAAATGAAGAGGAATAACATCAGATCGTAGTACTAAGTGACCTTACAGGTTTTAACTTATAAAACTCAATTTAGTTTTTCCTAAATCAGGACCAAATTCTTTTGCTTGCTAGTTTAGAATGACTAGAATTGCTTTAAGAAGCACTTTGGATTTTCAGTAAAAATTTCGATGCTTTTGTATTAGAGACGCTTACACAAGAGTGCTTACAAGTTACAATCAAAAGTTGGTTCATAATCAGTCTCAAACGTGCTCTAATTATAATTAAACTTTGGACTTTTCCTTCCTCCATTCGACACTTTTGCAACGAAAGGGAAAATAAAGTCAAGATGATGCATCTTCTAGATCTTGAGTCTAAGCGCCACCATTTAATATTAGTTTAGAAAAGTTCGATCACATACTGATAGATACTCCGGAGCATTGTAAAATTTTGTTCGTAGATGGTTTTCTGTTTTGGCAACCGTTCTAAATCCAACTACCTTCAAACCAACTGCCGTGTACTAATCAATTCTTATTAAATTAGTTTCAAACCAACTCCTGAATTCTAAATCAATTTTTATTAAATTTGTGGAGTATTTCTGTCGCTTCGGATAATCCTCATGTTTTGAAATTGTTCTACTTTGTTCAACGGATCATCAAAGTTTCAAAATCCGACATATTACACATTCCAACTACTCAAACGTATCTCTTTTTTATCAATTGAAAGACCGAAACTTCCAAATCTTATGCATGATGAAACGCGGTCATACGTCCAACATAAAGTTGAAATGCTCGGCCAAAAACAAAAATATTATGCAACACCAATGGCCAGGATTTACAAGAACGAAAGATTGAATAAACTAGGAACCGTTTGTAAATCCACATTTTGAGATTGAAATGTGCTTTACAAAACGCGCAAGTTACTTTTCTGCTTGCTCAAGAAACAACTTCATGGAGGCACTCTTACTAGAAGACTGCTTCCAGATACTGGTTACGATGCCTCTTGTCGAACTCCAACACGCTACCATATGTCCGATCAGCGATCCCAACAAACAGAGCTTCTGTGTCCGGGCTAAAGGATATTCCGGCGATTTCACCAAACAGGTCAATCTCTTGTTCCTTGACATACCCACACTGGGTATCCAGGATGTGAACAAAGTCTGCCGGCTCAGCCATGGCCATGAACCGACCGTCTGAAGTGAACTTTATGGCTCGTATTGCTCCCATTCTTCCCTTTAATACGGCTACGGACTCTGAGAGGTTCCTTATGTCCCATAACCTGCAAGTGGTGTCTTGATTCCCGGTGGCCAAAATTTGTCCGTTCGGATGCCACGCCGAGGAAAAGCAATAGTCCAAATGACCTTTGAGGCTTCCGACAGCCTGTGCCAAGTAGGTAGGTAAACCATCAGATCTTTGCTTATGACTTGCATAAATCACAAAATGAATACGCCGCACCGCGACAATGCAACTTACTCTTCCAGACTGAGCATCAGCAATCAAGCAGTCCGTGCTATCACCGAGTACTGCAACCAGTTTACCATCCGGACTAACAGAGGTGTTCTGCCAAGAATCATAAACAAGAAAAGCTAAGATGAGAAATATAAAATGACAAATCACTCGTAAGGAACAGTTTTAGAAGAGGGTACTCACATTCACAGACCAATCGAACGAGAAGCAGTTGAGGCAAGTGAAATTCTGGACATCAAAAACTCTAACTTGAGCATCATTGTTTGCAGTCATTACCCTCATTGAACCGCTGCACAAAGAAAGTTCAGTTATAGGTCTTCAAGGCAAACAACCTATATCAGATAATGGCGGGATGACTTACGCGGGGTTTTGGAAAATGTCCACTGCATTTGTGATGGCATTGTCATCTGTTGTTAATTTTGAGCAGAAAGCAACTCCAGGTTGATTAATGTGCTGGCCGCACAAACGAAAAAGAAGAAGTTAGTAATAGAGAAACAATGGCTATGATGGATATAGTAGTCTCAAAGGAATATTTGTTTTAGCACTTCCATACCTTGCAGATTAGTTCACCTTGGAATCCCCCAGCAACCAATAAATTTTCCTTCACAGCCATAGTGCTTATTTGCACTCTAGAGAGTGGACGAACCAACAACCCAGGTCTTTTCTGAGAGAATATACAACATTAACATTAGAATGGCCTTTTGGCCCTTTTTCCAATAAAGCGTGAACGATCAATCAAGCCTTTACATACCTCAGTAGGCACAACTGGTTTCGCTACGTTCAGTACTTCTTTGCCTCTCCTGAGTAGAGAAGACCAATGCATTACTGAAAAGTTTTGCATAACGTATACATCGTGCTTTGATGTAGCCCATAACAGATTCCTCAGCTGCCGGGGGAGAAACAAATCAAGTTGAGAGGTACCTTAGTAACAACATTCAACAATCCAAAACAAGAACTAAGTTTATAACAAATATATGTCTGCTTATGCTAGATGACAATTATGAACTAACAGTTAAAATACTGTGACAGATATAAGGTTTAACCAGCCATAAGACAATAGAGAATTATAAAATCAAAATCGTTAAGGTCAGTGACCAGTATGTAAAAACCATGCAATATAGTCTTTACTTTTCATGGACCGGGAAAACCACCAACCAAGAAATCCAAAATAAAAAATGTTTCGTACCAGACCGTTGCAAGAGGATTATATGAAAAAATTAGACGCACAAGCAGTGAAAAAGTTGACTCTAGTGCCCTGAATAGACGATGAGATTATTTATGCTATGCAATTTTTTAGATACATGATGAAGGAATTTGGTCAGTATTCCGCTTTGCTAAGACTACATCCATCCCCTTCATTAGGCACAGAAATTGGAGATTAAAATGATAACGCCAGTACATGACAAATGCATCCAACCAGGAATAAAGCACATATAAATGGAACAACATGACGACTCTTCGATGTTCAAAGCAAAGCAAAGAGCACACATAAGGCTGAACAATAAAATGATCATGACCAATCCAATGGCATTTCAAGGTCACAAAAAGACAGACAGAATCATGAAAAAATATCCATAAGTAAAAGAGCAGATGTGTATGTAACCACACCACCATATACTTCAGGTGACAGTTAAAAAAATATGTCAAAAACATGCAAATTTGAAGGCCCTGGATGCCTCAAAAAATTCTAATAAAATTCGAAGTCTAAGAAAGCAAGAACTGTGTTAATCGGCCCCCTCATGACCAGAACGCATTGACTTATTAAGAGGCCTCTTAATGCTCAAATATCTTCCCATCATACCATATTAACAATGTCGCGCCAGCAGCTCTAATGTCCACCCTGCTGTAAAAGCTGAAATAAGGAGAGAAATAGCAGTCCTAAATGCAACAGATGGGTTAATGTGATATATTATATTCAACAGTCAACAGAAGCAATATATTTACCACCATAAATCAAAATGTGACTGATATGCAAAAGAAATGGCATACTGGAAAATTCAGAAGGTACAAAATTAAAGTGAACCGATTACAAAAATATGTGAAAGATTATGTGTAACCGTGGTTAACGATGTAAGATCCAGCAATTTAAGAGGCCTAGTTTAGCTAAAGCTGAAACACAAGCCTCAAAATGTATGAGACTTGTAGGTGCAAGTGTTCACAACTACTCTTAATCTTACAGAAATTAAGGGTTAGTTATTGATTCAACTGTTATTCTAGCTCGTGTAAAACCGGTATATACAACTTAATTTCTATTATAGTGTTTGCCTAACAAGAACCCATGACAACTGTAAATGGAAAAAACACAGCAAATTTGTGAACAAGATGGTGACATATTGCCTACAGTATTAGTGGGAAGCTTAATCAACTGCAGGTTACGCAAATAAGTTCAGCGTTACATCTCAGATGGTACATACAAGATCTACAATATGAAATCCATACCTTCCAGTGAATGGTTGAGCACATAACGACAATCATAAATTAAAATATCCTTCATAGAGGATATATAAATTAAGATATCCTTCATAAAGGATAAAACATATTTGTGTAAGACCTGCAAAACTACAAATTAATGATATGCATATAACTAAAAGTAAAATACAGCTATTAAAGAAGCTTATATCTAGCAACAAGGCACAAAATTCAAAAGGATCATAAGTTTTATGCACACAACATGCCATCTATCTTCAGTGACAAAAATGAGGAAATTATCTTGACGAGCAATAACCTTTGGAAGATCGAATGAACTACATGAAACAATGAAAACTGATAGGAGCGAACGGACTAAATTATGCATATGATTGCGTAGTGGATGAAAGTTATGCAAATATTTAAACACCACATATGGATGAAGTTTTGAGAAAAGAAAACTTAAACAAACTCAACAACAAAAGACTCTTATGTCCTGGCAACTCACAAACAAATTTATTGAAAAACTATTTCCAAAGAGTTTACAAGCAAGAACAAAATCTCTACCTGGAAATGCACAATTGTGGACTTCACAATCCTTGTATTATAGTGAAAGTCATAGAAGGTCTTCCCCATCTCTACTGGCAAGCACTCCTGTCAAGGCAGAAGATTCACAAACATGAAGGGAAGCATCAAAACAGAAGTAAAGATGAATTCTTTAAGACCAACAAGGCATTCTTTATATATGTATATTCGAGCGATATTCTAATTAATCTAATAGAAGGATCACGCTAATCTAGCCAACTTGGTTACACCGGTCTGCACCAATACAATTCTAAAGCCAATTAATCAGAACCTAGAGCAAAAACATAAGAGGATAGTATCCATGTTATGATGGGTAACAATCATTTTGGTACATATTGCAAAAGGTGAAGTCTTTAAGACCAAAAAGGAATTCTTTATATTATTCGAGCATATTCTAATTAATCTAATCGGAGTACACTGCTCCAGCTAACTTGATTACACCACCCGCAATGCAATCCTGATGCATTAGAGCAAAAACATATGCAAATTCCACAAAAAACAGAGTGAATGGCACAAAATCGACACCTTTTCAAGGCCCTGGCGCGGCCGAGAGAGGTTCTCGTAGTTCTTGTACTGCTTCAATCGGGTCTCACGGTACCTATCTCTGGTAAAATTAAGCCTCTCCCACGGAATCCCTTGGATGTCCTTCCCATTTCGAGCTTCCATTGCTGAAGTGTCAGTCTTCGCCTTGCTCTGCAAAAACCCCAAAATTTTTAATTCTTCTGGAAAACAAAAAAAACATTACCAAAGTTTTACAAAGAAACAGAGCAGACGACCTCATCGAAGTCGTCGTCGTCAAAGTCCGAGTCGGCATCGTGGCCTCCCGGGAGCTGGTTATCGGCAAAAGCGTCGGTGTCATCAAAGTCGACGACATCGTAATAGTCGTCGACGTACTCCAGCTCGTCGTTCTGAAACTGCGCCATTTCCGACTGCGGAAAAGTCACAGATAAACTGAAATCCGCATTGGGCACTGAGTCGAAACCGAAAGTGAGAGAGGTAGCGAAGGGATTACCTGGAATTGGGGGAGGAATTCAGCTGGGCGGTTAAGAAAAACAGAGTGTGTAGAATTTTCCCGAAAACAAACAGAAAAAGCGAGCGTTTTTTATTAGGTGGGGGAGAGAAATGCGATGGAGTGAGAAGAGGAGAAGGATCTTGGGCAGCTTATAGACTTATCCAGAGAGAAGGGGAGTGCATGGATAGCGACAGCAAGTATATTATTATTGCCTTATTTTTAGTTTCTCCCTGTAACGTTATTTTGATTTTACTTTGCTATCTATCATTTTAAAATTATCATTTTACTTTTCAAATTTCAAAATTCGTTTCATTTTTATTTGTGAACTCTTCTTTTTTTCTTTTCCTAGTCGCCTTCTAAAACATATGTGGAACCTAACACAAATAAAACTACCACATGTGCATAAATTTGACTATAAATCTCTATTATGTGTTAATATTGAACAATCAAAGAATAATAAATTTAAAATAGTCCATGACACCCAAATTAAATCCACATAAGAAATTAATAGATTTATGGTAATGTAGAGCGAAGTTTTAGTTTATAGATGTGACTTTGAAGTTTTAGGGGGTAAGCAATGTCTTAAAAATCGATATTATCGGCGATATTTCGCCGATAATATCGTTTTTTTTACCGGCCGATATTTTTTTGAGTAAAATTAAAATATCTTTAAAATATCGCGATAATATTGCTAATATCGCGATATTAGCGATATTATCGCGAATATTCGTCGTCGTCGCCGCCGCCGAGAGGTTAGAAAGAGAGGAGGAAACCACAGGTGGTGGGTAAGAGCTGAACAACAGCAAAATCACGTCCCCCAGGGTGTAGAGAGACTGTAAAAAGGCCCCAAGCAACTCGGCGGAGTTGCAGAGAAGAGATGGGGGGGGGGGAGGTGGTGATGGTGCTCGGCGGAGTTGCAGAGAAGAGATGGGGGGAGAACCGGAGAATGATCGAGTTCGAGAGACTGAGGGAGAAGAAGAAGGATGGAGAGACTGAGGGAAGGATCCAGATCGAGATCGAGATCGAGATTCGAGATTCGAGAGAGACTGAGGTGAGGTGACCCAGCATAATGGACGGACTACGAAGAGATTGGACCGAGGGAGAGAAGGAGACGGAGAGACCGATGGAGCGACGGAGACGGAGAGACCGATGCAGAGAAGGATCCAGAAAGGCTCTGTGTTCTGCTTGTTGCGTGTGCGTGTGTAGGAGACGGAGAGACCGAGGGAGAGAGAGAAGGATCCAGAAAGGCTCTGGGTATGCGTGTGTGCGTGTGTGCTTGTTGCGTGTGCGTGTGTGCGTGTTGCGTGTGCGTGTGTGTGTGTGTTGCAGAGTGTTGCAGAGGTGAAAAGAGGTGAAAATAATTTTGCACTCAGAGGTGAAAAGATGTGAAAATAATGTGCCTGTGACTGTGAGATGTTAGGTTTGTGTGAGTGTGTGCCAATAATTTTGCAAATAAATCCAAAGAAAACCCACTGAAACTGAACCAAACCGTCATATGCCCAATTACTTAAATTTGGAAATGAGGTACACAATTACTTAAATTATAATAATTACATTGTTGGATTAAACTAACACGATTTATTGAATTCAGCTAACATGATTTAAAGATGCAAGAAGAACTTTTGGAGAACCAACATCGGTTGCTGCTCGAACAAAAATGTCTCCTAGTGAGTGTAAACATATTTCACTATAAGTTTATAATAGAATTTGTTGGAGTTATTAGGCTTATCAACATTGTTTTTCATTGTAGCTGAATGGTGGATCATGTATGAGACCGATGCACCAACTGTGAGAAAGTTAGCAATCAAAGTATTATCACAAACAGCTTCCTCATCTGATTGTGAAAGAAATTGGAGCACATTTGCACTCATACACACAAAGCAAAGAAATAGGTTGGCTCATAGTAGGTTGGAAAAATTAGTTTATTGCTACTACAACATGAAGCTTCAAGTTCGAGATAAGGAAGCAGAAATAGATCATGTCGACCGTGGTGACCCACTAGATGTGTTTGATATTGTTGTTGAAGATGATGATACAGAGGGTAACCAACTTTATCAGTGGATTAGACCTCTTCATTTAGATGATGATGAAGGCAACCCAACTCCCAAAGTTGCTGAAGAAGCACGTAATGAAGGGATAAATGTAGAAAGAGTATTAGAGGAGGAGGTGGGATCTAGCAGCGCTGACTATTTGGAAGAACTTTTGCGCCCAATACCAAGAAACACTGGAATTCCACCTTCTTCCAATCCTACACAACCACAACATCGTGATGATACTAATGATAGCTCTAGTACAAGATCAGGAGACTCACCTACCACCGGAGGTGGGAATGATGAAGGACATAGTGGAGCTGGAGGTAGTGGTGGTGGATATGGAAACTATTATGGACCATCTTCTGGATTTATGAGCCTCTTCACTGGTGAGGCAAACTTCAACCATGCAACACAGGATGATGACCATGGCAGTAGGCGGACAGGACCAGGAATTGGTGCCATAGGGAAGGACTATACTCGTAGAGAAAGAGGCAAGGGGATTTTGTCAAGTCAAGAAGATGACTCGTTATCTAGAACTTCGGACTCTGTTGGAGTGGGAAGTAGTAACTATGGTTATACTCATAACCAACCATTTCCCTACCCTTCATATCCCATTCCTGTTGGGATGGAATCGAGCGACTCATGGAAAGAATCCGAGACTCAATCTTCAAATGATTTTGCTTATGGACAACGTCAACCAATCTCGGATCCATATGGGTGGAATGTTAACAATTACATGCAAAACTATTTTGGGGATTTATCATTTGATAACTACTCTTCACAATACACTCACTCTACACATAGAGATGATTAAGATAGTGAAAAATTTGAACCTCATAGGAACTCTATGTGGTACTAAGTCACTCATGTATCTTACCATGTAATGTATAAAGTGTAAAATATTGTACTAATTCAATATATATAAATGATTATGGTGTGTTTAAACTTCTTTCATTAATTACTACATATTTTCTACACTCACAATGTTTGTTAGCTCGCTATATAATCAACTTGATAATGTTAAATCCATCATGCAATGCATTTCCTTCCAATTTTTTTTGTGATAAACTAATAGATAATTGACTAAATAAACATCCTGCAAAGTTTCAATAAAAATTTCCAAGTTTTTCTTACAATTTTTGTGGTTTCCATATAATTTTTATCGATATCGATATTATCCCGATATTTCCATCGATATTTCCGTGTTTTCAGACTACCGATATTTCCGATATTACCGATATTTAATACCTTGGGGGTAAGGGATCAAAATCAAGTTTCAGAGGGCAAATGGAGCAAATTATGAGTTTCAAAAAGTATACTTTTGAGTTAAAGAGAACAAAATAAGATTAAAATTTAGTTCTAGGGACATAGCTAAAAAAAAATTATTTTTTTTTATGGATTTTTTTTGTTCATAAACTCCCCTGTTTTGCAGTTAGTTGGACAAAGTGTAAACAACAGAACGTCATAACAGAAGCTCCCACTCGGCTTGTCCGAGGACTCTCAAACGGAATTGGATCCTCTCTGAGGCTTTGCCTCGGGATCCTCCTGACCAAACAACACGGACCGTTGAATTTTAATCAAACGGCTACAATTATTATAATTTTAGAGGAACCCCCTGTTTGTAGCCGTTGGATCAAAATCCAACGGTCCATGTTATCCGGTCAAGAGGATCCCGAGGCATTGCCCCAGAGAGGATCCAATTCCCTCTCAAACACCCACAACTGTCAGGTACTTGCCGTGTTTTTATGTTAGTGGTGGAAAATTTTAATTTTTAAGTTATTAACATTTTAACATATATATCCCACAATTTATATAGAGACACGTGATGTACCATCTCGTATGACATTCACACTCATAAATCTCTCATACTAAAAATGCATGTGGGTCCCCTGCCACTAAATGCCTACAAAATCAGGTGCACTCCACATGGTAAGCTTCTGGTGCGAGCTTCATGCTTTTGGTACCCAACACGTGATTTGCTCAAGTTGACGGGTTCCCCATACCTCGATATCCTCGACACATACGATAAGGTCCGCTGAAGGCGTTGTTCCAAAACGGTTGTCGTAGTGTCCATCGCGATCAGTTGATAAGACTTTGGATTTTCGTTTAGTTGGTTAGCTTAAAGCAACTCCACCGTGTGGAGTAGCCCCATGGACCGGCGATCAAACAGGGTCAAATCGCCCCAGCAAGCAAGTCCAGCCCATGCTGGCGATTGAGCCCGAGGGGGTCCGAGGGAGAGGCCCGGCACGAGTAGCTGGCTTGAGAGCCCGATGGCCAGATGACACAAGGCTGACGTTAGGGAGACGTTAGCCACATTTCTGCCTTTTTTTGCGTCAGGAGCGTGCACTTCAAGCCCGCGTGGTGGCGCGTCTCCGACACGTTTTCAGACGTGGGGTCCGACAGCGCAATTTTTTAAACTTACTGTTGGGGAGGCCACGTGGCTTCTTCACGTCCGTTGGATTTCAATGGTTACGTTTTATGGACGGTTGGATTTCCAATGGTAAAAAATAATATTCAAACCTTCATTAATTTCAACCGTTGGAGTTGAGATCAACGGTCCATGTTATTCTTTTGTAGCAATGATCTTTAATTTTTAACTTAATTAAAATAATAGTTTTTTAATTTTAACTAATTTAGGTCTCTCAACTTTAACTAACTTATAGTAATAGTCTCTTGATTTTAACTCAATTATAGCAATGATCTTGCTAACATGACTCATTTTGACCATAACTACACGTTTTGATGAGTTAAGGTACCAATGGTCACAAATTTTTTATTGATGAACCATTGCTCTAATTAGATTAAAATTGAAGAACCATTACTACAATTTTCTCTTTAATTCAATGGGCGGTGGCAGTGGGTCCCACTCCAAACTCGACTTAGATGGGGCCCACCATGGGACCATCTCGTTGGCAGGAAAGGTAAATAATCACTAATCGCTAGGATAAGGTTATCTTAATATTGCTTCCAGATTTGAGGTCGTTTTCCATGTTTTGGGTTTTCAGATAATATATATTACTCCTTGACCAAGGTGGTAAACATCTCACCTTCTAGTGTTTGGATGAGAGGGCTCAAAATGTCATCTTGCCTTTTTCTCATTGAAATAAAAAGTGAGAAACCATACTTCGAAATAGTGCATGATCTTCCTTTAAAATCAATATGTAAGAAATTGGATTATGTTTTTTGCTTTGGTTCTTGATAAATTTATGTTAAATAAACAACCATTTTTAATAAAATTGAAACAAAGACGATGATGTAGTTAACATTAACCCTCTTTTACAGTGACGAAGTCAGGATTGTGGTTTAGGGAGGACCCAACACACTCTCCTTGTTCTAGAAAATTTTGGCACATCTTGTTTTGACCAACTTTCGTTTGGGTTTGAAATGGTGTATTCCTCGTCATCCTCTTTCGAATCAATCCACAAACTCGACCTAAACTTGTGATAAAATGACTCTCAGAATAAGTGAGGGATTCATAAATATTGGTAAGTGATTTCCATACTCTTTTTTCTCTTTCTACACCCTATATTTGCAAATAGTCAGATAAATTCAAACTATTAAGACATCTAATTGTAGGAAGAAAATTGACAAATGCAATGGTTAATAAAATTAGAACCACCATTTAATTCAATGGTGATATGATTTCTGATTTGAGTAATTCTTAGAGAAAAATGAACTTTAAGAAAATACCTAAATAATAGATGGGTTGATTGTTGAAGTTATTAAGGGATCCCTCAGCCGAAATTCATTGCAGTTAACATTTTAGTTTGAAGAAACCATAATAACATACGTGTTGGATTAGAACTTCGTATTGTTTTAAATTTTAAAATTTAGGGTTAATCTCAGTTTACTATCTTAAAGTTTCGTGGTTTTCAATATTTGGTACATGAAATTTTTTTCATCCCAAAATCATACCTCAAATCTTAATTTTGGAACAGTTTCAAACATTGAATAACCGTCAATATAACATTGCAAGGCTCATATAATGCAAATATAAATAAATAAATAAAAATTCCACAAATACAAAATACCCTTACTTGAGTAATTGGGCTGGTCTAAGTTACATGGCCCAAACCTTTTAAATCTGACAAGTTTAAAAGTTTGTTCAACTGATCAACAAATTAGGGTGCATAGGGATGCATGTCGGATCAACCCAAGTCTGCCCATGCCCAACCCAATTCCAAATCCAATCGGGCAGGTTAGAATGAAGAAAAAACTCACCCAAACCCAACCGGACCTCAACCAGATCATTTATTTGGGTTGGGGGTTGATATCTTGCCCACCCATGTCAAACCAAACCCAACTCGATTTTGAGCCTAAATTCGGTCATGCACATATTACTTGTCCCACTTCATATTAATTGTTCAAATTGACTATGTAGTAATAAGATTGGCGAAACCCTATTTAGCCACTATAGGAGCAACTGTTCATGGACATTATGGAAAAACCCTTTCCGAATGAGATACATTTGTTACATTTATATATGAAAAATCTAGATCTTGTGATATAACGCTTCTTCATATTTTGACTTTTATGAAATTTATTTCTTTGCTATAGCTGATCGATTATACACTTCAATCATATCCTACTTCTACAAATTCTACTAAAAAAAAAGGTAAAAATCTCTCCATGCTTTTTCTGGAGGTTTGTAGAAAGCTGCAATCAATAGGATTTTTCTAATCCCCCATTCCCGAAAGGAAGAACGTGAAATTCTTTTTCTTTATAAGTTATGTATAAGTTTCGGAATGACTAACTTGAAGTTTATTGTCGGTTTTCATATGGATAGTTTTAATTTTACATTTCTTTTGTTTGAAGCTTTGGTATATGTCTTGTAACTTAATTTCAACTTTGCATGGTTGAAACATCATAAATATATAGTCTCCAAGTTGTTTGTTTAAACTTTTGTGTGGATGATGACATATAAATGAAATTTTAACTAGTATTGACGTTGTTTAGTTCAAAATTTGAAAAATCATGCAAAATAAGATGTTATAAGATTGAACTCGATAAAGTTGAGCAAACCCAAACCAACCTGTATAAACCCGAACTTGACTAAACCCGCATGAACCCGAACTCAACTCAAACCCAAATTATAAAGGTTGGGTTAAGATTGGGTTGACCATCTAACCCACTCAACCCACACGAGGGACCATCTAACCCACTCAACCCAAATTATAAAGGTTGAGTTAAGATTGGGTTGACCATCTAACCCACATGACTAGCCACCAAGAGGGATTGTCAAACCAACAGTCCATTTTTCAACCAAAAAAAAAAAAAGAGTGGGTTCAGTCATGAGTGAAAGAAACCTTTTTTGCCCATGCCCAGCTGCTGCCCTATAAACTCTTAGTCTCTTTCAGTCCATCTGCATTCAGTTCTCCATCTAACCAAACCACTCACACAATGAAACTCCATTCGCACACTCCTGCTCCCTCCGCCCGTATCTTCTTCTTCACCACCGCCCTTCTCCTCCTCCGCCCTACCGAGTCAACTCAGCCTCCATATTCCTGTGACTCGTCCCCACCCTCAACCAGCTCCTACCCTTTTTGCAAAACGACCCTCCCCATCTACAAAAGAGTCCGGGACCTCGTCTCCCGCCTCACATTGGACGAGAAAATCTCCCAACTCGTCAACTCAGCCCCTCCGATTCCCCGACTAGGCATCCCGAGTTACGAGTGGTGGTCCGAGGCTTTACATGGCGTCGCGGACGTCGGCAAAGGTATTAAACTTTACCCCACCATTAACAACGCCACAAGCTTCCCTCAAGTCATCCTCACCGCGGCTTCTTTCAACGACCATCTCTGGTACCGCATTGGCCAGGTGAGTCCAACTCACAGAGTAAAAAAACCCCAACTCGGCTTCGATCAGTTACCATTTTTGGTCGAAATAATTACAACCCATTACGGTTTTTTTTGGTGGCAGATCAAAACCCAAATAGTAGTTATTGGGTTACTGTTAAAATCATTCAAATATAAATAAAGTTGTGTTTTTTTCCCTTCCATTTTTTAGGTGATTGGGACTGAAGCTCGAGCAGTGTACAATGCCGGACAAGCAACAGGGATGACATTTTGGGCACCAAATATCAACATTTTCAGAGACCCGAGATGGGGGAGAGGGCAAGAGACACCTGGCGAAGATCCAACGGTCGCCGGAAGATACGCGGTGTCGTATGTGAGAGGGGTTCAGGGCGACTCGTTTTTTGGAGGGAAGCATAAACTTGGTGCTGGTGGTCGTCTTCAAGCTTCAGCTTGCTGCAAGCATTTCACAGCTTATGATTTGGACAGTTGGAACAATGTCACTCGTTTTCGCTTTGATGCTCGTGTGAGTTCTTCTCTTTTTTTTTTCATCTATTGGTCGATTAATTTTCGGGTAATAGGGAGATTAAAATTGTAGACAAAATTTTTCAAACTAAATGACATGAAAGTTGATGATTGAGTTATCACTTTAACATTGATTAACGTGTTTATTTTTTATTAATGACATACTATTTGATTTGTAAATTGAGCCTACACATTTAATCTACCTAGTTTTGAATGAAAACATAGATGACAGGCAGTCCATCATATCTTATCTTGGTGTCATGTTCTTGGATAAAATAATGAGGAAAAATGAATTTAAGTTCTACACTCTTTTTTTAATGCATTCTTTTCTCCATTTAAATTGAATAAATGAAAGGAAAATTGACTTAACTAGTAAATGTTATTTTTATTGTACTTTTCTTAGATTTGTAGACTTGTATCTTTATGTGTTTGTTGCATGCAGGTGACACAGCAAGACCTAGCAGACACATACCACCCTCCGTTCCAAAAATGCGTGCAGGAAGGCCAAGCCAGCGGCATAATGTGTGCCTATAACCGCGTCAATGGGGTTCCAAGCTGTGCAGATTATAATCTCCTCACCAAGGTTGCAAGAGGACAATGGGACTTTCATGGGTACTTAACTATCACTATAAACTGCCACTTAGTACTACGGTCTAGTGATATTTTTTTTCACTTGTAAGTGAAAGGTCTTTGGTTCGATTTTCATCAAAGGCAAATTCGAACCCCACTATTGCTATCGTATTGTAAGGCTAAGCTCATCCCCTTCTTATTATTATAGATAATATCGTTTGTTCAAAAAACTATCACTACAAACTCATTTTTTCATCATCCTTTTCCTTTAACTATAACCTTTTTGCACTCTTTTCCTTTAATTATGAACTTTTTCCGTCAATTATCGTTGGGATAGATATGCTAATACAGTAGTCATTCATGTAATAGTGGACGACTGTGAGTGGTTGATTGGTAGATTATAAATTGTAAGGCACGATTTAATCAATCGTTGATAATTGTGTCTATGTGAATGTGACGTGATTCAGTTAATGACGAATCTCACATAATGTGTCTAGTCATTAGGGTTTTAGATGACTAATAGCTAAACTTTCATAACCATAATTTGAGGTCAGAGATTTGGTAGAAATGGTTTACCAAATATAGGAAGATCCATGGTGCTAATTTTAGCATGAATTAACGAAATGCTAATAGAAGCAAAATCATAATAGAAGATTCATATCCATTAATATATGATCGATTGACATATGATACTACAGTTTAGTGATATTCATGTTCACTTGTGTAAGTAAGAGGTCTTATATTTGATTCTTACTAAAGAAGAATTTGAACCACATTATTGCTAGACCGTTGTGAGATTTATCCCACTTTTCCGTTCTTTTAGGGCATATAATATCGTTTTTTTCAAAAAAAAAAAAATCCAAAATTTTATATTTATTGACCGAATTGGGGAAATGATCAGGTACATCACGTCGGACTGCGATGCTGTGTCCATCATCCACGATATGCAAGGATACGCTAAAAAGCCCGAGGATGCAGTGGCAGATGTCCTCAAAGCAGGTATGGTGGGACCAATCCCCTTATCTATTATCCTTTCCTTTTTGCCTTTTTCTATATCTTGTTTACTATGTTCCTCACTTTTGTCTTTTTGTTGGGTAATTGGGCAATCTATTCCTGGCTGTCATGGCCCATTTATGAACTCACATGGGCCCCAACCACTTAAATCCACTTTTTGGGGTTTTTTTTCTTTTTCCAAATTTTCCATCGTCTACTTAGAACAACTCCAAATCTTATGTCGATAATTGCTTAGGTAATTGAATAATAGACGATTATTAACTTAGTGAATAGTAATTGTCTGAGTATATTTCACCATCCCGTAAAGGAATTGTCTAAGCAATTGACTTTAAAAAGTTATTATAAAAAATTAATAATAAAATGATAATATTATGTTTAATCTCGAATATAATTTTTAACAAGTTTCGTCACATCCCATGTCACTATCCGAAATTACAAATTTTGTCAATAGATTTTCGATTAGATTTTTAACTAATCTCGTAGCTTTACGTGATCATGTAAGAATTTCTGTATTTAAAAAAAAAATTCTTTTTCTAATTGAATTAAAACCGTCGGATTATTATTATTATTATTTTTGCAATGAACTGTCGGATTACTTTTTTTTTTTTGCAATCCCAACAACCTAGATTGTGTCACGTGAGCACAACGGATAGATTCAGATTTTTTTCTGAATTTTTAACCTAAAAATATTGGCTAAATCGGAACGGTAATATGATATAGCCGTTACAAATCTAACGGCCGATATCGCTCTCGCCCTCATCAGCCAGCCATCCCGGATCGACAGGCATGCCCCTCGCCGTTGGGTTTAGTAATATTTATTCGGCCTATAAGGCAGGCAAACTGTCTAGAGCCAAGGACTAAACAGGAAAAAAAATCTTGGATTATGGAGTCTAATTAGTCAAAATTTGATACATTAGGCCTATAATAACATCCGAGATACGTACAAAATAAACCCAGTTGAAAACTTATAATAAAAATGAACTAGAGAGACACTGAGTAGACAACGACCCTATTTTCAATATTAATCCAAGTTTGATTAAGAAACATGAAATTCAATATTTTATACAAATATGTTGCAGGCATGGATGTGAACTGTGGATCCTACTTGAAGGATCACATTAAATCAGCAGTGGATCAGAAAAAGCTAAGTGTATCAAAAATAGACAGAGCACTCCACAACCTCTTCTCAGTGAGGATGAGGCTTGGCCTGTTTGATGGAAATCCACTGAAACAACCCTATGGAACCATTGGTCCAGACCAAGTGTGCTCCAAACTGCACCAGGCTTTAGCCCTAGAAGCTGCTCAGGATGGAATAGTGCTTTTGAAAAACTCTGGCAGGCTTCTCCCACTCCCAAAAGCAAAAGCCATTTCACTGGCTGTCATTGGTCCCCTTGCTAATGCTTCAGAAGCACTTCTGGGAAACTACCATGGTCCTCCATGCAAATCCGTCACCCCATTAGAAGCACTTCAGGACTATGCTAAAGACATGATCTCTAACCCGGGCTGTGATTCGGTTCAGTGTCCCCAAGCTGCTTTTGATGAAGCTGTTGGAACGGCAAAAGAAGCAGATTATTTGGTTTTGATTGTGGGATTGGACCAAAGTCAAGAGAGAGAGGGACATGATAGATTGCACTTGGAATTGCCTGGGAAGCAGCAGCAGCTAATTACTAGTGTGGCTAAAGTTGCTAAGAAACCTGTTGTTCTTGTGATTCTTAGTGGGGGTCCAGTTGACATTTCTTTTGCTAAATTGGACAAAAAAGTTGGAAGCATCTTGTGGGCTGGATATCCTGGTGAAGCTGGTGGAATTGCCCTTGCTGAAATCATCTTTGGTGATCACAACCCAGGTATAATTTGATGTCACTGCTTAGAAGAACCAATTGACAAAGTTCAATAGCGTTGGCTTATTTAATACAATTAACAATCAAATAACATAACATGTACGGGAAAGTTAATCTTGCACACAAAATGTTTGACAAAGTTCGATAGCGTCTTATTTTAGCTTTAGAAGAACCATTTGACAAAGTTTGGTACCATTTTCTAGCTACTTGATATGTTGTTAGACTATTAATATGGATCACGTACTTAACACAAAACGATTTGATTGAC
Organism: Malus fusca; assembly: GCA_035220775.1. Classification (NCBI taxonomy): domain Eukaryota; kingdom Viridiplantae; phylum Streptophyta; class Magnoliopsida; order Rosales; family Rosaceae; genus Malus; species Malus fusca. Next base: position 23,629,655 of record CM069066.1, on the reverse strand, counting down.
AGTCGGATAACCTAATATGTTAGTTACAGATAATTTTACTAACAAAAAGTTTTACTTATTTAATGTTTCCTGTGCAGGTGGAAGATTGCCAATGGCTTGGTACACACAAGATTATGTCAAAATGCCAATGACGGATATGAGAATTAGGCCTGACCCAAAAACGGGCTACGTTGGTCGCACTTACAGATTCTACACAGGCAGAAAACTTTTTGACTTTGGTTATGGCCTCAGCTACTCAAACTATGTTTATGAGTTTGCCTCTGCAGAATCCCAGAACAAGCTCTACTTAAATGAATCATCAATTAGTCCCACAGCTAAGTCATCGGACTCCGGCAGGTACCAGTTAGTCCAAGACCTAGGTGAAGAATTCTGCGAGAAAAAGAAGTTACCGGTCAGAGTTGGGGTTCAAAATCATGGCGAGATGGCCGGGAAGCATCCGGTGCTGCTTTTTGTGGGTGAGAAGAATCCCAAAAATGGAAGGCCAATGAAGCAGTTGGTTGGATTCCAGAGTGTGATATTGAATGCTGGGGAAAGAGCAGAAGTTGAATTTGTTTTGAGCCCTTGTGAGCACTTGAGCCATCCAAACGAGGAAGGTTTGATGGTGGTTGAAGAAGGTTCTTATTTTTTGGGTGTTGGAGATGTAGAGTACCCTCTTGATATCATAGTCTGATATATAAAGTAAGGGTTGCTTCTTGCAACAGCCATATTCGTTGGTTGCGAAATTATGAATGCAAATCTTAAATATGGAAGAGCCAACTTTGAGCTGTTTTTGGTCGTTTTGTGTTCCTTCGTTGCTACCGTCAAATCAACACTACAATTTTCGTGATGGATTCATTTAAGTTTATTCATCAAATGATGTGGTCATATACATGTCGATGTTTTATTAAAACTGGACAAAATTACAAACTTATGTCTTTGACAATATATAATGATCAAGACTCAACCGATATTTTGAAACATGCGTTGACTCTTATGGTTACAAACTAATGGAGGAGCAGCTGAGTTTGATGGCCTATGATTCCGTGCTCTTTTATTTTTTATTCCTATGATTTTTTTTATGTTTTAAAGGTGAGCATGTGTGTTAGATGAATATTAAACCGGGTGCCACTAACCTGATGTAATTAAGAACACGCGTATCTATATGAGATTGTAGCAAATAGAAAATGGGGAATATATTTACTCACCACCTTGGCGATGTTCATTATTCTATTTATCATCGTAAGATTAGTTAAAATTTCGAGATCCCTGTAGTGGATAGACACAAATCTTAAAATTTAAACAGATATAATAATAATAAGTATGGTAGTGAACAAAAATGCACCCTAGAAAATCTTGGTTCTGATAATCGAGAAAGAAACACCTAGCATTAGACCTTTTCACTCCAAACTGAGGAGGGTTCTAGTAATTTCACAATTATCAACTAATAAAGAAACAGATTACATAGAACCAGTTTGCACTATAAAATTTTGAAAAGAAATTCCCTCACTAGAAGTCCAAAACGAATCGACCTGCCACAAACATGAATGATCAGTAACATTGGAGACCAAGATAGCAGAAAGCAAGACCGATCTGACAGACAACTCTTGATGTATATAAAATATTGACGTGGCTTAACCGTGACCTCACAAATAGGAGGAGATGTGAAGGACAACCAAATAGGAGGGCAGACAATATGCCTATGTAAAAATATTATTCCTTGATCACATCGATACTGTGGATTGCCACCAATTATCTCAATTTTGTTGTTTAAAAAAGATACATGTATTTATGCTACAAATGGAAATGAATAATTATATTCATAAGACTTGACCCTTGCTATGTCTAATTCAAGTTCATCGTATTTGACTTGCAGCATAAAAAAACATAAATTAAAGAGAAGAATCCGGAGATGATTAACAATGGATTATATATTACTCTTACTTTGAGACCTCTATGAGACGAATTAGTTGTCTATATCTTGAACCATGCACTTTAGTAATTTATTATCTTTTCTTTTTTGGTATTTTTTAAGCTTGTGGTGTGGATATTGCATATGCAAGGAAAAGAATATATATTCATGCCAACCTAATGATAAACCAACTACAATAATATAGGTATGGTTTGCAAAGGCAACTGAGAAAAAAAATGCAATTGTTTTACCCAAAAAAAGAAGAAGATGCAAATTCCAGCAGCCCATGGAGAGGACAAATATGAGGTTATGCTTTTAGTCTGAATGCAAGCAAACATTGTTTTGTAGCCACCAATATTGTTTGGATATTTAGGATTGAATTGGATTAAATTACTCACTACATTCAGTGAATGTTTAATATTTAAACAAATGTCAACTTGCAGATTTTGTCCATATTGAAGATATAAATTACATAGTTACGAGAGAAACTTACTATTCTAATTATCACAAAAATAGTAGGATGGGAGGGAAAACTTTTCTTCATGACCATTACATTTTCTTCTTTCAACCTGAACAAAATATGCAATGTAACATTAATTTTTTATTTTACATTCATTGAATCTGATGATCTATCCAACCCCTAGATACCAAACAAGACCTAAAGATCTAGGTATATGGTTAGACAATATATAGGACACCCTTATTTAGACAACATTGTTGGAATTGTAACATTTTATTCTTTCTATAATTTGTAAGTAGTATACAGACAACGTGTATGGTTTTCATTGAAAAAATTAGCTGCAAGAGGTCACTTCATCAGCTTATTGTCAAAGTGGAATGTTCTATGATCAGTTATTCAAGTATCCATTAAAGTTCGGCTAAACTGCATATTTTATTTACAAGTCCTTACAGTTTTGATACCAATTCGACTTACTTATATTTTCACAAATATAGTTGAAGCTGCCGAACTTGGTTCATAAGATCCTGAATGTAGTAGTGATTTGCATCATCTTGTTTTCGAGTTATAGAACCCTAGATTGAGAACGTTCCTTTCTCGGCCAAAGTCGGTCGATGTAGTAGTCAACAACGCGTTTCACATAACCATTTCATCTTATTCGCCCAATCGAGCTTGGTAGCGAGTTGGCATGCCCACATCAGCAATCAACCACTGAAGAACATAGTTAGCTCATTAGTTACTTGGCTTGCACGCCACTTAGGCATTCTAATTTTTAGGGTCGACGCAAGCACATAAGGAAAAATCAAATGTCTCATTGAATCAATGTGCGAGATAAGTTATATATCTTTTTCTTGAGTGATTATGGAGTTAGCGAGTGATTATTGCCTTTCCCTTAAGGAGGTTTTCAAGTTCGAGAATACATTTTCTCAATATATTCTCTGAATTTCTCATCATATATTTATGTTAACATGTCATTAACAACAATATATCAAAATAATAAGAAAATCACCCACCAACTTTTGATTCAATGCAAATCAATAAAATTTTGTAACCTAAAAAGAAAAGCAAAACCAATTTTTTTTCTCTTGAAAGTCAACATCATCTAACAATAGCTTTGACAACATTAAAATTTCAAGGCTAAATCGCGAAAATGGTCTTTGAGATTTGCATAACTCCTCATTTTGGTCACTGAGATTTCAAATCAATAGAAGTGGTCCCTGAGATTGTCCAACATCTATCATTTTGGTCATTCCGTTAAAAACTCCTAGAGCTCTTGGTTGAAGTTTCAGCAATTTTCAAAGCTTCGTAACTCAATCGTTTCTTAATCAAATTCGACCCATAATATATCAAAATGAAGATTGGAAAGTGTAGAATAAGATAATACCTATTTGGAAGCCCAATGGTTGCCAGAGATGGTCGGAAAATAGCCTCAAAGTTGACTGGTCCAAGGGAAAACTGGAAAACTAGCCAAAAACTGGGTAAACTTTAAACGTTCATAACTTCTTCGATACTCAACGAAATCAAGTGATTCATAAACGAAAATCATACTTCTCGATGAAACAAAGAGAATGGTACCTTTTTCAGTGGCTAACTCGATGTGGGTTGGCCGAAAAACTGCTCTAAAGTAGCTGTCTTGGTCTCGAGTTAGCTACTTTCGAGCCGGTTCTCAGTCAAACCACGTCGAGTTAGCCATAAACAAAGGTACCATTCTCTTTGTCTCATCAAGAAGTATGACTTTTGTTTTTGAATCACTTGATTTCGTTGAGTATTGAAGAAGTTATGAATGTTTAAAGTTTACCCAGTTTTCGGCGAGTTTTTCAGTTTTCCCTCGGACCAGTAAACTTTGAGGCTATTTTCCGACCATCTCCGGCAACCATTGGGCTTCCAAATAGGTATAATCTTATTCTACACTTTCCTATCTTTATTTTGATATATTATGGGTCAAATTTTGGTTAAGAAACGATTGAGTTACGAAACTTTGAAAATTGCTCAAACTTCCGGCCAAGAGTTTCGGGACATTTAATGAAGTTTTTAAATAAATGATGAAAATGATGGATGATGGACAATCTGAAGGACCATTTATATTGATTTGAAATCTCAGGGACCAAAGTGATGTGTTATACAATCTCATGGATCATTTTCACGATTTAGCCAAATTTCAATGACATACACATTAGAGTTTTGGTCACTACCAAAATAAATGAATATCTAACCATCCTCAACGAATGCCATCATGAAATGTAAGGCTATAATTGTCTTTCACAATAGACATTTCCTCCTAATTTAGATTCTTTCCATAATTTCTTATTTCCATAATTAAAATATAAGTAATATTTTATGGCCTTGGGCATGATTCATGGCATTTTACACACGTTATCAAGTGAACCTTAAGTAATTGCCAACAAACGAAGAATATAGGGGAATCATTTCATCGTATATATTTATCTGTAATTCTGCAGCAAAAAATTATTTTGTATTTTTTTATTTAAATTAAACATAAATAATATATGATGAAAACTGTCTACACGATGCATAATAAATTAATACAACGAAGTAATCTTCGGAATTTTCACAGAAATGATCTGGCTCCTCGTCCAAATAAACGAGGTGGTTTTCTTTTTCTAATTTCAACTAAAATTTAAAACAGTGACCGCATGCCCCACGCGCCTCGGGTTTGCGTGCCCCAAACGCAATCCCACAGCCATGTTGTACCATGGTACTGTGTTCTTCCTCTGCTTTGAAAGCACGTGAGATCGTACCCACCCCCTTTGTCTAAATGACGTTTCTACCCTAAGCATTTTGAAAGTATTACACCCGTTCCAAGCGCCACCACTAAAAAAAAAAAAAACCCTCATAAAATCCAATTAAGGAATCATTGATCGATCAGAAATCCTGTCCGTACACGTGGCAGTTTAGTGGGCCCAGAGCCGAACCCGAGAGAACTGCCCATGGAGCATAAGATTCTCACTGTGAGCGTACTACACACAAAATTTCCCCACCAGATTGCCCTAATCCGCCGCTGCCAAAATCCCGAATTTACCCTCGTCCTTATTCCGGAAGCCATGCCTAGTCAAATTCAAACCCGGAAAACAGAGTCGGTTAAAAGCAGGAGGACGGGAGGGTGGTTTGGGAATTTCACAATCCTCGAGAGGATAAATAAACTAAAATAATGGATAGAAATTAAATTTGCCGGGAATAAAATAACGGTGGCCGGAGATAAAACCGGCCGGCGAAGCCTTTGATATTTCCTATATAAACCCGTCACCACGCCTTGTTTTCTCTCATATTTTCCTCTCTCTCTCTCAAGCTTCGCTCGCTCTCTCGCTCTAACCCTCACTCTACAGCGAGTCCTCCGTCTCCCAAATTTATTTAATTTTGGTTAAATTAAATAATTATTATTTTTCCATCTGATAAATACACCACACGAAAGCTCTGAAAAGAGGTAATAATTCTGCCCAATATATTTTAAAATTTAATTTAATTTTTCCGAATTTTATTTTTGTTGATGCGGAGGATCAGTAGCATGAATAATGGGATTTGATTAGAGACTAAATCTTTAGGTGGGAGTAATTTGATGAATGCATGAACATTTGGGTGAAGGAATTGTGGATCTGTTTGGATGGGAGTGGGATTTGGGATTTTGAGATTTCGGATTTGTGTTGGGATTTGGAGTGTTTGGTTATTGATGATGAAACCCTAGAAACGAAAAGCTAGGTCAGCTGGTTGGGATTGGGATTTCAATCTGAGTAGGCAATTTTGAATTTAATTGGATCAGGAACTGCGTTTTCAAATATGGGGGTTTTTTTTTCCTTTTATTTTTTGTTAGGGTTTCGTGTATGCTTATTCTGCTAGGTTGTATATATGTAAATTATGCTTATTTGATTATGTGCTGTTTGGAAAACCAATTTATGCATTCTGAAGTAGTAATAATTTTGTGAAATTAATGTGTTGTATGATTTTGTTTCATGTTCTCGAAATCGTTCCAGCTTGATAACTGTTAATTTGAGCATGCTGTGTGTGTTTTGTGGTTTAGTTATTATTATTTGATACTGGACTGCTTCTTGTAACGTTGTCGATTGATTGGTTTCCTTGATCTGGCATGTAGAATTGGCTGAACTTTTATAACTCTTTTGATTAATGTTTTAATACCAATTTGGTTCCATTTAATGCGAGCGTTTATCCTGTGATGTTTCCTTGTTTCCTAACTGTATGCATTTCGTTTGAATTTTTCCTTAGGAGGGAATCACGAAATTGACCAGTTCAACCTTTTTGGAAATACGGTTTAATTTGTATGTATTTACATATGAGATGGGTTCTCGAGGAAGGTTGTTATTTGATCTCAATGAACCCCCTGCCGAGGATAATGAAGAGAGTGATGGCGCCCTCAGCTTCCAGCCACAAAAGGCACTTCCTTCTTCAAACCCCCACACTTCAGAAGTGCTTGCAGTAGCAGCCGTTGCACCAAGAATTGTTAATAATCATGCTTTTTCACATGCATCGTCTGTGTCAGGTTTTCAACCTTTTGTTCGGCCAAAAAATGCTCATGGCTTTGAAGGTGATGCTGACGAGAAATCAAGAGATAGTAATCCCAAATATACATCAGTATCTAAATCAAGTAATGATGAGGACATGAAACCTGTACCATGTTTAGCTTCTGCTTCTGCAAATGGTCCATCTGTGGAAAGAGAAGAAGGAGAGTGGTCTGATGATGCCGAGGGATCTGCTGAAGCAGGTGGAACTGGCAGTTTGCATGAACAGGGTACAAGTTTACAAGGACAATCGGGAGGGATTGTTGAATGTGCTTCTGCTGTTGCTCCAGATATTAGTTCTTGTGATATTAAAACTTCAGAAGGTCTCAAGGATAAGAACACCAGTCATACTTCTTTAGGAGTAGATGATCAGAATAGTACTAGTAGCCGCATTTCAGACAGCAATGTTAAGGGTCAGGCGGCCATGGATGGTCAGGATGAACACGGATTGGTTTTGAAACAAGAAAAAGTTAAAGGCATTGAAGCAAGCCATGCACTCAAGTGTGCAAATAATCCAATGAAGAGGAAGCTGAGCCAACAGAATGAAGCAAAGCTGGGAAAGAAACGTAATAGACAGACAATGTTCCTTAATTTGGATGATGTTAAGCAAGCTGGCACTATCAAAAGTTCAACACCAAGAAGACAGACCTTTCCCTCACCTGTTACAACTCGCACTTTGAAGGACGTTCGTACCATTACTCTGCCTGCAGATTGTGTTGGGGAAAAGCAGTCACAATCAATGATTAAGGACCAGAAACAAGTTGATGTTTTATGTAATGATGGAGGAACTGCCGCAGAGTCTAGTGATTCCAAGTCTGAAACTAACGGGGATGTTAGTTATGGATCACTGTCTAGGACCAGAAGGCAAAATGGTGACAATGATCCTTCCACAGAGGTCTTACCACCAATTCCAAGGCAGAGTTCATGGAAGCAGCCCACGGATACAAGGCAGCTGAAGAATTCACATGTTGCTAATAGGAAGCCAGCTCTGATCACTCAAAGCTCCATGGATTCCAAATCTGGAAACAAGAAACTTCTTCCTGCCAAGAAGCAAACGGCAATCAGTAACACATACCAAGACACATCAGTTGAGCGTCTTATAAGGGAGGTTACAAATGAGAAGTTTTGGCATCACCCAGGTATAAAGTAATGTTGTATTTCTGTTTATGTTCATCACTGTTGAATAGTTGTAACATGTATCCCAGTTTTTTTTTTTTTTTTTTTCTTTCTTTCTTTCTTTTTCTTTCTTTCTTTCTTTTTACTCTTGGGAACTTTAGGCCATGTGTGTTAACAGCTTTCCGAATTTTCTTATGCCAGTGATCCATGCCCCTCCAATTGTTACATTATGAGATTCATAGCACACAAAGATTGGAAGGTGATGACAATTATATCGTGAAATCGAGATTCCATGTTAACACATTTCATTGATTTTCTCAATTTCACTTTGTAATCCGTATCATCATCACATGCCCTCTTGTGTGCAAATGTTCTCATAGTGTAATGTTCCGACTATCTTCAATCTCTTTAGTTAGTTTTTTTTTTTTTTTTGGAGGGGCGGTGGTTGGGGGTGTGTAAATATTTCAATTGAAGTTTTACATGCTTTGATATATTTCTGCCCCAGAGCAGCAGCCGCCGGACAAGCTTTAGAAAAACACACACACACAACAGACCAGCATGCATTATTTGGTTTTTATTTTCTAATAAATAAGGAATTGGTAACTGTGATTCTCTATAGCTTGTAAATTGTAAAAGTTGATATTTTATTGCTCAGGCCCCCAAACAGTGGACAAGATCTCAACAGCTCCATTTGGTGGGTGTGCAATTATCAGGAGGGCCTATTGGGAGGATTTTCCTTCATAGTATTAATTGTTATTGAGCCAACATAATATATTTAATCTGTAGCTAATACTAAGAGCAGCCTTCAAGTCTACATTTTCTGTCTGAAATTTTAACTGGTTATTGTAGGTTTTTTGTTTGTTTAAGTACTTGAAGTTTCAACTGTAACCTGTAATTTTGTTTTGGTAACCTATATTTCTGTGATTATTTGTTTATTTATTTTCTAAACCTTATATTTGCTGAAAGCTTGTACAGCTTCTAGTTCATGTGGAAGTTCTCTTTGGTTGGTAGGCTGCGACCAGGGTACATGTAAATGGTTCTTATATCGTTGCTTTTTATGTTATGTGTTCTCATAGCCTAGCAAATATACGTTTATCCTGTATTCCTTGTGGTTTTACCTTTGTCTTCCCCCTCAAAATCATTTTTCTTTCCACTGAATTTTTATTTTTTGTTGCAACAGGGGAGACTGACCTCCAATGTGTTCCTGAAAAGTTTGAATCTGTTGAGGAGTATGTTAGAGTATTTGAACCGCTTCTGTTTGAAGAATGCCGTGCACAACTTTACAGCACCTGGGAGGAATTAACAGAGGGTGTTTCTAGAGATGCTCATATAACTGTTCGTGTAAGAAGCATTGAAAGGAGAGAGAGAGGTACATGTCCAATTTGTTTCCTCCTACTTTAGTGATACATCAGGGTACAGATTTTAGAAATAATGAAAATAAAATAGGCTAGCCATGTATTTAGGGTTGGCCAGTATAGCTTACAGTACCTGTGTTTTTTTTGTGGTTCTGTGAACTGACTAAGGTGTAACTTTTGGTGGCTTAGGGTGGTATGATGTAATAGTCCTTCCAGTTAGTGAATGCAAGTGGACATTTAAAGAGGGGGATGTTGCAGTTCTTTCAACTCCTCGGCCTGGATCAGGTCTGATATGTGAATACTTTTCTGTGAAATCATTTCATTCGATATTGATGCTTTTGATATGTTCCTTACATTCACTCTTATTATGTCAAGCAGTCAGATCCAAAAGGAACAACTCTTCAGCTGAGGGCGATGAGGAGCCTGAAATCAGTGGGCGTGTGGCTGGTACTGTCCGGCGACATATTCCTATCGATACTCGTGATCCCCCAGGGGCAATCCTTCATTTTTATGTTGGGGACTCCTATGATTCTAACAGGTAGTATATTTTTTTCCTATGATTTTGGATTATTAGTTTGATTTCCTTTAGTATTTTTGTAGCAAATATGCTTACATTTTTTTTCTCTCCTCTCTCTCTCTCTCTGATATTATTTTTCCAGCTTGGTTGATGACGATCATGTTCTAAGAAAGCTACAGCCCAAAGGAATTTGGTATTTAACTGTGCTTGGTTCTCTAGCAACCACCCAGCGCGAGTATATTGCACTGCATGCATTTCGTCGTCTGAATATGCAGGTGACAAATTTTTGCATCAGTAATGACTATGTTCTTTTTTTTCCTGTGAATAATAATTTGAGTGAACAATTTAACAGATGCAAGCAGCGATTCTACGGCCCAGTCCTGAACACTTTCCAAAATACGAGCAGCAGTCCCCTGCTATGCCAGAATGCTTCACACCGAATTTCATTGATCATTTGCATAGGACCTTTAATGGGCCCCAGCTATCAGCAATCCAATGGGCTGCAATGCATACAGCTGCAGGTACAAGTGGTGGAAAGAGGCAAGATCCATGGCCTTTTACGCTTGTTCAAGGACCTCCAGGAACAGGTAAGACACATACGGTCTGGGGAATGCTAAACGTCATCCATCTGGTTCAGTATCAGCAGTACTACACTTCTTTGCTGAAGAAACTAGCACCTGAAAGCTATAAGCAAAATAGTGAGACCAACTTTGATAATGTTGCTACGGGATCAATAGATGAGGTTCTTCAGAACATGGACCAGAATCTCCTTCGTACACTACCCAAGCTCTGTCCAAAGCCTAGAATGTTGGTTTGCGCCCCTTCTAATGCTGCAACAGATGAGCTTCTTTCCCGTGTTCTTGACCGTGGATTCATTGATGGCGAGATGAAAGTTTATCGACCTGATGTAGCCCGAGTAGGTGTGGATTCACAGACACGTGCTGCCCAGGCTGTATCCGTTGAGCGGAGAACTGAACAGCTTCTGGTTAAGAACCGTGAGGAAGTTTTAGGGTGGATGCATCAGTTGAGAAATCGTGAAGCTCAGTTGTCCGTGCAGATATCTAATCTTCAAAGAGACCTTACTGTTGCAGCTGCTGCTGTTCGTTCCCAAGGATCAGTTGGTGTTGATCCTGATGTTTTGGTGGCTCGGGACCAGAATCGAGATGCATTGCTGCAGATTCTTGCAGCTGTTGTTGAAAACAGGGATAAAACTCTAGTTGAGCTATCTCGCCTGTTTATTTTAGAAAGCAAGTTTCGTGCTGGTGGCAATTTTAACTTGGAAGAAGCTCGAGCTAATCTTGAGGCAAGTTTTGCCAATGAGGCTGAGATTGTTTTCACTACTGTTTCAAGCAGTGGTCGCAAGCTGTTCTCTCGTCTTTCTCATGGGTTTGATATGGTTGTGATTGATGAGGCAGCACAAGCCAGTGAAGTGGGAGTTCTTCCTCCCCTTTCTCTTGGTGCTGCACGATGTGTTCTTGTTGGGGATCCTCAGCAGCTTCCCGCAACAGTTATTAGCAAGGCTGCTGGGACCTTGTTATACAGTAGAAGTCTTTTCGAAAGATTCCAGCAAGCAAAATGTCCAACAATGTTGTTATCTGTGCAGTATAGGATGCATCCCCAAATACGTGATTTTCCTTCAAGGTACTTCTACCAAGGACGCCTCACTGACAGTGAAAGTGTTGCTAATTTACCTGATGAAACCTATTACAAGGACCCTTTACTTAGACCTTATGTATTTTTTGACATTTCCCATGGACGGGAGTCCCACAGAGGGGGATCTGTCTCTTATCAGAACATACACGAAGCACAGTTTTGTGTGCGCTTGTATGAGCATCTCCAGAAGTCCTTGAAAGCATTGGGTTTGGGGAAAGTTTCTGTCGGCATAATCACACCATATAAATTGCAACTCAAATGCCTCCAACGTGAGTTTGAGGATATTTTAAATTCAGAGGAAGGGAAGGATATATATATCAACACCGTAGATGCTTTTCAAGGCCAAGAGCGTGATGTAATTATCATGTCCTGTGTGCGAGCTTCAACTCATGGGGTTGGTTTTGTAGCAGATATCCGCCGTATGAATGTAGCTCTCACTCGTGCAAGAAGGGCTCTTTGGGTATGGATTTCTTCTATTTTGTCCTCCTTTTATACTAATTACAGACAAGTTTGCACCTTCTACCTGCACGTACATAGTTTGCATTTTTAATTTCAATCTGGATATTTTAACAGGTCATGGGGAATGCAAGTGCCTTAATGCAGTGTGACGACTGGGCAGCATTGATTACCGATGCCAAAGCCAGGAACTGTTTTATGGACATAGAAACTCTTCCCAAAGAATTTCGGGTACCAAAGGTACCTTCTTATGCTCCATTACCAGGAAAGCCTTCCTCTAATATGAGGGGTTTCAGGTCTGGTGGACCAAGGCATAGATCAATGGATATGCACATGGAATCAAGGTCAGGAACACCGTCAGAAGATGATGAGAAGTTGGGTGTATCAGTAATTTCTAGGAATGGAAGTTACCGGCCTATGAAACCTCCGTATGAGAATTCCTTGGACGACTTTGATGAATCAGGTGATAAATCTAGAGATGCCTGGCAGTATGGTATACAGAAGAAGCATGGTCCTGCTGGGGTTGTGGGAAGGAGAGACATCTAGCTATTGATTGTTGGTTCTGAACACTCTTTTTGCGTCATTGGAGCTTTTTGGCATTCTATATTTTCCCTATTGTGCAGCTCTTGCTCGTCTGCCAGAAGGCTTCTGGAGGACTAGCTTCCTGTGCCGATCTCTGAAGTTGATGCCTTAAATCTGAAAGGCTGAGCCTTGTGCCGCATATTCTTTCACTTACTTGAGGAGTTTGGCAGTAAGGGGGACTTGGCAGGGGCTGTGGGCCTGTGCATAAAGTTGCTTTTGCCGACGATTCACCACCTCACAATCTTCAGAGGTAAGACGATAAATCATTTGATGTGCTGAAACCCTGAAACATGTATTTGTAATTTGACCAATGCTTTATAGCTCTGTAGTTTTCCTTTTCCCTTTTAGTGTCATACCTTCTCATGTATGGGATACCAAATAACTCAGGAATCATATGGTGGTCACAGCAACGCTTTTCCTGTTACGGTAATATCGCTCCTGTTTTGATTGAATTGACGACTTCAGTTACAGAGATACAAAGGGGAAAGCTTCTGGATGACTCAAAATCTCTGTTCGCAGAAGCATACTCACCGAGTCCTCCATTCTTGGCGCCGGTGGCAAGTTAAACGGTTTAATGTAGGAAGTTCCCATTTGAATGATGCTATGGACATTTTCGGACGTGCACGGTGACCAGATGGTAGACGAAAGGTGAATGTAAAGTCGTGGTCTGGATACGCAAGAATATGTTGTTTTGTGCTCCTGTTGTTTGAAGGTTAGTTAGTGACATACATACATGCCAAAAGGTGGCATTTACAACAATCTTCTGTATAGAAATGGTGGAAGTACAGAAATTGCATTAGAAAGAAAAATCGATTTGTAGTGTCAACTAACATGTACATAACATCTTTCAGTTGTGGAATCGAATATAAATTTACCTTTTATGCTTTTGCCTTTTGTTCCGTTGTTTGTCCTTAATTTTGGGATTTGACAGGCAGGGGATTTCCAACTTGGGACACATTTTAACATGACGAGGAGTACTACTATTAGATTTAGAGCTAATAGCGAGTTGGTTGTTTGTTGTTGCTTCTCGAGTAATAGGACCAAAAACAATGGTGATATAGGTCGCATAATCACATGTGAGGAGCTAACTAGGATAATGATGAAGCACTCATACAAATTCTAGTTCCATTTTTTCTCCTCAATTTTGGGGTTTGATAGGGAGGGAAATTCCAACTTGGGACGTATTTTAACATTAAAAAAAAAGTTATTTGTCAAAATTATAAGTTCAAAACAGCATAAAGCAGAAGTAGCTTTACTCCTGCTACTTTTAAAAACATTTTTTTTTTCACAACACAATCCAAAAACAGTGGTGATTTGATTACATCACAAGATGTGATGACCTAACTAGGATCACACCCTTGTTTTGTAAAGGACAGGAAATGTCACATGGCACATGTAAATGATTGCCTGAGTAGCAACATGCAGAGGTCATGAATGATCTCTACTTTGAATTTTTTTATTTTTTTGGGGACGTGTACTTTGAATCCTCTGGCTGCCTTTTGCTGAATAATCAAATCTCTGAGTTGTACATTGTGGGCAATTTGGGCATGGTGGCGATTGTGCATCTCCAACCAAAGCTATTTGACCAATATTACCTCCAAAATGATACAATCAGTCTCCAACCAAAAGTTTTTCTTGCAAATGGGCATATTTTAGGCCTCAACTCAGCCGTCGGAAGGGTTTAAGAACAATTCTTCAGTTGCTTATTGTCTTGGGGATAGGCAATCCAATTCACTCTCCCCCCTTCCCAAAACACTCCAGCCCACTCGGGCAATTGGATCTAAGGCGAGCCTGATGGAGAAGTCAGACAATAATCATCTAGTGCCCTGCCTATGTGACATTAGGCTGACGACGTCAGCCACCATTTGAATTATTAAAAATTATAAAAAACTAATTAAAAATATAAAAAATTATAATTTTTTTTTCTATGAATATTTAACAATGTTCTTCTACTTTGCATTACATTTCAACATTTTCGAATACTTTCAACTAATCTTTTACTATTATTCAAAATTAAAAATAAAGTTAACTTTTATTATTTTATAAAATAAAACTAATATTTCAATACGAATTTGCTGCATAGATAGGTTGGTGGTGATAAGGTCACAGGGCCATGAGAATTTGGGGCCCTAGGCAAACCTTCAAATTGGAGCCCTAATATTCTATGAATATCTTTAGTTCTTTAGACATTGATATGTATAAGAGGAATTCACTAAATACATAAAAAATTCTATTTCCACGTCAATTATCATTAAAATTAATATCAAAACTCAAAAGAAGATAAATATACAAATATTACACGTCTCATGTTTTTAGATGCAAATGTACTAAACGTTTGCAGCCAAGAGTCTAAGATTGAGAGTGAAAAATAATAAAACTTGATTGACGAGTATAATAACTTCAACAACACCAATTGTTTCTCTTTGTTTTTTTTTCTTTCTAAAATCAACATCACATTTGTCACATCCCAGATCGACTCCATTATAGCATGATATTGTCCGCTTTGGGCCACGCCCTCATGGTTTTGTTTCTGGGAACTCACACGAGAACTTCCCAGTGGATCTGCCGCCTCTACGAGGTATACCAGAGTTAGAACCCCCGTTGGTTGATCCAGGGCTGTTTCCGCTTCTCTTAAAGTTCTGAGTCCTTCGTGGACCAAATGAGGATTGCCTCATGATACTGTTTCTTTGAGCATTCCTGTCGTCATCCTCATCCTCATCATCAAGAGCATTCTCTGAATCTTCAACCCAAAGTAAAACCTCAAAGAACTCTTAATAGGTAGCACATGGAGTAGTGGTTGCCATAGAACGCAGTTTCTTGCGAGTTCCCCTCTTAAACAAACGAAGCATCTCCTGGGGATTAACAACAGTCTCGAGACAGTAACGGAATAAATTCGTGAACCTTTGATGATACTCAGTGGCTGACAAAATGGTATCAAAGCCACTCTGCCATTCGGTACGGATGTGCTGGCGAGGAAGCCGGGTTCCCCTTAAGTGGGGTGGATTGTAAGATCCCACATCGACCAATGGAGAGAGGGTGAAGTGTCTTATATGTACATACTCCCCTCCATATAGCACGAGGCTTTTTGGGAGCTCATGGCTTCAGATTCCATCAGAACTCTGAAGTTAAGCGAGTTTGGGTGAGAGCATTCCTAGGATGGGTAATCCATTGGGAAATTCTCGTCTAAGTTCCTAGAAACAAAACTGTGAGTGAATGGTAAGCCCAAAGCGGACAATATCGTGCTACGGCGAAGCCAGTCTGGGATGTGTCAACATTAACGAATTGAATATTAAAATAATCCATTGACTAAAAAATTATTGAAAAGCAACATATAAATTCATAGTTTTGATTACCTTAAAGTACAATCTTCAAGACCATGTGATAGTTGATTTAAACATTCGATGAAAATGGAGAGTATGGAAAGTTGAAAGAAAAAAAAGATTGCAAGGGGACTTGAGTAAATTGGGAGTTGGACAGATGAATTAAGAGTAAATTTGAAAAACAAGAAAAAACTAGTGACTAAAAAGGTAGTTCCATGTTTCGAACTCAAGCCCCCCCCCCCAAAAAAAAAGAGCTGAAAAAAAATTTGGGGGCCTTAGGCTAGCGCTTACTTGGGCTACCCTTAGGGCCGGCCCTGTAAGGTCATATTCGATTTGGCCTTAATCGATGGAAACATTGGAGGAAGGAGTGTGTGTGCTTGATGGAGGAGAAAGGGGGCTGGGGCTGAGATCTTTGGTGTTGGCAGGAAGGGAGGAAGAAGAAAGGTTATCTTTGGTCACATGTTTAAAGGGAAAGTTTGTGTTTGGTTACATTGATTTGAGAAAGTATAAATGGACAGATGTTACAATCTTATTGGGCCACATAATATAGTGACTAAATTGGGCACCGAATATGCAGTACCTAAGTATTGTCCTTCCCTGCATTTAGAAGTACAAGATGCAACATGATGCGCTGCTCAATAGTATCATTCGATTAAGGTGAAACAAGTGATATTCTCTGTTGATTAAGGCATCTGTTAATTAGGTGAATCAAAACTAGAAAACTAGAAAATTTATAAAGAGAGATATACTTATTATTTAAAAAAAATGTGGTGTTATCAACACATTTGCTTTTACCTTCTACACATTTTCTTAAATTTCCAGTCATTGAATCAAATAAATTAAATAAAATCAAATAACATAAATTAACAGAGAGTGCAAGAGAGGTACAAAAAATGTGTGGATAGCAGTACCCTTAAGAGAACTCCCTTCATCAATATAAAATCTAAAAAGGTAAAAATGTCTAGTATGCTAACTTTTCAATTTTCATCATTAATTTTTTTTTTTAAATGCAAAGGTATGATATTCATTAAATTTGTTAAGTATATAAAATGCTAAACATATTTAAAAAAAGAAAAAGAAGAAGTAATCACTTTTAAAAAAGGGACCAAGAAACATGTGTATGCCAACACAAGAGTAACTGACTGATTGTTTGCCAACACAAGAAACACATGTTTTGCATTTGCCAATGATACAAGCATGTGATTTTGTTTTAGCAAATTGCTCATTGCTTAATATAGTAAGTAGCATAACAAATTCTTTTGAAAAGTTGAATCCCTTTTTAAAAGTGACACCAAAGTTTTATTAGCAAATGATATTGGTGATTTGGCCTATCAGAGAGATTATATTTATTCATACTACATTAAACCCTATTTTTAACAAATATCTGATATATTATTATTAGTTGACGCTTCATCTTTTAAAATAGGGGTGTGATATCCACACACTATTTTTTACTTCTCACACCCCTCTAATTTTCGGCAGTCGGATCAGATGAATTGAAGAAGATCAACGGACATAAATTAACAAAGGGTGTGTGAGAATTAAAATGGAGTGTGTGGATGACACATCCCTTAAAATATTAGCACACATGGTGGTACAATATAATAAGGGTAAATTACATAGTAGCCCTTTAGGTTTGACGTCTATTACAACCCCATACAACATCTTTAAAGCATTTCACTTTCATACCTCACGTTCTATTTTATTTCAAAATAATACATCCGTTACATTTTCTATCCATTGATCCGTTAAGTGCTGACGTGGCTGCCACATTTGTGTCAAGTGGCAAAAAAATAATTTTTAATTTTTTAAAAAACCTTAATCTTCTAAATTAAATAAATAAAAATAATAATAATATAAAAAAACGTTAGAGACACCTCCCTGCAACCCCTACCCCCGCAAACCAAAACCCAGAAACTTTCCCACCTTTCCCCCCACCCCCCCCCCACCGCGCGACCCCGCAAACAAAAACCCATAAACTTTCCCACCCTTCCCCCCAACCCACCTCAACCATGATCCCCCCCCCCCCGCCCCCCCGACCCCAACGAACTCGACCCACCACCACCCTAGCCCAACCGGAAAAAAATTCACTGTCTTCTTCCCTCCCTAAATCCACCACCATGAACCCGAGCTCTCCGACCTCGTGCACTGGAAGCTTGCCCACACAAATGGCTACCCCCAAGGCTGCATCTTTTGAACCCCCCTTCCTCTCAATCCGGTCACAGCTTCCGACCCACTGCTCCTAATTGACTGGAGCTCGTATGCCCCGATCCGAATAGACTGTGTTCCTGACTGGCTTGGGTTTAATTGGCGTTTCTGAATTTTTTTGTAAAGATGTGAAATTGGTGTTGCTTTTGTTTTGTTTGATGGATTTGGATAAACAAAGCAGGGGGTTTGAGGAGGAAGACGGTAGCGGCGGGACACAGGTGAACTGGAGAAGAAGGGTGAGGGTGACGGTTTGTAAGGGATGAGAGGTGTGGGTCTGGGGAGAGAGAAGGGATGGGAGGGTGAAGAGGGAGGAGATGGAGAAGTGGGTCGGGGGGTTTCTGGGTTTGTATGGTTTTTCTTCTTTTTTTTTTAAATTTTTAAATTTTTTTTGCCACGTGGCACACATTTGGCATAAACGTGGCAGCCACGTTAGCGTTTAACATATCAATGGATAGAAAATGACAGAAGTATTATTTTGAAATAAAATAGAACATGAGGTATGAAAGTAAAATGTTTTAAAAATGTTGTATGAGATTATAATAGACCTCAAATTAAGAGGCTACTATATAATTTACCCATATAATAATGATATTTACGAAAACTATAATGTACATCCCTGAATAAGCTAAATATGATATTTCTAAAAATTTCGAGTTTCTTACTGGAAGAAAACCACAAATATTTAATAATAAAATAATGTGATATCCTTAAGACACCGGCATTTGCTTAAACGTCTCACCCACCATTTCGGTCGTTTTTCACTTGTAAGAATTATATGTCTGCTACGATCCACACATAAATGACAAATGGGTTACGGCAATGAAAAATCCAGATCATATGTGCCTTCCAAGCCACAAATACATATATACATATACATATATATATATATATATTATATGTATATATGCACAGTGTATGTATTGAAAGGTGTTTTTGGAAATTCGACCAGATGTCAGCGACACCCCTGATGCGATTCAAGTAACATTCTTCATTTATAATCCAAAGTCCAAACCCGCTACATCTCCGCCCTCTCTCTCTCTCAGTGTCTGTTTTTACACGAAATAATACTGCCTTGTTTTTCACAGTTGATCAGTTTGGGACAACTGAGGAGCTCCGGAATAGCAGCTCCGATCATCACTTCCTGGGAAGCTCCGCCAAAATTCCTCAATCTGTTTGGTCAAGGTGGGATCTTGTCTTTTGTTTCCTAGATTTATGCTCCTAATATTTCTGGGGCGGTTTCGATTTGCAATTCTATTACTTGAAAAGGTTGTCTTTTTACCATGATGTTTGTGATTTGGTGTCTTGGGTTGGGTTGCCTACTAAATTACTTATGTTTGTTAAAATGCGATTTTGTGATATTTAGTTGAATATAAAGATAACCCATGGGATTGAATTTTGATTGTTTTATGAATTATTTCATATGTAATTTGCTAAAATAATTGAGAAGTTGAATTGAGTACAAAAACCCACATGGTGTTTTATGTCGGCAGATTTCCCATTTGTTTGGGGTGTCGGTTGAATGTCGGTCGAAACATTATGGTTTAAGGTAGATTTGGATGATACTATGAGGAGAGTGGTGATTCCAATGTTATCATGTAAAAGCTGTAACAGAAGGGATTATTAAGTTGATTAGTTGAGTAGATATAGTAGTAATTTGGATGGCAACAGATATAGTCTGAATGGCGGGATAGTTGCGAACAATTGCATTTTTAAGTCTTAATTACTAGGACTTAATAATTTGAAAACGAGGGTTTGGAATCAGACTGGAGGTTCCGAGTTAGATTTCGATGATTTGGAATGGTTAGGCAAACTGTTGTTAGGCTTCCCTGCTAATAGCGAGGGGTGTGCATATGCTGTTAAGAATGTCAGCGTAATCTCGTTAGTAGTGATTGCATATGTTGCTTGGGAAAGTTCTCGCACATCAATGTTAGGTTATACAATTGATTTGTGGACTGCCATAATTGGTGGAATCGTGAAAATGTCAAATGACAGAGGTTCAGTTTGTTTTGCTGATAAAACAATGTTTGATCCAAAAATGAGATGAAGATGAGGCATTCTATTTGAACTAACTTATGATCCCATGTACATCTCCTTAAAGGTGGGAAATAGAGGATAATCTCGGGAGAAGATATCCAAGGAATTTTGTGATCCTGTCAGCTAAAGATCCATGCTAAGTGACATAATCTTGTAGCAATCCAGAAGAAGTTTTATTTTTGAACAATTTGAAAGCAATTATTGGGGGCACAGAGTGAATTGTAAATCCGATAACTTGAGAGCAGAGAATCTAACTTTCAATAATGCAGCCATTGACATTATTGAGATCTTTAAAATAGGTACCTGAAATAAATTTTTCTCACACTGTGGATGAATTCAAAAGCATTCATTTCCGTTGTGTCTTTTTCATCATGTAGTACTTGGTTAATTAACAGAGGTAACATACCTCGTGATAAAACAAAAACATTTATTTAGTACTTGTAAGATGCAATACCTCCTGACAAAATTAAAACTTTGTGTAGTACTTGGATCAGTAGTTTCTCCCCTATAAAAATGATTGAGTAATTGATGTAACTAGCTTGTAAAATGTAATATACGTCTTGACAAATTAAAACATAATATAAATGAGTTAGATCTCATACATGGGCGAATTTCTGTCAGAGTAGATACACGTGAGATGTGCTAGTCATTCTTGAAGCATGCATTCGTTTTGCTTTTCATAGGATAGAGGACAAGCTTTTTATTACAGATTTTGCTTGTTTATTCTATATGTTAAAGGATTGGGGAGAGGGGACTGAAATGGGTACATGACAGTGACACTAGTACTTACAGAGTCTTTATTTTTGATTTACCGAGTCTTCTCAGAAAACTATGAGTGCGGGAATAAAGAAATCCCCTTCAAATGGCTCTGAGAAGAAATTATCATGTGAAGAGCAGCAGGCAAAGGTATCTCCATTAAAAGTTCTCCTTTCAGCATTTTGTAAGTGCTTTCTTTAATTTGTTTGAATCCTATAAGTCGGGGCATGATGATTCTACCCTGCAACACTCTTCATGTTTGCAGATTAACGAAGTGAAAAAGCTGATAGGACCATTGCCTGATAAGTTGTCCATCTATTGTTCGGATGCATGCATCTCAAGGTATCTAAGGGCGAGAAATTGGAATGTCAAGAAGGCAACTAAAATGTTAAAGGCTACCTTAAAGTGGAGGTCAGAATACAAACCGGAGGAGATTCGTTGGGTATGCTTCTTTCATAGCCTTATAGTCAGAATTCATCCAGATTGTACCTTTTCATTCTTCTTAGAACAGTATCCATCACTCCTTAGGTTTCTGTAACGTGATTATTCGCCACTCTGATGGGGTTACTAGTTGTCAAATAAAGCCTGATATAAAATTCTGAAGGTTGTTCCTTGACCCTATGTTTGGATGAGGGAATTTAAAGTTCGATGAAATTTAGGCTAAATTTATTAGGAATGCACTGCAAAAATTAGATAGAGGAACATGAAGTTGACTAGATGCAGTACATTCAAGAGAACTTTCAGATGACACCTTTTAGGTTGTCATTTGAAAGTCCCTTGTTTGTTATTTATTGTTTTCGTAGTGCATTTGTAGTGTTTTATTAGTAGTTTTGTAGTGCTTGAGTAGTTCAATGGTGGTGTCCATGTAGTGTATTTTTAACCAACAACAACAGCAAAGCCTTTTCTCACTAAGTGGGGTCGGCTGTATGAATCCTAAAATGCCACGTCTTCCGTTAGATCCAAGTACTCTTCAGTCTTTTCTTAGAGTTTCTTCCTAGGTCTTCCTCTACCCTTTCGGCCTTGATCCTCTGTCCCGTAATCGTATCTTCTAACTGGAACGTTAGTAGGCCTTCATTTCACATGTCCAAACCACCGTAACCAATTTTCTCTCATCTTTCCTTCAATTTCGGCTACTCCTACTTTACCTTGGATATCCTTATTCCTAATCCTATCATTTCTCCTATGCCCACACATCCAATAAAGCATTCTCATCTCCGCTACACCCATTTTATGTACGTGTTGATGCTTCACCGCCCAACATTCTGTGCCACAAAGCTTTGCTGGCCTTATTGTTGTCCTATAAAATTTTCCCTTGAGCTTTAGTGGCATACGACGATCACACAACACATCGGATGCACTCTTCCACTTCATCTATCCAGCTTGTATTCTATGGTTGAGGTCTCCATCCAACTCTCTATTCTTTTGCAAGATAAATCCTAGGTAAGCGGTCGCTCTTTGGTACTTCCTGATCTCCAATCCTCACCCCTAACTCATTTGAGCCTCCATTTGCAATGAACTTGCATTCAATATACTCTATCTTTTACCGACTTAGGCGAACACCTTTAAATTCCAAGTGTATTTTTAACCATTGAGTCTAAATTTCCTTGGCACTTTGAAAGTCCCTCATGCACACATAAGGTTTTTATCTTTGTTCTGCAATGCATCTTGAGATGGCTTATTTGGTTCTTGTTCAATGCACGCAACGAGGGCCAGTTGACATCTCTGTATTTTGTAATAGTTCATCCTAGGCTCATCAGCAGTCCTTTCTGAATCCAACCCCACATATCATGTAACTGTAAAATAATTAATAGACCAATTATCAGACTCCAGCAGCTATAATTACTTCAAACCCAGATACTGCAATGGTCAACTGGAGTCTTCATGGTTGAGGCTGGTTCTTGCAGTATATGGTATTGGTTACTGAAGAGACTATGTTCTTACAAATTCATCATTTTCATTTCTAATACAGGAAGAGATAGCTCGTGAAGCAGAAACAGGGAAGATTTACAGAACGAATTATTTCGACAAGCATGGGAGACCAGTTCTCGTCATGAGACCACGTTGTCAGGTTTTATCTTCTAAACTCTTCTGATACCTCCATGAATATTCTGTATTTCATAAATTAGGCTATTATTCTAGATTAGAATATTTTGTTGGTCTCTGAGTAGCCGTCTGGGATCTTATCCTGCTGTAAAACTGTTTTTATCGTCAACTTATTTCATCTCACCTAAACAAAAATTCATGTATTGGAGCTGATACTTTTTGCAAAAATAACTTGTTTGACATTCCGATAATAAGCATATTGACGATGGTGCACCATTATTGGCAAAATCATTGGTTATATTCATCTTTTTGAAATCCTTTTTATGGGATCTGCTGTTTTATAATTTATAGGCATATCCAATGCTCTGGAGATCCTAGTTTCAGAAGAAAACTAATTTGCCTTGTTACTTTTTGTATTTTTCTTGTAGAACTCAAAGTCAACGAAGGGCCAGATTAAATATTTGGTATATTGCATGGAGAACGCTGTTTTAAATCTTCCTCCAGGTCAGGAGCAGATGGTTTGGATGATAGACTTCGAAGGTTTCAATTTGTCAAATATTTCTGTGAAGGTGACACGGGAAACTGCACATGTTTTACAAGACCGTTATCCAGAACACCTAGGACTTGCAATACTGTACAATCCACCGAAGTTTTTTGAACCATTCTTTTCGGTAAGTCCCTTTGATGCTTTTTGTTCCTCTTGTTTTAACTTTTTCGCTACATCTATTATACTCCTACAGGATCATTTATATTGAAGCTGCAACACTTTCAGTTTGTCATTATACAGCTTTGGCCTTGTCATTGACAGTGTCTTGTTTTGGGAATATGAACTGCAAATAGCCACCTAACTTTGGCTGCCGGAACAGTGCCAATTTTTTTAGCCTGATAAATTATTAGTAATAAGCGGTTTCTTTATATCTTATGCCATTCCAGTTTCCAAGGAGCTGGCCATTTGCTATTCCCGGTTTAGAAAAGTTCCAAATAGAGAGGATCCTAGTCGCTTAGTACTTGTAGGTTTCCATTAACATGGGTGAAATCTACAGCCAAAATGTATCAGCTGGGTTCTTCTGACGCTAATAATATCTTTCTTTGTTGCAGATGGTAAAGCCTTTTCTAGAGCCAAAGACTTACAACAAAGGGAAGTTTGTTTACTCGGATGACGACAACGCCAAGAAGATAATGGAGGATCTGTTTGATATGGATAAACTGGAGGCTGCATTCGGGGGAAACGATACTTCTGGTTTCGATATAAATAAATATGCCGAAAGGATGAAAGAGGATGACAAGAAGATGTCCACAATTTGGACAAGAGGAAACCCTTCTTTGGCGGCCTCAGAACCTGGTGTTACCAGTGCTGCTCTTTCATTAGATTCTCTCAAGTTAGACTCAGATTCTGATGCTTCTGATGACGAGAAAACAGACATCTCTTCATCCCATGGGATAGAACCGGAAGTCTCAGACAATGATGAGACGGTGGCTGCTAGTACCGGAAATGCTACCGAAGGTGTACATTGAGTATAAGAATGGCTAAAGGTAGATGATGGTGACTTAACTGATGTATCGTCAACTCTATTCGTCAATTTATTTTGAGTAATTTTTGGAGACTCAATGAATGAATTCGCCTTTTGAAGTTAGTTGGAACTCGTGAAGTACACAATTCAAATAAGAGATTTTTGCATTTGCTGTTCTTTGTTTCGTGTGCTTCATACTGCAGAACATATATTCCAATTCCAGAGCGCATGAAGAATGGTGGTGTTTAAGAGCAGACAGGCGAAAGGTCGGTTTTCGAGTCGAACTCGTTTCCTAAAAAATGCCCATCGAGTTTGACTCTAACCAAGGTTCTAAACGATGCTAGGCGCTAGTTGGACGGCGGGCTGGGGCCTAGAGCCTAGGCGGCTAGACGGGGCCTAGGCGGGTGCCTAGGCAGATGGATTTAAGTCAATCTATTATGTTTCATGTAAATAAGTATATGCTTGTACATAAAATATATGTAATTTCATAAAAAAACTACAAAATACATTAACATATATATATTATGAAGTATTGAAACATGGAAAACAAGGGAACATAATGTAATGTGTGTTCATTTAAGCCTGCAACAATCTCTTACCATTTATCGAAAAAAATACAATGCAAAATGAAATTTATCTATTTTTTTGTTTAAGTGAGTTGTGACCTAGGCAGGTGACTAGGCCGGTCTTGGCGAGCTAGGCGGGTGCCTGGGAGGGCTAGACGGGTGCGTCGATGGTTTAGGTAGCTGCCTTAGCAGGTCTAGGGGTCATTTCTTAATTTTCAAACGCTTAAACATTAATCGGGACGGTGAGCAGCTGCCTAGCCTAGACGGTGCAAGACGATGATTTTTAGAATAGTGACTCTAACTCGACGTGTGCGTCTCATACGATCAATGGCAGAGCTAGAAAATTTTCACCAGGTGGGCTAGCTTAAAAATTTAAATCTTTATAAACAAAGAAACTTGATACTATATTTTTTACAGTATCAGCTAGCTTAAGAAATTTTTCACAATGTGAGCCAAGAACTTTCGTTATTCAAACAAATTCAAACTTGTACATGTACAAGAAGTGATGATAAAAAAATGTGAGAAAAGGAGATGGTTTGTAAACTGTATTATATAATTAAACCTAGAGAATTCGATTCAATGACTAAATATATGATGGGCTACATTCGAAAATCAATAAAAATTACATGTAAAATTTTATTTTCTACCGAAAGCTACCTGGGCTACAGCCCAGGGTACCCCTTGATGTGGCTCCACCGGTGCATACGATCAATCGGTTTTAGAGTCGAACTAATCTCCTCCAAAATGCTCCACATATTCAACAGATAAACTCATTTTGCGCATCATGACATTTAAATCTTTCACATCGAAAAAGGGTTATAGGCATTTTCTCACAGCCAAAAGAGCTTATTCGAAAGACAGCTTTAGAAACGAAAGTAAAAAAAAAAAAAGTCACTAAATTAGGGTATGGTTTGAAATTGCTTCATGGAGGGCTAAAAGCGTTTTTTTGACAGCCAAAAACTCTTTAGAATGTGTTTAACAGAAAATCTTTAATATTCACGTGGGCCCTAGATTGACACGTGGTGCTCAGTCATAATCTATGAAGGCGTCACATCACAAGTTAACTGCTGTTCTAACAAAAAACTTAACGGATGTATAAAATTGTCCAAGAATGATCACTTTAGGTACCAGACTGGGATGAAAAAAAACTTGATATATGAAATGTTGAAAACCTAAAAACTTCAAGGTAGTAAACTGAGATTTATTCTAGTTTTTAATTATTTTATTTTTATTTTTTTATGTCCACGTCAATGGGCGCTACGTCATCAGGTAACGGAGATCCTGACAGAAAACATAATGGATATATAAAAGTATCCCAAAATTATGATTTTAGGTACCAGACTGAAACAAAAAATACTTGATGCGGGAAATGCAAGAGACTTTAAGGTAATAAAATGAGATTAACCCTAAAAATAAATTATACAATTTGAATGGTGTTGATAATTTGGCTGACAAAAATAATAATTCTATGAACAAAGATCACATGATGAACTACATGTTCTATACGGGAGGGATGTTCCTCCATCTAAAATGTTTTTGTTTATTTCAATCTATCATTACACGATTACAAACTGGGAGGAAAAAACAACATACACAACTTTCACTCTCATATAAGACATTGACTTTAACTAACTTTGCTTGCTAAACACATAGAGAAAGTACACAGAAACGAGTAGCCAGGTCTGCGAGCTTGAGAACCGTACCAATATATTTCATATACACGTAAAAACTTGAACGAAAGCAAGCAACCGGTACAAGACTGCCGAAAGATAAGCCCCCTGAGAAGAGCAAATGAATGTGCACAAGCAGATTTAAGAATTCGAAAGCAGCAGAAAACCCGCAATTAGGTTCCCTACTTGAGAAAATATTTATGGGGTTACCTATACTAGGAAGGAGCACACCAATGAACCATCTCATCTAACTTCTGCCTGTAAAGAGCCAAACTCTGCAACAAAATTCAAATAGCGGACCCATTAGATCCTTGACAGAAGAACCATATTGAATGCCAATTTGAGATGATTAGGGTCTAATCAAAGCTCTGTATATAAGTTACAGCCTTCCTTGACAGAAGAAGTTGAATCTTTTAAGGTAAGCGCGGGGATCCAGTTGCTATGACTTGGAAGCTCCCTTTCTTTCCTCACCAAGGGAAGAGCGGGCACATTAGTTTTCCCGGCTGAAATACTAAGAAATTTTTCAAAATGCACCTAACTATTGATACCATAGAATTGAACTATGGAAAAGTTGCAAGTATACAAGAAGTTGCATACCTTAGTGTAGGCATAAACCCCAGCCTCAGCAGGCCCCGTAGGACTTCCCCTCCGAATGAATTTTCCCTCTTTGGAAATGTAAAGCATGGGTATTCCAGTTGATAGTTCTAAACTGATAACCTGCCGAAATATAACAAGACAACACACTAATTTTATCCTTTTCCTGCTCCGTTCTGATAAATTTAGTGCACATCTCAATAATAAAATGGTCTGTTACCTCTTGAGAAGTCAGTTTGTCAAGATACATGATTATGGATCTCAACGAATTCCCGTGGGCAGCAATCATAACATTCTTTCCAGCTAACAGTTGGGGTTCAATCTGCAGCGTTATATATATGCAGTCAGATATTCAGAACGGCGTACTCTCACTTAAGACTTCAAAAACGACACAAAACCCTTGCATATTGGATGTAATACAAACAGTTAAGAGGACAAAGGGATAGGTAGGCACATGGTCATTCTTACTTGATCTTTGAAATAAGCAACAGCTCTTTGAGCACACATTTCCAAACTCTCCCCATTGGGAGGGGGAATGTCATAACTCCGACGCCACTCGTGAACTTGTTCCTTCCCATATCTGTCTGCTGTTTCCTGCTTATTAAGACCCTGTAATTCCCCATACCTAAAAACAAGATCCATGTCATGCAAGTACAGGGAAAAATAAATAAAAGAATAATAATTCAAAAATGCAGAGATGGAATGGTTACATTCTTTCATTCAATCGCCAATCTGCAACGACAGGAATGGTTTGCTTTATTGTGTCTTCACTGAAAATTTGACTCCATGCCCTAGCCTGTTCACTCTCGTTATGCATTATAACTGGGACCTGCAGGAAAACTGATATAAAAAGGCTGCCAAATGGATATAAAACCAGAAGAGAGTGAATGGGAAATATGGAAAACTAAAGGATTTCAGACATTAAAACAGTTTTGAAAATGCAGCTCAAATTAATAGCGTAATATTTATTTTTCCTTTTAGGGTACGAACATTTGTTTTGTCTGCGTATCCCTGCTTAAATACGATGAATGGTATAAAACCAATTCAATCATCTATGAATATCATTTTCTAGTTTCCAGTGCCACTACGTAAAGCCTCCAAATAGCTATTCAAGTGGTTCCTACTAACACTCAACAAGATGTTTTGCTCCAAATTACCTTCTTACGACGGTGCTGTGTCATGGCAAGCATGGCAGTCATCTGTGCACGAATCAGTGCAGATGTATAGATCATGTCGACAGGTATGTTGCTGATTCTCTTGCCAGCTTCAATTGCCTCTTCTACACCCTTCTTGCTCAGAGGGACATCAACACAGCCTGTGAACAAGTTCTTTTCGTTCCACAATGACTCGCCATGCCTAATCAAAATCAAAGCTGCTTCATCTGCAATGCAGGTGGAAACAACAGTTGGAAAATTTTACAAATAGAAATTTAAACTTCAAACTCATATGGATACGGCATATCAATTGTATAAAGAATAAAGTTCAACCATTTTGTTTCCAGGAAAAGGAATTATATGACCATGTTATGGGTTAAGCAACAACAAACAATCAACATGAGCATATTTACTAATCACGGATCATTGAATGGTTAAAGCTGCTTACTAGATTTCTTTCGAGAATCATTGGCTTTGGTATGCGAGCGGGATGAAACTATATCAATCACTGAAGCCTGGGAAGCCGAGGCTCGAATTACACTAAAGTTTCTCTGGGAAGAGTTATATCCTCCTGTTTTCGACAGTCCAATATCAACCTCAAAACCCTTTGAAATCAATCTCACTGAGCTTTTCGCAAACTCTTGATGCAAGCCGGAATTATTGACATGGCCAAGGGAGTGAGGAGTCCCAATGCTTTGGTGAAATGCAGTAGCAGCAGCCATTCTGAAAATTCGTAACATACCAGGTCAAGACACAAGTACACAAATTATACAAATTAGAGGACAAAAATATCTTAAAATACAAATTATCAAAGATTTTGGGACAATAACAGGGATGAAAAATGAAGGAAAAAAACATTATAAACAAATGACAAAATCGATATCGGGGAATGAGAATTTGAACTCAGGACCTCGGGTGTAGGAGTAACCACTCTTAACCTCTTGAGCTACAGTCACCTTGCAACAAAAACGTAGTTGAACTATTGTAACTTGTCATGCTTACAAACAAATGGCAAATATCATTTTGCATTCCAAAATCAGATCAATCCTCACATTAGATGAACCGTTATAAGGTTAACGGAGCTCAGGAAAACATGTTAATCCCATCATAATCCACCCCATTTGACCAACACGTGGAAATTAATTACCAGAAAACAATTAGAATTGATTATGTAACAAAAAAAAAAAAAAAAAAAACTCTATACAGAAAAAAAAGATGTAAATCCAATGCTGTTGCTCAAATCAACTATTTCCCAATGAAAACTAGATCCAAAAAAACACAGAAAGTAATGCTTTTTTGTTTTTATATTTTTCCATATTTTCTCAGATATTCAAACACAATCTAACCAAAATCTAAAAAACAAAAAAAAAAGTAAAAAAAGCACAGACCTTTGCAGAGATTAGGAGTATCAGAGAGAACCCCAGAAGCCAAAATCCCCCGATGGAAATGCAGAACCAATCAAATTTGAAAAATACAGAAAGGATATTGGGTGCATTTAGCAATCTACCTGGTTAAATACAGGAAAAGGCGACAAAACCGAGGCGAGAGAGAGAGAGAGAGCAAAACAGAGTATATTACGAGAGAGGTTGACGGAGAAGAAGATGGCTGATGAGTTGTTTGCAGAAAGAGAAAGCTAATACCTACAACATAATATCAATGTCTCTCCATCCCATAAAACATTTCATCTCCCATCAAGTTTAAGGAGGAGAGGGAAAGAAATAAACTTGAGTTTTATTTTACATGTATATATAATATAATCACTATATATATAATCAATATTTATATTTATAGAAGAAATCGTTGTAGTTTGTCGTCGTCAATAAAATCGTTCTAAGGCAACAGTGTATTGACAAAGGGTTTGCCAAAGTTGTCAGCAGATTGGTGGGCGTTTGTAGAGAAATTTTTAATCCTGACGGGAACACAAGTGGTACACCACGCGTTTTAATAGAAAATGTACACTACGTGTTTTAATAGAAGTGGTGAGAAATTTTATTTTTTAAGTTATTAACTTTTTAGCAATGTATCCCACAATTTATATAGTGATACGTGGTGTACCATCTCATGTACTGGTCACATTGAAAAATCTCTTGTGTTTGTGCCTCGGACTATGTTGTGTAGGTTTGACTTCAATCCTCAATTCTCATCGTTTTATAGTAATAGTTATTGCAGTCCTAACTAAGTTAGAAATATAACGGTGTAAATCTTAAAAAATTCTTATGAGATTCTATCATATCTTAATTTTTAGATAGTATCCTAAAAATAATATCCTGTTAAAAATGTAGTACATGTTGGGACAAGATTTTATGTTTCTTTCTATTATAAATAGATGCACAATATGAATTACATTAAACTCTCTATTCTCCTTGTCAACGCGTCATCTATTTCCCTCACTATATTCGTCAGTTAAATAGTCTCTACAACACAATTTTAATTTTTCTTTTTGGTACAAATGTTAATTTGGATGATAGAAGTTGATTACATGGTTTTTGACTAGGATAAGAAGATTTGAATAATAATTTGGATAAAGAGTTAGTTAGAGGTGGTAAGGATTATTGATCAATGGATTTAATTGATAAATTACAAGTTAACTAACAAGTTTGGAGCAAGATTTTCTAGATACAATAGCTTATAAGTTCGACATTACCAAAACTTTGTGAGTTTATTTTTACTAGTGGGTTGATAAGAGCATGCATTGATGTTGAACATATTGCACTGCATGCATATAAAAAATAGTAGTGTTTTTCTTTTTGTGTAAAGAAATTAACAGTTTTTTTTTTTTATCTTTTAGTTCAGTAACCCTGAACACCTTGGTTACATAGGTTTTTACTTTCGAGGTCAAATATCATAAAAGATTTGTTGAATTATTAACTAAATAAAAATAAATAAATAAAAAGTGGTAGATTGTTATATTTGGAACTGGATCCTCTCCTGAGTTCATGATGGGAATCCTCCTGAACAGCCCATCCGGGCCGTTGAAATTTGATCTAACGACTCCAAACAAAGGACCCCTATAAAAGTTATAATAATTGCAGCCGTTGGATCAAGTTTGAACGGCCTGAATGGGTTGCTCAGGAAGATCCCCATCCTGAGCTCAGGAGAGGATCCAATTCCGTTATATTTGGCATCATGTTCTTTGTAGGATGACCAATTTAGGTTGGCCTCATCTACCACTAGAGGGTTTAATTTGGGGTGTGATATCCACACACCCTTTTTTACTTCTCCCACACCTTTTTGGTTTTCAGCCGTCGGATCAGATGAATTGAAGAAGATCAACGGACATAAATTAACAAAGGGTGTGTGAGAAGTAAAAAGAGGTGTGTGGATATCACACCCCTTTAATTTTCATGGGGCCATACTTGAAAGAGCTAGATTATGGATGGGTTAATCTATTTTTATTTATTTATTTATAAGACAAAAATGATTTTGTCTTTTGAGTAGGTAGAAGGGCCATAATATGGGCTCTAATTAAATATTTTTCTAAAAAAATTTAATTAATAAGAATATACCAAACAAAGCAACTCTTCGAAATCACCAAATTTATATTAAGTCTTTTTCTAAAAGGTTTAATTAATAAAAATACACTAGTCATTTATTCATATGATTTAGTAGTATTGTTTTTCACTTGTAATTAAGAAATTTTAAGTTTAAATCTCGAAAATTTTAAGTTGAAAATTAATTTATACACCAAACAAAGCAAACCCTTCAAAGTCACCAAATTTATACTACCTACCTCCAACACTACCAATTCCACACCACCTACCTTTATGGTGTGAATTTTTTTTATAGAACCCGTGCTTGTTTATGCATTGTTTGTTGCATGCCAAATACATGCATCCATTTGACACCTAACTCCTCCCTCTACATTTCTTTTTGGTCAAACGAACTCCTCCCTCTGCATTCAAATGTTTCAATATTGAACGTTTCCAGATTTTTCCACGTGGAAAATCAACGAGGAAGGAAAGGGAGGGAGAATACTAATAATTGTAAGGGTAAACTGTTATTTGACCTCTTGAACTATTACTCCAGTTGAAATTGACCACTTGAATTATTTTTTTGGTAAATTAATCTCCTGAATTATTTGAAATTAGCCAATTAACCCTTTCTCGGTAGATTGGATCCACTATTTCGTCAAATTTAAGGGCAATTAATTTTTCCATCATCAATTCTTACTTGTCAACTGTAATCACCAATAAAAATTATGGCATGTGGACACAAAATAATGTGTAATGACAATTTGAATGGTCTGTTATGTAAATGTTCAGTTTATTTATTTATTTATGTTTTCTTATTATGCTATATGTTTTACACATTATTTTGTGTCCATGTGTCATAGTTTTATTAGTGGTTATTATTGACAAGTAAAAACTGATGATGAAATGACTAATTTGCCCTTGAATTTGATGGAATGGTTGACGAAATCTAACAGCAAGGGATTAATTGGATGATTTTAATTAGTTCAGATGATCAATTTCGACTAGGATGATAGTTCAGGGGGGTTAAACCGCAGTTCACAACTACCCCGCACCCTTGATTCCCAGATCTACACCTGCGCCACTCTCTGATCATATCCTCTCTCTTTTGGTTCTCGTCCAGTTTCGAATAGAAAAACTTCTCCTAATTTAGGTGACTTCACTTAAAGCTATGCACTTGTGTTAGGCTTAGTTGGCTTTTGCAGTACGCTACTTTTTGAATCCAAATTTGAAATTTTCTCACAATAAATTATTATAATTTAGAACAGGATAACGTTTTGTAAAAGAAATATATTAAAAACTATTATAGACGAGGTCATAACGCTAAGCTCCTTTTAGGTGAGTGGAACTCAAAGGTCCTTATTGATGCTTCTAATAGGAGATAGGACCATTACCAGTACCACCCCCTAGCATTTGAGCGCCTTGATGTTTACGTTCAGAAGCTTATTTGTAGATTTCAAGACATCTTGTTTTGTCATATTTGTCATAAAGTTAATTTTGTGACGGATGTGGGTCACCCTTCTCTCACAATTGTTATTTGCTTGCAAAGTGAAAACCCAAATTGCCTCGTCTTCTTCATATCTGTTAGCGCCTAATATGATGTAAGAGCTGATGATTATAATCCACTTGGCCTAACTCAAATGAGATTAGGATCTTGATAATCTCCGTAACCAGCAGAGTGGCATCCATACATAACTGAGGTCCAATGGACTATCTTGATTTGGTTTGGTCCGTTGTTATAAAATGGTCTGGGCTTGAGCCTTTAAGAAAAAACTTTTCCTATCATAATTGGGGGCTTTGATAATTTTAGCATCTTCATGATAAAACCTTAAACATTGGTGATTCTGCTTAATAACGCTTCTCTTATTTTGATATAAAGATATATTTATACTGAAGTTTCTATTACAAGAATGAAATTTCTTCTTTTGAGTCCGAAAACAGTACTAAAGAGAAGAAAGACCCTGCAACCTCAATCCAACTTTCAAAATAAACACAAATAACACAAAAAATGTTCTTTTTCTGTTAAAAATAAAAATAAAAATAATTAGTAGTGTTTTCAACAAGAAAATCAACGTAAATAGGGACAGTCCTGCTCCTAAGTCCTAAATAGGGATAGGCAATGGATTTAGGACAAACAATGGTTATGGCGGCGAGTAACCGCGGTTATTTAACCACAATCGTTTATACTTACCCACATAACCTACATAACCGTTTATCCGCTGTGTAATAATTGTCATAATTTTCTTTTTTGATAATTGAATGCATGTTTTTTTTTTTTTTTTGGTTAAACGATAGATTTTGTTAAATTAGCCACCGACGGTGTTTGAATCCATGCCGTTATGCAAGGACTCAATACCTTTCCACCACTGTGATAAATGATCACTTGCATAATTGAACGCAGTTATAAGTACATATATATTATGCATTTCTCTATTCCAATATTCTAAGTCCTCAAATCACTTTGGAAATTAAAATAATAATGTACGGACAATATTTTTAGCTATTATTAATAAAGGTAATAATATATATATATATATATTCTAAGAATTAATTGGGTTACTAATAAAAAACCTCTCATTACTTAATTAATGAAACAACTAAACCTTTTGTGAAACTCAACCCGAACAACTTATTTACTAGTAACTTCAGATCAACAAGAAAGATTAATCCTTCTTGGATAAAAAACCATTGGCAAGGCACACCATTCTGGCCTCACTTTTAAGTTTAACAACCCAAATCCTAATCCCAACTTTGGCTGCTGAAAAAAATATGCAAGAAATGATCGATAGGTTTGAACTTTAATATTTATGCTTTCAGATTATGATGAACTAACTCCACCCACTTTCAAAATTTCCAAGTCCCAAACAATTAGAAATCCACAATGACAAAAGCAATTATTTTCTCAGTTCTTCCTCTTCCGCAAGCATCTGGGAAGATTATGAATTTGAATTGTTAGCATTCTCTCATCCGGCGAGCCAATGACAGCCGGAGAGTTCGAGTTCGACGATGCGTTGACTCGGTCAAACTCTTAGGGTTTTCAATTTTTGTTTTTTAAATTTTACAAATAATACAGATGGTTAAATAGGTACCCGTTTGTATCCCGAGGTAATATTCATGTTTACCCATTTATATTTCACAAGTAAATCGTTATACCCATAACCGTATATTTGTTTAAACGGTTATCCATAACTGTAACCATTAAATTTAAACAGGTGAACAGCTTCAGTTACCATCCTCAGGTATTTTACCCATCGCTAGTCCTAAGTCAATACATAAGTTTATTATTAGCACAGAGACATAATACATAAGTTTATTATTAGAACAGATAGATGGAGTACGTTAATCACA
Source organism: Malus fusca (assembly GCA_035220775.1). Classification (NCBI taxonomy): domain Eukaryota; kingdom Viridiplantae; phylum Streptophyta; class Magnoliopsida; order Rosales; family Rosaceae; genus Malus; species Malus fusca. Next base: position 23,594,428 of record CM069066.1, on the reverse strand, counting down.
GGCATGCTTCTAAGGCCCAAGTCAATACATACGTTAATTTATGGAAGAATTTAAAGTCGTGAAAAAAAAAAAAATTAATTGGAATTTTTTTTTCAAGGTTTGCGCCATGTCATTTTCTTGTGGAAGAAATAATATTCTGCAAGTCCTGTATTTATTTTCTTCTCTCCCAACCCTTTTGCTTTGGGTTCGTTTAACCGTTGATTTACGAGCGTGTTGAGTTGAATGTCTTTTCTACATTGTAAATTTTCTTGTACAACAAATTCCTTGACGGCCAAGTATGCCGTGATAGAATCCAATTGAAACTCGAAATTATCCCAAAAAAGTCTTCCACTTGGGTAAAGTCAAAGTCGATAATTATTGCAATACTACAAACAATTCTGCGAATTTGCTAATTATAGCTAGTATGATTGGGTTTTGAACGGTTTGATGAGAAACTGGGTAGCGCATCATGCATATTAGTTTCTTTCTTTCTAAATAGACAATATTTAGTCTACTATCGTTTTGATTGAAAGGAGCACCAAAATAACATGTCTAAGTGAAAGTGCACCACTACAAATCTACCACTATGAGTTTTGTCCTTTATGCTCATCTTTCCTTTGACCAATTTTGCTTCGTTGGATTAACTTTCTCCTTTTGTCAACTTTGCTTCTAGAATTAATTTGTCAGGCTTCAAATTCATGAAATTATGGTTTTGGAAAATGCTATTTACATAGCTTGTTTATTAATTTCATGAGCTTCGCAGAGGACTAAAGCAAATTGAGTGGCCAACTTGCAAGCATTTCAATTTCTAAGTACAGTAGTACAATTCTTAAAGAGATAGGTAACTTGAAGCAACTTTGAGAATAACGACATCACCATTATACATGATTCTCAATCATGTGGTTCAGTCTCTCATTTGAGTTCGGATCTTGATGAGACCTTGATTCCCTGGCTTGAGCTATCACCCCATTAGTGTCGTAGTTTCGATACACTAGAGACACTTTCTGGTTGGAACCGAATAGAGAGTTCATAAATGAACTTTCCCATCCAAATAACATTGTTGTAAGCTTCTATATGGCGATATATTTTGCATTCACGATGGAACACACTAATTGTCATTACTTTTATGAATCTTTTGTCATTCAAAATGAAGAGACATCCAGTTATGGATACTATATTAGATTCATAATCTAATTCATTTGTGCTTTGACTGCGTTACTCTAATTCTTCTTTAGTATTTCTTAAATACTTAAGGACTCACATAACAGTTGCCATGGTTATGATCCTGGGCTTTCACTGATATTGTCTTGTACCGATCTTGGTACAACTCATAACAGCATTTTTCATACAATATGAAATACATAAATCACCTTTCTGCGTATGCATAAAGGATTCTATTTACACATTATTTCTTTGGGAGTTAAATGGTACGTTCCCTTTGAGAAGAGCAACTTCCTAGTCTTACTAGAATTGTCATTCTGATTGAAGTTTATCATTATATGAGAAACTTCCTAGCATTTTTTGTCTATCATTAGGGATTGATATAATCCAATTATATTTTGAAATCTATCATTATAGATTTCAATCCTATGTATATTGACTATGTCTCCCATATACATTCTATCGTTATAGAATGTTTAAAGTCATAACTTTAATGAAGAAGAATTCCTAAAATTAATATATCATATATATGTTCAAATTTAGGAATATGATTAACTCCCACTAATCTTTTGTAAACCTAGTAAACAAAAGATTCATTTACATCTTTATGAGAAATCAAACAATTTGATCTTTCTCTCATAAGACTCATATAGCTCCCACTAGCTTGCTAAGATTCATGATGGATGGATCTCTACAACTTACATGTCTTGTGATTCCTAGTCTTAGACATATATTATCAAGGCTATTTTGATAATGGTTTCGAAAACTCATATTATGTCCTAACATTGAATCACCATTTAGTTGTAGCCAGCAATCTTCGAATTAATAGAAACCAAGACTACATCAAAGATGGTTTCTTCCAAGTCAACCAATCTCGTTGATTGTAGTTACCTTAACCTACCATTTAGCTATGCTAGTTTCATTATTTCGGGTCAAATGGTACTATACCATTTCCTTGAGTATATGTCGTATATATACATTCAATGTAGTCATAAGGATTTTCATTCTTATTTCTTTCGAATTAAGAGGTGTAACTCTATGACATAGTCATAAAGTTCAAACCATTCAATTGAGACGGTTTATAAATCCTTCTCGACTACCTTGGAGCTATTGGTGTTGGAACTAGGTTATTATATTTGTTGATTTATCTTCTTGTCTCTCAAAGAACCCATTCTTTGAGTTCTATCTCTCGTTCATTTGCTCTATCTTAGGAAAATCCTAGTGTAGGATTACAATGAACTACCCAACAAACAACATTTGTTAGTTGGTTTGTAGAAGTGATATCCAAAGGGTTAATTTAAGGATATCCCACAAGATTGTTCTCAAACAAATATTGCCTATTAGCACATAACCCCAAATCTTAACACGCTTAAGACTTGCCTTTCTTTCCAACGACATCCTATGGAGTCATGAAAATTTTGGAAGATCTTCTAATTGACAATCATATTGTCTTAGCAGTATATATATATATATATATATATATATATACACACACACACACACATATCCTATATATATGGGTAATTGAAAATATCCAACGAACTAAATCATATTCGAGTTCATTCTTCTCCTAATGGAGAAATCCATTATCATTTGATGCTATTTTCCTCGATATCTTTCAAGGAAACTCTTCTAAAGTGTTACTTTTTCTTGGATCAAATCTAAGGAGGTAAATACTTTAGACGTCTTACTTATCCACTTACATTCTTGAATTCTTTGAAACCTTTTGCAAAGTATTTGGACTTGTGTTTATTCAAAATAAACGATAGTCCAATAGAGAGCGATCTTCGGTGAATGTCATACAACATGAGTAGTATTATGTTGTGGACAAGTGCCACTAACATCTAAGTGAATTAACCTCAACAACTTTATGAATCTTTCTTCTTTCAAAAAGAATAAAGATTTGAACATTTCGCCCCTAGACAATTTTAACAAGAAGGCATCGGATCCGGATCTAATGATCCAAAGCATCCATCTATGACCAACTTGTAATTTATGTTTTAGAGGTATCACAACTCAGGTTGGGATTAGTCACTACCTTGCAACCTTTTGGGTTTTAAGCATCGTTATATTCTAAACAGTTAACACTACCACATTATCTCTACTATAGAGACAATCAATTAGATTACAATAATCTAATCATTCATTAATAAAGAATAATGTTTTGTCAAACAAAAAATTCATCCATCGCTTATACGGAATTCAGTTCCTTTATTCAAATTGAAATGTAAAGACAATCTTTATTTTTCAATTTCTTTGGTAGTTCATATGAGGAAGTAAGCACTATCTGCTTTCGCAGAGATCTATATTTGATTCACGTTCCGAATGTGAAGTACTTTCTCTTCTCTCATTAATCTTCTACTTCTTATTAGCCACACTTTTACAACGATTGTAAAACATAGTTACTAATACTGAATCAAGCATTCAAGTAGAAGAACCAACTGTTTTGAACTATTCAAGAACAATTTACAACACCTTGGAAAAGTGTGTTCTTGACACTTGCAAGACATTTCTTGCAAATACCCCTTCCAATATCCATCCTTTCATAAAGAAAGTTTGTTCCCTTGGAGTTATTCGCCTTCGTCATTTGACTTCTCTTTTGACTACAATAGTCATGGTCCCTAGACTCCCACTATCTCTCTTGAAACTTATTTCAAATGTGTTAAACACATCAAATGATGTGGTTATTGTTCACAATATAGTTTACAATAAACTTAGTGAACCATTTGGATAGGGACACAAAGGTGAAGTCCTTGCCTAGTTTCCGTCTCTAGAAGTGGTTTAACACTTCATCACTCAATGATTCAAAATCATCATAAGTCCATATTCATGGACTATTTTTGTCAATCAACCATTATGTTCTAAACATAATTACAAACTTTTAAGAGTTGTTCAAGGCAACTCTCATTTCTTCATACAACAATTTGTAAGTGAAGAATCATGGAACATAAAGTGTCCATGCCCTTGTGCTTACTTCTCAAGTTCCTTGTTCATTTAACTAAGAAACAAGCACAAGTGTGTGTGTTAACTAAGGGTTGTTCAAAGCAACTCTTATTTCCTCATACAATGATTTGTAAGTGAAGCATTATGACACTAAAAGTGTTGTCCTCTTTATGATAGACTTATCTAACATGTTCTTCCAATGATACATTATCAATAGGAATATTGTGAGAATGAGACTACTTAGGTACATATACAATCCATTCAAGACAATGTATGGGATTGTGGCACCAAGTTCGGAAACTTAAGACTTCAGCTTTTCTTTGTCAAGTTTTGGATAGCATTTGAAAATATATAGGTAAATAAATACATAAAGAATATAAATTGATTGATTTTAAGCCATTTGATCCGGGTCTTTAAATCAAATAGCACCACCCACTATTTTTGGCAAATTCCATATCTCTCATCGGAATTCGAGAGTTTTGGAGGAAACTCTTCGTAGGGTATGGGAGGCTCACTATTACCAAGCCCACCTCACAATGATATGATGTTGGCTAGCATCAATAATAATGAGAGAGTACGCTTACTCATTTGCATCTCTTGTAAGTACCCATCTTATTTGGCCTCTAGAGAATGAAGCCTCACAATGATATGATGTTGGCTCCATTGCACTTAGTTAAGTCATTCCCACCATGCAAGTTCGGGTAGGGGTTCAAGAACAACCTCACAATGATACGATGTTGATCATTCTCGTTGCCTACCTTCATAACATCATGTATGCGTATAAGACTCCTCCTGAGTGTAAGCACGCACTTTGTACTCCCCCATGATAGGATGAAACCGGTGTATGAGTCACAAACGATCGGAGCCTACCACGGTGGAAGGCCACGAAAAAGTGTTCAAAGCACTCTCACGCTTGTCAACTTAATAATGGTTTTGTTAAGGATTTTAGGTCTCATCACATATAAGCATGCCTTTTAATCTTATTAAAACAATTTGGTCCTATTACAACTATTGGTCCATATGATTGATTTAGTAGTATATAATACTCCCACTATGCTTGTAAAATGGTTTTTAAAGCAAGAATATATGGTACTACTAACATAAGGTTTGCATTCATTGATGGACTATATAGTTGCCTTAGGGCCTTAGGATGACTATGAACCTTTGATTTGATCCAACACGAGCCTAGTGTTGGATCTCAGTCTAGGAATGGTGATTGATTTTAGTTACGTGTTTAATCACATTAAGGCGTGTTTTCTTATTGGGCGTTGGACCCTACTACTCCAATTTCATGCATATCAAATAAAACAAGAAAAAGGAGTACTTCAAAGTAAAGAAGAGCTTATGCTCTTTTACAACATTTGATCAAAACAAATTACTTTAAAGTAAAGAAGAGCTTATACTCTTTTACAACATTTGATCATATCAAATTACAACCAAAAACTAATCTACACATTCCCATGGTTTAAACAAATTTGAGAGAAGGCCTTTCACATTGCTCAATTATCGTAGGCTTAGGTTCATAATCACCCTTTAATTAATTAACGCTTTAACAAATTTGAGAGACGGCCTTTCACAGAGCTCAATTCTCATCTAAAGAGACAAAACTATTTTGTTCTCAACTAATTTGGGCTATATTGCAAAACATAAACTTTTGAGGTCACTTTGTAAGAACACAAAAGTTCAGTACTTCATGTAATTACAACTAGAACCCAAAAATTTCAACAAATACAAAAACTTCATTAAAGGAGCAAAACAATTTGTCCTTTAGTGATTTTGGGCCTTTACGTAAAAACGTAAACTTTCGGGTTAAAGTGCAAATATACAAAAGTATCAAAACTTTATGTAATTGCATAAAATCCCCAAAAGTACTCCCATTGAGGGAGTGGCCGGCCAAGGAGTAGTGTGAGTGATGGTGTGTGTTTTTTTATGAAAGACAGTCTTAAAGTAAAGCATGTTGAAAAGGTGATGGGTATGGTGTTATGGGTGTGTAAAAGAAGTACCAATCGTGTACAAAAAATTCAAACACATTTTTCAAATTTCAATCACATTTTCAAATTTCAATCACACTTTCAAAAAAGTCTTGTGATTGAAAAGTCTCACCAACCAACACAAAACAAAGACTTTATGTAATCAACCAAAACTTTGAATCAAAATACCAAACTTTTTGTTCTTGGTAAGAACAAAGCAAGAACATTGAAGAACACACATGAAAACTCATAAGAGCTCCATGAATGTTTTCACTCAATAAAATTCAAAATTTCACTACTCAAAAGGGGGTTAACATCCTAGGGTACTTAGGGGGTTCCAAAAGTCACTTTAAAACACTTTTAACAAGACAAACATGAACCCAAAAATCCACCCTTTGGATTTGTCCGAATTTCCCCAAAAACATGGCACCAAATTTTAGCTCCAAAATTCATGCTCATATGAACTACATCTATAACATTTGAGATGACAAATTTTCAAGAAAAATTTACACTCGAAGAAGCAAGAATAAAGCTTGAAACAATTACAATATTTAAATCAACGACTATGAACAACAAAACCCAAAAGGATTCACCAACTACTAAACCTAGGCTCTGATACCACTTGAAGGAAAAATTTGTGAAAACAAGTTCATTTGAGCAACATCAACAACATGCAATTAACAATTAAATGCGGAATCATGCTTGTATGCACTAAAAAACAGAACTTAACCCATGAAATTCAAAGCCTAGTAGTTGGGTGAACCCAGACTCAACTCAAGAACAAAGTGAGTTGAGAAATCTTATACCTTTGTTGATTCCTCTTTGCATAAGCAAAGGCTAATCACCCAAGAGAGAGGGCCTTCATTCCTTGCTTCTTAGCTCCATGGATTTCTTGGAGGAGGATGGTTGAAAGGATTCTCCAAGTTCCCAAAATAGAGAACCTCTAATTTTTCCACACCAAGGAGAGCATTGATGAAGAAATGAGTGACCTAGAGGAAGTAAGATTGCTAGCTAATTTCCTCTAGGGTGGCCGGCCTCTTAGAGAGAAAAGAGAGCTTTGTGTTCTCATCTTTTGTCCAAAAGAAACCCTAATGATGAAAATGTTATGAAGTCCTTTATATAGTCCCTTCAATTAAGAGACAAAAGAACCAAAACCCTTCATCTTCTAATGTGGCCTGCCTTAAGGGTTTATTGGGCTTTCAAGCCCTTTGTGTATTCAAGTTGTCATACAACTTGAGTTAATGGGCTTGACATTCAAATCCCATTGGGCATTGTGGCCCAAAACTAACCCGAGGTCTATAACGAACATATTCGTTTGATTAATTAACATATTAATTAATCATAGCCATAAATAATTAAACCATTTAATTATTCTTAAACATCTCCGTTGTTTCTTCAATCTCTACCTTACACGGTGTGCGATCCATTAGGTTCCTTTTAGCGAGGCAGTGAGCGATTAGAACACTTCGAATAGATTGTGAATTGAAACATACTTTCAATTCTCCCTTTAGTGATTATACACCTTTAGGGCTTCCACAAACCATGAGTGACACCTAGCAGTATGTCATGGTTACCCAAGCTAATCAGAAGAGGTGGAGAATCTATTCAGTTTAGGATTACAATGCAATACGGTCTTTCCCTAATACAATACTCTTGACCACATTGTTTGGTTTGATAGTTTATTCATGTCTACTATCCAATGTGATTCTCTTACTTATATGATTACCTTGAATATGATTTGGAACGACTTCCTAAATCTCATTCATACTTTGGCTAGAGATTCTTAATCATATCATAGAGTATTCTCCCTCAAACGGTTTGAAAGTTGGAGATCCCTTGTTGCGCATTCACTTGCCTTTATGGCTAAGTGGCTTAACCCCAACTATGCCGTGGACACCCTCTGATGTTGTGACTGTGACATAGTCAAAGATCAAGGACCTAACCACAAGACAACTATGATGCCTCAGGTCAAAGCACTACTTTGCATTATCCCAACCATGAGTTCTCATGTGACATGAGTATGAGAACTCCTCGTTGATCGTGTTTAATGGACTCATTCTCTATTGAGCACCTACATGCTTGTGTTAGTGTCAGTCACACCAATGACTCGAGACCAGTCACTCTCCCTAAGACAAGACATAGCACGTACTGATCTTAACAGACTGTCAATGCCCAATTGGCATTCCTATGATCAGGAACGTTTAGGATATGTATACAAAAGAGAATGGTCTCATGTATCTAAGTTTTTTAGATCACATTCTCCCAATTGTATATTCCTTGGACTTATTGTTTAAAGCATATAACATTTATATGAGACAGCTTAAAACAATAATCTTTGCCCTTTATATTAAACTAGATTAGTTTAACATGTGAAATGTCCGTAAATGATCATCATATGATTGGTTTTAAGGCACATTTCCAACAGCATGCTCGGGGCCCAAAGCGAACAATATCGTGCTACGGTGGAGTCGAGCTCGGGATGTGGTAAGGGCCGGGCCGGGATGTTACAATTTGGTATCAAAGCCAATCCCTGGCTGGAAGTGTGCCGACGAGGACATCGGGCCCTTAAGGGGGGTGGATTGTAAGATCCCACATCGTCTAGGGGAATGGATCATGTAAGCCTTATATTTTCCCATCTCTACCTAGCATGAGGCCTTTTGGGAGCTCACTGGCTTCAGGTTCCATAGGAACTCTGAAGTTAAGTGAGTTCATACGACAGCAATCCCAGGATAGGTGACCCACTGGGAAGTTCTCGTGTGAGTTCCTAGAAACAAAACCATGACGGCGTGGTCGGGGCCCAAAGCGGACAATATCGTGCTATGGTGGAGTCGAGCCCGGGATATGGTGGGGGCTCGGGCTGGGATGTGACAGGCATCAGATATTCATCTTTGGGGGTTGCCAAATTCAAATTACAAAAATTGATGCAAGTGCGTAAAGCATCGATTTTCTTTAACATTGGTACGATATTCGCCAACCATTTGGCGTATCGAGCGGTTCGAATAAACCTAGCTTTTAAAAGTTGAACTAGTTCATCTTTTATGCCGAGTTGCACTTCGGTCGAGAATCGTTGAGGAGGTTAGCAAAAAGGCATCTCATGGTAACTCCAATCAAAACAATCTTTAAAGTCGTTTAGTAACTTACAAAGGTCGATTTTCATGGGTTGGGGTAACAAAGCACTAATAAATAATGGTCGAGGGTTATCGGCAGTTCCAACATTTATTTCCTCTAGTGGGTCTTTAACTTAGGGCCGACTGTCTTCGAGCTCGGCCGGGGCAACTTGGACTTTGTCAAGGGAAAGGACGGGACCATTATCTCTTTTGACGAGAAACTCTATGAGGTTTACACCTAAATTCGGTTGTTTGGAAATAGTATACTAGTGGGCCAGTAGTCGTTCCTTGGTAGATGAAACCGCAGCCTGTCGCTCGGCCTATTTAATGTAAGACATCAGGATCAGTGATGAGGTTAGCCAACCCGAGTTCCGCCGAATCCTAGTGAACGGTCTCGGCGCCAACCTTGATGGCTTTCTGAATTGAAATCTGCGTCGGCTGTCCTTCATTGTTAAAACTGTGTAAGGTGATGTAGCCGACATGGTCGTCATAGTAACGTGCCTACATCATGTTAGCTTCAAATGGCTGATTGTCAGCCGGATGAACCATGACCGATTTGTCATCCCAGAAAATCAGGACTTGATATAAAGATGATGGAATACAACCTGTTTGATGGATCTAGTCCCGATTGAGCAATGAGTTATATTCAGTCTTTGAATCGACTATGAAGAACGTGGCCATGTGATTGCAACCTACGATATTTACTTTTAACGGAAGTACCCCCTTGGTCTAGGACTTATCCTCGACAAAACTACTCATGGTGATCCCTGATGGAATAAGTTCGTCGTTAGAGCGACTAATGCCTTCATGATGAAGACGGGCATGATATTGACCGTCGCACCATAATCAATGAAGATTTTGGAAACTGGATACCCTTCAATGTGAGCTGTGACATATAACGGCTTCAAATGATGGAGGTTGGCGGAAGAAGAACGGGGAAACAACTCGGCAAGAGCTGTTTTGAGTTTGTCTTCCTTTGTGGTTAGCTGAATTTCTTAAGTGGCCACGAAGTTGACTTGTGTGGCTTCTTCGACAATTACGTCGCCTCCAAGAAGTTTGGTTGAGACGCGATTGCCTGAAACTCGGCGGGTAAGACATGAACCATGCTGATTTCCATGTTGTCGAGGACTGAATGACCCATTGGGTCGCGATCTACTTCCAAATTTTCTGGCGACGTGTGTATAACGTTGACTTGGTCTTCCTCGGCTGGCATTGGAATATGTTCCTGTGATACGTCTACAAGAGCCTTCTTCGTCAATTCATTGGCCTTAGGATTGTCAGAAGGTGGAATTGGGTTTGGGACTTGTGTCATGGTACGAGCTTGCTTTTGATATGCGATTTGGGCATTTATGGTGTCAAGGTAAGCATCTAATCGTGCAACACGTTCTATTTCGTTGGCCGTAAGGCCCAAGAGGGAGACGGTGGAAAAGACTTTGAAATGGTACTGCAAATATTGGAGGTCCTCAAGAGAGAAAGGAAGTTCAGCCGTGTCAATATCAGTGTATGGATCTACATTAAAGCTGAGGACTCGAGCCTTACGTATATGCTGGAACCTAGCTTTCAAACGTGGGTCTGAAGTTCTTTGGATGATTTGTTCAGCATATGGGCATGCCAAAACGAGGTCCATAGTATCTTGGCATGCTTTCGGCAAACCGTATAAGTCATTAGCCTAATGCTTTTTATGAAACTCCCGCATGTACTCTAAAGCGTCCACGAGGAACGATGGATGTAGATTTCGTCTGACTTTGATCAACAGTTCCTTTGTGGGTGGTGGAGGAAGTTTACTCTCGGCTTCCTTCCGGAAGTACTCGAGGCGAGCTTTTATTTCTCCGAGCCGAAGAAAGAGTTTGATTCACTTTTTAGATTAATCAATCGTGGTTTCAAAGTCACGATCGACTACCTGTTTTCCCTGGAGCAATTCGGTCATAATCGTCGAAAGTTGTCGTTCTTCTTCATTGCTGGCTATTGCCTTCGGCTGCCACTTGGGGGCTGATGTATCTTGGGCTGCTCATCAGCAAGCCATACAGTCTATTTTTTAGCACCGACATATATGTGATTTGGTCAGCGCAATGTATACACCGTTAGGGGAATTATAGGTATACCAACGTTGATCACATGGCTCAAGAGGTCTAAAGGTACGCTGCTGTACAGGTGAACTTGAACTACCAGACATGCGTGCATAATAATCTTTGTTATAAAACGGCACGTTGAAATCAAGGCTTCGTCTTGCAGAAGATGGCTTAGTATCTTGAACCTGCGGACCAAGCCTATCAAAGACCTTACGACGTTGGCATGTTCCAAGCATGTGTTAAGGCCTCATTGCAGTCGTGGGCACTTGTTATGGTATTCCTATTTGACATGGTTTTTCTTTGGGCTTGACGTTTGCTTTGCACCGACAACATATGATCATTGGCTCTTCAATTTCTTCGCCACTAGAGCTTGACATTGACTCAACAACAGCTAGCCCAGTTAAATCTTGAGGTGGTTCGTTTGACAATAAATCAATTTTCACCCATGGTCGAGAGTTCTGTTTTGGGACGAACCGCATTGGGACGACAAGCGTCTACCATGTTTATTGTTGCCGTCGGAAATGAAGGATATTTTGTGAAAAACATGTTCATTTGAGCAACATCTATGGCATGCAATTAACATTTAAAGGCGGAATCATGCTTGTATGCACTCAAAAACAAAACATTACCCATGAAATTCAAAGCCTAGTAGTTATGTGAACGAAGACTCAACTCAAGAACAAAGTGAGTTGAGAAATTTTATACCTTTGTTGATTCCTCTTTGCATAAGCAAAGGCTAATCACCCAAGGAGAGGGCCTTCATTCCTTGCTTCTTAGCTCCATGGATTTCTTGGATGAGGATGGTTGAAAGGATTCTCCAAGTTCCCAAAGTTCAGAACCTCTAAGTCTTCACACCAAGGTAGGACTTGAAGAAGAGATTAGTGACCTAGAGGAAGTAAGATTGCTAGCTAAAATCCTCTAGGATGGCCGGCCTCTTAGAGAGAAAATGGAGCTTGTGTTCTCATCTTTTTCTCCAAAAGAAACCCTAAGGATGAAATGGCTATAAAGTTGCCTTTATACCACCTCACAATGGAGTGGAAAACTTGCAATTACGCCAAGTTCACTACCCCTCTCTATATGGCCGGCCATTAAGGGTTCATTGGGCTTTCAAGCCCTTTGTGGTTTCAAGGTGTCATACAACTTGAGTTAATGGGCTTGACATTCAAATCCCATTGGGCCTTGCGGCCCAAAACTAACCCGAGGTCTATAACGAACTTATTCGTTTGATTAATTAACATATTAATTAATCCTAGCCATAAATAATTAAACCATTTAATTATCCTTACTCATCTCTGTTGTTTCTTCAATCTCTACCTTACACAGTGTACGATCCATTAGGTTCCTTTTAGCGAGGTAGTGGGCGATTAGAAGTCTTCCAAATCGATTGTGAATTGAAACTTACTTTCAATTCTCCCTTTAGTGATTATATATGTTTAAGGCTTCCACAAACCATGAGTGACACCAAACAGTATATCATGGTTACCCGAGCTAATCAGAAGAGGTGGAGAACCTATTTAGTTTAGGATTACAATGCAATATGGTCTTTCTCTAATACAATACTCTTGACCACATTGTTTGGTTTGATAGTTTATTCATGTCTACTATCCATTGTGATTCATTTACTTATATGATTACCTTGAATGTGATTTGGAACGACTTCCTAAATCTCATTCATACTCTGGCCAGAGATTCTTAATCATATCATAGAGTATTCTCCCTCAAATAGTTTGAAGGTTAGAGATCATTTGTTGCGCATTCACTTGCCTCCATGGCTAAGTGGCTTAACCCTAACTATGTCATGGACACCCTCAGATGGAGTGACTTTGACATAGTCGAAGATCAAAGACCTAAGCACAAGACAACTATAATGCCTCAGGTTAAATGATTACTTTGCATTATCCCAACCGTGAGTTCTCATGTGACATGAGTATGAGAACTCCTTGTTCATCTCATTCAGTGAACTCATTCCCTATTGAGCACCTACGTACTTGTCTTGGTGTCAGTCACACAAATGACTCGAGACCAGTCAATTTCCTTAAGAGAAGACATAGCACGTACTGATCTTAACGGACTGTCAATGCCCAATTGGCAATTCTATGATCATGAACGTTTATGATATGTATACGAAAGAGAATGGTCTCATGAATCTAACTTCTTTAGATCGCATTCTCCCAATTACGTATTCCTTGGACTTATCGTTTAAGCGTATAACATTTATATGAGACGGCTTCAAACAATAATCTTTGCCCTTTAAATTAAACTATATTAGTTTAACATGTGAAATGTCCGTAAAGTATCATCATATGATTGGTTTTAGGGCACATTTCCAACAATCTCCCAATTGCACTAGAGCCAATCAGCTTGGTCATCAATGATGATACCTCATCTGTAGTCATTTCAAACCTGGCTGAGTAGTAGGCCTAGATAATGGATATCTATATGTTATCCACAGAAGCAACCTTGAGAATAACGACGTCACCATTATACATGATTCTTAATCATGTGGTTTAGTCTCTCATTTGAGTTCAGATGATGATGAGACCTTGATTCCCTGGCTTGAGCTATCGCCCCATTAGTGCCATAGTGTTGGTACACTAGAGACACTTTCTGGTTGGAACCGAATAGAGAGTTCATGAATGAACTTTCTCATCCAAACAACATTGTTGTAAGCTTTTATATGGCAATATATTTTGCATTCACAATGGAACACACTAAAGTCATTACTTTTAATGTTTCCATCCAAATATCTCTTTAGTCATAATAAAGAGATATCTGATTATCTCTTCATTCATAATGAAGAAACATCCAATGATGGATTAGATTCATAATCTAATACATTTACGCTTCCATTACGTTACTCTAATTCTTCCTCATTCTTGAGGAATCCATCCTTTATTATTTCTCAAATACTTAAGGATTCACTTGACAGTTGCCATGGTTCTGATCTTGGGCTTGCATTGATATCCTCTTGTACCGATCTTGGTACAACTCATATCAACATTTTTCATACAATATGAAATACATAAATCACCTTTCTGCGTATACATAAAGGATTCTATTTACGCATTATTTCTTTGGGAATCAAAGGGTATGTTCCCTTTGAGAAGAGCTACCTCCTAGTCTCACTAGAGTTGTTCTTCTGATTGAAGTTTATCATCATATGAGAAACTTCCTAGCATCTTTTGTCTATCATTAGGGCTTGATATAATCCAATTATATCCTGAAATCTATCATTATAGATTTCCATCCCATGTTTATAGACTATGTCTCCCATATACATTCTATCATTATAGAATGTTTAAAGTCATAACTTTAACGGAGAAGCATTCTTTTCATTTCCAGAATTAATATATCATATATGTATATATTCAAATTTAGGAACATGATTGACTCCCACTAATCTTTTGTAAACCTAGTAAACAAAAGATTCATTTACATCTTTATGAGAAATCAAACGATTTGATCTTTCTCTCATAAGACGCTTATAGCTCCCACTAGCTTGCTAAGATTCATGATGGATGGATCTCTACAACTTACATGTCTTGTGATTCATAGTTTTAGACATATATTATCAAGACTATCTTAATAATGGTTTCGGAAACCCATATTATGTCCAAACATTGAATCACCATTTAGTTGTAGCTATCAATCTTTGAATTAATTGAAACCAAGACTACATCAAAGATGATTTCTTCCAAGTCAACCAATCTCTTTGATTGCAGTCACCTTAAGCTACCAATTAGCTATTAAAGGTTTCACTATTTTGGGTCAAATGGTACTTTACCATTTCCTTGAGGATATGTCGTATGTACACTCAATGTAGTCATAAGGATTTTCATTCTTATTTCTTTCGAATTAAGAGGTGTAACTCTATGACATAGTCATAAAGTTCAAACCATTCAACTGAGACGGTTTATAAATCCTTCTTGACTACCTTGGAGCTTGTGGTGTAGGAACTAGGTTGTTATATTTGTTGATTATCTTGTCTCTTAAAGAACCCATTCTTTGAGTTCTATCCCTCTCGTTCATTTGCATTAGGCAAATCATATTGTAGGATTACAATGAACTACCCAACAAAACAACATTTGTTAGTTGGTTTATAGAAGTGATATCCAAAGGTTAATTTAAGGATATCCACAAGATAATTCTCAAACAAATATTGCTTAGTAGCACACAACCCCAAATCTTAACACGATTAAGACTTATCTTTCTTTCCAACTACATCTTATGGAGTCATGAAAATTTTGGAAGATCTTCTAATTGACAATCATATTGTCTTAGAAGTATATATCCTATATATGGGTAATTGATAACATCCAACAAACTAAATCTTATTCAAGTTCGTTCTTCTCCTAATGGATTAATCCATTATCTTATGATGCTTCTTTCCTTGATATCTTTCAACGAAACTATTCTAAAGTGTTACCTTTCCTTGGATCAGATCTAAGAAGGTAAATACTTTAGACGTCTTACTCATCAACTTACATTCTTGAATTCTTTGAAACCTTTTGCAAAGTATTTGGACTTGTGTTTATTCAAAATAAACGATAGTCCAACCGAGAGTGATCTTCGGTGAATGTCATACAACATGAGTAGTATTATGTTGTGGACAAGTGCCACTAACATCTAAGTGAATTAACCTCAACAACTTTGTGATTCTTTCTTCCTTTCCAAAAGAATAAAGATCCAAACATTTTGCCTCTATACAATTTTAACAAGAAGGCATTGGATCCGTATCTAACGATCCAAAGCATCCATCTATGACCAACTCATAATTTATGTTCTAGAGGTATCACAACTCAGTTGGGATTAGTCACTACCTTGCAACCTTTTGGGTTTTAAGCATCGTTATATTCTAAACAGTTAACACTACCATATCATCTCTACTATAGAGAAAATCAATTAGATCACAATAATCTAATCATTCATTAATAAAGACAATGTTTTGTCAAACAAAACATTCATCCATTTCTCATACGGAATTAAGTTCCTTTATTCAAATTGGAATGTAAAAACAATCATTGTTTTTCCATTTTCTTTGGTAGTTCATATGAGGAAGTAAGTACTACCTGTTTTCGCAGAGATCTACATTTGATTCACGTTACGAATGTGAAGTACTTTCTTTTCTCTCATTAATCTTCTACTTCTTATTAGCCGCACTTTTACAACGATTGTAAAACATAGTTACTAATACGGATTCAAGCATTCAAGTAGAAGAACCAACTGTTTTGAACTATTCAAGAACAATTTACAACACCTTCGAAAGGTGTGTTCTTGACACTTGCAAGACATTTCTTGCAAATACCCCTTCCAATGTCCATCCTTTCATAAAGAAAGTTTGTTCCCTTGGAGATATTTCGCCTTCTTCATTTGACTTCTCCTTTGACTACAATAGTCATGGTCCCTAAACTCCCACTATCTCTCTTGAAACTTATTTCAATTGTGTTATACACATCAAACAATTTGGAGAGCGTGTGGTTATTGTTCACTATATAGTTTACAATAAACTTAGTGAACCATTTGGATAGGGAAACAAAGGTGAAGTCCTTCCCTAGTTTCCGTCTCGTTAAGTGGTTTAACACTTCAACACTCAATGATTCAAAATCATCATAAGTCCATGTTGATGGATTATTTTTGTCAACCAACCATTATGTTCTAAACATAATTACAAACTTTCAAGAGTTGTTCAAGGCAACTCTCATTTCTTCATACAACAATTTGTAAGTGAAGAATCATGACACATAAAGTGTCCATGCCCTTGTGGTTACTTCTCAAGTTCCTTGTTCATGTAACAAAGAAACGAGCACTAATGTTTGCGTTAACTAAGGGTTGTTCAAAGCAACTCTTACATCTTCATACAACAATTTGTAATTGAAGAATTATGACATTAAAAGTGTTTTCCTCTTTATGATAGACTTATCTAACATGTTCTTCCAATGATACATTATCAATAGGAAGATTGAGAGGATGAGACTACTTAAGTCAATGGGCTTGACGTTCGAAGCCCATTGGGCCTTAATGTCCAAAACTTTCCCGAGGTCTTTAACGAACAAATTCGTTTGATTAATTAACATATTAATTAAACCTTTCCATAAATAATTAAACCATTTAATTATTCTTACTCATCTCCATTGTTTCTTCAATCTCCACCTTACACGGTGTACGATCCATTAGGTTCCTTTTAGCAAGGCAGTGGGCGATTAAAACCATTTCAAATCGATTGTGAATTGAAACTTACTTTCAATTCTCCCTTTAGTGATTATACACGTTTAGGGCTTCCACAAACCATGAGTGACACCTAGCAGCATATCATGGTTACCCAAGCTAATCAGAAGAGGTGGAGAACCTATTCAGTTTAGGATTACAAATGCAATACGGTCTTACTCTAATACAATACTCTTGACCACATTGTTTGGTTTGATAGTTTATTCATGTCTACTATCCAATGTGATTCGTGTGCTTATATGATTACCTTGAATGTGATTTGGAACGCCTTCCTAAATCTCATTCATACTCTGGCCAAAGATTCTTAATCATATCATAGAGTATTCTCCCTCAAACGGTTTGAAGGTTAGAGATCCCTTGTTGCGCATTCACTTGCCTCCATGACTAAGTGGCTTAACCCCAACTATGCCGTGGACACCCTCGAATGGAGTGACTTTGACATAACCAAAGATCAAGGACCTAACCACAAGACAATTATGATGCCTCAGGTCAAAGGACTACTTTGCATTATCCCAACCATGAGTTCTCATGTGAGATGAATATGAGAACTCTTCGTTGATCGTGTTCAGTGAACTCATTCTCTATTGAGCACCTACGTACTTGTCTTGATGTCACACACACCAATGACTCGAGACTAGTCACTCTCCCTGAGAGAAGACACATCACGTACTGATCTTAATGGACTGTCAATGCCCAATTGGCAATCCTATGATCAGGAACGTTTAGGATATGTATACGAAATAATGGTCTCATGAATCTAACTTCTTTAGATTGCATTCTCCCAATCACATATTCCTTGAACTTATCGTTTAAGCGTATAACATTTATATGAGACGGCTCAAACAATAATCTTTGCCCTTTATATTTAAACTACATTAGTTTAACTTGTAAAATGTCTGTAAAGTATCATCATATGATTGGTTTTAGGGCACATTTCCAACAATCTCCCACTTGCACTAGAGCCAATCAGCTTGGTCATCAGTGATGATACCTCTTATGTAGTCATTTAATAAATGGCTGAGTAGTAGGCTTAGACAATGGATATCTATATGTTATCCATAGAAGAAACCTTGAGAATAACGACGTCACCATTATACATGATTCTTAATCATGTGTTTCAGTCTCTCATTTGAGTTCGGACCTTGATAAGATCTTGATTCGCTGGCTTGAGCTATCACCCCATTAGTGTCAGACACTTTCTGATTGGAACCGAATAGAGAGTTCATAAATGAACTTTCCCATCCAAACAACATTGTTGTAAACTTCTATATGGCAATATATTTTGCATTCATAATGGAACACACTAAAGTCATTACTTTAATGTTTCCATCCAAATATCTCTTTAGTCATAATAAAGAGATATCTGTTTATCTCTTCATTCATAATGAAGAAACATCCAATGATGGATTAGATTCATAATCTAATACATTTACGCTTCCACTACGTTACTCTAATTCTTCCTCGATCTTTGAGGAGTTTATCCTTTAGTATTTCTTAAATACTTAAGGACTCACTTGACAGTTGCCATGGTTCTGATCCTGGGCTTGCACTGATATCGTCTTGTACCGTTCTAGGTACAACTCATATCAATGTTTTTCATACAATATGAAATACATAAATCACCTTTCTGCGTATGCATAAAGGATTCTATTTACGCATTATTTCTTTTGGTGTCAAAGAGTACGTTATCTTTGAGAATAGCAACTTCTTAGTCGCACTAGAGTTGTCCTTTTGATTGAAGTTCATCATCATATGAGAAACTTCCTATCATCTTTTGTCTATATTTAGGGCTTGATATAATCCAATTATATCCTAAAATCTATCATTATAGATTTACATCCCATGTATATAGACTATGTCTCCCATACACATTGTATCTTCATAGAATGTTTTAAAGTCATAACTTTAACGAAGAAGTGTTCTTTTCATTTCCAAAATTAATATATCATATATATTTAAATTTGAGGAACATGATTAACTCCCACTAATCTTTTGTAAACCTAGTAAATAAAATATTCATTTACATCTTTATGAGAAATCAAACGATTTGATCCTTTTCTCATAAGATGCTTATAGCTCCCACTAGCTTGCTAAGATTCATGATGGATGGATCTCTACAACTTACATGTCTTGTGATTTATAGTTTTAGACGTATATTATCAAGACTATCTTAATAATGGTTTCGGAAACCCATATTATGTCCAAACATTGAATCACCATTTAGTTGTAGCTAGCAATCTTCGAATTAATTGAAACCAAGACTATCTCAAAGATGGTTTCTTCAAAGTCAACCATTATCTTTGATTGTAGTCACCTTAAGCTACTAATTAGCTATGAAGGTTTCATTATTTAGGGTCAAATGGTACTTTACCATTTCCTTGAGTATATATCGTATATACACTCAATGTAGTCATAAGGATTTTCATTCCTATTTCTTTCGAATTAAGAGGTGCAACTCTATGACATAGTCATAAAGTTCAAACCATTCTACTGAGACGGTTTGTAAATCCTTCTCGACTACCTTGGAGCTTGTGGTATAGGAACTAGGTTGTTTATATTTGTTGATTACTTTCTTGTCTCTCAAAGAACCCATTCTTTGAGTTCTATCTCTCGTTCATTTGCTCTTAGGCAAATCACATTGTAGGATTACAATGAACTACCCAACAAAACAACATTTGTTAGTTGGTTTATAGAAGTGATATCCAAAAGTTTAATTTAAGGATATCCGACAAGATTGTTATCAAACAAATATTGCTTATTAGCAGACAACCCCAAATCTTAACATGCTTGAGATTTGTCTTTCTTTCCAACTACATCTTATGGAGTTATGAAAATTTTGGAAGATCTTCTAATTGACAATCATAAATTTTTAGAAGTATATATCCTATATATGGGTAATAGATAACTTCCAACGAACTAAATCTTATTCAAGTTCGTTCTTCTCCTAATGGAGAAATTCATTATCTTATGATGCTATTTTCCTTGATATATTTCAAGGAAACTCATCTAAAGTGTTACTTTTCCTTGGATCAAATCTAAGGAGGTAAATACTTTAGACGTCTTACTCATCTACTTACATTTCTTGAATTCTTTGAAGCCTTTTACAAAGTATTCGGACTTGTGTTTATTCAAAATAAACTATAGTCCAACCGAGAGTGATCTTCAGTGAATGTCATCCAACATGAGTAGTATTATGTTGTGGACAAGTGCCACTAACATCTAAGTGAATGAACCTCAACAACTTTGTGATTATTTCTTCGTTCCAAAAGAATAAAGATTCGAACATTTCGCCTCTATACAATTTAATAAGAAGGTATTGGATCCGGATCTAACGATCCAAAGCATCCACCTATGACCAACTCGTAATTTATGTTTTAGAGGTATCACAACTCAGTTGGGATCAGTCACTATCTAGCAACCTTTTGGGTTTTAAGCATCATTATATTCTAAACAGTTAACACTACCATATCATCTCTACTATAGAGACAATCAATTAGTTTACTATAATCCAATCATTGATTAATAAAGAACAATGTTTTGTCAAACAAAACATTCATCCATCTCTACTATAGTGACGGAATTAAGTTCCTTAAAATTGGAATGTAAAGACAATCTTTGGTTTTTCCAATTTCTTTGGTAGTTCATATGAGGAAGTAAGTACTATCTGTTTTCGCAGAGATCTATATTTTATTCACGTTCCGAATGTGAAGCACCTTTTTCTTCTCTCATATATCTTCTACTTCTTATTAGTCACACTTTTACAACGATTGTAAAACATAGTTACTAATACGGAATCAAGCATTCAAGTAGAAGAACCAACTGTTTTGAACTATTCAAGAACAATTTACAACACCTTCGAAAGGTGTGTTCTTGACACTTGCAAGACATTTCTTGCAAATACCCCTTCCAATGTCCATCCTTTCATAAAGAAAGTTTGTTCCCTTGGAGTTAATTTTATCTTCTTCATTTGACTTCTCCTTTGACTACAATAGTCATGGTCCCTAAACTCACACTATCTCTCTTGAAACCTTTTTCAATTGTGTTATACACATCAAACATTTTGGAGAGCATGTGTTTATTGTTCACTACATAGTTTACAATAAACTTAGTGAACCATTAGGATAGAGACATAAAGGTGAAGTCCTAGCCTAGTTTCCGTCTCGTTAAGTGGTTTATCACTTCAACACTCAATGATTCAAAATCATCATAAGTCCATGTTAATGGACTATTTTTGTCAACCAACCATTATGTTCTAAACATAATTACAAACTTTCAAGAGTTGTACAAGGCAACTCTCATTTCTTCATACAACAATTTGTAAGTGAAGAATCATGGCACATAAAGTGTCCATGCCCTTGTGCTTACTTCTCAAGTTCCTTGTTCATGTAACAAAGAAACAAGCACCAAGTGTTTGCATTGACTAAGGGTTGTTCAAAGCAACTCTTATTTCTTCATACAACAATTTGTAATTGAAGAATTATGACATTAAAAGTTTTGTCCTCCTTATGATAGACTTATCTAACATTTTCTTCCAATGATACATTATCAATAGGAAGATTGTGAGGATGAGACTACTTAGGTACATTTACATGAAGGATGATTTTGTGAAAACATGTTCATTTAAGCAACATCTATAGCATGCATTTAACAATTAAAAGGCAGAATCATGCTTGTATGCACTTAAAAACAAAACATTACCCATGAAATTCAAAGCCTAGTAGTTTGGTGAACCAATACTCAATTCAAAATAAAATGAATTGAGATTTATACCTTTGTAGATTCCTCTTTGCATAAGCAAAGGCTAATCACCCAAAGAGAGGGCCTTCATTCCTTGCATCTTAAATCTATGGATTTGGATGGATGAAAAGGTTTCTCCAAGTTCCCAAAATAGAGAACCTCTAAGTATCTTCACCAAGGTTAGATTGGAGAAGAAATGAGTGACCTTGGAGGAGTAGTATTGCTAGCTACACCCTCCAAGGGGGCCGGCCTCCTAGAGAGAAAGGGAGAGACATGTTCTCTCCAATTTTCTCCAAAAGAAACCCCTTAATGAATTTAGGCTATAAAGTCCTTTATATAGTCCCTTCAAATAAGTGACCTAAAGAACCAAAAAGCCATTCTCTCTAACATGGCCGGCCATAAGGGTTTTATTGGGCTTTTGGGCCTTTGTGAATTAAGTTGTCATACAACTTAAGTCAATGGGCTTGACGTTCGAAGCCCATTGGGCCTTGAGGCCCAAAACTAACCCGTGGTCTTTTAACGAACTTTATTCGTTTGATTAATTAACATATTAATTAATCCTTGCCATAAATAATTAAACAATTTAATTATTCTTACTCATCTCCATTGTTTCTTCAATCTCCACCTTACACGGTGTACGATCCATTAGGTTCCTTTTAGCGAGGCAGTGGGCGATTAAAACCATTTCAAATCGATTGTGAATTTAAACTTACTTTCAATTCTCCCTTTAGTGATTATACACGTTTAGGGTTTCCACAAACCATGAGTGACACCTAGCAGCATATCATGGTTACCCAAGCTAATCAGAAGAGGTGGAGAACCTATTCAGTTTAGGATTACAAATGCAATACGGTCTTTCTCTAATACAATACTCTTGACCACATTGTTTGGTTTGATAGTTTTTTCATGTCTAATATCCAATGTGATTCGTTTACTTATATGATTACCTTGAATGTGATTTGGAATGCCTTCCTAAATCTCATTCATACTTTGATCAGAGATTTTCAATCATATCATAGAGTATTCTCCCCCAAACGGTTTGAAGGTTAGAGATCCCTTGTTGCGCATTCACTTGCTGAAGGAAATTTTGTGAAAAACATGTTTATTTGAGCAACATCAATAGCATGCAATTAACATATTAAAGGCGGAATCATGCTTACATGCACTCAAAACAAAACATCAACCATGAAATTCAAAGCCTAGTAGATTGGTGAACCTTGACTCAACTTAAATCAACATTTGTTAGTTGAGAAATATTTACCTTTGTAGATTCCTCTTTGCATATGCAAAGGATAATCACCCAAGAGATAGGGCCTTCATTCCTTGCTTCTTAGCTCCATGGATTTGGTTGAAAGAATTGGATTCTCCAAGTTCCCAAAATAGAGAACCTCTAAAGATTCTACACCAAGGTTAGATTGAAGAAGAAATGAGTGACCTTGGAGTAGTAGGATTGCTAGATTCACCCTCCAAGGTGGTTGGTCTCTTAGAGAGAAAATGAAGAAACAAGTTCTCACCAATTTTCTCTAAAACAAACCCCTAATTGAATTTTGGCTATAAAGTCCTTTATATAGTCCCTTCAAATAAGTGACCTAAAGAACCAAAAGCCCATTCTCTCTAACATGGCCGGCCATATGGGTTTATTGGGCTAATTGGGCCTTTGTGAATCATTATTCATTAAGTTGTCATACAACTTAAGTCAATGGGCTTGACGTTCGAAGCCCATTGGGCCTTAATGTCCAAAACTATCCCGAGGTCTTCAACGAACTTATTCGTTTGATTAATTAACATATTAATTAATCCTTGCCATAAATAATTAAACCATTTAATTATTCTTACTCATCTCCTTTGTTTCTTCAATCTTTACCTTACACGGTGTACGATCCATTAGGTTCCTTTTAGCGAGGCAGTGGGCGATTAAAACCATTTTACATCGATTGTGAATTGAAACTTACTTTCAATTCTCCCTTTAGTGATTACACACGTTTAGGGCTTCCACAAACCATGAGTGACACCTAGCAGCATATCATGGTTACCCAAGCTAATCAGAAGAGGTAGAGAACCTATTCAGTTTAGGATTACAAATGCAATACGGTCTTTCTCTAATCTAATACTCTTGACCACATTGTTTGGTTTGATAGTTTATTTATTCATGTCTACTATCCAATGTGATTCGTTTGCTTATATGATTACCTTGAATGTGATTTGGAACGCATTCCCTAATCTCATTCATACTCTGGCCAGAGATTTTAATCATATCATAGTGTATTCTCCCTCAAACCATTTGAAGGTTAGAGATCCCTTGTTGCACATTCACTTGTCTCCATAACTAAGTGGCTTAACCCCAATGATGTCGTGGACACCCCGATGGGGTGACTTTGACGTAATCAAAGATCAAGGACTTAACCACAAGACAACTGTGATGCCTCAGGTCAAAAGACTAATTTGCATTATCCTAACCATGAGTTCTCATGTGACATGAGTATGAGAACTCCTCGTTGATCGTGTTCAGTGAACTCATTCTCTATTGAGCACCTACGTACTTGTCTTGATGTCACACACACCAATGACTCGAGACTAGTCACTCTCCCTGAGAGAAGACATAGCACGTACTGATCTTAACGGACTGTCAATGCCCAATTGGCAATCCTATGATCAGGAACGTTTAGGATGTGTCTACGAAAGAATGGTCTCATTAATCTAACTTCATTAGATTGCATTCTCCCAATCACATATTCCTTGGACTTTATCGTTTAAGCATATAACATTTATATGAGACGGCTCAAACAATAATGTTTGCCCTTTATATGTAAACTAGATTAGTTTAACATGTGAAATGTCCGTAAAGTATCATCATATGATTGGCTTTAGGGCACATTTCCAACACTTGCCTCCATGGCTAAGTGGCTTAACCCCAACGATGCCGTGGACACCCGCGGATGGGGTGACTTTGACATAATCAAAGATCAAGGACTTAACCACAAGACAACTGTGATGCCTCAGGTCAAAGGACTACTTTGCATTATCCCAACATGAGTTCTCATGTGACATGAATATGAGAACTCTTCGTTGATCGTGTTCAGTGAACTCATTCTCTATTGAGCACCTACGTACTTGTCTTGATGTCACACACACCAATGACTCGAGACTAGTCACTCTCCCTGAGAGAAGACACAACACGTACTGATCTTAACGGACTGTCATGTTGGAAATATGCCCTGAAAGCCAATCTTTGGAAGAAACCTTTAAGGACAAATGAATGGATGTATAGATGATTCTTATACGTCAAATGGCAAAGACACGAATTAGGACTATCTCAATAAACGATATATGTCTTAAATAATGTATCCATGGACAATGGACCGATTGAAGAAGTAATCTAATGATGTTAGACTACAGAGACCTTCTTCAGATAACCAAATGTCCAAAAGGTTCCTGGTCATTGGATTGTCGGAGGGAAACTGACAATGCTTAGATCGGTACATACTGTGTCTGCTTCAAATGGAAGGATGGAAAGTCTCATCCCATTCGTGTTGTGACACTAAGACAAGTATGTAGGTGCTCATTAGGGGAATGAGTTCACTGAACACAATCGAACGAGAGTACTTGCATGGAGGTCTACTCACATGTCAAGCAAGTAACTCTAATGGTTGGAATAATGTAAGTAGTCCTTAGACCTGAGGCATCGTCGTTGTCTTGTGGTTAAGTACTTGATCTTTGATTATGTCAAACGTCACTCTTTCAGAATGTCAACGGCATAGTCGGGGTTAAGCCACTTAGTCATGAAGGCAAGTGTATGCGCAACAAGGAATCTCTAATCCTCGATAAGAGAGGAAGAATACTCTAAGATATGATTCGGGAATCTTCGGCCGAAGTATCGAGCGTATTAAAAGGAATGCGTTCCTATACGACTCAAAAGAATCATATAAGAAGGAATAATCACATTAGGGGTTTGACATAATATATCCATACCCTAGTAATATGATTGAGAGTATTGTATTAGAGAAGGATCGAATTACATTGTAATTCCAATGGAATAGGTTCTCCGAATAAACTTCTACATTAGCTTGGGTAGCTATGACATATGGTTAGATGTCACTCATAGCTTGTGAGTTCTTCTAGATGATTAAATGTAGTTATCAAAGAAGAAAGGTGAATTAAAAAGAAGTTTTAATTCACTAAGTGATTGAATTAAATGTAATCAATTGGATTGATGCCAATCACCTCACTGCCTTGCTAATTAGAACCTAAAATGATTGTTCACCAATACACTATTGTAGTGAGTAATTAATGGATGATGGAAATAATTAATTGGATTAATTAAGTGTTTTGATTAATTTAGAAAGTCTAAAGAAATCATAAAAGCGATAAAAGATCGTTTTGGGCTTAAAGAAACGTTCGGGTTTAATTGGGCCCATTGGGCCTAAACCCATTGGGCTTTTATTCAAGCATTGGATGACTTGAAATAAATAAAAGCCCAAAGCCCAAAGCCCAAATGACACTAAGGAGGCCGGCCATTCTAAGGGTTTGGGAGAGATGTTTAGTCAAATGTTGACTAGGTTTATTGATGCTATATAAGGAACTTTATAGATATTGATTCCTTTAGGGGTTTTTGTGAGTTTAGAAACACAAAATCAAACAAAACCATCTCTCTCTCTCAACAAAAGGGCCGGCCACCATTAGGATGATTTAGCTAACAATCTTTCATCCTTTTGGTTATTCCTTCATCCTTCTCATTACACTAGTGGGTGATGATCTTTAGAGGTCTTCTACTTTGGAGACTTAAGGAGAACCTTGGAGCACTCATTCTATCAAAGTGGAGGAGGCAAGGAGGGAAGCTAGGCTCAAGGAATTCAAGGAACAAAGGGCTTGGAGGTGGTCCATCCTTGGTCAAAAATCAAGAACAAGAGGTATAGATCTATTCCTTAACTTTATTCTTAAGTAAAAATTGTTTTGATGCATTATATTTAAACCTATGAACCTTGAAGGGGATTTGCATGACTATAACTTTGATAACTTGTTATAAATGCTTCCTTTGCGTATGTATATAAATCTTGAATTGTATATGCATGCTAGTCATCTTGAAATCCCATATCATGAAAACTCATAATTTTCCCTTCATGTCAATGCCCAATTGGTAATCTATGATCAGGAACGTTTAGGATGTGTCTACGAAAGAATGGTGTCATGAATCTAACTTCTTTAGATTGCATTCTCCCAATCACATATTCCTTGGACTTATCATTTAAGCATATAACATTTATATGAGACGGCTCAAACAATAACCTTTGCCCTTTATATTTAAACTACGTTAGTTTAACTTGTGAAATGTCTGTAAAGTATAATCATATGATTGGTTTTAGGGCACATTTCCAACAATCTCCCACTTGCACTAGAGCCAATCAGCTTGGTCATCAGTGATGATACCTCTTATGTAGTCATTTCATGAATGGCTGAGTAGTAGGCCTAGACAATGGATATCTATATGTTATCCATAGAAGCAACCTTGAGAATAACGACGTCACCATTATACTTGATTCTCAATCATGTGGTTCAGTCTCTCATTTGAGTTCGGACCTTGATGAGACCTTGATTCCCTGGCTTGAGCTATCGCCCTATTAGTGTCAAACATTTTCTGGTTGGAACCGAATAGAGAGTTCATAGATGAACTTTCCCATCCAAACAACATTGTTGTAAACTTCTATATGGCAATATATTTTGCATTCATAATGGAACACACTAAAGTCATTACTTTAATGTTTCCATCCAAATATCTCTTTAGTCATAATAAAGAGATATCCGTTTATCTCTTCATTCATAATGAAGAAACATCCAATGATGGATTAGATTCATAATCTAATACATTTACGCTTTCATTACGTTACTCTAATTCTTCCTCGATCTTTGAGGAATTTATCCTTTAGTATTTCTTAAATACTTAAGGACTCACTTGACAGTTGCCATGGTTCTGATCCTGGGCTTGCACTGATATCGTCTTGTACCGTTCTAGGTACAACTCATATCAATGGTTTTCATACAATATGAAATACATAAATCACCTTTCTGCTTACGCATAAAGGATTCTATTTACGCATTTATTTCTTTGGGAGTCAAATAGTACGTTCTTTTTGAGAAGAGCAACTTCTTAGTCTCACTAGAGTTGTCCTTTTGATTGAAGTTCATCATCATATGAGAAACTTCCTATCATCTTTTGTCTATATTTAGGGCTTGATATAATCCAATTATATCCTAAAATCTATCAATATAGATTTCCATCCCATGTATATAGACTATGTCTCCCATATACATTCTATCGTTATAGAATGTTTAAAGTCATAACTTTAACGAAGAAGTATTCTTTTCTTTTCCAAAATTAATATATCATATATATTTAAATTTTAGGAACATGATTAACTCCCATATACATTCTATCGTTATAGAATGTTTAAAGTCATAACTTTAACGAAGAAGTATTCTTTTCATTTCCAAAATTAATATATCATATATATTTATATTTTAGGAACATGATTAACTCCCACTAATCTTTTGTAAACCTAGTAAACAAAAGATTCATTTACATCTTTATGAGAAATCAAACGATTTGATCCTTTTCTCATAAGATGCTTATAGCTCCCACTAGCTTGCTAAGATTCATGATGGATGGATCTCTACAACTTACATGTCTTGTGATTTATAGTTTTAGACGTATATTATCAAGACTATCTTAATAATGGTTTCGGAAACCCATATTATGTCCAAACATTGAATCACCATTTAGTTGTAGCTAGCAATCTTCGAATTAATTGAAACCAAGACTATCTCAAAGATGGTTTCTTCAAAGTCAACCATTCTCTTTGATTGTAGTTACCTTAAGCTACCAATTAGCTTATGAAGGTTTCATTATTTCGGGTCAAATGGTACTTTACCATTTCCTTGAGTATATATCATATATACACTCAATGTAGTCATAAGGATTTTCATTCTTATTTCTTTCGAATTAAGAGGTGCAACTATATGACATAGTCATAAAGTTCAAACCATTCAACTGAGACGGTTTATAAATCCTTCTCAACTACCTTGGAGCTTTTGGTATAGGAACTAGATTGTTATATTTGTTGATTACTTTCTTGTCTCTCAAAGAATCCATTCTTTGAGTTCTATCTCTCGTTCATTTGCTCTTAGGCAAATCACATTGTAGGATTACAATGAACTACCCAACAAAACAACATTTGTTAGTTGGTTTATAGAATTGATATCCAAAAGTTAATTTAAGGATATCCCACAAGATTGTTATCAAACAAATATTGCTTATAAGCACACAAGCCCAAATCTTAACATGCTTGAGATACAAGATTGTGTTGGAAATTTAAGTAGTTTGAGTAGAAATTTCTTTGTCCCACATTGGCCATTCCCAAAAGATTTTATCACTTTATAAGGCTTTGTCCTTTATAGAAAGTGATTGGAGTAATAGGCCTGGAGACTAAAATTGGGCTCACCCTTGGGGTTGGGCTTTGGGCTGTACTAGTTAATTGGTAATTAATATATAATTAATTATATTTAATATATAATTAATATATATTTAATTGTCAAAAGATGGGCCTTGGGGCTCTTGGGCTCTAATAATTAAATTAATTATTTATTTTCGGAATTAATTAATTATTTTTTAATTTCGAATTTAAATGAATTAATTAATTATTTTTACCAACAGACTCATATTTTCAGATGAAGTCTGAAGTGTGAAAACGCAGAAACAAAAACACCCTTTTCAGCAAATGTCTCCCAACAGATGCATCATTTCCTCATACCTGTTGCGAACAGGTATAATCACATTATATATACATCCATCTGCATGGCATTTAAGATACAGAAAAATCATAAATCTTCTCCTGCAATCATAAACATCCTTTATGAGAGAACCACATTAATATTCGACAGAAGTCAATTTTCCGGTGCTGGAATTTCTGACTTAGATCGTTGAATCCTGGTGAAACAGACGTCTGTAGAACTACAAGCACTGAGTAGGGGCGAAATTTCTGTTTCAAGGACATTGCGGTACGCAAGCCTCGATCTTCAAGTTGTCTGTTTTTTTTTTTTATAAATCATATTCTAGTTTATATTCTGTTATTTCCTATTGCATTTATTATTTATTAGCATATATCAATTATCACAGATTGTTGACTTATATCCAACAAATTGTTATCAAACAAATATTGCTTATAAGCACACAACCCCAAATCTTAACATTTCACCTCTATACAATTTTCATAAGAAGGTATTGGATCCGGATCTAACGATCCAAAGCATCCATCTATCACCAACTCGTAACTTATGTTTTAGAGGTATCACAACTTAGTTGGGATTAGTCACTACCTTGCAACCTTTTGGGTTTTAAGCATCATTTTATTCTAAACAGTTAACACTACCATATCATCTCTACTATAGAGACAATCAATTAGATTACTATAATCCAATTATTGATTAATAAAGAACAATGTTTTGTCAAACAAAACATTCATCCATCTCTACTATAGTGACGGAATTAAGTTCCTTAAAATTGGAATGTAAAGACAATCTTTGGTTTTTCCAATTTCTTTGGTAGTTCATATGAGGAAGTAAGTACTATCTGCTTTCGCAAAGATCTATATTTTATTCACGTTCCGAATGTGAAGCACCTTCTTCTTCTCTCATATATCTTCTACTTCTTATTAGTCACACTTTTACAACGATTGTAAAACATAGTTACTAATACGGAATCAAGCATTCAAGTAGAAGAACCAACTGTTTTGAACTATTCAAGAACAATTTACAACACCTTCGAAATGTGTGTTCTTGACACTTGCAACACATTTCTTGCAAATACCCTTTCCAATGTCCATCCTTTCATAAAGAAAGTTTGTTCCCTTGGAGTTATTTTTATCTTCTTCATTTGACTTCTCCTTTGACTACAATAGTCATGGTCCCTAAACTCCCACTATCTCTCTTGAAACTTATTTCAATTGTGTTATACACATCAAACAATTTGGAGAGCGTGTGGTTATTGTTCACTATATAGTTTACAATAAACTTAGTGAACCATTAGGATAGGGACATAAAGGTGAAGTCCTAGCCTAGTTTCCGTCTCGTTAAGTGGTTTATCACTTCAACACTCAATGATTCAAAATCATCATATGTCCATGTTGATGGACAATTTTTGTCAACCAGCCATTATGTTCTAAACATAATTACAAACTTTCAAGAGTTGTACAAGGCAACTCTCATTTCTTCATACAACAATTTGTAAGTGAAGAATCATGGCACATAAAGTGTCCATGCCCTTGTGCTTACTTCTCAAGTTCCTTGTTCATGTAACAAAGAAACAAGCACTAAGTGTTTGCATTGACTAAGGGTTGTTCAAAGCAACTCTTATTTCTTCATACAACAATTTGTAAGTGAAGAATTATGACATTAAAAGTGTTGTCCTCTTTATGATAGACTTTTTCTAACATATTCTTCTAATGATACATTATCAATAGGAAGATTGTGAGGATGAGACTACTTAGGTACATTTACAAGCCATTAAAGACAATCTATGGTTTTGTAGTACCAAGTCCGGAAACTAAAGCTTTCGGCTTTTATTTGTCAAGTGTTGGATAGCGTTTGCAAATATATTGGTAAGTAAATACATAACGAATATAAATTGATTGATTTTAAGCCACTTGATCCGGGTCTTTAAATCAAATAGCACCACCTACTATTTTTGGCAAATTCCATATCCCTCATTGGAATTCGAGAGTTTTGGAGGAAACTCTTAGTAGGGTATGGGAGACTCACCATTACCAAGCCCACCTCAGAAGAAAATCATATTGGCTAGCGTTAATAATAATGAGAGAGTACGCTTACTCATTTGCATCTCTTGCAATTACCCATCTAGTTTGGCATCTAGAGAATGATGCCTCAGAAGAATATCATATTGGCACATTGCACTTAGTTAAGTCATTCCCACCATGCTAGTTAAAGTAGGGGTTCAAGAATGGCCTCAGAAGAATATCATATTGACCACACTCGTTGCCTACCTTCACTTCATCATATGTGTATAGGCTTCTCCTGAATGTAAGCACATACTTTGCAACCCCAGAACTGGACGAATACGGTGTATGAGTCACAAACGATTGAAGCCCACCAAGGTGGAAGGCCACGAAAGAGTGTTCAAAGCACTCTCACTCTTATCAACTTAATAATGGTTTGGTTGAGGGTTTTAGGTCTCATCACATATAAATATTCATTTTAATCTTTATTAAAACAATTTTGGTCCTATTACAACTATTGGTCCATTTGATTGTTTTTAGTTGTATATAATACTCCCACTATGCTTATAAAACGGTTTTTAAAGCAAGAGTATATGATACTACTAACATAAACTTTGCATTCATTTGATGGACTATATAGTTGCTTTAGGGTCTTAGGATGACTATGAACCTTTGTTTAGATTCAACACGAGCCTAGTGTTGAATCTTGGTCTAGGGATGGAGATTGATTTTAGTTACATGTTTAATCACATTAAGGCGTGTTGTCTTAGGGGCGTTGGACCCAACTACTTCATTTTCATGCATATCATATAAAGCAAGAAAAAAGTACTTCAAAGTAAAGGTGAGCTTATGCTCATTACAACATTTGCATAATACAAATTACTTTAAAGTAAAGAAGAGCTTATGCTCTTTTACAACATTTGATCAAATCAAATTACAACCAAAATCTAATCTACACATTCCCATGGTTCAAACAAATTTGAAACGGCCTATCACATAACTCAATTATCGTAGGCTTAGGTTCATAATCATCCTTTAATTAATTAACACTTTAACTAATTAAATTGAGTGCAACATTTTCATTTGGTTTTTGTATCCATAAAATTGATTTAAATGGAGCTAAATGAAATGAAAATCCAATTCTTATTTAAAGAGACAAAACAATTTTGTTCTCAACCTAATTTGGGCCATCATGCAATAACCACAACTTTTTGGGCTATATTGCGAAAACACAAACTTTTGGGGTCACTTTGTAAAAACACAAAAGTCCACTACTTCATGTAAATACAACTAGAACCCAAAATTTAAACAATGCAAAAACTTCATTAAAGGAGCAAAACAATTTGTCCTTTAGCGTTTTTGGACCTAAACGTAAAAACGTAAACTTTTGGGCCAAAGTGCAAATACACAAAAGTATCAAAACTTTATGTAATTGCATAAAAGCCCCAAAAGTACTCCCTATGAGGGAGTGGCCGGTTTTGGAGAGCAAAGATAGTGATGTGTGTGTTGATTTGTGAGTTTTGACATAAAGCATGCAAGTGGTGCATGACATAAATGTCATGCAAGTGGTGTGTGTGAAAGGAAATTAATCCTTTCACACCCACCAATATTTCTTACACCTTTTAAATAAATATCTAACACATTTAAATATAAGATAAATCATAAAACAAAAACTTTATGAAATAAATCAAAAGTTTGAATCAAAAGACAAAACTTTTTGTTCTTGGCAAAAATGTCAAGAACAATGAAGAACACTCATGAAAAACTCAAAAAATTTCCATGAACATTTTTCACCCAAAAACATCCCAAAACCACTCAAACTTAAGGGAAATAACATACAACCATACTAGGGTACATAGGGGTTCCAAAAATCACTTTAAAACAATTTTAACAAGTCAAACAAGAACCCAAAAATCCACCCTTTGGTTTTGGCCGAATTTTCCCAAAAGCATGGCACCAAATTTTAGCTCCAATATTCATGCTCATATGAACTACATCTACAACATTTGAGATGACAAATTTTCTAACAAAATTTACATTCAAAGAAACAAGAATAAAGCTTGTAACATATTACAACTTTTAAATCAAAACTATGAACTACAAAACCCAAAAGGATTCACCAACTACTAGACCTAGGCTCTGATACCACTTGAAGGATGATTTTGTGAAAACATGTTCATTTAAGCAACATCTATAGCATGCATTTTACAATTAAAAGGCGGAATCATGCTTGTATGCACTTAAAAACAAAACATTACCCATGAAATTCAAAGCCTAGTAGTTTGGTGAACCAATACTCAACTCAAAATAAAATGAATTGAGATTTATACCTTTGTAGATTCCTCTTTGCATAAGCAAAGGCTAATCACCCAAAGAGAGGGCCTTCATTCCTTGCATCTTAAATCTATGGATTTGGATGGATGAAAAGGTTTCTCCAAATTCCCAAAATATAGAACCTCTAAGTATCTTCACCAAGGTTAGATTGGAGAAGAAATGAGTGACCTTGGAGGAGTAGTACTGCTAGCTACACCCTCCAAGTGGGCCGGCCTCCTAGAGAGAAAGGGAGAGACATGTTCTCTCCAATTTTCTCCAAAAGAAACCCCTTAATGAATTTAGGCTATAAAGTCCTTTATATAGTCCCTTCAAATAAGTGACCTAAAGAACCAAAAAGCCATTCTCTCTAACATGGCCGGCCATAAGGGTTTTATTGGGCTTTTGGGCCTTTGTGAATTAAGTTGTCATACAACTTAAGTCAATGGGCTTGACATTCGAAGCCCATTGGGCCTTGAGGCCCAAAACTAACCCGTGGTCTTTTAACAAACTTTATTCGTTTGATTAATTAACATATTAATTAATCCTTGCCATAAATAATTAAACCATTTAATTATTCTTACTCATCTCCATTGTTTCTTCAATCTCCACCTTACAC
Source organism: Malus fusca (assembly GCA_035220775.1). NCBI lineage: Eukaryota > Viridiplantae > Streptophyta > Magnoliopsida > Rosales > Rosaceae > Malus > Malus fusca. The sequence continues at coordinate 23,559,526 of CM069066.1, read as the reverse complement.
GGTGTACGATCCATTATGTTCCTTTTAGCGAGGCAGTGGGCGATTAAAACCATTTCAAATCGATTGTGAATTGAAACTTACTTTCAATTCTCCCTTTAGTGATTATACACGTTTAGGGCTTCCACAAACCATGAGTGACACCTGATAAGCTCATATTTATATATATTTTACATAAAATTCTCTTGTCTTTTGTTAGTCTTTTCCTCATATTTTTGTGTTATTTACTTTGTTTTGGTGTTTTATAGAATTTATCTAGCTAAGAAAATAAAAATAGCATAAGTGTGATTTTATGTAATAAATTCGTGTCGATGTAGATTAGCTTTTAAATTAAATAAAATATATATTTATATATATATATAATAATAATAATTCATGATGATGTTTGAAACATCATCATGTTTGTTTTGTAGAAAATATGAGGCAGCTGTCATTGTGGAGAAAAGAATAATCTAAAGGAAGAAAAGAGATTAGGCCTGCCTCGGGCAGGGAATATAAAGAAAAGCAAGAACGTGGGAGAAGCAGGGAAAGGTTTCAAAGGAAGGGCAGCGCATAGAGGTACCACGTGAAAGCATGTGAAGAAGGGAGTGGGGTGCTGCCAGTCAGCAAGCAGCTAGGAAGGAGCAAATCACGGAGGGACTTGTCGAGAGGAAATAGAAAAGTCTCGGGGTGGATTAAAATCAGGAAAGAGGAGGGTGGCATTTAGAGGACCTCGGGGCATTTTTTAAGTCAGCAGTGCTGCCCTGCTGTGGAAGGAGGAGAGGATGCTGTCAGGAGGTTATTAGGGCCTGCCTTGGGCAGTGGAGGAGGAAGCTGCTTGTGCAGCTTGCGAAGAGGGAGACGGAGAGAGAGGACAGACGCCGAGGCAGCAAGCTGAAGAAGCGAGGAAGTCAGCAGGATAAGTGTAAGGCAGAAGCAGGGAACATGCAGGAGCAGCTCGGACAGAAGCACAAAAATCCCCAACTCCTCATTTGGTTTTATTTTTCTAAAACTCATGTTTAATTTAATTTGTTTTTCGATTATATTAAACATGTGTAATTAATTTCTGTTTAGTTAGAGGTGAATTTGAAACCATGAATATTTGTTTATTATAATTTGATTTACTCCAGTTATGAATTCTTGAACGTTGGATGTGGTTTATTCTTCTGTGTTGATTAATAACTTGTTTATGTATGTGGGTTAAGGGTCGACACTTAATTTGCATGCTTAGACTTGATGCTAGGATATAAGGGAATTTCACCTAATCGTTATGAACTTATATCCATGAGTAGTAAAAATCGCTAGTCACGATTGTGTTTAGTAAACCCTAGGTTGGATTAACATGCGTATTCCATAGTTATGAATGCCTAGTCGATGTTTATGATTTCCATTAAACTTAATGATCTTTGATAAGTCTCTCTATCATGCGTATTCCATAGTTAGGGAACTTGATAAGAATAATTTGGTTGTGATGCGTATTCCGTCCAATTCAATGAATCTAGGGAAATCTGAAGGTTAATTTAAGCGGACCTAATTAACTTGGAGCATTGTCATTTATTCGTTTGTTGAATTCATAACTGGGAATTAAATTGTATGCATTTATTCATGTGTGGATAAGGAACCCTCTAACTAACGTTTCGTCATTTCATTTCTATAAAATATATTTTCTTTGAAGTTTGTTTTTAAGTTTCTGTTTTAAATTCAATTTCGTCAAAAATCAATCCCCCGTTTATTTTAAAGTGTTAGATTTATCAGAAATAAATTTAGTTTGTGTTTTCTTGAGTCTTGAATTATTTTGAGTCTTTGGATTTGTTTTGGTTTATTTGTTAGTTTTATTTTGAGTGATTCTAGTTAAGTGTTTTGATTTTAGTTTAGTGTTTTAAATTTTATTTTTACGTTTTTAATTTAATTTTACTTTGGTTAGCATCCCTAGTTAATCCCCGGCCTAGAACGATCCCTACTTATCCATATACTACAACTGTCACAAATAGGGTTTAAATTTGTGCGTTAATTTATTTTCGCACCAACACCTAGCAGCATATCATGGTTACCCAAGCTAATCAGAAGAGGTGGAGAACCTATTCAGTTTAGGATTACAAATGCAATACGGTCTTTCTCTAATACAATACTCTTGACCACATTGTTTGGTTTGATAGTTTATTCATGTCTACTATCCAATGTGATTCGTGTGCTTATATTATTACCTTGAATGTGATTTGGAACGACTTCCTAAATCTCATTCATACTCTGGCCAGAGATTCTTAATCATATCATAGAGTATTTACCCTCAAACGGTTTGAAGGTTAAAGATCCCTTATTGCGCATTCACTTTCCTCCGTGACTAAGTGGCTTAACCCCAACTATGCCGTGGACACCCTCGAATGGAGTGACTTTGACATAATCAGAGATCAAGGACCTAACCACAAGACAACTATGATGCCTCATGTCAAAGGACTACTTTGCATTATCCCAACCATGAGTTCTCATGTGACATGAATATGAGAACTCTTTGTTGATCGTGTTCAGTGAACTCATTCTCTATTGAGCACCTACGTACCTGTCTTGATGTCACACGCACTAATGACTCGAGACTAGTCACTCTCCCTGAGAGAAGACACAGTACGTACTGATCTTAACGGACTGTCAATGCCCAATTGGCAATCCTATGATCAGGAACGTTTAGGATATGTATATGAAAGAATGGTCTCATGAATCTAACTTCTTTAGATTGCATTTTCCCAATCACATATTCTTTGGACTTATCGTTTAAGCGTATAACATTTATATGAGACGGCTCAGACAATAATCTTTGCCCTTTATATTTAAACTACATTAGTTTAACTTGTGAAATGTCCGTAAAGTATCATCATATGATTGGTTTTAGGGCACATTTCCAACAGAAGGCAGGATGAGCAAAGATGGGAAAGGTGGAGTCACTCCAAAAACATTTCATTCAGCTTGTTCCTCTACTGATGGGATGACCAATTTCTCAACAAATCCTGTGTCCTTGATCGATGAGTTTGCTGTTTTCTTCAAAAGAATCAAAGAAGCACTGAAGCTGATGAAATGACATCTGAAAACCCTACTGCAATGCTAAGGAAATTTGCTGAATTCTTGACTGACTCGGAGAACACATCGAAAGGCAATATTCCATGTATTATTAGTGCCATTTCCATTGCTTTTAATGCAAATGTTACACATGATTTTTGGATTATTGATTCTAGTGCCACTGATCATATAAGTAATAAACCCTCTAGTCTCCACGATTTTCAAAGAACTATTGATCTAATTCATGTATCTGTTGCAAATGGGAAAGGGGAACCTATTCTAGGGAAAGGAAATATTAGATTGCTAAGTGAGCATACTGATTCCACTGCTCTCTATGCACCTTCTTTACCTTTTCAGCTCTTGTCAATAGGAAAAATCACAAAAACCTTAGACTGTCTTGCCATATTTTCCCCTCACAATGTTGTGTTTCCTGACCGAGTTACTCAGAAGAAGATTGGTGAAGGGTTCTTCTTGAATGAACTCTACTATCTCTCAAAGGAGTCCAATTTTGTCAAAAAACTCAGTGTTAACTTAAGTCAAGTTCAGGAACACCAACTCTAGCATCAACGCCTTGCCCATCCCTCAGAACATGTGATGACCAAGTTGTTTCCTTTTTTTATAAAAACACATTGGAGTGTGAAACTTGTCAAATGTCAAAAGCCACTAGACTTCCTTTTGTTTAATTCTAGAACTAGTAAACTTTTTGAGCTTGTTCACTCTGATATTTGGGGTCATTCTCGTGTAAAATCCTTTGATGGGTATAGATATTATGTTACATTTATTGATGACTATTCTAGAGTAACTTGGTTGTATCTTTTAAAACTTAAAAGTGATTTGTTTGATGCTTTTAAGGACTTTCACAACCTAATCACCAATCAATTTTCATCTAAGTTATATATGTTAAGATCAGATAATAGAACCGAGTACACTTCCAATAACATGAGTAATTACTTGAGCAATCATGGCATTTTGCATCAAACTAGTTGTTGGAAATGTGCCCTAAAACCAATCATATGATCATACTTTACGGACATTTCACATGTTAAACTAATATAGTTTAATATAAAGGGCAAAGATTATTGTTTGAAGCCGTCTCATATAAATGTTATACGCTTAAACGATAAGTCCAAGGAATATGTAATAGGGAGAATGCGATCTAAAGAAGTTAGATTCATGAGACCATTCTCTTTCGTATACATATCTTAAACGTTCCTGATCATAGGATTGCCAATTGGGCATTGACAGTCCGTTAAGATCAGTACGTACTATGTCTTCTCTTAGGAGAGTGACTGGTCTCGAGTCATTGGTGTGACTGACACCATGACAAGTACGTAGGTGCTCAATAGAGAATGAGTTCACTGAACGCGATCAACAAGAAGTTCTTATACTCATGTCACATGAGAACTCATGGTTGAGATAATGCAAAGTAGTCATTTGACCTGAGGCATCATAGTTGTCTTGTGGTTAGGTCCTTGATCTTTGACTATGTCAAAGTCACTCCATCCGAGGGTGTCCACGACATAGTTGGGGTTAAGCCACTTAGCCATGGAGGCAAGTGAATGTGCAACAAGGGATCTCTAACCTTTAAACTAAAGGAAGATTTTGTGAAAACATGTTCATTTGAATAACATCTATAGCATGCATTTAACAATTAAAAGGCGGAATCATGCTTGCATGCATTCAAAAACAAAACATTACCCATGAAATTCAAAGCCTAGTAGATTGGTGAACCAAAACTCAACTCAAATCAAAGTGAGTTGAGAAATTTACCTTTGTAGATTCCTCTTTGCATAAGCAAAGGCTAATCACCCAAAGAGAGGGCCTTCATTCCTTGCATCTAAAATCTATGGATTTGGATGGATGAAAAGGTTTCTCCAAGTTCCCAAAATTGAGAACCTCTAAGTCTCCACACCAAGGAGAGATTGGAGAAGGAATGAGTGACCTTGGAGTAGTGGGATTGCTAGATACACCCTCCAAGGGGGCCGGCCTCCTAGAGAGAAAAGGAGAGACAAGTTCTCACCAATTTTCTCTAAAAGAAAACCCATATTGAATTTTAGGCTATAAAGTTCTTTATATAGTCACTTCAAATAAGTGACCTAAAGAACCAAAAGGCAATTCTCTCTAACATGGCTGGCCATAAGGGTTTTATTGGGCTTTTGGGCCTTATTCAATTAAGTTGTCATACAACTTAAGTCAATGGGCTTGACGTTCGAAGCCCATAGGGCCTTGAGGCCCAAAACTAACCCGTGGTCTTTTAACGAACTTTATTCGTTTGATTAATTAACATATTAATTAATCTTTGCCATAAATAATTAAACCATTTAATTATTCTTACTCATTTCCATTGTTTCTTCAATCTCCACCTTACACGGTGTACGATCCATTAGGTTCCTTTTAGCGAGGCAGTGGGCGATTAAAACCATTTCACATCGATTGTGAATTGAAACTTACTTTCAATTCTCCCTTTAGTGATTACACACGTTTAGGGCTTCCACAAACCATGAGTGACACCTAGCAGCATATCATGGTTACCCAAGCTAATTAGAAGAGGTGGAGAACCTATTCAGTTTAGGGTTACAAATGCAATACGGTCTTTCTCTAATACAATACTCTTGATCACATTGTTTGGTTTGATAGTTTATTTATTCATGTCTACTATCCAATGTGATTCGTGTGCTTATATGATTACCTTGAATGTGATTTGGAACGACTTCCTAAATCTCATTCATACTCTGGCCAGAGGTTCTAAATCATATCATAGAGTATTCTCCCTCAAACGGTTCGAAGGTTAGAGATCCCTTGTTGCGCATTCACTTGTCTCCATGGCTAAGTGGCTTAACCCCAACGATGCCGTGGACACCCTCCTGATGGAGTGACTTTGACATAATCAAAGATCAAGGACTTAACCACAAGACAACTATGATGCCTCAGGTCAAAGGACTACTTTGCATTATCCCAACCATGTGTTCTCATGTGACATGAATATGAGACCTCTTCGTTGATCGTGTTCAGTGAACTCATTCTCTATTGAGCACATACGTACTTGTCTTGATGTCACACACACCAATGACTCGAGACTAGTCACTCTCCCTGAGAGAAGACACAACACGTACTGATCAGGAATGTTTAGGATGTGTCTACGAAATAATGGTCTCATGAATCTAATTTCTTTAGATCGTATTCTCCCAATCACATATTCCTTGGACTTATCGTTTAAGCATATAACATTTATATGAGACGGCTTAAACAATACTATTTGCCCTTTATATTTAAACTAGATTAGTTTAACATGTGAAATGTCCGTAAAGTATCATCATATGATTGGCTTTAGGGCACATTTCCAACAATCTCCCACTTGCACTAGAGCCAATCAGCTTGATCATCAGTGATGATACCTCTTCTGTAGTCATTTCATAAATGGCTGAATAGTAGGCCTAGACAATGGATATCTATATGTTATCCATAGAAGCAACCTTGAGAATAACGACGTCACCATTATACATGATTCTCAATCATGTGGTTCAGTCTCTCATTTGAGTTCGGACCTTGATGAGACCTTGATTCCTTGGCTTGATCTATCGCCCCATTAGTTTCATAGTGGCAGTACACTAGATACACTTTCTGGTTGGAACCGAATAGAGAGTTCATAAATGAACTTTCCCATCCAATCAACATTGTTGTAAGCTTCTATATGGCAATATATTTTGCATTCATAATGGAACACACTAAAGTCATTACTTTAATGTTTCCATCCAAATATCTCTTTAGTCATAATAAAGAGATATTTGTTTATCTCTTCATTCATAATGAAGAAACATCCAATGATGGATTAGATTCATAATCTAATACATTTACGCTTCCTTTACGTTACTCTAATTCTTCCTCATTCTTTGAGGAATCTATCCTTTCGTATTTCTTAAATACTTAAGGACTCACTTGACAGTTGCCATGGTTCTGATCCTGGGCTTGCACTGATATCGTCTTGTACCGTTCTAGGTACAACTCATATCAATGTTTTTCATACAATATGAAATACATAAATCACCTTTATGTGTATGCATAAAGGATTCTATTTACGCATTATTTCTTTGGGAGTCAAAGGGTACGTTCCATTTGAGAAGGGCAACTGGCTAGTCTCACTAGAGTCGTCCTTCTAATTGAAGTTTATCATCATATGAGAAACTTCCTAGCATCTATTGTCTATTATTAGGGATTGATATAATCCAATTATATCATGAAATATATCATTATAGATTTCCATCCCATGTATATAGACTATATCTCCCATATACATTCTATCTTCATATAATGTTTTAAAGTCATAACTTTAACGAAGAAGTATTCTTTTCATTTCCAAAATTAATATATCAAATATATATTTAAATTTTAGGAACATGATTAACTCCCACTAATCTTTTGTAAACCTAGTAAACAAAAGATTCATTTACATCTTTATGAGAAATCAAACGATTTGATCCTTTTCTCATAAGATGCTTATAGCTCCCACTAGCTTGCTAAGATTCATGATGGATGGATCTCTACAACTTACATGTCTTGTGATTTATAGTTTTAGACATATATTATCAAGACTATCTTAACAATGGTTTCGGAAACTCATATTATGTCCAAACATTGAATCACCATTTAGTTGTAGCTAGCAATCTTCGAATTAATTGAAACCAAGACTATCTCAAAGATGGTTTCTTCAAAGTCAACCATTCTCTTTGATTGTAGTCACCTTAAGCTACCAATTAGCTATTTAAGGTTTCATTATTTCGGGTCAAATGATACTTTACCATTTTCTTGAGTATATATCATATATATACACTCAATGTAGTCATAAGGATTTTCATTCTTATTTCTTTCGAATTAAGAGGTGCAACTCTATGACATAGTAACTAGGTTGAGTATATACCATTTTCTTATTTCTTGAGTATATACCATTTTCTTATTTCTTTCATTATTTCGGGTCAACTGAGACGGTTTATAAATCCTCCTCGACTACCTTGGAGCTTGTGGTATAGGAACTAGGTTGTTATATTTGTTAGTTATCATCTTATCTCTCAAAGAACCCATTCTTTGAGTTCTATCTCTCGTTCATTTGCTCTATCTTAGGCAAATCCTATGGTAGGATCATAATGAACTATCCAACAAACAACATTTGTTAGTTGGTTTATAGAAGTGATATCCAAAAGTTAATTTAAGGATATCCCACAAGATTGTTATCAAACAAATATTGCTTATTAGCACACAACCCCAAATCTTAACATGCTTAAGATTTGTCTTTCTTTCCAACTACATCTTATGGAGTTATGGAAATTTTGGAAGATCTTCTAATTGACAATCATATTGTTTTAGAAGTATATATATCATATATATGGGTAATAGATAGCAGCCAACGAACTAAATCTTATTCGAATTCGTTCTTCTCCTCATGGAGAAATTCATTATCTTATGATGCTTCTTTCCTTGATATCTTTCAAGAAAACTATTCTAAAGTGTTACCATTCCTTGGATCAAATTACATTTCTTGAATTCTTTGAAACCTTTTGCAAAGTATTCGGACTTGTGTTTATTTAAAATAAACTATAGTCCAACCGAGGGTGATCTTCGGTGAATGTCATCCAACATGAGTAGTATTATGTTGTGGACAAGTGCCACTAACATCTAAGTGAATTAACCTCAACAACTTTGTGATTCTTTATTCTTTCCAAAAGAATAAAGATTCGAACATTTCGCCTCTTTACAATTTTAATAAGAAGGTGTTGGATCCGGATCTAACGATCCAAAGCATCCATCTATGACCAACTTGTAATTTATGTTTTAGAGGTATCACAACTCAGTTGGGATTAGTCACTACCTTGCAACCTTTTGGGTTTTAAGCATCATTTTATTCTAAACAGTTAACAATACCATATCATCTCTACTATAGAGACAATCAATTAGATTACTATAATCCAATCATTGATTAATAAAGAACAATGTTTTGTCAAACAAAACATTCATCCATCTCTACTATAGTGACGGAATTAAGTTCCTTAAAATTGGAATGTAAAAACAATCTTTGGTTTTTCCAATTTCTTTGGTAGTTCATATGAGGAAGTAAGTACTATCTGCTTTCGCAGAGATCTTTATTTTATTCACGTTCCTAATGTGAAGTACCTTTTCTTCTCTCATATATCTTCTACTTCTTATTAGTCACACTTTTACAACGATTGTAAAACATAGTTACTAATACGGAATCAAGCATTCAAGTAGAAGAACCAACTGTTTTGAACTATTCAAGAACAATTTACAACACCTTCGAAAGGTGTGTTCTTGACACTTGCAAGACATTTCTTGCAAATACCCCTTCCAATGTCCATCCTTTCATAAAGAAAGTTTGTTCCCTTGGAGTTAATTTTATCTTCTTCATTTGACTTCTCCTTTGACTACAATAGTCATGGTCCCTAAACTCCCACTAATTCTCTTGAAACTATTTCAATTGTGTTATACACATCAAACATTTTGGAGAGTGTGTGGTTATTGTTCACCATATAGTTTACAATAAACTCAGTGAACAATTAGGATAGGGACACAAAGGTGAAGTCCTTGCCTAGTTTCCGTCTCGTTAAGTGGTTTATCACTTCAACACTCAATGATTCAAAATCATCATAAGTCCATGTTGATGGACTATTTTTGTCAACCAACCATTATGTTCTAAACATAATTTCAAACTTTCAAGAGTTGTTCAAGGCAACTCTCATTTCTTCATACAACAATTTGTAAGTGAAGAATCATGGCACATAAAGTGTCCATGCCATTGTGCTTACTTCTTAAGTTCTTTGTTCATTTAACAAAGAAACAAGCACTAATGTTTGCATTGACTAAGGGTTGTTCAAAGCAACTCTTATTTCTTCATACAACGATTTGTAAGTGAAGAATTATGACATTAAAAGTGTTGTCCTCCTTATAATAGACTTTTTCTAACATATTCTTCTAATGATACATTATCAATAGGAAGATTGTGAGGATGAGACTACTTAGGTACATATGCAATCTATTTAAGACAATCTTTGGGATTGTTGTACCAAGTCCGGAAAATAAAGCATTCGGCTTTTATTTGTCAAGTGTTGGATAGCGTTTGCAAATATATTGGTAAACAAATACATAACGAATATAAATTGATTGATTTTAAGCCATTTGATTCGGGTCTTCAAATCAAATAGCACCACCCACTATTTTTGGCAAATTCCATATCCCTCATTGGAATTCGAGAGTTTTGGATGAAACTCTTAGTAGGGTACGGGAGACTCACTACTATCAAGCCCACCTCACAATGATATGATGTTGGCTAGCATTAATAATAATGAGAGAGTACGCTTACGCATTTGCATCACTTGCAAGTACCCATCTTATTTGGCCTCTAGAGAATGTCACCTCACAATGATATGATGTTGGCTCCATTGCACCTAGTTAAGTCATTCCCACCATGCTTAGTTCGTGAAGGGGTTCAAGAATAGCCTCACGATGATACGATGTCGGCCATCCTCGTTTCCTACACTCACCTCATCAAGTATGTATATAGACTCCTCCTGAGTATAAGCATGCACTTTGCACTCCCCCATGATAAGGTGAAGGCGGTGTACAAGTCATAAACGATTAGAGCCTACCACGGTGGAAGGCCACGAAAGAGTGTTCAAAGCACTCTCACGCTTGTCAACTTAATAATGGTTTGGTTGAGGGTTTTAGGTCTCATCACATATAAATATTCATTTTAATCTAATTAAAACAATTTTGGTCCTATTACAACTATTAGTCCATTGGATTGTTTTAGTTGTATATAATACTCCCACTATGCTTATAAAACGGTTTTTAAAGCAAGAGTATATGATACTACTAACATAAGATTTGCATTCATTGATGGACTATATAGTTGCCTTAGGGCCTTAGGATGACTATGAACCTTTGTTTAGATTCAACACGAGCCTTGTGTTGAATCTCGGTCTAGGGATGGTGATTGATTTTAGTTACGCGTTTAATCACATTAAGGCGTGTTGTCTTAGGGGCGTGGGACCCAACTACTTCATTTTCATGCATATCAAATAAAGCAAGAAAGAAGTACTTCAAAGTAAAGGTGAGCTTATGCTCATTACAACATTTGCATAAATCAAATTACTTTAAAGTAAAGAAGAGCTTATGCTCTTTTACAACATTTGATCAAATCAAATTACAACCAAAATCTAATCTACACATTCCCATGGTTCAAACAAATTTGAAATGGCCTTTCACATAGCTCAATTATCGTAGGCTTAGCTCAATTATCGTAGGCTTAGGTTCATAATCATCCTTTAATTAATTAACACTTTAACTAATTAAATTGAATGCAACATTTTCATTTGGTTTTTGTATCCATAAGATTGATTTAAATGGAGCTAAATGAAATGAAAATCCAATTCTCATTTAAAGAGACAAAACAATTTTGTTCTCTACCTAATTTGGGCCATCATGCAATAACCACAACTTATTTGGGCCATAAAGCAATTAACCTCAACTTTTGGGCTATATTGCAAAACTTTTGGGGTCACTTTGTAAAAACACAAAAGTCCACTACTTCATGTAATTACAACTAGAACCCAAAATTTTAATAATGCAAAAACTTCATTAAAGGAGCAAAACAATTTGTCCTTTAGCGTTTTTGGACCTAAACGTAAAAACGTAAACTTTTGGGCCAAAGTGCAAATACACAAAAGTATCAAAACTTTATGTATTTGCATAAAAGCCCCAAAAGTACCCTACATGTAGGGTGGCCGGTTTTGGAGAGGAGATGTGAGTGATGTGTGCGTTGATTTGTGAGTTTTGACATAAAGCATGCAAGTGCACTAGTGGTGTGTGTGAAAGGGAATTAATCCTTTCACACCCACCATTATTTCTATCACCATTTAAACAAATATATAAAACAATTAAACATTTGAAAAACATAAAACATAAACTTTATGAAATAAATCAAAACTTTGAATCAAAACACAAAACTTTTTGTTCTTGGCAAAAATGTCAAGAACAATGAAGAACATTCATGAAAAACTCAAAAATTTCCATGAACATTTTTCACCCAAAAACATCTCAAAACCATTCAAACTTTAGGGAAATAACATATAACCAAACTAGGGTACATAGGGGTTCCAAAAGTCACTTGAAAACACTTTTAACAAGTCAAACAAGAACCCAAAAATCCACCCTTTGGATTTGGCCGAAAATTCCCAAAAACTTGGCACCAAATTTTAGCTCCAATATTCATGCTCATATGAACTACATCTACAACATTTGAGATGGCAAATTTTCTAACAAAATTTACATTCAAAGAAACAAGAATAAAGCTTGTAACATATTACAACTTTTAAATCACAAACTATGAACTACAAAAGCCAAAAGGATTCACCAACTACTAGACCTAGGCTCTGATACCACTTGAAGGAAGATTTTGTGAAAACATGTTCATTTGAATAACATCTATAGCATGCATTTAACAATTAAAAGGCGGAATCATGCTTGCATGCATTCAAAAACAAAACATTACCCATGAAATTCAAAGCCTAGTAGATTGGTGAACCAAAACTCAACTCAAATCAAAGTGAGTTGAGAAATTTACCTTTGTAGATTCCTCTTTGCATAAGCAAAGGCTAATCACCCAAAGAGAGGGCCTTCATTCCTTGCATCTAAAATCTATGGATTTGGATGGATGAAAAGGTTTCTCCAAGTTCCCACAATTGAGAACCTCTAAGTCTCCAGACCAAGGAGAGATTGGAGAAGGAATAAGTGACCTTGGAGTAGTGAGATTGCTAGATCCACCTTCTAAGGGGGCCGGCCTCCTAGAGAGAAAAGGAGAGACAAGTTCTCACCAATTTTCTCTAAAAGAAAACCCATATTGAATTTTAGGCTATAAAGTTCTTTATATAGTCACTTCAAATAAGTGACCTAAAGAACCAAAAGGCCATTCTCTCTAACATGGCCGGCCATAAGGGTTTTATTGGGCTTTTGGGCCTTTGTGAATTAAGTTGTCATACAACTTAAGTCAATGGGCTTGACGTTCGAAGCCCATTGGGCCTTGAGGCCCAAAACTAACCCGTGGTCTTCTAACGAACTTTATTCGTTTGATTAATTAACATATTAATTAATCCTTGCCATAAATAATTAAACCATTTAATTATTCTTACTCATGTCCATTGTTTCTTCAATCTCCACCTTACACGGTGTACGATCCATTAGGTTCCTTTTAGCGAGGCAGTGGGCGATTAAAACCATTTCACATCGATTGTGAATTGAAACTTACTTTCAATTCTCCCTTTAGTGATTACACACGTTTAGGGCTTCCACAAACCATGAGTGACACCTAGCAGCATATCATGGTTACCCAAGCTAATCAGAAGAGGTGGAGAACATATTCAGTTTAGGATTACAAATGCAATACGGTATTTCTCTAATACAATACTCTTGATCACATTGTTTGGTTTGATAGTTTATTTATTCATGTCTACTATCCAATGTGATTCGTGTGCTTATATGATTACCTTGAATGTGATTTGGAACGACTTCCTAAATCTCATTCATACTCTGTCCAGAGGTTCTAAATCATATCATAGAGTATTCTCCCTCAAACGGTTTGCAGGTTAGAGATCCCTTGTTGCGCATTCACTTGTCTCCATGGCTAAGTGGCTTAACCCCAACGATGCCGTGGACACCCTCCTGATGGAGTGACTTTGACATAATCAAAGATCAAGGACTTAACCACAAGACAACTGTGATGCCTCAGGTCAAAGGACTACTTTGCATTATCCCAACCATGAGTTCTCATGTGACATGAATATGAGAACTCTTCGTTGATCGTGTTCAGTGAACTCATTCTCTATTGAGCACCTACGTACTTGTCTTGATGTCACACACACCAATGACTCGAGACTAGTCACTCTCCCTGAGAGAAGACACAGCACGTACTGATCTTAACGGACTGTCAATGCCCAATTGGCAATCCTATGATCAGGAACGTTTAGGATGTGTCTACGAAAGAATGGTCTCATGAATCTAACTTCTTTAAGCATATAACATTTATATGAGACGGCTTAAACAATACTATTTTCCCTTTATATTTAAACTAGATTAGTTTAACATGTGAAATGTCCGTAAAGTATCATCATATGATTGGCTTTAGGGCACATTTCCAACATAAACCGTTTGAGGGAGAATACTCTATGATATGATTAAGAATCTATGGCCAGAGTATGAATGAGATTTAGGAAATCGTTCCAAATCACATTCAATGTAATCATATAAGTAAGAGAATGACATTGGATAGTAGACATGAATAGACTATCAAACCAAACAATGTGGTCAAGAGTATTGTATTAGAGAAAGACCGTATTGCATTGTAATCCTAACCTGAATAGGTTCTCCACCTCTTTTGATTAGCTTGGGTAACCATGACATACGGCTAGGTGTCACTCATGGTTTGTGGAAGCCCTAAACGTGTATAATCACTAAAGGGAGAATTGAAAGTAAGTTTCAATTCACAATCGATTTGAAAGAGTTCTAATTGTCCACTGCCTCGCTAAAAGGAACCTAATGGATCGTACACCGTGTAAGGTAGAGATTGAAGAAACAACGGAGATGAGTAAGGATAATTAAATGATTTAATTATTTATGGCAAAGATTAATTAATATGTTAATTAATCAAACGAATAAAGTTCGTTAAAGACCTCGGGTGAGTTTTGGGCCTCAAGGCCCAATGGGCTTCGAACGTGAAGCCCATTGACTTAAGTTGTATGACAACTTAATGACTAATAATTCACAAAGGCCCAAACAGCCCAATAAAACCCTATGGCCGGCCATATTGATAAAGGAGTGGGTTTTGGACTTATTACAAGTTTGCCACTCCAATGAAGGTAGGTATAAATGTGACTTTATAGCCTTTTCTTCATTAGGGTTTTTTTTGGAGAAAAGATGAGAACACAATGTCTCTCCCTTTCTCTCTAGGAGGCCGGCCCCCTTGGATGAGATTAGCTAGCAATCTTCCCTCCTCCAAGGTCACTCATCTCTTCTTCGAGTCTCTCCTTGGTGTGGAAAATTAGAGGTTCTCAACTTTGGGAACTTGGAGAATCCTTTCAACCATCCTCATCCAAGAAATCCATGGAGCTAAGAAGCAAGAAATAAAGGCTCTCTCCTTGGGTGATTAGCCTTTGCTTATGCAAAGAGGAATCAACAAAGGTATAAGATTTCTCAACTCACTTTGTTCTTGAGTTCAGTCTTGGTTCACCCTTCTACTAGGCTTTGAATTTCATGGGTAATGTTTTGTTTTTGAGTGCATACAAGCATGATTCTGCCTTTAATTGTTAATTGCATGCCATAGATGTTGCTCAAATGAACATGTTTTTCACAAAATTTCCTTCACTAGCTGTGTTATTACACCACAACAAAATGGTGTGGCAGAGAGAAAGAATCGAGACTTATTGGAGAAGACTCGATCACTTATGATCCAAATGAATGTTCCTAAGAAATTTTGGTCTCAAGCCCTACTCACTACCACGTACATCATTAATAGACTGCCAACTCGGGTGTTGAATACTAAATCTCCTTTTGAAGTCATGAAGGGCAGGCCTATAAACTTGTCTCACCTCAGGACCTTTGGTTATACTTGTTATGTGCACATTCAAGCTCCCCATCATGACAAACTCGACCCTCGAGCTGCCAATTGTGTGTTTATGGGGTACGCCAGTTCTCAAAAGGGTTACAAAGTGTACAACCCTAACATTGGGAAACTGGCAGTCTCTAGAGATGTGCGATTTAATGAATATTCACCTTATTTCCACAAAGGGTTGGAGACTAATGCCAATATGGAAGATCTTATAGACCTATTTCCACTACCTATTCGAGTAGAAATTCATGAAATCACTCCTGCTCATATCAGCACTGATAATTCTCAACTCACTGAGAGTGTAATTGATGCAGTACCAAGCTCATTTGGACCATCAGAAGCTTAACCAAATCAGCAAGCTTATGTTACTTACACTGCGAGGCATCCTATCTCTGCAGCCATTTCTTATCACAGATTCTCATATTCTCATACTTCTTTCCTTAACAAATTGTCCCACACTTTCGAACCAAGGAATTTTCATGAAGCCACATGCATGCCTGAGTGGCAAGATGCTATGACTAAAGAGCTTCAAGCTCTGAATGACAACCAGACATGGAGTGTGGTGGATCTTCCAAATGGCAAGAAGGTCGTGGGAAGTAGGTGGATATATAAGACCAAATTCAACTCCAATGGAAGCATTGAAAGACACAAAGCACAGTTAGTAACTCAATGCTTTACTCAAACCTATGACATTGACTATAAGGAGACTTTTGCTCCTATTGCCAAAATGAACATAGTGAGGGTATTGTTGTTTGTGGTAGTTAATAATGCATGGCCCTTATTCCAAATGGATGTGAAGAATGCATTTCTTCATGGGGACCTTGAAGAAGAAGTGTACATAAAGTTGCCTCCTGGTCATCCAAGAGAAAATGAACCCAAGGTTTGCAGACTTCACAAAGCCATATATGGTCTCAAACAGTCCCCTCGAGCTTGGTATTCGAAGCTTAGGTCAGTCCTTGAAGCTGCAGGGTTCAAAAGGAGTCATGCTGACTCTTCTTTGTTTATTCGAAGTAGTATTGCTGGCAAATTGGTTGTGCTTATATATGTTGACGACCTAATTATTACAGGTGACAATATAAGTGAAATCAAGACGTTTAAGTAGTCACTTCACCAAAAATTTGCCATTAAAGACTTGGGGCCCTTGAAATACTTTCCTGGAATTGAGGTGGCTACCTCTTCAAAGGGATTGTTCTTGAATCAAAGAAAGTATGTTCTCTATCTTCTAGATGAAGCTAACATGATGGAATGTAAACCAGCTCAGACACCCCTAGCTAGCAAACTTCAGTGGCATGAAAAAGGTGAACCTCTCTCGGACCCTAGTGTTTATCAGCGAATGGTTGGGAAACTTATTTATCTCACCATTACTAGGCCTGATATCTCATATTCAGTTAGCCTAGCTAGGAAGTTCATGCATTCTCCTACTCTAGTTCACTGGGAAATCGTCAAGAGAATACTTCGATATCTAAAGAGCTCAGTAGGAAGGGGGATAATTATGAAGAACAATGGATCAAATCACATCTTGGTCTACACAGATGCTGACTGGGATGGAAATGCCCTTGATCGAAAATCCACAACAGGTTTTTGCACATTTGTTGGAGGGAACCTTGTCACTTGGAAGAGCAAGAAACAAACTGTTATTGCTCGATCTAGTGCCGAAGCTGAGTATAGGGCTATGGCAGCAACAACCTATGAACTCATATGGTTGAAAGGTCTTATTTTCGAGCTCGGATTCACAAGCATGGCACGCACCTATGTCCTTGTGTTGTGATAACCAAGCTGCCATGCACATTGCCTCCAATTCAGTATTCCATGAAAGGACCAAACATATTGAAGTTGATTGCCATTATATTCGTGCTCAAGTTCAATCCAAGGTGATAGACACCGTGTTCACACGCAGCCACGATCTGTTGGAAGTATGCCCACAAAGCCACTCATTTGATGTAATAACTTTTTGGAATACTTATTGTATTAAACTGTTATATGTTTAATGAAGGGCAAAGCTTATTGTTAATCACTATTTATTGTATCATGTGTTTAAGCAATAAGGGAATCGAAGGAAAGTATTTAATCTGAGAGAAGTAATTTAAGTAGGTTAGATTAACGAGATCTTTCTCTTATGTTCATTCCTAAAACGTTCCTAGCCATAGGATTGCCAATTGGGCATTGACAATCCGCTAACGTTAGTATGTGTTATGTCAACTCAAGCGTGAGTATGACTAGTCTTAAGTCATTTAGTGTTGGACACTAAGACAAACACGTAAGTGCTCGAAAGGGTAATTGAGTACACTGAACAATGATCAAAAGAGAGTTCGAACATACATGTCATGTAAGAACTCGTTAGTTGCAATATGCAAAGTAGTCATTTGATCTGAGGCATCATAGATGTCTAATGGTTAGGTCCTTGATCTTTGATCATGTCAAAGGCATTCCATCGAGAGTGTCCACGGCATTGTTGGGGTCAAGATATCTAGTCATGTAGGCATATGAATGCACAACAAGGGATCTCTAACCTTCCATGGTGGAGGGAGAATACTCTAAGATATGATTCGGGAGTCTTTGGCCAAAGCATATGAATATGACTTAGGAAGTTGTTGGAAATGTGCCCTAAAACCAATCATATGATGATACTTTATGGACATTTCACAAGTTAAACTAACGTAGTTTAAATATAAAGGGCAAAGGTTATTGTTTGAGCCATCTCATATAAATGTTATATGCTTAAACGATAAGTCCAAGGAATATGTGATTGGGAGAATGCAATCTAAAGAAGTTGGATTCATGAGACCATTCTTTCGTAGACACATCCTAAACGTTCCTGATCATAGGATTGCCAATTGGGCATTGACAGTCCGTTAAGATCAGTACGTGCTGTGTCTTCTCTCAGGGAGAGTGACTAGTCTCGAGTCATTGGTGTGTGTGACATCAAGACAAGTACATAGATGCTCAATAGAGAATGAGTTCACTGAACACGATCAACGAAGAGTTCTCATATTCATGTCACATGAGAACTCATGGTTGGGATAATGCAAAGTAGTCCTTTGACTTGAGGCATCACAGTTGTCTTGTGGTTAAGTCCTTGATCTTTGATTATGTCAAAGTCACCCCATCCGCGGGTGTCCACGGCATCGTTGGGGTTAAGCCACTTAGCCATGAACGCAAGTGAATGCACAACAAGGGATCTCTAACCTTCAAACCGTTTGGGGGAGAATACTCTATGATATGATTGAAAATCTCTGATCAGAGTATGAATGAGATTTAGGAAGGCGTTCCAAATCACATTCAAGGTAATCATATAAGTAAACGAATCACATTGGATAGTAGACATGAATAAACTATCAAACCAAACAATGTGGTCAAGAGTATTGTATTAGAGAAAGACCGTATTGCATTTGTAATCCTAAACTGAATAGGTTCTCCACCTCTTCTGATTAGCTTGGGTAACCATGATATGCTGCTAGGTGTCACTCATGGTTTGTGGAAGCCCTAAACGTGTATAATCACTAAAGGGAGAATTGAAAGTAAGTTTCAATTCACAATCGATTTGAAATGGTTTTAATCGCCCACTGCCTCGCTAAAAGGAACCTAATGGATCGTACACCGTGTAAGGTAGAGATTGAAGAAACAATGGAGATGAGTAAGAATAATTAAATGGTTTAATTATTTAATAATTTATGGCAAGGATTAATTAATATGTTAATTAATCAAACGAATAAAGTTCGTTAAAAGACCAAGGGTTAGTTTTGGGCCTCAAGGCCCAATGGACTTCGAACGTCAAGCCCATTGACTTAAGTTGTATGACAACTTAATTCACAAAGGCCCAAAAGCCCAATAAAACCCTTATGGCCGGCCATGTTAGAGAGAATGGTTTTTTGGTTCTTTAGGTCACTTGTTTGAAGGGACTATATAAAGGACTTTATAGCCTAAATTCATTAAGGGTTCTTTCGGAGAAAATTAGAGAGAACATGTCTTTCCTTTTCTCTCTAGGAGGCCGGCCCCCTTGGAGGGATTAGCTAGCAATCAAACTCCTCCAAGGTCACTCATTTCTTCTCCAATCTAACCTTGGTGAAGATACTTATTGGTTCTCTATTTTGGGAACTTGGAGAAACCTATTCTTCCATCCAAATCCATAGATTTAAGAAGCAAGGAATGAAGGCCCTCTCTTTGGGTGATTAGCCTTTGCTTATGCAAAGAGGAATCTACAATGGTATAAATTTCAACTCACTTTGATTTGAGTTGAGTTTTGGTTCAGCAATCTACTAGGCTTTGAATTTCATGGGTAATGTTTTGTTTTTGAGTGCATGCAAGCATGATTCCGCCTTTAATTGTTAATTGCATGCTATATGATGTTGCTCAAATGAACATGTTTTCACAAAATAATCCTTCGAGTGGTATCAGAGCCTAGGTCTAGTAGTTGGTGAATCCTTTTGGGTTTTGTAGTTCATAGTTTGTGATTTAAAAGTTGTAATATGTTACAAGCTTTATTCTTGTTTCTTTGAATGTAAATTTTGTTAGAAAATTTGCCATCTCAAATGTTGTAGATGTAGTTCATATGAGCATGAATATTGGAGCTAAAATTTGGTGCCATGGTTTTGGGGATTTTCGGCCAAATCCAAAGGGTGATTTTTTGGGTTCTTGTTTGACTTGTTAAAAGTGTTTTAAGGTGACTTTTGGAACCCCTAAGTACCCTAGGATGTTAACCCCATTTTGAATGGTGAAAATTTGAGTTTTATTGCTTGAAAACATTCATGGAGCTCTTATGGGTTTTCATGGATGTTCTTCATTGTTCTTGATGTTCTTGCCAAGAACAAAAAGGTTTGATGTTTTGATTCAAAGTTTTGATTTATTTCATAAAGTCTTTGTTTTGTGTTGATTGGTGTGAAATATCTATCATCAAAACATTTATTATTTTTGAAAGGTGATTGAAATTGTGTAAGGTGATAGAAATGTTGATGGATGTGTAATAAGTACTTCTCTTACACACACACCAACTTATTTCCACTTGCATGGTTCCACTTGCATGGTTCCACTTGCAAGGCTTTATGAATTTGTTGAAAAATTTCCAAATTTTTGTGGACTTATCTCCACTCCTTTTTCCTCCCTAAAACCGGCCACCCTATTAAAATAGGGTATTTTTGGGGCTTTTATACAATTACATAAAGTTTTGATACTTTTGTGTATTTGTATTTTGACCCGAAAGTTTACGTTTTGACGTTAAGGCCTAAAAACGCTAAAGGACAAATTGTTTTGCTCCTTTAATGAAGTTTTGAATTTATTGAAATTTTTGGGTTCTAGTTGTAATTACATGAAGTAGTGGACTTTTGTGTTTTTACAAAGTGACCCCAAAAGTTTGTGTTTTTGCAATATAGCCCAAAAGTTGTGGTAATTGCATTTTGGCCCAAATTAGGTTGAGAATAAAATTGTTTTGTCTCTTTAAATGAGAATTGGATTTTCATTTCATTTAGCTCCATTTAAATCAATTTTATGGATACAAAAACCAAATGAAAATGTTGCATTCAATTTAATTAGTTAAAGTGTTAATTAATTAAAGGGTGATTATGAACCTAAGCCTACGATAATTGAGCTATGTGATAGGCCGTTTCAAATTTGTTTGAACCATGGGAATGTGTAGATTAGATTTTGGTTGTAATTTGATTTGATCAAATGTTGTAAAAGAGCATAAGCTCTTCTTTACTTTAAAAGTAATTTGTATTATGCAAATGTTGTAATGAGCATAAGCTCACCTTTACTTTGAAGTACTTCTTTCTTGCTTTATTTGATATGCATGAAAATGAAGTAGTTGGGTCCAACGCCCCTAAGACAACACGCCTTAATGTGATTAAACGCGTAACTAAAATCAATCACCATCCCTAGACCGAGATTCAACACAAGGCTCATGTTGAATCTAATCAAAGGTTCATAGTCATCCTAAGGCCCTAAGGCAACTATATAGTCCATCAAATGAATGCAAAGTTTATGTTAGTAGTATCATATACTCTTGCTTTAAAAACCGTTTTATAAGCATAGTGGGAGTATTATATACAACTAAAAACAATCAAATGGACCAATAGTTGTAATAGGACCAAAATTGTTTTAATAAAGATTAAAATGAATATTTATATGTGATGAGACCTAAAACCCTCAAACCAAACCATTATTAAGTTTGATAAGCGTGAGAGTGCTTTGAACACTCTTTCGTGGCCTTCCACCATGGTAGACTCCAATCGTTTATGACTTGTACACAGCATTCACCCTATCATGGGGAAGTGCAAAGTGCATGCTTATACTCAGGAGGAGTTTATTTAAAACATTTGATGAGGTTAAGGTAGGCAACGAGTGTGGCCAACATCGTATCATCGTGAGGTCATACTTGAACCCCTTTCTAAACCGGCATGGTGGGAAAGAACTTAACTAAGAGGAATGGAGCCAACATCATATCATTGTGAGGTAACATTCACTAGAGGCCAAATAAGATGGGTACTTGCAAGAGATGCAAATGAGTAAGCGTACTCTCTCATTATTATTAATGCTAGCCAACATCATATCATTGTGAGGTGGGCTTGGTAGTAGTGAGTCTTCCATACCCTACTAAGAGTTTCCTCCAAAACTCTCGAATTCCAATGAGGGATATGGAATTTGCCAAAAATAGTGGGTGGTGCTATTTGATTTAAAGACCCGGATCAAATGGCTTAAAATCAATCAATTTATATTCGTTATGTATTTATTTACCAATATATTTACAAACGCTATCCAACACTTGACAAATAAAAGCCGAAAGCTTTAGTTTCCGGACTTGGTACTACACAACCATAGATTGTCTTTAATGGCTTATAAATGTACCTAAGTAGTCTCATCCTCACAATCTTCTTATTGATAACGTATCATTAGAAGAATATTTTAGATAAGTCTATCATAAGGAGGACAACACTTTTAATGTCATAATTCTTCACTTACAAATCGTTGTATGAAGAAATAAGAGTTGCTTTGAACAACCCTTAGTCAATGCAAACACTTAGTGCTGGTTTCTTTGTTACATGAACAAGGAACTTGAGAAGTAAGCACAAGGGCATGGACACTTTATGTGCCATGATTCTTCACTTACAAATTGTTGTATGAAGAAATGAGAGTTGCCTTGTACAACTCTTGAAAGTTTGTAATTATGTTTAGAACATAATGGTTGGTTGACAAAAATAGTCCATCAACATGGACTTATGATGATTTTCAATCATTGAGTGTTGAAGTGTTAAACCACTTAACGAGACAGAAACTAGGCAAGGACTTCACCTTTGTTTCCCTATCCTAATGGTTCACTGAGTTTATTGTAAACTATGTAGTGAACAATAACCACATGCTCTCCAAAAATGTTTGATGTGTATAACACAATTGAAATAAGTTTCAAGAGAGATAGTGGGAGTTTAGGGACCATGACTATTGTAGTCAAAGGAGAAGTCAAATGAAGAAGATAATATTAACTCCAAGGGAACAAACTTTCTTTATGAAAGGATGGACATTGGAAGGGGTATTTGCAAGAAATGTCTTGCAAGTGTCAAGAACACACCTTTCGAAGGTGTTGTAAATTGTTCTTGAATAGTTCAAAACAGTTGGTTCTTTTACTTGAATGCTTGATTCCGTATTAGTAACTATGTTTTACAATCGTTGTAAAAGTGTGACTAATAATAAGTAGAAGATATATGAGAGAAGAAACGGTGCTTCACATTCGGAACGTGAATAAAATATAGATATCTGCGAAGGCAGATAGTACTTACTTCCTCATATGAACTATTAAAGAAATTGGAAAAACCAAAGATTGTCTTTACATTCCAATTTTAAGGAACTTAATTCCGTCACTATAGTAGAGATGGATGAATGTTTTGTTTGACAAAACATTGTTCTTTATTAATGAATAATTGGATTATAGTAATCTAATTGATTGTCTCTATAGTAGAGATGATATGGTAGTGTTAACTGTTTAGAATAAAATGATGCTTAAAACCCAAAAGGTTGCAAGGTAGTGACTAATCCCAACTGAGTTGTGATACCTCTAAAACATAAATTACGAGTTGGTCATAGATGGATGCTTTGGATCGTTAGATCCGGATCCAATACCTTCTTGTTAAAATTGTATAGAGGCGAAATGTTCGAATCTTTATTCTTTTGGAAAGAAGAAAGAATTACAAAGTTGTTGAGGTTAATTCACTTAGATGTTAGTGGCACTTGTCCACAACATAATACTACTCATGTTAGATGACATTCACCGAAGATCACTCTCGGTTGGACTATAGTTTATTTTTTAATAAACACAAGTCCGAATACTTTGCAAAAGGTTTCAAAGAATTCAAGAAATGTAAGTTGATGAGTAAGACATCTAAAGTATTTACCTCCTTAGATTTGATCCAAGGAAAAGTAACACTTTAGATAAGTTTCCTTGAAAGATATCAAGGAAAATAGCATCATAAGATAATGAATTTCTCCATTAGGAGAAGAACGAACTCGAATAAGATTTAGCTCGTTAGATGTTATCTATTACCCATATATAGGATATATACTTCTAAAAAACAATATGATTGTCAATTAGAAGATCTTCCAAATATTTTCTTGACTCCATAATATGTAGTTGGAAAGAAAGACAAATCTCAAGCATGTTAAGATTTGGGGTTGTGTGCTAATAAGCAATATTTGTTTGATAACAATCTTGTGGGATATCCTTAAATTAACTTTTGGATATCACTTCTATAAACCAACTAACAAATGTTGTTTTGTTGGGTAGTTCATTGTAATCCTACAATGTGATTTGTCTAAGAGCAAATGAACGAGAGAGAGAACTCAAAGAATGGGTTCTTTGAGAGACAAGAAAGTAATCAACAAATATAACAATCTAGTTCCTATACCAAAAGCTCCAAGGTAGTCGAGAAGGATTTATAAACCGTCTCAGTTGAATGGTTTGAACTTTATGACTATGTCATAGAGTTGCACCTCTTAATTCGAAAGAAATAAGAATGAAAATCCTTATGACTACATTGAGTGTATATATGATATATACTCAAGGAAATGGTAAAGTACCATTTGACCCGAAATAATGAAACCTTCATAAGCTAATTGGTAGCTTAAGGTGACTACAATCAAAGAGAATGGTTGACTTTGAAGAAACCATCTTTGAGATAGTCTTGGTTTCAATTAATTCGAAGATTGCTAGCTACAACTAAATGGTGATTCAATGTATGGACATAATATGGGTTTCCGAAACCATTATTAAGATAGTCTTGATAATATATGTCTAAAACAATAAATCACAAGACATGTAAGTTGTAGAGATCCATCCATCATGAATCTTAGCAAGCTAGTGGGAGCTATAAGCATCTTATGAGAAAAGGATCAAATCGTTTGATTTCTCATAAAGATGTAAATGAATCTTTTGTTTACTAGGTTTACAAAAGATTAGTGGGAGTTAATCATGTTCCTAAAATTTAAATATATATGATATATTAATTTTGGAAATGAAAAGAATACTTCTTCGTTAAAGTTATGACTTTAAACATTCTATAACGATAGAATGTATATGGGAGTTAATCATGTTCCTAAAATTTAAATATATATGATATATTAATTTTGGAAATGAAAAGAATACTTCTTCGTTAAAGTTATGACTTTAAACATTCTATAACGATAGAATGTATATGGGAGACATAGTCTATATACATGGGATGGAAATCTATATTGATAGATTTTAGGATATAATTGGATTATATCAAGCCCTAAATATAGACAAAAGATGATAAGAAGTTTCTCATATGATGATGAACTTCAATCAAAAGGACAACTCTAGTGAGACTAAGAAGTTGCTCTTCTCAAAGAGAACGTACTCTTTGACTCCCAAAGAAATAAATGCGTAAATAGAATCCTTTATGCGTAAGCAGAAAGGTGATTTATGTATTTCATATTGTATGAAAAATATTGATATGAGTTGTACCTAGAAAGGTACAAGACGATATCAGTACAAGCCCAAGATCAGAACCATGGCAATTGTCAAGTGAGTCCTTAAGTATTTAAGAAATACTAAAGGATAAATTCCTCAAAGATCGAGGAAGAATTAGAGTAACGTAATGGAAGCGTAAATGTATTAGATTATGAATCTTCGTTAGATTATGAATCTTCGAGGAAGAAATACTAAAGGATAAATTCCTCAAAGATCGAGGATAAATTCCTTGGATGTTTCTTCGTTATGAATGAAGAGATAAACGGATATCTCTTTATTATGACTAAAGAGATATTTGGATGGAAACATTAAAGTAATGACTTTAGTGTGTTCCATTATGAATGCAAAATATATTGCCATATAGAAGTTTACAACAATGTTGTTTGGATGGGAAAGTTCATTTATGAACTCTCTATTCGGTTCCAACCAGAAAGTGTTTGACACTAATGGGGCGATAGTTCAAGCCAGGGAATCAAGGTCTCATCAAGGTCCGAACTCAAATGAGAGACTGAACCACATGATTGAGAATCATGTATAATGGTGACGTCGTTATTCTCAAGGTTGCTTCTATGGATAACATATAGATATCCATTGTCTAGGCTTACTACTCAGCCATTTATGAAATGACTACAGAAGAGGTATCATCACTAATGACCAAGCTGATTGGCTCTAGTGCAAGTGGGAGATTGTTGGAAATGTGCCCTAAAACCAATCATATGATGATACTTTACGGACATTTCACAAGTTAAACTAACGTACTTTAAATATAAAGGGCAAAGGTTATTGTTTGAGCCGTCTCATATAAATGTTATATGCTTAAACGATAAGTCCAAGGAATATGTGATTGGGAGAATGCAATCTAAAGAAGTTAGATTCATGAGACCATTCTTTCGTAGACACATCCTAAACGTTCCTGATCATAGGATTGCCAATTGGGCATTGACAGTCCGTTAAGATCAGTACGTGTTGTGTCTTCTCTCAGTGAGAGTGACTAGTCTCGAGTCATTGGTGTGTGTGACATCAAGACAAGTACGTAGGTGCTCAATAGAGAATGAGTTCACTGAACTTGATCAACGAAGAGTTCTTATATTCATGTCACATGAGAACTCATGGTTGGGATAATGCAAAGTAGTCATTTGGCCTGAGGCATCACAGTTGTCTTGTGGTTAAGTCCTTGATCTTTGATTATGTCAAAGTCACCCCATCCGCAGGTGTCCACGGCATCGTTGGGGTTAAGCCACTTAGCCATGGAGGCAAGTGAATGCGCAACAAGGGATCTCTAACCTTCAAACCGTTTGGGGGAGAATACTCTATGATATGATTGAAAATCTCTGATCAGAGTATGAATGAGATTTAGGAAGGCGTTCCAAATCACATTCAAGGTAATCATATAAGTAAACGAATCACACTGGATAGTAGACATGAATAAACTATCAAACCAAACAATGTGGTCAAGAGTATTGTATTAGAGAAAGACCGTATTACATTTGTAATCCTAAACTGAATAGGTTCTCCACCTCTTCTGATTAGCTTTGGTAACCATGATATGCTGCTAGGTGTCACTCATGGTTTGTGGAAACCCTAAACGTGTATAATCACTAAAGGGAGAATTGAAAGTAAGTTTCAATTCACAATCGATTTGAAATGGTTTTAATCGCCCACTGCCTCGCTAAAAGGAACCTAATGGATCGTACACCGTGTAAGGTAGAGATTGAAGAAACAATGGAGATTAGTAAGAATAATTAAATGGTTTAATTATTTAATAATTTATGGCAAGGATTAATTAATATGTTAATTAATCAAACGAATAAAGTTCGTTAAAAGACCAAGGGTTAGTTTTGGGCCTCAAGGCCCAATGGACTTCGAACGTCAAGCCCATTGACTTAAGTTGTATGACAACTTAATTCACAAAGGCCCAAAAGCCCAATAAAACCCTTATGGCCGGCCATGTTAGAGAGAATGGTTTTTTGGTTCTTTAGGTCACTTATTTGAAGGGACTATATAAAGGACTTTATAGCCTAAATTCATTAAGGGTTCTTTTGGAGAAAATTAGAGAGAACATGTCTCTCCTTTTCTCTCTAGGAGGCCGGCCCCCTTGGAGGGATTAGCTAGCAATCCAACTCCTCCAAGGTCACTCATTTCTTCTCCAATCTAACCTTGGTGAAGATACTTAGAGGTTCTCTAATTTGGGAACTTGGAGAAACCTATTCTTCCATCCAAATCCATAGATTTAAGAAGTGAGGAATGAAGGCCCTCTCTTTGGGTGATTCGCATGGTTTGGTTGAAACCTTTCGAACGAAGTCCGTCTCTCTCTCACCACGCTAGGGTTTGCTTTTACAACATATGTTAGAATCAGGGTTTGTCAAGGGGTGGCATTAAAGGAAATATTTGTGAAAACTAGTTCATTTGAGCAACATCTATGCATGCAATTAACAATTAAAAAGGTGGAATCATGCTTGTATGCGTTTAAAAACAAAAGTTTACCCACGAAATTCTAAGCCTAGCAGTTGTGGTGAACCAAGACTCAACTCAAGATCTAAGAGAAAGAGTTGAGATTTCTTTATATCTTTGAAGCACCTCTTTGCTTACCAAAGGTTAATCACCCATGTGAGAGGGCCTTTATTCCTTACTTCTTGTTCCATGGATTTCTTGGAGGATGATGGATGAATGGATTCTCCAAGTTCCCAAAATAGAGAACCTCTTAGTCTCCACACCAAGGAAAGCAATGATGAAGAGATGAGTGACCTAGAGGAAGGAAGATTGCTAGCTATGTTCCTCTAGGGTGGCCGGCCTCTTAGAGAGAAAATGAGAGCTTGTGTTCTCTCCAATTTCCTCAAAGAAAACCTAATGATGAAATGGTTATAAAGCCCTTTTTATAATCCCTTCAATTAAGCATAAAGGATTCTATTTACGCATTATGCTTCTTTGGGAATCAAAAAGGTACATTCCCTTTTAGAAAAGCAACTTCCCAGTCTAACTGGAATTGTCCTTTCATTTGAAGTTTATCATTCGAGAAACTTCCTACATCTATTGTCTATCAATAGGGATTGAGATAATCCAATTAAATCTTGAAATCTATCATTATAGATTTCCATCCCATGTATATGGACTTTTTCTCCCGTATACATTCTATCATTATAGAATGTTTAAAGTCATAACTTTAACGAAGAAGAATTCCTTTCATTTCCGAAATTAATATATCATATATATGTTCAAATTTAAGAATATGGTTAACTCCCACTAATCTTTTGTAAACCTAGTAAACAAAATATGCATTTACATCTTTTTGAGAAATCAAACGATTTGATCTTTCTC
Organism: Malus fusca; assembly: GCA_035220775.1. NCBI lineage: Eukaryota > Viridiplantae > Streptophyta > Magnoliopsida > Rosales > Rosaceae > Malus > Malus fusca. The sequence continues at coordinate 23,530,553 of CM069066.1, read as the reverse complement.
TCATAATGGAAGGATCTCTACAACTTACAAGTCTTGTGATTCCTAGTCTTAGCCATATATTATCAAGACTATCTTGATAATGGTTTTGGAAACCCATATTATGTCCAGACATTGAATCATGTTTTAGTTGTAGTTAGCAATCTTCGAATTAATAGAAACCAAGACTACATGAAAGATGGTTTCTTCCAAATCAACCAATCTCATTGATAGTAGTCACCTTAAGCTACCAATTAGCTATGAAGGTTTCACTATTTTGGGTCAAATGGTACTATACCATTTCCTTGAGTATATGTCGTATATACACTCAACGTAGTCATAAGGATTTTCATTCTTATTTCTTTTGAATTAAGAGGTGTAACTCTATGACACAGTCATAAAGTTCAAACCATTCACTGAGACAGTTTATAGATCCTTCTCGACTACCTTGGAGCTAGGGGTGTTGGAACTAGGTTGTTATACTTGTTGATTATCATCTTGTCTCTCAAAGAACCCATTCTTTGAGTTCTATCTCTCGTTCATTTGCTCTATCTTAGGCAAATCCTATTGTAGGATTAAAATGAACTACCCAACAAATAACATTTGTTAGTTGGTTTATAGAAGTGATATCCAAAGGTTAATTTAAGGATATCCCACAAGATTGTTCTCAAACAAATATTGCTTATTAGCACACAACCCCGAATCTTAACACAATGAAGACTTGTCTTTCTTTCCCACTACATCCTATGGAGTGATGAAAGTTTTCGAAGATCTTTTAATTGACAATCATATTATCTTAGACGTATATATCCTATATATGGGTAATTGATAACATCCAACGAGCTACATCTTATTCGAGTTTGTTCTTCTCCCAATGGAGAAATCCATTATCTTATGATGCTGCTTTCCTTGATATCTTTCAAGGAAACTCAACAAAAGTGTTAGTTTTCCTTGGACAAAATCTAAGGAGGTAAATACTTTAGACGTCTGACTCATCAACTTACATTATTGAATTCTTTGAAACCTTTTTCAAAGTATTCGAAATCATGTTTATTCAAAATAAACGATAACCCAACCGAGAGTGATCTTCGGTGAATGTCATATAACATGAGTAGTATTATGTTGTTGACAAGTGTGACTAATATCTAAGTGAATTAACCTCAACAACTTTGTGATTCTTTCTTCTTTTCAAAAAGAATAAAGATTCGAACATTTTGCCCCTATACAATTTTAACAGGAAGGCATTGGATCCTGATCAAACAATCCAAAGCATCCATTGTTGGAAATATGCCCTGAAAGTCAATCTTTGGAAGAAACCTTTGAGGACAATGAATGGATGTATAGATGATTCTTATACATCCAATGGCAAAGATACTAATTAGGACTATCTCTATAAACGATATATGTCCTAAATAGTGAATCCATGGACAATGGATTGATTGAAGAAGTAATCTAATGATGTTAGACTACAGAGACCTTCTTCACATAACCATCATGTCCAAAAGGTTCCTGGTCATAGGATTGTCGGAGGGATACTGACAATGCATAGACTGGTATATACTATGTCTGCTTCAATTAGAAGGATGGAGAGTCTCATCCCATTCGTGTAGTGACACTAAGATAAGTATGTAGGTGCTCATTAAGGGAATGAGTTCACTGAACACAATCGAACGAGAGTACTTGCATGGAGGTCTACTCACATGTCAAGCAAGTAACTCTAATGGTTGGAATAATGTAAGTAGTCCTTTGACCTGAGGCATCATCGTTGTCTTGTGGTTAAGTACTTGATCTTTGATTATGTCAAAGTCACTCCATCCGAGGGTGTCCACGACATAGTTGGGGTTAAGCCACTTAGTCATGAAGGCAAGTGAATGCGCAACAAGGAATCTCTAATCCTCGTTAAGAGAGGATGAATACTCTAAGATATGATTCGGGAATCTTCGGCCGAAGTATCGAGTGTAATAAAGGAAAGCGTTCCTATACGACTCAATAGAATCATATAAGAAGGAATAATCACATTAGGGGTTTGACATAATATATCCATACCCTAGTAATGTGATTGAGAGTATTGTTTTAGAGAAGGATCGAATTACATTGTAATTCCAACTGAATAGGTTCTCTGAACAACTTCTACATTAGCTTGGGTAGCCATGATATATGGTTAGATGTCACTCATGGCTTGTGAGTTCTTCTAGATGATTAAATGTAGTGGTCAAAGAAGAAGGTGAATGAAAAGTAAGTTTTAATTCACTAAGTGATTGGATTAGAAATAATCAATTGGATTGGTGCCAATCACCTCACTGCCTTGCTAATTAGAACCTAAAACGATTGTTCACCAATACACTATTGTAGTGAGTAATTTATGGATGATGGAAATAATTAATTGGATTAATTAGGTGTTGTGATTAATTAGAAAGTCTAAAGAAATCATAAAAGCGATATAAGATCGTTTTGGGCTTAAAGAAACGTTCGGGTTTAATTGGGCCTATTAGGCCTAAACCCATTGGGCTTTTATTCAAGCATTGGATGACTTGAAATAAATAAAAGCCCAAAGCCCAAACCAAACACCTAGGGCCGGCCAAAGAAGAGGGAAAGAGAAAGTCAAACTGTTGACTTGTTTCTTTGTGTTATAAAGGGAACTTTATAGAGATATTTTTCATTAGGGTTTTTGGGTGTTCAAAACAACAAAAGAGAAAAAGAAAATAACTCTCTCTTCAACACCAAAGGCCGGCCAGCATTGGGGGTTTTTAGCTAATCATCTATTCACCCATTTGGTTATTCCTTCATCCTTCTCACTACACTAGTGGGTGAGGATCTTTAGAGGTCTTCAACTTTGGAGACTTGAAGAGAACCTAGGAGCACTCATTCTAACAAAGTGGAGGAGGCAAGGAAGGAGGCTCGGCTCAAGGATTTCAAGGAGCAAAGGGCTTGGAGGTGGTCCATCCTTGGTCTAAGATCTAGATCAAGAGGTATAAGATGATAGAAGCATATTTATGCGACTTAATTGGCTTGTTCTCGTGCGTTTACGTTGTGTTTCCTTAGTTATTTTAGTGTTTTAAGTCATTTTCGTTTGTTTGTAGGTCTTAATAACAACCTTCGCAAGAAAAGTGCATTTTGGTGCATGTTGGATCAATATTGGGCTCAAATGGATTGCATGCATGAGGATGGACGTTTTGGGCATATGTGTGTGCAAGTGTGTGTGTGTAATTGCAAGGATAAACAATGACAACTCATACACATGCAAACTCAAGGCAAGAAAGGGAGAAAACACATGCAAAGAAGCACACATGCAAAAAGAAAGCATGGCAGCACACACATGGGAAAGAAAGGCAAGGCATGGGCAGGAAATAAGTTGAATTGTGGCTGAAATAATGAAGAGCATGTGTGTGTGCAAGTGTGACAGCTTGTACATGTGGAAATGATGACTAGATGGCAGCACACACACATGGGAATGCAAGGAAACAGACGGCATGGACAGCCAACAAATTCGTCAAAACTGCCTGTGCAGATTAGCTGACTTTGGAAGCATGTTACGAACCGCTCCGAATGAATGAGAGAATGAACCTTATATGTTTGGAAAGCTACGGATGTCTAGTTTCTGGAGCAATTTACACATTGTTAATATCATTTTTCTAGAAGAAGTTATGGGCATTTTAACACTGCAAGGTTCAGAAACGGGCTAAGCAGATTTGGCTAATAAAATGAGAAAGTAAAGGCACTTGTTTTGTGTTTTGCTTTGTCATCAACACTCAGCAGCAAATGGGGTTATGATTACACTCATTTGTCTTTGGAGCAAGTGGAAATGCATAGCTAGAAGAGAAGGCACAACACATGCAAAGGAAAGGAGAAACATGGGCTGAAAATAGGTGGATTGGTGGTTGAAATGATGAAGCATGTGTGTGTAAATGTAAAGGGGAAACAATGACAACTCACACCCACACAAGCTGCACATGCAAAGGAAATGGAGTGGTCCTCTCTCAAGCCTATAAATACCACCTCCCATACACATGAAAAATACTCCCTTTGATCTCAGAAATTCGTCCAGCCACATTCCACACCATTCTACACTTCCAAATCACCATTCTCTCTAATTTCAGCCAAAAACCACCCCTAGCCACACCACCCATCAATCCTAAACCTGTCCATACCATTCCCCATCCATTCTACACCATAAAAACCACCCAAAACCGTCCAAAACCTCTAGTGCCGCTGCTTGCAAGGAAGGAAAGAGAAGGAACATCTTGTGTCGTGCCTATGCCCAAGCCTTGGGAGTGTTGGAGCGTTTCTAGGTGTTTTCTATCTTTGATTTCAATGTTTAAATTAAGTTATCTTTATGTAATTGCAAGTATGAGGAACTAAACCCCCCTTGGCTAGGGGGGGATTCAAAACCATGCTTATGCTTGCTATATGATTTGATTACTTCCAATTGCGTTTCATGAATTGTGAATTTAATTTACTTATCTCTATGAATTAAAACTAATTTGTGTATGTTGGTTGAGAGTGCACGCTTAATTTTCATGCATAAGTTTGATGCTAGGATATAAGGAAGTTTCACCTAATCGTTATGAACTTATATTCATAAGTAGTAAAGGTTGTTGATCACAATCGTGTTAAGTAAATTCTTGGCATAAGTTTCATGCAATTCATAGTAACGAGTGCCTCGTCAATGCTTATGTTTTTCATAGAACTTAATGATTCTTGCTTGTATCTCTATTATGCAATTCATGTAGGGAACTTGTAGGGAATGTTTTGGGTTGTCGTATGCAATCATCCAACCCAATAACTTGTGGAAAAACTGAGGGTTAATTAGTGCAATTCACGGTTAATTTGGGGCGTTGAGTATTCATAGTTTATCGAAAAGCAATTGGAAATCATTTTGTATGCAAGTATAACATGTGTGGAGAAGAACCCCTTAGCTAGCTTCTCATCCATTTAATTTGATCAATCTCGTTTTAAAACCTATTTTGTTTTACAAAGTTCTTGTTTTGTTTTCAAATTCGTCTAAAATCAATCCCCCTTTATTTTGTTGAGCCATATTAGTTAGAAATCAATTTAGTTTGTGTTTTTAAGTGTCTTGAGTCAAGTTATAACATATTTTCGTTCAAATTCTTCCTTAGTGTTCAAAACTGCCCAGATTGTGTCTTTAAGGCAGTTTTGAGTCTTTAGGTACTGTTTTGAGTCTTTTGGTTTGTTTTAGTGTTTAAAGTATAGTTTTGCATTCTTTGAGTCTAGTTTAGTGTTTTAAACTTTGTTTTTACGTTTTCAAGTCAGTTTCCAAGTGATTTAGCAATCCCTCCTAATCCCCGGCCTAGAACGATCCCTACTTACATACTTTACTACATTTGATAAAAATAGTGTTTAATTTGTGTGCTTATATATTTCGCAACAAATTTTTGGCGCCGTTGCCGGGGATTAGCAACTTTGCTAATCCCTTGTTGTTTCTTTTTATTTATTTTTTTTGTGTGTTTTTATTTTAGTTTGCTGATTGGGTTTATTTCTTATTTTCAGGTACTAGTTTATGACTCGTAGTTCTCAACATATTAGTGCAAACATCTCGGAGTTTGACGGCGATTTTGAAAGAACTTTGAGAAGAAAGAAGAGGCATCCAGAACCTAGTGAACCTAGTTCAAGTTCAGAGGCCGAATCTGAATTTGAAGAAAAAGAAGCCATGGACAACCGAACACTCAAGGAGCTCGCCGCTTCGGGATTAGATAATGCCGCACCTTTGTGTATCCAATATCCCACGGCTGCGCAAGGTAAGACCGAAGAGTTCGAGTTAAAGTCAAGTTTGCTCCACCACATTCCAAAATACCATGGGCTGTCCATGGAGGATCCGAACAAGCATTTAAAAGAATTTGAAGTGGTGTGTTCAAGCATGACCCCGGTTAACGTCGACAGAAGTATTTTGAAGATGAAGGCTTTTCCATTCTCTTTAATGGATAAAGCCAAAGATTGGTTGTACGAGTTAGCTCCCGGAACTGTCACATCTTGGGAGAGTATGAAGAGGGCGTTTTTGGAGAAATTTTTCCCAACTTCTCGAATCATTCTCCTACGTAAAAAGATTAGTGGTATTCAGCAAGAGGAAGGTGAGTCTTTTCCCACTTATTATGAACGTTTTAAATCACTTGTTGCTTCTTGTCCACAACATCAGATGAAGGAGGAGTTACTTCTACAATACTTTTACGAGGGGCTCCTACCACTTGAACGTCAAATGCTCGATGCCTCGGCGGGTGGAGCATTGGTGGACAAAACACCCATGGCTGCCAAGATCTTGATCGCTAATCGAGCATTGAACGCTCAACAATACGAAGACGTTGGCCAAAGAGGACCCCCACGGCAACAAGTGCATGAGGTAAGTTCCATATCCGACATTCATTCACAATTAGCTAATCTTACTTCCATTGTGTCTCAGATGGCCGAAGGAATGAGAATGCAAGGGCCAATGGTGTGTGGCGTATGTTCTATCCAAGGACATGCCTCAGAAAAGTGCCCTCAACTCATTGAGAATGATGGATGGGAGAACGCCAACGCAATTGGATTTCAAGGCCACAACCAACCGAGGAACGATCCATATTCAAACACATATAATCCAGGTTGGAGAGACCATCCAAACTTCAAGTGGAGGGAGGCCCAACAACCCCAACAACAAGGAGGCTTTAGGCAACAACCCCCGGGGTTTTTCACCAAGCCATACGCACCCCCACATGTTCCACAACAATCTACCCCAAATGTTTCAGGTACATCTCTAGACAATGATACACTCCTTAAGTTACTAACTAACTTGTCTCAGGGGCAAGAAAATCAAACCAAAGCTATGCAAAGCCAAGACAAAAGGGTGGATCAATTGGAGAAACAAATTGGACAGATTGCAGACTTTGTGAGCAAATTTCGGGACCCAGGCTAACTCCCTAGTTCTACCATTCCAAATCCAAAATGAGGTTTTGAAAGTGCCAAAGCTATCACGCTAAGAAGTGGGAAAGAAGTAGGAACCGAGCCAAAACCATCCCAATCTGCCCCCAAGGAGGACGAGAAGTTGCAAATAGAAGAGGAGGAGCAAGCAAGGGCCACGGCAAGGATTGAGCAATCCTTGCCGCAACCACCCAAGCCATCCAATTCGGCCAATACAGGTAAGAAAGTTCCAATTCCAATTAATTCTAACGTTATTCCTCCAAATGTACCCTTCCCTAGCAGATTTTTGCAAGCCAAGAACGAAGAGGAGGAAAAAGATGTTTTGGAGACGTTTAGGAAGGTGCATGTCAACATCCCACTCCTCGATGCAATAAAGCAAATCCCAAAATACGCTAAGTTCTTGAAGAAGCTTTGTACAACAAGGAAACGGATTCGGGAGAAAGAGATGGTACACGTAAGTGAGAATGTATCTGCAATATTGCAAAGAAAGCTACCACCTAAATGCAAAGATCCAGGTAGTTTCACTATCCCTTGTGTTATTGGCAATGCGAGGTTTGATCATGCTATGCTAGATTTAGGTGCATCCATTAATGTCATGCCATATTCTGTTTATGCATCTATGAATCTAGGAGAGCTTAAAAATGATGGTGTTATTATTCAATTAGCCGATCGATCTAATGCATATCCGAAAGGAGTTTTGGAGGATGTTTTGGTGCAGGTAGACCATTTGATTTTTCCTGCAGATTTCTATGTGCTTGACATGGAAAATTCGGCACACTCTCCATCATCACCACTCTTACTTGGACGACCTTTCATGAAAACAGCTCAAACCAAGATTGATGTGGCCAAGGGAGCAGTCACTATGGCGTTTGGTGGTGATATGATTAATTTCAAAGTTTCTGAATCTATTGAGAATACTAATGATGTTCGTTCTTGTTTTGCCATTGATGTGACTGAAAGTAACAGGCAGGAATGTTCAACAATAATCAAAAGGGATGTTTCTCGCACCACAATCAAGGAGGGACTTGGATTAAAGCACAAGGAGCACGTCCCAACCTCCAAATCACCAAATCTGGCCGAGAATACTCATTGTGCATTTGTTCAATGTGCTGCCACTTCAGTGCAGCACATGGGTAAGCCATCTTCTCCACTTTCAATTCCCATTTCGAATAATAGGTTGTTACCTTGTTTGGTGCAGATACCTAGGTGCATTCAAAGTGGTGGGAGAGTTGATTTAGGGAAGCAAAGCACAAAAATCAGGAATGATCATTATCTCCTTCCATTCAAAGATTTAAAGGATGAAGTGGTTCGTAGGGCAGGTTGGAGAGGAAGCATCCTTGGATGTCGTGGGCCCTAATGAGGAGTGAATGAGGTCTTCGTCCGGCTGTACGACGTTAAAGCAAGCGCTACTTGGGAGGCAGCCCATGTATTCAAATAAGGAAGATCTTTGAATCGCTTCACAATCAGTTTTGCGTTTCTAAAAACCTTCCCTTTTACTGCGTTTATTTTGCCTTATTTTTCATTTTTATTTGTTGCTTGTTTGATTGTTTTTGGTGTGGATTTTTGTTTGAAACATTGATAGGTAAACAAAGTGCTTTTACATTGACTTTAGTAGAGAAGGAACATTTGGTAGAAAAATTAAAAGATGTGCATACAAACAAGAATGAGTCTTCAGTGGTCAGGAGGTGCCTCAACATTCGACGGAGCTCCAGAAAGACGAAGCACCAGAGATTGATTATCCGGAGCCTCAACACTTGGTGAAGCGCCAGAGGATGAAGGCAGAAGTTGCCTCTGGAGTAACGCCACAAACCTCTGATGATCAGTCTGAATCCGCACTTCAGACTCCTGCAGCTGATCAAGCTTCCTCTTCATGCTTGTTGAGTAATTAGTTGCGAGCATGTGCAACTCCTTATTCTCATGCCTAAGCACTCTGACCTCTTGCCGAAGACTAGCCACTTCAGCCATCAACGACTCAACCTGACGAGTTCGAGCAAGAAGACGCTGGCCCATGTTTGATACTGAGCCTGCACATCGGACGCTGTAGGCCAGAGAGTCCTGAACAGCCAGTTCGTCGGACCGCCTGGAAAGTATCCTAGTGTCTCTAGGAGTGAGAAGATTTCTAGCCACCACCGAGGCGGTTGTATCATTCATCATCATGGAATCCCCAACTGTAAGAGGACCATTTGGGGATACGAATGACGGCTGCCAAATGTTGGTTGGAGAAGATATGTCACTATCTTCCCCGACATTCAAGTTAAGGTGACGGTTAGAAGGGCAAGACATATTCGAAGGTGTGAAGAAAAATAAGAGGTCGGATAAATCAAGTTCTTTGAAGTGCAGGTAGGGAGCTTTTACAGGCGAAAAATTCAAGTGTGCTTTCGAAGGTGATGCGTGCCTCTTTTTAAAAATCAGCACTCGACGGAGCTTCAGAAATTGAAGAGACGAGTTCAGAGATCGAAGAGACGTCTGCTTTCTCAAAAGATGGGCTGCTCAGAAACCAAGCGCCGATTCCAGATACCGAAGAGGCGCCAGTCACGGGCAGTTTGTCGAAGCGCCGATTCCAACCATCTGCTTTTCCAGACGTGTCAACATCTGTCACATGCAGCGTCAGCTTGAGGAAATCACGGGCAGTTTGTCGACGCGTGGATTCCAGATATCGAAGAGGCGTCAGTCTTTTTCAACCTCGTCAGCACCTCAGCTTTGAGGAAATCACGGGCAGTTTGTCGAAGCGCCGATTCCAACCATCTGCTTTTCCAGACATGTCAACATCTGTCACATGCAGCGTCAGCTTGAGGAAATCACGGGCAGTTTGTCGACGCACGGATTCCAGATATCGAAGAGGCGCCAATCTTTTTCAGCCTCGTCAGCATCTGTCACATGCACACTCAACCTTGCAGAAATTACGAGCAATCTGTCGAAGATTTCTGGTGAAGTAGAAAGCACGTGAAGTTTACTATTCAATCATCCAACAGGTGCCGACAAGAGTGAAAGATTAGTACCGGTTATTAATTCCTATAAATGTCGTCCTTCACCCTCCATAGCAAGGCAGACATACATAATCCTTCTTCATCTCCGAAAATGCATTCCCAGCGAAGCCTCTCGAGTTACTCTGTGTTTCTCATCCCTTGGGGTACCTCTGCAAACAAGTCATCAAGAGCAAAAGTATTTCATATCATGAAGGTTGAAAGCAAGAGTATCTCATATCATGCTTTCTCCCCGTCCTTTTCCTTGTTTTTGTGACAAGGAGAAAACGAGCAATCAGCCAGCACTTGGTGTCAATCTTCCGATCTAAGAACCGACTGCCTGGAACTCCTTCCTGATTGCTTACCTAGCATTGCTCTCGAGTGCTCATCTTCAACTGCTGATGTACTTCCGAAGAAGATGCCACATCTGCCTGGAGAACAGATAAGGCAAGTGAAAATGATAGCTTGAAGCATGTGGAGACAACGTGCTGATTCATCATCAAGATCAAGTCTCATTTTCCTTGCTAAGAAGTTCCCCAGCCCAGTTCAAGAATACACTTGTGGAAAGATACTTCTTCAAAAGCAAAAGTATCTCATATCATCAGAGTCAAAGGCAAAGATATCTCATGGCATGCTTTTCCTTTACCCTTGCTCTTGCCTGCGAGACAAGGAGAAAGAAAGCAATCGGTCGGCACTTGGACAGATTGAACAAAGAAACAGACCATCACCTCTACCTCGTGCCTACCTGCCGTGCAGAAGAAACAAGCAGAGAAGAATGCAGCCTGTAGACTCAATCAACCAGGCAGAAGGAGTCCGAGTTGAAACCAAGAGCTCGAGAAGCTTCAACAACATATGGACGCATCAGTCGCCAAAGAGAACAGCCTCGCCGTACAAGGCCATCAAATCACCACCACCAATCAAGTCTCATTTTCCTTGCTAAGAAGTTCCCTAGGCCAGTTCGAGTTCAAAGCTGTGGAAAGTCAACAAGATCATCTCTCCATAACCAGATTTGCGTTCTTAAACTCTACTCTGTCTGGTTTTTACTTTGCCATACTTGTCATGTTTATTCGTTAATTGTTTGTTTGCTTGTTTTTGTGTGAGTTTATGCTTAAAACATTGAGGACAATGTTTGATTTAAGTGTGGGGGGGTAACCAAGTTGTTTTGCATGAAATTCGTAAGAGTTGTTTTGCATGAAATTCGTAGGATTTTATCACCCATAATTTCAAGTGTTGTTCCTTGCTGTTTTTAAGTGTTTTAAGCTGTTTTGGTGTGTTTTAGTGTGTTTTGTTTTAAAAATCCTAAAATCTCATAAAAATTTGAAAAATTGTTTTGAAAAAGCCAAAAAGAGTTGTTTTTGTGTGTTTGTTTGTGTCTTAGGGTACCTTCCAACACAATGATGAGAATTTGGTTTGTAATTGCATGACTGTTAAAGAGAGTGATTAACATGGATGAAAGTTTGATTTACTCTTTGTTTATGCTTGGTTATGGTTATAACTTATGAATTCACATGTAATCATAAAGGAAAAATTAGTTTTTGTAACATGCTTGAAGGAAGGAACTCAAACAAATGCTACAACCTTGTGAGACTTGAGCCTAAACGTTTATTTGGAGAGTTAAAATCTTTGCATTATTGTTTTCTAAAGTCGTTGCATGATCTCATTATTCTTTGCTTGGTTACTACTTAGAAGGCGTTTCATCATTTAGTTCCAAATGCTAGAACTCATGCCCATTTCATTCAAAGCATGCTATTGATTTGCATAACACATATTCAAGATGAAGTTGTGTAGTGAGCACCACCAAAGCCAAATTGCCGTGTATCCTATTTCATTATATGTTTAAGTTAACCCCATTGAGCCTTGTTAGCCTATTTTCTTTGTTAACCACATTATCCTCACCTAGCCTAGATTAGGACCATCCATACCCTTGTTCTTAAAGCATAGTAAAGCATGATTCAAATTGAATTCCTGTTGAGTAATGTTTGGCAGAAAACAAGTGTGGGGGAAGTGTTTCTCATGTGAGTTAGTGTGCCATAGGCACGGGTAGAAAGAAAAGAAAAGAAAAATTCGTGAAAAGAAAGAAAGAAAAAAAGAAAGAAAGAAAAAAAGAAAAGTGTGAAAAGTATGAAAAACAGAGTTCTAAAGTATTGTTTGTTGAAGGAAGGGTCCAAAAAGTTGAATTTGACCCTAAGTGTTGCTCAATTCTTCCCTTTGTGTTAAAAGTTGATTTCTGCATTATAAAGTGAATTCTAAGTTTCGATTTCATTACTTTGCTTGCTATTGCCTTAGGAAACGTTTGTCATCCCTATCTTTCCTTTGTTAACCATTACCCTAAGCCCGTTACAACCCTTGACTTCTATCTTGAGTGTTATGTGTTTCAATTTGTGGAGTTTGAATTTGGTATGAGCATATGGTGTCACTGGTTCTCGCATCTAAGTAGTAGCATTCCATTCATGAGATCATATCTGAACATGCTTATTAACTCCAGAAATTGCGTTCTTTGTGATACATATATGTGAGTGTTCGTTTTCATATCTACATCAATCTTCTCACATATGACTAGTATAGGGTGTGTAGTTAGAAAATCTGAGTGAAAATTGAGTGCATACTTTGTAAGGAATTGAGTAAATTCTCTAAGGCATGTTACTACATCAAAAACATTGTTTTAATCGATGAATTGTGAACAAGTAAATGGTGACTATGATTAAGTATGTGCTTAAGTGTAAGATGATTCAAATCTGTGGGGGATAATGATTTTTAACATGTCATGTGCATTGCAAATCCCTGAGGCAAACGTTGGAAGGTTTAGGCTGTGTTTTATTTATTTTGTTTCGTTTTATTTCTTTGTTTTGCTCGAGGACTAGCAAAAGCTAAGTGTGGGGGAATTTGATAGGAGCATATTTATGCGACTTAATTGGCTTGTTCTCGTGCGTTTACGTTGTGTTTCCTTAGTTATTTTAGTGTTTTAAGTCATTTTCGTTTGTTTGTAGGTCTTAATAACAACCTTGGCAAGAAAAGTGCATTTTGGTGCATGTTGGATCAATATTGGGCTCAAATGGATTGCATGCATGAGGATGGACGTTTTGGGCATATGTGTGTGCAAGTGTGTGTGTGTAATTGCAAGGATAAACAATGACAACTCATACACATGCAAACTCAAGGCAAGAGAGGGAGAAAACACATGCAAAGAAGCACACATGCAAAAAGAAAGCATGGCAGCACACACATGGGAAAGAAAGGCACGGCATGGGCAGGAAATAAGTTGAATTGTGGCTGAAATAATGAAGAGCATGTGTGTGTGCAAGTGTGACAGCTTGTACATGTGGAAATGATGACTAGATGGCAGCACACACACATGGGAATGCAAGGAAACACACGGCATGGACAGCCAACAAATTCGTCAAAACTGCCTGTGCAGATTAGCTGACTTTGGAAGCATGTTACAAACCGCTCCAAATGAATGAGAGAATGATGAACCTTATATGTTTGGAAAGCTACGGATGTCTAGTTTCTGGAGCAATTTACAGATTGTTAATATCATTTTTCTAGAAGAAGTTATGGGCATTTTAACACTGAAAGGTTCAGAAACGGGCTAAGCAGATTTGGCTAATAAAATGAGAAAGTAAAGGCACTTGTTTTGTGTTTTGCTTTGTCATCAACACTCAGTAGCAAATGGGGTTATGATTACACTCATTTGTCTTTGGAGCAAGTGGAAATGCACAGCTAGAAGAGAAGGCACAACACATGCAAAGGAAAGGAGAAACATGGGCTGAAAATAGGTGGATTGGTGGTTGAAATGATGAAGCATGTGTGTGTAAATGTAAAGGGGAAACAATGACAACTCACACCCACACAAGCTGCACATGCAAAGGAAATGGAGTGGTCCTCTCTCAAGCCTATAAATACCACCTCCCATACACATGAAAAATACTCCCTTTGATCTCAGAAATTCGTCCAGCCACATTCCACACCATTCTACACTTCCAAATCACCATTCTCTCTAATTTCAGCCAAAAACCACCCCTAGCCACACCACCCATCAATCCTAAACCTTTCCATACCATTCCCCATCCATTCTACACCATAAAAACCACCCAAAACCGTCCAAAACCTCTAGTGCCGCTGCTTGCAAGGAAGGAAAGAGAAGGAACATCTTGTGTCGTGCCTATGCCCAAGCCTTGGGAGTGTTGGAGCGTTTCTAGGTGTTTTCTATCTTTGATTTCAATGTTTAAATTAAGTTATCTTTATGTAATTGCAAGTATGAGGAACTAAACCCGGGCTAGGGGGGATTCAAAACCATGTTTATGCTTGCTATATGATTTGATTACTTCCAATTGCGTTTCATGAATTGTGAATTTAATTTACTTATCTCTATGAATTAAAACTAATTTATGTATGTTGGTTGAGAGTGCACGCTTAATTTTCATGCATAAGTTTGATGCTAGGATATAAGGAAGTTTCACCTAATCGTTATGAACTTATATTCATAAGTAGTAAAGGTTGTTGATCACAATCGTGTTAAGTAAATTCTTGGCATAAGTTTCATGCAATTCATAGTAACGAGTGCCTCGTCAATGCTTATGTTTTTCATAGAACTTAATGATTCTTGCTTGTATCTCTATTATGCAATTCATGTAGGGAACTTGTAGGGAATGTTTTGGGTTGTCGTATGCAATCATCCAACCCAATAACTTGTGGAAAAACTGAGGGTTAATTAGTGCAATTCACGGTTAATTTGGGGCGTTGAGTATTCATAGTTTATCGAAAAGCAATTGGAAATCATTTTGTATGCAAGTATAACATGTGTGGAGAAGAACCCCTTAGCTAGCTTCTCATCCATTTAATTTGATCAATCTCGTTTTAAAACCTATTTTGTTTTACAAAGTTCTTGTTTTGTTTTCAAATTCGTCTAAAATCAATCCCCCTTTATTTTGTTGAGCCATATTAGTTAGAAATCAATTTAGTTTGTGTTTTTAAGTGTCTTGAGTCAAGTTATAACATATTTTCGTTCAAATTCTTCCTTAGTGTTCAAAACTGCCCAGATTGTGTCTTTAAGGCAGTTTTGAGTCTTTAGGTACTGTTTTGAGTCTTTTGGTTTGTTTTAGTGTTTAAAGTATAGTTTTGCATTCTTTGAGTCTAGTTTAGTGTTTTAAACTTTGTTTTTACGTTTTCAAGTCAGTTTCCAAGTGATTTAGCAATCCCTCCTAATCCCCGGCCTAGAACGATCCCTACTTACATACTTTACTACATTTGATAAAAAGAGGGTTTAATTTGTGTGCTTATATATTTCGCATCATAAGACTACTCCTAAACTTTGTTCTTATATAAATTTGTTTTTGATGCATCTTATATAAACCTATGCATCTTGAAGGGGATTTATGTGACTATTGCTTTGATATTATTTGATAACATGCTTCCGTTGCTTTCGTATATAAATTTTGAATTGTATATGCATGCTAGTCACTAGAAATCCCTTATGAATCTCATAGATTTCCCTTCAAGTGGTATCAAAGCCAAAGGTTTATATTTGATGTGTCCTTTTGGATTTTATGCATATGGGTTTTAATTAATGTTTGACATATTATTTCTTCATTCAAAGTATGTTTATCTTTTGTTTTTCAAATGTTGAAAAATGTGAATCAATAGTTGAGAAAGATATGTATGCAAAAAGTGTTTTGTATGCATGAATGAAGAATGAGTTTAGAACAAATTTTGGGGTTTTGACTCTTAGGGAGGGCACGGCAAAAAGAAGTTTTTGGCTATGTGTTTGTGTTTTTATTTTGAATCACACACACACACTTTAAAGCTAGAAAGTAGAAACCTTGTCACTTTTGTTTTTGGGTTTGAAAAATCACCAAGAATATACAAATCTTGAAAATGTGTTCATGGTTTTGTTCTTGGTGTTCATGGTTTGGTTTTTGGTGAAAATGGTTTTATTTGGTTTTCATGCATTGTTTTGTGGTTTTGGATGATGAACATACCATCCATAGCCATATCAAAAATTTATAAAATCCTAGACTTGACTAGGAGATTTCCATCACCCTTTTCACTAAAGTCTTTAAAGCCAAAACCAAGTGACAAGTAAAATTTAATTTTTCTACTTTAACTTGGTTTAATGCATTATGGGTGAGACTTCCCATCCTCCCCTTAATGTGGCCGGCCTCACCTAGTGGATTACCCACTTGTGGGGTTTTTTGTAATTTGGAAAAAGATATTTTTACTTTTGAGTATTTACGGTTTGACCCCTAACTTTCATATTTGCATTTAGGCCCCTGCTAACTAGAAAGTTAAAATATTTGATTTTAATTTTGTTAGTTGTTTAAACTCATAACACTATTATGCCCATATGCACTAAATCTAAATGTTTATGTTGCATTCCATATGATTATTTAATGTGATTAAGTAGTTAGAAAAATGGGTGACTATGGACTTATGCCTTAAACGATAATTGAGCTATGAGATAAGGCGCTAAATTCAAATTGTTTGAACCTTGGGAATGTGTTTTAATTACTGTTTCAATTGGACCTTGTCACGTTGGAAATTAATCTATCTCTCCCTCTTAGTATATGTAATTTGTAGGAATTTGTACAAATCGGTTTGTAATTCTTATTACTTCTTAATCTCTTTTAGTTAGTTGATTCCCTCTAGTGCTAGACTAGAGTTTCTTTAACTATTGGTAAGGAGACATAACTAAAAGAGGGTTTTGACATGAGATTAAAGATTAAATGGGTCCAACGCCCTAATTAGCAATGAATGATTGTCTTTCATTTCTAATGGCTCAATGAAAATGTTTTAATTGGATTGAAAAGCACGTAATTAAATTGACACAACCTCCCCGAGTTCTTATTCAACAATGTTGGCTCATTGTTGCAATAACCCAATAAGTCCATGGTCATCCAAGAGCCTAAGATAACTATAAAGTCCAATTTCAAAGGAATGCAAAAACCTTAGTAGTAGTAGTTACTTCCAATATTTGAAAAATTCTTTTTTGATATTGATTTGTTTTTCTTAAAACAAATAGTGGGAGTATCATATGCTACTAAACTATAATGAATACAATTAGTAGTTATATATATCTCCAATATTTTGAAAAATGTTTTGATATTGATTTGTTTTATGAAAACGAATCGTGGGGATATCATATGGTACTAATTTCATTAACTTTGGACTAGTAGTTGTAATAGGACTCAATTTATTTAATTGTGATTAAATAAATAAAAATGATGAGACCTTAAAATCCCTCAACCAACATACAATATTAAGTTGAAAGCATAAGAGTGCTTTGAACACTTTTTCGTGGCCTTCCACCATGGTAGGCTCCAATCGTTTATGACTTGTACACCGCCTTCACCCTATCACGGGGGAGTGAAAAGTGCATGCTTATACTCAGGAGGAGTTTATTTAAAACATTTGATGAGGTGAAGGTAGGCAACGAGTGTGGCCAACATCGTACCATCGTGAGGTCATACTTGGACCCCTATCTAAACCGGCATGGTGGGAAAGAACTTAACTAAGAGAAATGGTGCCAACATCGTATCATCGTGAGGCATTGTTTTCTAGAGGCCAAAAAGATGGGTAATCACAAGAGGTTGTTGTGAATGGGTAAGTGTACCCTCTCATTATTATTTTTGCTAGCCGACATTGTATCATCGTGAGGTGGGCTTGGTAATAGTGAGCCTCCCATAACCTGGTAGGAGCTTTCTTTGAAAATCTCCCGGATTCCATCTTGAGGGATATGGAATTTGCCAAAAATGGTGGGTGGTGTCATTCGGTTTAAAGACCCGAATCGTTTGACTTAATCGACAATCAAACTAATTATTTTATTGTTTATGTATTTAGATATGGTTGGAAGCACACTCGCGAAAATACTCGACAAACATTGCCTAGAAGGGCACAATTTCCCATCATGGTATCGTAATGTCAAGATTCTCCTAACATTGGAGAAGATTGTTTACGTGCTAGACAAGGCTCCACCTCACATACCTCTCGGCCCTGAGGCCACTGAGGATGAACGTGCTAAGTATGACAAGCACGTTGAGGATGACACACAAGCCAAGTGCTATCTGTTGGCTTCCATGAATGAGGAGCTACAGAGACAGCACGAGGGCATGGACAGTGCACCTTCCATAATACTCCATCTTACGGAGTTATATGGTGAAGGGACGCGCAACCGTCGCTTTAGCACTATCAGTGAACTTGTGAAGACCAAGATGGTCAAAGGGGCTCCAGTGCATCAACATGTACTGAAGATGATAGGACTCATTGAACAATTGGAGAACCTAGGTACTCCACTTAACGGGGAATTGGCCCAGGACTTCATATTGGCTTCTCTTTCTGATTCATTCTCGCAGTTCGTAATGAACTACAATATGAATAAGATGGATAGTACTCTCTCTGAGTTACTAAACATGTTAGTAACTGCCGAGAAGACTATGAAGAAAGAGAACGTTGTAGGGACTGCTGCAGTAGCCTACAACAAGTCATCCTCTTCCAAGGCTAAGCCTCAAGGCAAAGGCAAGGGGAAGGAGAAGAAGTTACCCACTCCTAAGCCGAAAGGAGGAGTGAAGAAAAAGAAGGCAATTGAGCCTAAGGGGACTTGCCACCACTGTGGAAAGGAGGGGCATTGGAAGAGGAATTGCAGGTTATACCTTGCAACTCTTAAGGACAAGCCACAAGGTATGGTTTATGTTCTTATCTTCAATTCTAATTGTTAGATCTTCTAAATATTTATATTTGATATAAAGGGCTAATCACTTGTATAATTGTATATAGGTGGAGGAGCCAAGTAGAAGAGGAACAAGCAAGGAAAAAGTGTGGAGAAGAGTTCGGCCACCATGTTTTTTTTTTGCTTACTACTTAGGAAGTTTGTTAGGCATTTAAAGATAGTCTTTAAACTTTCTTATTTTGTTAAGAACTTTATGTGGCTTCATATGATGGAAGACCACTATTAATGCCTAAATGTATAACGGTATTTAAATTAGTCTCTAAATGTATAGAGCTAATACTTTTTGTATTAAACATTATGAATGTTTGAATTAATGTAATGTGATGAATGCCTTCTAATATATTATTTCCTTAAAGTAGTGTTATGAATTGAATATTGTCTTGTTGTATCCTAGTTGAGATACAAGATTTATATCACTTATTGTAATATGATAACCAAACTTTAGACTTATCAATTATGGATAGATCTCACATGTTGGACATAGAAGGATACAATGAATCTTTAGATTTGGTTCCAATTGTCTACCTATGAGTTCTATATGAATTGACAAAGGTCTAGAGATTCCTTTCTTGAAGAAAAGGAAGATCACATTATAATGATATAAGTAATAAGAAAAACGTTTCTTATATGGTTATCACTTAAACCACAATAATCAAGATCACTCTTGACTCAATTAGTAGTTTTGAACAACTAATTGGGCATTCTTAAAATTGTTTTAAAAATGTCAATTGTGTTAGTGATTAAACCAAGAAAGAAGTGTCTAAATCTATAAAATGTTTAAAGACTTTAGTCACTTAATAACGAGACATTAACTTAGTGAAGATTGAAACAAACGAGCTTGAAAGGTTTTAAAGCTACTACACAATGTTCTCTACCCGAATACTCTACGTTTATACATTTTGAATGTATGAAAAGATTTCTCATTAAAGTCATGAGAAATAGTGGGAGGTGTGAAAATGGATATAAACTTGAATATGATTGGTTTATAGTTGTCTAAAGAATAATAGTACTTGACTATTATTAAGAGTTTGTAATTTTAATTGTTAAAAGACTCAAGCTCTTCAAACGTTCAAATTCTATGTTGTGTAACATTCTAAAGAATAGTCTTTGAATGTTGGTTTCGTCAACCTAGCATAAAATGGTTATATGTTGCGAGTTGTCCATTATTCTCTCTTATGAGAACAAGCTAATAACAAAGCATATGGACAAGTTGATGAAACAAAAGGGAATAGTTTCAAAAATGAGTTGTTGATAGTCTCAAAATAGTTGAGACATCATCAATAAGCTAATGAATCTTAATGATTGTCAATAGATCCAAGACAAGTTAGTGGGAGCAATATGCATTCAAATCAAGAAAATATAAGTGTTAAATTTTTGAATGAATGCTAAGTTACAAGAAGGCCAGTGGGAGTGATGTCATAATTTGAGCAACAAGATATGAATGAAGTCTATTTGATAGACTTGATAAAACATAGATGTTACTCGAAAAATGACAAAACATGACACGGTCAATTTTGAAGTATAGACTTGAAATTGGACTTATTGATATAGCAAGGCTATCTCAAGGATATTAAATAGGGAAATTAAATCTCAAATGTTGAAGATTTAAGAAAGCATTTTACTATATGATAGAAAATCACTTTCGTAACCCTTATAATGAATGTGTCACAAAATCACAAAAGGGACACATGTATGGACTTGTGAGTAGATATCCAAAAGTGAAGAACCACAGGGGTTGTCACTTTAAGATATTACTATATCCCAGGATCAGAATCGTAGCAACTGATAGAGTATTATTGCCTTTAAGAAAGGAACATCAGAGTGGGACTCTGGAAGCGTGCATTCACTTAGGTTATAAACCAAAGTGAAAATTAGCCATTTGACCAAATGGAACTTCATAATGGATGAAGTACTAATCATATGAATGTATTGTAAGTATTGTACTACAATGGTCTCAAGGTTGGAGCAAAGTTTGTATAAAGTATACAAACGAAATATATGACGATATATTGTTTTAGAAACTGCTTCAAAAGGTGTTTTGAATGGAAGGGGTTCTTTTAGAACCAATGAATGAATCCAAACCATAAGGTCGTTAGTAGGACACTACGACGTAATGGGGCGATAGCTCAAGCTATGGAATCAAGGTCTCATCAAAGTATTCGAACACAAGAAAGAGACATCATCAAATGTTTTGGAAACATTTGATAAGTAAATCCCCTTTTAATAAAAAGGATTAATACATAACCAAGTTAACCTACGAGCATAAAGCACTCTCAACTAGCATGTATAAGATACACTAGTGATTGACTTTAGTGCAAGTGGGAGATTGTTGGAAATATGCCCTGAAAGTCAATCTTTGGAAGAAACCTTTCAGGACAATGAATGGATGTATAGATGATTCTTATACATCAAATGGCAAAGATACTAATTAGGACTATCTCTATAAACGATATATGTCCTAAATAGTGAATCCATGGACAATGGATTGATTGAAGAAGTAATCTAATGATGTTAGACTACAGAGACCTTCTTCACATAACCATCATGTCCAAAAGGTTCCTGGTCATAGGATTGTCGGAGGGATACTGACAATGCATAGACTGGTACATACTATGTCTGCTTCAATTAGAAGGATGGAGAGTCTCATCCCATTCGTGTAGTGACACTAAGATAAGTATGTAGGTGCTCATTAAGGGAATGAGTTCACTGAACACAATCGAACGAGAGTACTTGCATGGAGGTCTACTCACATGTCAAGCAAGTAACTCTAATGGTTGGAATAATGTAAGTAGTCTTTTGACCTGAGGCATCATCGTTGTCTTGTGGTTAAGTACTTGATCTTTGATTATGTCAAAGTCACTCCATTCGAGGGTGTCCACGGCATAGTTGGGGTTAAGCCATTTAGTCATGAAGGCAAGTGAATGCGCAACAAGGAATCTCTAATCCTCGTTAAGAGAGGATGAATACTCTAAGATATGATTCGGGAATCTTCGACCCAAGTATCGAGCGTAATAAAGGAAAACGTTCCTATACGACTCAATAGAATCATATAAGAAGGAATAATCACATTAGGGGTTTGACATAATATATCCATACCCTAGTAATGTGATTGAGAGTATTGTTTTAGAGAAGGATCGAATTACATTGTAATTCCAACTGAATAGGTTCTCCGAACAACTTCTACATTAGCTTGGGTAGCCATGATATATGGTTAGATGTCACTCATGGCTTGTGAGTTCTTCTAGATGATTAAATGTAGTGGTCAAAGAAGAAGGTGAATGAAAAGTAAGTTTTAATTCACTAAGTGATTGGATTAGAAATAATCAATTGGATTGGTGCCAATCACCTCACTGCCTTGCTAATTAGAACCTAAAACGATTGTTCACCAATACACTATTGTAGTGAGTAATTTATGGATGATGGAAATAATTAATTGGATTAATTAGGTGTTGTGATTAATTAGAAAGTCTAAAGAAATCATAAAAGAGATATAAGATCGTTTTGGGCTTAAAGAAACGTTCGGGTTTAATTGGGCCTATTGGGCCTAAACCCATTGGGCTTTTATTCAAGCATTGGATGACTTGAAATAAATAAAAGCCCAAAGCCCAAACCAAACACCTAGGGCCGGCCAAAGAAGAGGGAAAGAGAAAGTCAAATTGTTGACTTGTTTCTTTATGTTATAAAAGGAACTTTATAGAGATATTTTTCATTAGGGTTTTTGGGTGTTCAAAACAACAAAAGAGAAAAAGAAAATAACTCTCTCTTCAACACCAAAGGCCGGCCACCATTGGGGGTTTTTAGCTAATCATCTATTCACCCCTTTGGTTATTCCTTCATCCTTCTCACTACACTAGTGGGTGAGGATCTTTAGAGGTCTTCAACTTTGGAGACTTGAAGAGAACCTAGGAGCACTCATTCTAACAAAGTGGAGGAGGCAAGGAAGGAGGCTAGGCTCAAGGATTTCAAGGAGCAAAGGGCTTGGAGGTGGTCCATCCTTGGTCTAAGATCTAGATCAAAAGGTATAAGACTACTCCTAAACTTTGTTCTTATATAAATTTGTTTTTGATGCATCTTACATAAACCTATGCATCTTGAAGGGGATTTATGTGACTATTGCTTTGATATTATTTGATAACATGTTTCCGTTGCTTTCGTATATAAATTTTGAATTGTATATGCATGCTAGTCATTAGAAATCCCTTATGAATCTCATAGATTTCCCTTCATCCATCTATGACCAACTTGTAATTTATGTTTCAGAGGTGTCACAACTCAATAGGATTAGTCACTACCTTGCAACCCTTTGGGTTTTAAGCATCGTTATATTCTAAACAGTTAACACTACCACATCATCTCTACTATAGACACAATCAATTAGATTACAATAATCCAATCATTCATTAACAAAGAACAATGTTTTGTCAAACAAAACATTCATCCATCTCTTATAATGGCGGAATTAAGTTCCTTTATTCAAATTGAAATTTAAAAACAATCTTTGTTTTCCATTTTCTTTGGTAGTTCTTATGAGGAAGTAAGTACTATCTGCTTTTGCAGAGATCTATATTTGATTCACGTTCCGAATGTGAAGTACTTTCTCTTCTTTCATTAATCTTCTACTTCTTATTAGCCACACTTTTACAACGATTGTAAAACATAGTTACTAATACGGAATCAAACATTCAAGTAGAAGAACCAACTGTTTTGATGACACACCCCAACCCAGAAAGTCCACTGAATGTGAATAAATTTAAACCTAAAAGTGCCTAAACAAAAGAGTGTGCGGGTGAGCGGGATTAAACCCATTTCACACGTGATGGTAGAGCATAAGAATAGTACAGTAATTAGGGTAAGGGTTATACCACATAAATTTACCTGCGCGTCCTGTAGAATCATTTTAGTATTCTACCACAATACTATATAAATAAGCAGGTAAAATGCGCATGAATATGCCATAGCCATTTTATAATTCCAATCACAAAGCAACATTTACCAAACTAACTAAAATTATGGCATAATAGGTGTAAATCCATTTAAATGCATTTGTTGAAATTGTAATTCATATATATATATATATATATATATAAGTAAACTACCTACTCACCTGGAGTCCGCGCTACAACTCCTTAGCACGAATATCCAGGAGTCACGAACGATCGGCGCCTAGAACAATTATCAAATCACAACTCAGAATTCTTATCAATAGAACTTGCAACTCATGTAAAACAGATCCCCAAGGACGTTCTAAAATGATTTGAAACTCATTGACCAAAAGTTAACTGTCGGTCAAAGGTCAACAGTAGGGTCCACAACTCTATGTAATTCGATCTAGAAGATCCGTACATCAGATTTTCGATCCGTAACTTCCAAAGATGCACGTTAAGCTTCTAGAACAACATCCTAAAGTTTCAGAACGATCCAACGGTCGGATCTCCACCAATTGCTAAAATTAAGTGGTGGCCAATGTTTTATTTTATGAACTCACAAATCTGATTCAGAAAGATCCGTATGTTGGATTCCTAATCCATAAGTTCCTATGGTCCTCAAATATTACTTACTATAAGGTACTAAGGTTTGGTGATGATCCAACGGTCGGATCGTCAATTCATGTAAGGACCCCATGACGGCCAACTAGGTGCTCAACTACGAAACTACATTAAAACATCATAATTTCACTAAACGAATGTCAAATATGGAATCGGGGCTTCAAAATTAGCCTAAGATGGTCAAGTGGGGTCTCAGCCCACATGCCGCCGCGCTTGGTGGTCGACCGCCACGGTTCGCTAAAAAATTCCACTATTTCTAAAAATTCTCAAATTGCACAAAAATGAAGATCTCAAAGAGGGGAAAAACTTTCATACCTGCCACGAAGTCCAAAAGTGGACGGAAGATGGTCAATTTTGCCCACAAAGCTAGTGGGTGACTAAAGCTTCCCGGCGTCGATTCGTCGTCTACAATAGTCTAACGGGATCAAGGTTGGTCGGGATTTTCTCTTGGGATGATGGGGTACAAAGCCCAAGTGGTGGCATCGGCCATCGCTTTGTCGATTCACCGAAAATTTGAAAAGAGTGGCCAGAGCACTATTGATTTTCGTCGACTTTTGTTTCAAACTGCCACATACCGTGGTTAATCAAGGTGGTTCTTGGGTCAGTTTTGTAGAGGGGAATGAGAGCTTTAAGATGGTGGTGGTGGCGTCGAAAAATTCCACTCAAGTTGGCCGGAATAGGCCTTGGAAAATGGGAGGTCGCGGAGGTGTGGGTCGACAGGAAAGAGAAGCTCCAAAGGAGTGGATCCTCTATTCCTTATATGTACATGCCCACCTCCATATAGCATGAAGCCTTTTGTTAGCTCACTAGCTTCGGGTTCCATCAGAACTTCGAAGTTAAGTGAGTTAGGACGAGAGCTGGGAAGTTCTCGTGTGAGTTCCCAGAAATAAAACCATGAGGGCATGGTCGGGGCCCAAAGCGGACAATATCGTGCTACGGTGGAGGTGGGGCCGGGATGTGACATTTGAACTATTCAAGAAAATTTTACAACACCTTTGAAAGGTGTGTTCTTCACATTTGCAAGACATTTCTTGCAAATACCCCTTCCAATGTCCATCTTTTCATAAAGAAAGTTTGTTCTCTTGGAGTTATTTCACCTTCTTCATTTGACTTCTCTATTGACTACAATAGTCATGGTCCCTAAACTCTCACTATCTCTCTTGAAACTTATTTCAATTGTGTTATACACATCAAATAATTTGGAGAGCGTGTGGTTATAGTTCACTATATAATTTACTATAAACTTAGTGAACCATTTGGATAGGGACTCAAAGGTGAAGTCCTTGTCTAGTTTCTGTCTCCTGAAGTGGTTTAACACTTCAACACTTAATGATTCAAAATCATCACAAGTCCATGTTGATGGACTATTTTTGTCATTTAACCATTATGTTCTAAACATGATTACAAACTTTCAAGAGTTGTTCAAGGCAACTCTCATTTCTTCATACAACAATTTGTAATTGAAGAATCATGGCACATAATGTGTCCATGCCCTTGCTTACTTCTCAATTTCCTTGTTCATTTAACGAAGAAACAAGCACTAGTATTTGCGTTGACTAAGGGTTGTTCAAAGCAACTCTTATTTCTTCATACAACGATTTGTAATGGAAGAATTATGACACTAAAAGTGTTGTCCTCTTTATGATAGACTTATCTAACATGTTCTTCCAATATACATTATCAATGGGAAGATTGTGAGGATGAGACTACTTAGGTACATATACAATCCATTATAGACAATCTATGGGATTATAGTACCAAGTCCGGAAACTAAAGCCTTTGGCTTTTCTTTGTCAACTTTTGGATAGCGTTTGCAAATATATCAGTACATAAATACATAAAGAATATAAATTGATTGATTTCAAGCCATTTGATTTGGGTCTTTAAATCAAATGGCACCACCCACTATTTTTCGCAAATTCCATATCCCTCATCGGCATTCGAGAGTTTTTGGAGGAAACTCCTAGTAGGGTATGGGAGGCTTGAAGGATGATTTTGTGAAAACATGTTCATTTAAGCAACATCTATAGCATGCATTTAACAATTAAAAGGCGGAATCATGCTTGTATGCACTTAAAAACAAAACATTACCCATGAAATTCAAAGCCTAGTAGATTGGTGAACCAAGACTCAACTCAAAACAAAGTGAGTTGAAATTTATACCTTTGTAGATTCCTCTTTGCATAAGCAAAGGCTAATCACCCAAAGAGAGGGCCTTCATTCCTTGCTTCTTAAATCTATGGATTTGGATGGAAGAATAGGTTTCTCCAAGTTCCCAAAATAGAGAACCTCTAAGTATCTTCACCAAGGTTAGATTGGAGAAGACATGAGTGACCTTGGAGGAGGAGTATTGCTAGCTAATCCCTCCAAGGGGGCCGGCCTCTTTAGAGAGAAAGGGAGAGACATGTTCTCTTCAATTTTCTCCAAAAGAAACCCCTAATGAATTTAGGCTATAAAGTCCTTTATATAGTCCTTTCAAATAAGTGACCTAAAGAACCAAAAAGCCATTCTCTCTAACATGGCCGGCCATAAGGGTTTAATTGGGCTTTTGGGCCTTTGTGAATTAAGTTGTCATACAACTTAAGTCAATGGGCTTGACGTTCGAAGTCCATTGGGCCTTGAGGCCCAAAACTAACCCTTGGTCTTTTAACGAACTTTATTCGTTTGATTAATTAACATATTAATTAATCCTTGCCATAAATAATTAAACCATTTAATTATTCTTACTCATCTCCATTGTTTCTTCAATCTCCACCTTACACGGTGTACGATCCATTAGGTTCCTTTTAGCGAGGCAGTGGGCGATTAAAACCATTTCAAATAGATTGTGAATTGAAACTTACTTTCAATTCTCCCTTTAGTGATTATACACGTTTAGGGCTTCCACAAACCATGAGTGACACCTAGCAGCATATCATGGTTACCCAAGCTAATCAGAAGAGGTGGAGAACCTATTCAGTTTAGGATTACAAATGCAATACGGTCTTTCTCTAATACAATACTCTTGACCACATTGTTTGGTTTGATAGTTTATTCATGTCTACTATCCAATGTGATTCGTTTACTTATATGATTACCTTGAATGTGATTTGGAACGCCTTCCTAAATATCATTCATACTCTGATCAGACATTTTCAATCATATCATAGAGTATTCTCCCCCAAACGGTTTGAAGGTTAGAGATCCCTTGTTGCGAATTCACTTGCCTCCATGGCTAAGTGGCTTAACCCCAACGATGCCGTGGACACCTGCAGATGGGGTGACTTTGACATAATCAAAGATCAAGGACTTAACCACAAGACAACTGTGATGCCTCAAGTCAAATGACTACTTTGCATTATCCCAACCATGAGTTCTCATGTGACATGAATATGAGAACTCTTCGTTGATCGTGTTCAGTGAACTCATTCTCTATTGAGCACCTACGTACTTGTCTTGATGTCACACACACCAATGACTCGAGACTAGTCACTCTCCCTGAGAGAAGACACAGCACGTACTGATCTTAACGGACTGCCAATGCCCAATTGGCAATCCTATGATCAGGAACGTTTAGGATGTGTCTACGAAAGAATGGTCTCATGAATCTAACTTCTTTAGATTGCATTCTCCCAATCACATATTCCTTGGACTTATCATTTAAGCATATAACATTTATATGAGACGGCTCAAACAATAACCTTTGCCCTTTATATTTAAAGTACGTTAGTTTAACTTGTGAAATGTCCGTAAAGTATCATCATATGATTGGTTTTAGGGCACATTTCCAACAATCTCCCACTTGCATTAGAGCCAATCAGCTTGGTCATCAGTGATGATACCTCTTCTGTAGTCATTTCATAAATGGCTGAGTAGTAGGCCTAGACAATGGATATCTATATGTTATCCATAGAAGCAACCTTGAGAATAACGACGTCACCATTATACATGATTCTCAATCATGTGGTTCAGTCTCTCATTTGAGTTCGGACCTTGATGAGACCTTGATTCCCTGGCTTGAGCTATCGCCCCATTAGTGTCAAACACTTTCTGGTTGGAACCGAATAGAGAGTTCATAAATGAACTTTCCCATCCAAACAACATTGTTGTAAACTTCTATATGGCAATATATTTTGCATTCATAATGGAACACACTAAAGTCATTACTTTAATGTTTCCATCCAAATATCTCTTTTGTCATAATAAAGAGATATCCGTTTATCTCTGCATTCATAATGAAGAAACATCCAATGATGGATTAGATTCATAATCTAATACATTTACGCTTCCATTACGTTACTCTAATTCTTCCTCGATGTTTGAGGAATTTATCCTTTAGTATTTCTTAAATACTTAAGGACTCACTTGACAATTGCCATGGTTCTGATCCTGGGCTTGTACTGATATCGTCTTGTACCTTTCTTGGTACAACTCATATCAATGTTTTTCATACAATATGAAATACATAAATCACCTTTCTGCTTACGCATAAAGGATTCTATTTACGCATTTATTTCTTTGGGAGTCAAAGAGTACGTTCTCTTTGAGAAGAGCAACTTCTTAGTCTCACTAGAGTTGTCCTTTTGATTGAAGTTCATCATCATATGAGAAACTTCTTATCATCTTTTGTCTATAATTAGGTCTTGATATAATCCAATTATATCCTAAAATCTATCAATATAGATTTCGATCCCATGTATATAGACTATGTCTCCCATATACATTCTATCGTTATAGAATGTTTAAAGTCATAACTTTAACGAAGAAGTATTCTTTTCATTTCCAAAATTAATATATCATATATATTTAAATTTTAGGAACATGATTAACTCCCACTAATCTTTTGTAAACCTAGTTAACAAAAGATTCATTTACATCTTTATGGGAAATCAAACGATTTGATCCTTTTCTCATAAGATGCTTATAGCTCCCACTAGCTTGCTAAGATTCATGATGGATGGATCTCTACAACTTACATGTCCTGTGATTTATTGTTTTAGACATATATTATCAAGACTATCTTAATAATGGTTTCGGAAACCCATATATTGTCCAAACATTGAATCACCATTTAGTTGTAGCTAGCAATCTTCGAATTAATTGAAACCAAGACTATCTCAAAGATGGTTTCTTCAAAGTCAACCATTCTCTTTGATTGTAGTCACCTTAAGCTACCAATTAGCTTATGAAGGTTTCATTATTTCGGGTCAAATGGTACTTTACCATTTCCTTGAGTATATATCATATATACACTCAATGTAGTCATAAGGATTTTCATTCTTATTTCTTTCGAATTAAGAGGTGCAACTCTATGACATAGTCATAAAGTTCAAACCATTCAACCGAGACGGTTTATAAATCCTTCTCGACTACCTTGGAGCTTTTGGTATAGGAACTAGATTGTTATATTTGTTGATTACTTTCTTGTCTCTCAAAGAACCCATTCTTTGAGTTCTATCTCTCGTTCATTTGCTCTTTACGCAAATCACATTGTAGGATTACAATGAACTACCCAACAAAACAACATTTGTTAGTTGGTTTATAGAAGTGATATCCAAAAGTTAATTTAAGGATATCCCACAAGATTGTTATCAAACAAATATTGCTTATAAGCACACAACCCCAAATCTTAACATGCTTGAGATTTGTCTTTCTTTCCAACTACATCTTATGGAGTCATGAAAATATTTGGAAGATCTTCTAATTGACAATCATATTGTTTTTAGAAGTATATATCCTATATATGGGTAATAGATAACATCTAACGAACTAAATCTTATTCGAGTTCGTTCTTCTCCTAATGGAGAAATTCATTATCTTATGATGCTATTTTCCTTGATATCTTTCAAGGAAACTTATCTAAAGTGTTACTTTTCCTTGGATCAAATCTAAGGAGGTAAATACTTTAGACGTCTTACTCATCTTTTGTCTTTCTTGAATTCTTTGAAACATTTTACAAAGTATTCGGACTTGTGTCTATTCAAAAAATAAACTATAGTCCAACCGAGAGTGATCTTCGGTGAATGTCATCCAACATGAGTAGTATTATGTTGTGGACAAGTGCCACTAACATCTAAGTGAATTAACCTCAACAACTTTGTGATTCTTTCTTCTTTCCAAAAGAATAAAGATTCGAACATTTCGCCTCTATACAATTTTAACAAGAAGGTATTGGATTCGGATCTAACGATCCAAAGCATCCATCTATGACCAACTCGTAATTTATGTTTTAGAGGTATCACAACTCAGTTGGGATTAGTCACTACCTTACAACCTTTTGGGTTTTAAGCATCATTTTATTCTAAACAGTTAACACTACCATATCATCTCTACTATAGAGACAATCAATTAGATTACTATAATCCAATTATTGATTAATAAAGAACAATGTTTTGTCAAAAAAATCATTCATCCATCTCTACTATAGTGACGGAATTAAGTTCCTTAAAATTGGAATGTAAAGACAATCTTTGGTTTTTCCAATTTCTTTGGTAGTTCATATGAGGAAGTAAGTACTATCTACCTTCGCAGAGATCTATATTTTATTCACGTTCCGAATGTGAAGCACCTTTTCTTCTCTCATATATCTTCTACTTATTATTAGTCACACTTTTACAACGATTGTAAAACATAGTTACTAATACGGAATCAAACATTCAAGTAGAAGAACCAACTGTTTTGAACTATTCAAGAACAATTTACAACACCTTCGAAAGGTGTGTTCTTGACACTTGCAAGACATTTCTTGCAAATACCTCTTCCAATGTCCATCCTTTCATAAAGAAAGTTTGTTCCCTTGGAGTTAATATTATCTTCTTCATTTGACTTCTCCTTTGACTACAATTGTCATGGTCCCTAAACTCCCACTATCTCTCTTGAAACTTATTTCAATTTTGTTATACACATCAAACATTTTTGGAGAGCATGTGGTTATTGTTCACTACATAGTTTACAATAAACTTAGTGAACCATTAGGATAGGGAAACAAAGGTGAAGTCCTTGCCTAGTTTCCGTCTCGTTAAGTGGTTTAACACTTCAACACTCAATGATTCAAAATCATCATAAGTCCATGTTGATGGACTATTTTTGTCAACCAACCATTATGTTCTAAACATAATTACAAACTTTCAAGAGTTGTACAAGGCAACTCTCATTTCTTCATACAACAATTTGTAAGTGAAGAATCATGGCACATAAAGTGTCCATGCCCTTGTGCTTACTTCTCAAGTTCTTTGTTCATGTAACAAAGAAACAAGCACTAAGTCTTTGCATTGACTAAAGGTTGTTCAAAGCAACTCTTATTTCTTCATACAACAATTTGTAAGTGAAGAATTATGACATTAAAAGTGTTGTCCTCTTTATGATAGACTTTTTCTAACATATTCTTCTAATGATACATTATCAATAGGAAGATTGTGAGGATGAGACTACTTAGGTACATTTACAAGCCATTAAAGACAATCTATGGTTTTGTAGTACCAAGTCCGGAAACTAAAGCTTTCGGCTTTTATTTGTCAAGTGTTGGATAGCGTTTGCAAATATATTGGTAAACAAATACATAACGAATATAAATTGATTGATTTTAAGCCATTTGATCCGGGTCTTTAAATCAAATAGTACCACCCACTGTTTTTGGCAAATTCCATATCCCTCATTGGAATTCGAGAGTTTTGGATGAAACTCTTAGTAGGGTATGCGAGGCTCACTATTACCAAGCCCACCTCACTATGATATGATGTTGGCTAGCATTAATAATAATGAGAGAGTACGCTTACTCATTCACAACAACCTCTTGTGATTACCCATCTTTTTGGCCTGTAGAAAACAATGCCTCATGATGATACGATGTTGGCACCATTTCTCTTAGTTAAGTTCTTTCCCACCATGCCGGTTTAGATAGGGGTTCAAGTATGACCTCACGATGATACGATGTTGGCCACACTCGTTGCCTACCTTAACCTCATCAAATGTTTTAAATAAACTCCTCCTGAGTATAAGCATGCACTTTGCACTCCCCCATGATAGGGTGAAGGCGGTGTACAAGTCATAAACGATTGAAGCCTACCATGGTGGAAGGCCACGAAAGAGTGTTCAAAGCACTCTCACGCTTATCAAACTTAATAATGGTTTGGTTTGAGGGTTTTAGGTCTCATCACATATAAATATTCATTTTAATCTTTATTAAAACAATTTTGGTCCTATTACAACTATTGGTCCATTTGATTGTTTTTAGTTGTATATAATACTCCCACTATGCTTATAAAACGGTTTTTAAAGCAAGAGTATATGATACTACTAACATAACCTTTTGCATTCATTTGATGGACTATATAGTTGCCTTAGGGCCTTAGGATGACTATGAACCTTTGATTAGATTCAACACGAGCCTAGTGTTGAATCTCGGTCTAGGGATGGAGATTGATTTTAGTTACGCGTTTAATCACATTAAGGCGTGTTGTCTTAGGGGCGTTGGACCCAACTACTTCATTTTCATGCATATCATATAAAGCAAGAAATAAGTACTTCAAAGTAAAGGTGAGCTTATGCTCATTACAACATTTGCATAATACAAATTACTTTAAAGTAAAGAAGAGCTTATGCTCTTTTACAACATTTGATCAATCAAATTACAACCAAAATCTAATCTACACATTCCCATGGTTCAAACAAATTTGAAACGGCCTTTCACATAGCTCAATTATCGTAGGCTTAGGTTCATAATCACCCTTTAATTAATTAACACTTTAACTAATTAAATTGAATGCAACATTTTCATTTGGTTTTTGTATCCATAAAATTGATTTAAATGGAGCTAAATAAAATGAAAATCCAATTCTCATTTAAAGAGACAAAACAATTTTGTTCTCAACCTAATTTGGGCCATCATGCAATAACCACAACTTTTGGGCTATATTGCGAAAACACAAACTTTTGGGGTCACTTTGTAAAAACACAAAAGTCCACTACTTCATGTAATTACAACTAGAACCCAAAAATTTCAATAAATTCAAAACTTCATTAAAGGAACAAAACAATTTGTCCTTTAGCGTTTTTAGGCCTTAACGTCAAAACGTAAACTTTCGGGTCAAAATACAAATACACAAAAGTATCAAAACTTTATGTAATTGCATAAAAGCCCAAAAAATACCCTATTTTAATAGGGTGGCTGGTTTTAGGGAGAAAATAAAGTGGAGATAAGTCCACAAAAATTTGGAAATTTTTCAACAAATTCATAAAGCCTTGCAAGTGGAACCATGCAAGTGGAACCATGCAAGTGGAAATAAGTTGGTGTGTGTGTAAGAGAAGTACTTCTTACACATCCATCAACATTTCTATCACCTTACACAATTTCAATCACCTTTCAAATAAATATCTAACACATTTAAATATTTGATAAATCACAAAACAAAAACTTTATGAAATAAATCAAAACACCAAACTTTTTGTTCTTGGCAAAAATGTCAAGAACAATGAAGAACATTCATGAAAAACCCAAAAAATTTCCATGAACATTTTTCTTCCAAAAACATCCCAAAACCATTCAAACATTAGGGAAATAACATATAACCAAACTAGGGTACATAGGGGTTCCAAAAAACACTTTAAAACACTTTTAACAAGTCAAACAAGAACCCAAAAATCCACCCTTTGGTTTTGGCCGAATTTTCCCAAAAGCATGGCACCAAATTTTACCTCCAATATTCATGCTCATATGAACTACATCTACAACATTTGAGATGGCAAATTTTCTAACAAAATTTACATTCAAAGAAACAAGAATAAAACTTGTAACATATTACAACTTTTAAATCAAAACTATGAACTACAAAACCCAAAAGGATTCACCAACTACTAAACCTGGCTCTGATACCACTTGAAGGATGATTTTGTGAAAACATGTTCATTTAAGCAACATCTATAGCATGCATTTAACAATTAAAAGGCGGAATCATGCTTGTATGCACTTAAAAACAAAACATTACCCATGAAATTCAAAGCCTAGTAGTTTGGAGAACCAATACTCAACTCAAAATAAAATGAATTGAGATTTATACCTTTGTAGATTCCTCTTTGCATAAGCAAAGGCTAATCACCCAAAGAGAGGGCCTTCATTCCTTGCATCTTAAATCTATGGATTTGGATGGATGAAAAGGTTTCTCCAAGTTCCCAAAATAGAGAACCTCTAAGTATCTTCACCAAGGTTAGATTGGAGAAGAAATGAGTGACCTTGGAGGAGTAGTATTGCTAGCTACACCCTCCAAGGAGGCCGGCCTCTTTCGAGAGAAAGGGAGAGACATGTTCTCTCCAATTTTCTCCAAAAGAAACCCCTAATGAATTTAGGCTATAAAGTCCTTTATATAGTCCCTTCAAATAAGTGACCTAAAGAACCAAAAAGCCATTCTCTCTAACATGGCCGGCCATAAGGGTTTTATTGGGCTTTTGGGCCTTTATGAATTAAGTTGTCATACAACTTAAGTCAATGGGCTTGACGTTCGAAGTCCATTGGGCCTTGAGGCCCAAAACTAACCCTTGGTCTTTTAACGAACTTTATTCGTTTGATTAATTAACATATTAATTAATCCTTGCCATAAATAATTAAACCATTTAATTATTCTTACTCATCTCCATTGTTTCTTCAATCTCCACCTTACACGGTGTACGATCCATTAGGTTCCTTTTAGCGAGGCAGTGGGCGATTAAAACCATTTCAAATCGATTGTGAATTGAAACTTACTTTCAATTCTCCCTTTAGTGATTATACACGTTTAGGGCTTCCACAAACCATGAGTGACACCTAGCAGCATATCATGGTTATCCAAGCTAATCAGAAGAGGTGGAGAACCTATTCAGTTTAGGATTACAAATGCAATACGGTCTTTCTCTAATACAATACTCTTGACCACATTGTTTGGTTTGATAGTTTATTCATGTCTACTATCCAATGTGATTCGTTTACTTATATGATTACCTTGAATGTGATTTGGAACGCCTTCCTAAATCTCATTCATACTTTGATCAGAGATTTTCAATCATATCATAGAGTATTCTCCCCCAAACGGTTTGAAGGTTAGAGATCCCTTGTTGCGCATTCACTTGCCTCCATGGCTAAGTGGCTTAACCCCAACGATGCCGTGGACCCCCGCGGATGGGGTGACTTTGACATAATCAAAGATCAAGGACTTAACCACAAGACAACTGTGATGCCTCAGGTCAAATGACTACTTTGCATTATCCCAACCATGAGTTCTCATGTGACATGAATATGAGAACTCTTTGTTGATCGTGTTCAGTGAACTCATTCTCTATTGAGCACCTATGTACTTGTCTTGATGTCACACACACCAATGACTCGAGACTAGTCACTCTCCCTGAGAGAAGACATAGCACGTACTGATCTTAACGGACTGTCAATGCCCAATTGGCAATCCTATGATCAGGAACGTTTAGGATGTGTCTACGAAAGAATGGTCTCATGAATCTAACTTCTTTAGATTGCATTCTCCCAATCACATATTCCTTAGACTTATCGTTTAAGCATATAACATGTATATGAGACGGCTCAAACAATAACCTTTGCCCTTTATATTTAAACTACGTTAGTTTAAGTTGTGAAATGTCCGTAAAGTATTATCATATGATTGGTTTTAGGGCACATTTCCAACATTACCATACTAGGGTATTTAGGGGTTCCAAAAGTCACTTTAAAACACTTTTAACAAGACAAGCATGAACCCAAAAATCCACCCTTTGGATTTGGCCAAATTTCCCCATAAACATGACACCAAATTTTCCAAAATTCATGCTCATATGAACTACTTCTACAACATTTGAGATGGCAAATTTTCTAACAAAATTTACATTCAAAGAAGCAAGAATAAAGGTGGAATCATGCAATTAACATTTTTGCATGCAATTAACAATTAAAAGGCGGAATCATGCTTCTATGCACTCAAAAACAAAACTTTACCCATGAAATTCTAAGCCTAGTAGTTGTGGTGAACCAAGATACAACTCAAGATCTAAGAGAAAGAGTTGAGATTTCTTTATACCTTTGAAGCACCTCTTTGCTTAGCAAAGGTTAATCACCCATGTGAGAGGACCTTCATTCTTACTTCTTGCTCCATGGATTTCTTAGAGGAGGATGGATGAATGGATTCTCCAAGTTCCCAAAATAGAGAACCTCTAAGTCTCCACACCAAGGAGAGCAACGATGAAGAGATGAGTGATGACACACCCGACCCGGAATCTCCACTTGGACTTTGAATCGAGCTATGTTGGCCGACACCTAGAAGGTGACGAAGCCATAAAGTATAGTGATGTGGAAAATGTGAATAAATTTAAACCTAAAAGTGCCTAAAGACAAAAGTGCGGTGTAAGCGGGAATGAACCCATTTCACACGCGACGTCAGAGCATAAGTAAAGTAAAGCAGTGTGGGTAAGGATCATACCCTCAGAGGTAGCCACCTATGCTGAGATTTGCCAAGAATCCTCGTCGATATGAACTTTCAACAGCTAAAACCTGGAGGGGAGAAAAACAAGGGTGAGTGGGCCTAAAGATAAAGTTTTAATAAAAAAAAAACCTTTTGAAAACGTTATAACCCATCGTAGTAAAATCCATATAGTTTCCAGAAAATAATACTACGTATATACATAAAACAATGCACAACGACAGTAAAAACCAAGTATGCCATGTCATAACTTTTCCGCACTTAAAGGTATTCTAGTCAATCTTGGGTTACAGTTTGTATTATTCTTGAAACAGAGAAACTGTCTAAAGGAATTGCTCGGATATTGAAATGTAGTTGTGATAAGTAATTCTTCAATCACCCAACAAACACTCTACTAAACGAATCATTATCATTGGTGATTGAATATTCCTGAAGCTACCGTTGTAGCGAGATATCATACATTAATTTTAGTTACCTCATATTCGAGGTTTGTTGGACTTATTTGACTCTCAAACTCTTGAGTGTTCTTTTAGCTTCTCGACATATTTTTCGCTAAATTCGAGAGGAATTTAATATGAAGATGCTCACTAACGCGTTGTGGACTACATTGTATGACTACATGGCACGTTTGTCACTTTTATACCTCACAATGCGTGGTTCACTTCCAAGGATATGGAAATCTTCTTGAAGACTATGAGTACGAAGTTGTTACCCAATATGTGTTGTGTTTTATTCGTTCTGCATACTTGGTAAGTTTGTAGCAGACATTTACTTTTATTAAGGTTATGTTTAACTGCGGTTACACTTTTGATTTTTGGGTATGACACTTAAGACATTGTATGGAGACTTTATGCACACTGCATAATTGGCAGGCGAGTATTGCAAACAAGTATCTGAATGTTTGAGATTACGATATAGAAAATTTTATATTATTGAGACAAGATCTAAATGTTCGCGATCAGGATCGAGGCTTTGACCAGACGATTTATGTGTGTTTCTCAACGAGGGGCATGATGGTAATATTGCACCCTCGGGAATTTGTTGCTTGCCTATCGAGACAGGAATGAGTTGTTAGCATTACGGGCTGCATACCGTAATATTGAGAACTCAATTGTTGAACTCGTTGAGTAAGTGGACATTTAGGTCCATCTACGTTGGTTATTTATTATTTCGGCTTGATCCAAAGATACTACATACATACCTTCGGAGTACGATATGCTACGAGTGCGTAGGTAAAATTTTTCTATGCTCAGTTTTGATTTCAGTACAACTATTTCTACGAAATTACATATACATATTTGGACATTATGCTTTTATACGTCTATTTTTTACCCTATGTTTTTATACAAGTATTAGATTTTAGTATTGTGCTAAAGGAGAAGGAAAGTGTGAGCTTGGAGGCATGAAAGAGGAATAATTGCAGCTGCTCTAACTCAATTTCTTCCTTATATATGTATTTATATACATATTTTCTCCTTATTTTTATGGTTTTTATAATTTTAATAAGTGAATTTTTGAAAAAGCCCTTCGAGGCAAATGCGTTGACTTTGTTTGGCTGCCCTGTCATGTCTTGTAAGATCTATTTTCTTGGCGTACCGTCGTAGTATTTGTAGCTACGAACGTGTGGGCACAAACAGAATGTGATCGGAATTATAATGAAGATTTTATGAGGTTTTGAACGTCAAGGATATCTTGGTAAATTGATAATTAATTGGACATGTGATAATTTTGTCTAACCATTGGGTGAGTGCCACGTGGGTGAAGGAAATTTTGTGAAAGACATGTTCATTTGAATAACATCATATAGCATGCAATTAACAATTAAAGGCGGAATCATGCTTTCATGCATTAAAAAACAAAACATCAACCATGAAATTCAAAGCCTAGTAGATTGGTGAACCTTGACTCAACTTTAAAACAACATTTGTTAGTTGAGAAATATTTACCTTTGTAGATTCCTCTTTGCATATGCAAAGGATAATCACCCAAGAGATAGGGCCTTCATTCCTTGCTTCTTAGCTCCATGGATTTGGTTAGAAGAAAAGGTTCTCCAAGTTCCCAAAATTGAGAACCTCTAAAGATTCTACACCAAGGTTAAATTGAAGAAGAAATGAGCGACCTAGAGGAAGTAAAATTGCTAGATAATTTCCTCTAGGGTGGCTGAATTTTTGAGAGCAAAGAGAGCTTTTGTTCTCATCTTTTCTCCACAAAAACCCTAAGGATGAAATGGCTATAAAGTTGCCTTTATACCACCTCACAATGGAGTGGCAAACTTGCAATTAAGCCAAGTTCACTACCCTCCTTAATTATGGGCTAATTGGGCTAATTGGGCCTTTGTGAATCATTATTCATTAAGTTGTCATACAACTTAAGTCAATGGGCTTTGACGTTCGAAGCCCATTGGGCCTTAAGGTCCAAAACTATCCCGAGGTCTTTAACGAACTTATTCGTTTGATTAATTAACATATTAATTAATCATTGCCATAAATAATTAAACCATTTAATTATTCTTACTCATCTCCTTTGTTTCTTCAATCTCCACCTTACACGGTGTACGATACATTAGGTTCCTTTTAGCGAGGCAGTGGGCGATTAAAACCATTTTACATCGATTGTGAATTGAAACTTACTTTCAATTCTCCCTTTAGTGATTACACACGTTTAGGGCTTCCACAAACCATGAGTGACACCTAGCAGCATATCATGGCTACCCAAGCTAATCAGAAGAGGTAGAGAACCTATTCAGTTTAGGATTACAAATGCAATACGGTCTTTCTCTAATCTAATACTCTTGACCACATTGTTTGGTTTGATAGTTTATTTATTCATGTCTACTATCCAATGTGATTCGTTTGCTTATATGATTACCTTGAATGTGAATTGGAACGCATTCCCAAATCTCATTCATACTCTGGCCAGAGATTTTAATCATATCATAGAGTATTCTCCCTCAAACCATTTGAAGGTTAGAGATCCCTTGTTGCACATTCACTTGTCTCCATAACTAAGTGGCTTAACCCCAATGATGTCGTGGATACACCGATGGGGTGACTTTGACATAATCAAAGATCAAGGACTTAACCACAAGACAACTGTGATGCCTCAGGTCAAAGGACTAATTTGCATTATCCCAACCATGAGTTCTCATGTGACATGAGTATGAGAACTCCTCGTTGATCGTGTTCAGTGGACTCATTCTCTATTGAGCACCTACGTACTTGTCTTGATGTCACACACACCAATGACTCGAGACTAGTCACTCTCCCTGAGAGAAGACATAGCACGTACTGATCTTAACGGACTGTCAATGCCCAATTGGCAATCCTATGATCAGGAACGTTTAGGATGTGTCTACGAAAGAATGGTCTCATTAATCTAACTTCATTAGATTGCATTCTCCCAATCACATATTCCTTGGACTTTATCGTTTAAGCATATAACATTTATATGAGACGGCTCAAACAATAATGTTTGCCTTTTATATGTAAACTAGATTAGTTTAACATGTGAAATATCAGTAAAGTATCATCATATGATTGGCTTTAGGGCATATTTCCAACAATCTCCCACTTGCACTAGAGCCAATCAGCTTGGTCATCTGTTATGATTCCTCTTCTGTAGTCATTTCATAAATGGCTGAGTAGTAGGCCTAGGCAATGGATATCTATATGTTATCCATAGAAGCAACCTTGAGAATATCGACGTCACCATTATACATGATTCCCAATCATGTGGTTCAGTCTCTCATATGAGTTCGGATCTTGATGAGACCTTGATTCCCTGGCTTGAGCTATCGCCTCATTAGTGTCATACACTTTCTGGTTGGAACCGAATAGAGAGTTCATAAATGAACTTTCTCATCCAAACAACATTGTTGTAAACTTCTATATGGCAATATATTTTGCATTTATAATGGAACACACTAAAGTCATTACTTTAATGTTTCCATCCAAACATCTCTTTAGTCCTAATAAAGAGATATCTGTTTATTTCTTCATTCATAATGAAGAAACATCCAATGATGGATTAGATTCACAATCTAATACATTTACGCTTCCATTACGTTACTCTGATTCTTCCTCATTCTTCGAGGAACCTATCCTTTAGTATTTCTCAAATACTTAAGGACTCACTTGACAGTTGCCATGGTTCTGATCCTGGGCTTGCATTGATATCGCCTTGTACCTTTCTAGGTACAACTCATATCAATGTTTCTCATACAATATGAAATACATAAATCAATTTTCTGTGTATGCATAAAGGATTCGATTTACGCATTATTTCTTTGGGAGTCAAAGGGTACGTTCCCTTTGAGAAGAGCTACCTCCTAGTCTCACTAGAGTTGTTCTTCTTATTGAAGTTTATCATCATATGAGAAACTTCCTAGCATCCTTTTGTCTATTATTAGGGCATGATATAATCCAATTATATCCTAAAATCTATCATTATAGATTTCCATCCCATGTATATAGACTATGTCTCCCATATACATTCTATCGTTATAGAAAGTTTAAAGTCATAACTTTAACAATGAAGTATTCTTTTCATTTCCAAAATTAATATATCATACATATATTTAAATTTAGGAATATGATTAACTCCCACTAATCTTTTGTAAACCTAGTAAACAAAAGATTCATTTACATCTTTATGAGAAATCAAACGTTTTGATCTTTCTCTCATAAGACGCTTATGGCTCCCACTAGCTTGCTTAGATCCATGATGGTTGGATCTCTACAACTTACATGTTTTGTGATTCATAGTTTTAGACATAAATTATCAAGACTATCTTAATAATGGTTTCGGAAACCTATATCATGTCCAAACA
The DNA here is from genome assembly GCA_035220775.1 of Malus fusca. Classification (NCBI taxonomy): domain Eukaryota; kingdom Viridiplantae; phylum Streptophyta; class Magnoliopsida; order Rosales; family Rosaceae; genus Malus; species Malus fusca. The sequence goes on along the minus strand of CM069066.1, from coordinate 23,489,181 downwards.
TTGAATCACCATTTAGTTGTAGCTAGCAATCTTCGAATTAATTGAAACTAAGACTACGTCAAAAATGGTTCCTTCAAAGTCAACCATTCTCTTTGATTGTAGTCACCTTAAGCTACCAATTAGCTATGAAGGTTTCATTATTTCGGGTCAAATGGTACTTTACCATTTCCTTGAGTATATATCGTATATACACTCAATGTAGTCATAAAGTTCAAACCATTCAACTGAGACGGTTTATAAATCCTTCTTGACTACCTTGGAGCTTGTGGTATAGGAACTAGGTTGTTATATTTGTTGATTATCATCTTGTCTCTCAAAGAACCCATTCTTTTGAGTTCTATTCCTAGTTCATTTGCTCTAAGGAAAATCACATTGTAGGATTACAATGAACTACTCAACAAACAACATTTGTTGGTTGGTTTATAGAAGTGATATCCAAAGGTTAATTTAAGGATATCCACAAGATAATTTTTAAACAAATATTGCTTATTAGCACACAACCCCAAATCTTAACATGATTAAGATTTGTTTTTCTTTCCAACTACATCCTATGGAGTTATGAAAATTTTGGAAGATCTTCTAATTGACAATCATATTGTCTTAGAAGCATATATATCCTATATATGGGTAATTGATAATATACAACGAACTAAATCTTATTCAAGTTCGTTCTTCTCCTAATGGAGAAAATCATTATCTTATGATGCTAATTTCCTTGATATCTTTCAAGGAAACTCATCTAAAGTGTTACCTTTCCTTGGATCAAATCTAAGGAGGTAAGTACTTTAGACGTCTTACTCATCAACTTACATTTCTTGAATTCTTTGAAACCTTTTGCAAAGTATTCGGACTTGTGTTTATTCAAAATAAACTATAGTCCAACCGAGAGTGATCTTCGGTGAATGTCAAATAACATGAGTAGTATTATGTTGTGGACAAGTGCCACTAACATCTAAGTGAATTAACCTCAATAATTTTGTGATTCTTTCTTCTTTCCAAAAGAATAAAGATTCGAACATTTCGCTTCTATACAATTTTGACAAGAAGGTATTGGATCCGGATCTAACGATCCAAAGCATCCATCTATGACCAACTCGTAATTTATGTTTTAGAGGTATCACAACTCAGTTGGGATTAGTCACTATCTTGCAACCTTTTGGGTTTTAAGCATCATTATATTCTAAACAGTTAACGCTACCATATCATCTCTACTATAGAGACAATCAATTAGATTACTATAATCCAATCAGTGATTAATAAAGAACAATGTTTTGTCAAACAAAACATTCATCCATCTCTACTATAGTGACGGAATTAAGTTCCTTAAAATTGGAATGTAAAGACAATCTTTGGTTTTTCCAATTTCTTTGGTAGTTCATATGAGGAAGTTAGTACCATCTGCTTTCGCAGAGATCTATATTTTATTCACGTTCCGAATGTGAAGTACTTTCTCTTCTCTCATTAATCTTCTACTTCTTATTAGCCACACTTTTACAACGATTGTAAAACATAGTTACTAATACGGAATCAATCATTCAAGTAGAAGAACCAACTGTTTTGAACTATTCAAGAACAATTTACAATACCTTCGAAAGGTGTGTTCTTGACACTTGCAAGACATTTCTTGCAAATACCTCTTCCAATGTCCATCCTTTCATAAAGAAAGTTTGTTCCCTTGGAGTTAATTTTATCTTCTTCATTTGACTTCTCCTTTGACTACAATAGTCATAGTCCCTAAACTCCCACTATCTCTCTTGAAACCTTTTTCAAATATGTTATACACATCAAACATTTTGGAGAGTGTGTGGTTATTGTTCACTACATAGTTTACAATAAACTTAGTGAACCATTAGGATAGGGACATAAAGGTGAAGTCCTAGCTTAGTTTCCGTCTCGTTAAGTGGTTTATCACTTCAACACTCAATGATTCAAAATCATCATAAGTCCATGTTGATGGACTATTTTTGTCAACCAACCATTATGTTCTAAACATAATTACAAACTTTCAAGAGTTGTTCAAGGCAACTCTTATTTCTTCATACAACAATTTGTAAGTGAAGAATTATGGCACTAAAAGTGTCCTTGTCTTTTATGCTAATCTTCGTAAGTTCCTTTGTTCATATAACGAAGGAATAAGCATTGGTTGTTTGTGTTGTCCTCTTCATGATTGACATTTCTAACATGTTCTTCCAATAATACATTATCAATAGGAAGATTGTGAGGATGAGACTTCTTAGGTACATGCACAATCCATTTAAGACAATCTTTGGGATTGTGTTACCAAGTCCGGAAACTAAAACATTCGGTTTTTCTTTGTCAAGTTTTGGATAGCGTTTGCAAATATATTGGTAAACAAATACATAACGAATATAAATTGATTGATTTTAAGCCATTTGATTCGGGTCTTTAAATCAAATAGCACCACCCACTATTTTTGGCAAATTCCATATCCCTCATTGGAATTCGAGAGTTTTGGAGGAAACTCTTAGTAGGTTATGGGAGACTCACTATTACCAAGCCCACCTCACAATGATATGATATTGGCTAGCATTAATAATAATGAGAGAGTACGCTTACTCATTTGCAACTAATGCAAGTACCCATCAATTTGGCCTCTAGAGAATGTTGCCTCACAATGATATGATATTGGCTCCATTGCACTTAGTTAAGTCATTCCCACCATGCTTAGTTCGTGAAGGGGTTCAAGAATAGCCTCACGATGATACGATATTGGCCATCCTCGTTGCCTACCTTTACTCCATCATATGTGTATAGGCTTCTCCTGAATGTAAGCACATACTTTGCAACCCCAGAATTGGACGAATACGGTGTATGAGTCACAAACGATTGAAGCCTACCATGGTGGAAGGCCACGAAAGAGTGTTCTAAGTACTCTCACGCTTTTCAACTTAATAATGGTTTGGTTGAGGGTTTTAGGTCTCATCACATAAACATATTCATTTTAATCTTTATTAAAACAATTTTGGTCCTATTACAACTATTGGTCCATTGGATTGATTTAGTTGTATATAATACTCCCACTATGCTTATAAAACGGTTTTTAAAGCAAGAGTATATGATACTACTAACATAAGGTTTGCATTCATTTGATGGACTATATAGTTGCCTTAGGGCCTTAGGATGACTATGAACCTTTGTTTAGATTCAACACGAGCCTAGTGTTGAATCTCGGACTAGGGATGGAGATTGATTTTAGTTACGCGTTTAATCACATTAAGGCGTGTTGTTCCTAGGGGCGTTGGACCCAACTACTCCATTTTCATGCATATCAAATAAAACAAGAAAATGAGTACTTTAAAGTAAAGGTGAGCTTATGCTCATTACAACATTTGCATAAAACAAATTACTTTAAAGTAAAGAAGAGCTTATGCTCTTTTACAACATTTGATCAAATCAAATTACAACCAAAATTAATCTACACATTCCCATGGTTCAAACAAATTTGAAACGGCCTATCACATAGCTCAATTATCGTAGGCTTAGGTTCATAATCACCCTTTAATTAATCAACACTTTAACTAATTAAATTGAATGCAACATTTTCATTTTGTTTTTGTATCCATAAAATTGATTTAAATGGAGCTAAATGAAATGAAAATCCAATTCTCATTTAAAGAGACAAAACAATTTTTGTTCCCTACTTAATTTGGGCCATCATGCAATAACCACAACTTTTTGGGCTATATTGCGAAAGACAAACTTTTGGGGTCACTTTGTAAAAACACAAAAGTCCACTACTTCATGTAATTACAACTAGAACCCAAAAATTTCAACAAATACAAAAAAACTTCATTAAAGGAGCAAAACAATTTGTCCTTTAGCGTTTTTGGGCCTTAACGTAAAAACGTAAACTTTTGGGTCAAAGTGCAAATACACAAAAGTATCAAAACTTTATGTAATTGAATAAAAGACCCAAAAATACCCTATTCTATTAGGGTGGCCGGCCATGATAAAAAAAATAAGATTTTTACAAAGTTTTTGTAAGTGGGTTTTGTTAGGTGAGGTAAAGATGAAATATATATGATATATTTTGAATTTATGTCAAACTTTTTTAAAAAGTTTGTCTACCATTATAGCCATTAATTGAATTTATGTCAAACTTTTAAAAAAGTTTGTCTACCATTAAAATCATTAATAATACTTTACCAATAACCATCACCCACTAAAATTAAATCAAAACTTTATGTAAAAACATAAATCTTTTGAATCAAAACTTCAAAACTTTTTGTTCTTGGCAAGAACTTCAAGAACATTGAAGAACACTCATGAAAACTCATAATAGCTCCATGAATGTTTTCACTCACCAAAACTCAAATTTTCACCACTCAAAAGAGGGCTAACATCCTAGGGTACTTAGGGGTTCCAAAAGTCTCTTTAAAACCATTTTAACAAGACAAACATGAACCCAAAAAATCACCCTTTGGATTTGGCCGAATTTCCCCAAAAACATGGCACCAAATTTTAGCTCCAAAATTCATGCTCATATGAACTACATCTACAACATTTGAGATGACAAATTTTCTAACAAAATTTACATTCAAAGAAACAAGAATAAAGCTTGTAACATATTACAACTTTTAAATCAAAAACTATGAACTACAAAACCCAAAATGATTCACCAACTACTAGACCTAGGCTCTGATACCACTTGAAGGAAATTTTGTGAAAAACATGTTCATTTGAATAACATCATATAGCATGCAATTAACAATTAAAGGCGGAATCATGCTTTCATGCATTAAAAAACAAAACATCAACCATGAAATTCAAAGCCTAGTAGATTGGTGAGCCTTGACTCAACTTTAAAACAACATTTGTTAGTTGAGAAATATTTACCTTTGTAGATTCCTCTTTGCATATGCAAAGGATAATCACCCAAGAGATAGGGCCTTCATTCCTTGCTTCTTAGCTCCATGGATTTGGTTAGAAGAAAAGGTTCTCCAAGTTCCCAAAATTGAGAACCTCTAAAGATTCTACACCAAGGTTAAATTGAAGAAGAAATGAGCGACCTAGAGGAAGTAAAATTGCTAGATAATTTCCTCTAGGGTGGCTGAATTTTTGAGAGCAAAGAGAGCTTTTGTTCTCATCTTTTCTCCACAAAAACCCTAAGGATGAAATGGCTATAAAGTTGCCTTTATACCACCTCACAATGGAGTGGCAAACTTGCAATTAAGCCAAGTTCACTACCCTCCTTAATTATGGGCTAATTGGGCTAATTGGGCCTTTGTGAATCATTATTCATTAAGTTGTCATACAACTTAAGTCAATGGGCTTTGACGTTCGAAGCCCATTGGGCCTTAAGGTCCAAAACTATCCCGAGGTCTTTAACGAACTTATTCGTTTGATTAATTAACATATTAATTAATCATTGCCATAAATAATTAAACCATTTAATTATTCTTACTCATCTCCTTTGTTTCTTCAATCTCCACCTTACACGGTGTACGATACATTAGGTTCCTTTTAGCGAGGCAGTGGGCGATTAAAACCATTTTACATCGATTGTGAATTGAAACTTACTTTCAATTCTCCCTTTAGTGATTACACACGTTTAGGGCTTCCACAAACCATGAGTGACACCTAGCAGCATATCATGGCTACCCAAGCTAATCAGAAGAGGTAGAGAACCTATTCAGTTTAGGATTACAAATGCAATACGGTCTTTCTCTAATCTAATACTCTTGACCACATTGTTTGGTTTGATAGTTTATTTATTCATGTCTACTATCCAATGTGATTCGTTTGCTTATATGATTACCTTGAATGTGAATTGGAACGCATTCCCAAATCTCATTCATACTCTGGCCAGAGATTTTAATCATATCATAGAGTATTCTCCCTCAAACCATTTGAAGGTTAGAGATCCCTTGTTGCACATTCACTTGTCTCCATAACTAAGTGGCTTAACCCCAATGATGTCGTGGACACCCCGATGGGGTGACTTTGACATAATCAAAGATCAAGGACTTAACCACAAGACAACTGTGATGCCTCAGGTCAAATGACTAATTTGCATTATCCCAACCATGAGTTCTCATGTGACATGAGTATGAGAACTCCTCGTTGATCGTGTTCAGTGGACTCATTCTCTATTGAGCACCTACGTACTTGTCTTGATGTCACACACACCAATGACTCGAGACTAGTCACTCTCCCTGAGAGAAGACATAGCACGTACTGATCTTAACGGACTGTCAATGCCCAATTGGCAATCCTATGATCAGGAACGTTTAGGATGTGTCTACGAAAGAATGGTCTCATTAATCTAACTTCATTAGATTGCATTCTCCCAATCACATATTCCTTGGACTTTATCGTTTAAGCATATAACATTTATATGAGACGGCTCAAACAATAATGTTTGCCTTTTATATGTAAACTAGATTAGTTTAACATGTGAAATATCCGTAAAGTATCATCATATGATTGGCTTTAGGGCATATTTCCAACAGTTGGCACCCAAAATTTATGAACTCCTCCCTTTTCTTTCCCATTCTCTCTTTCTCTCGAGAATTTTCTCACTCTCTCTCGGCTCTCCCTTTCTTCCTGTGAAACAAACCACCACCACCACCAAAATTTTGGCTTGTTGAACATCAAAACCACCATTATCTGCATGTCCTCACCACCATAACCTCCGTTGTGATTTTTATTTCATTGAAAACGAACCTGAAACACAAGTTCGAAAAACAAGGTTTTTGGTCGATATTTCTAGGCGTGATTCAAACAATTTTCAACCATCTTTTGAACTCAAAACACGTATAAATCGATTCCTGTCGTTGATTAGATAAATTTTCATATTTGGATCTTGTGATTTGGTTGAAAAATGAGAAAGTTATAACGATTTAAGGTTTGCCCAGTTTCCGGCGAACCCGTGACTTTCCAGACCATTTTCCAACCAAACCATTGCGAGTTGGCCATCGAGAATGGTAGCAATATGTTCGTATTGTTCGAAGCTATGATTTTCATTTTTTAATCACTCAATTTCGTTGAGTATTGACAAAGTTATGGACGTTTAAATGTTGCCCAGAAATTCCGGCGAGAACCCAGTTTTTCCTTGGACAGCTGCCTTTCAGACCATTTTCTGGCGACCTCAGGCCTCCATTTTGATTCCAACATGTATAATCTTGTTCTAGACTTCTCTAACTTCGTTTTGGTATATTATGGATCGAATTTGGTTGAGAAACGAGTGAGATATGGAGTTCTAAAGATTGCCAGAGAATCCGGAGACCGAAGAGGTTAAAGAAAAGGAATATTCTTTGGAATATTCCCTGCATTGACTGTCGACTTTTGTTGATTCTTTTCAGGTTTTGACCCAGGATATAATGTGTATCTAGAAGCATAATGTGTATCTTTGGAAGTTACAGATTAGAAATATGAGGTACGGATCTTCCAGATCGAGTTACGTAGTGCTATGGACCCTACCGTCGACGTTTGACCGACGATTGACTTTTGGTCAATGGGTCACAAATCATTCTAGGATGTCCTTGGGGATGTGTTTTATGTAAGTTATGTGTTCTATTGATAAGGAATCTGAGACGTGGTTTGATAATTATTCTTGGTGCCGTTCGTTTGTGACGCCTCGATATTTGTGCTAGGGAGTTGTAGCATAGACTCTAGGTAAGTGGACTTTTGTTTTCTATATGTATTATGGTTTCCAGAAAGTTTCTTTTAAAATGATTTATGCTTTGAATGCCATGTCGTAAATGAGTTGCATTTTAAGTATTGCATTGTGATAAACCAGAATTATATTGTTTGATGTTGCGGAGACTCGGGTAAGCTTCATGTAAGTATTATGTGATTGAATGGGTTATGTTGCATTGGTATGCATATATTATTAGAGCTCATCATGTATACACCCGGTATTAGTGCTCCCGCCTGGGGATTACGGCCAGCCTTCACGTGATCGTTCACCTCCCGCACCACACGCTCACCTTGGATCCAAGTCTGGTGCCATCCTGTCGTACAGACTACAATAGGTGGTTTCGACTCATAGGCGACCCACGATTTATCCCACAACCTTCACGTGATCGTAGCACTTAAGCGTACATATTTATACCCAGCCTGTCGTACAAGTCACATCAGGTGACTCCGACTCGTGTGCTAGCCTAGGCTGATGAGCTATGGGTCCAGTCGCATAGGTCACATTAGGTGACTTTGACTGGCATATTACTTTATCTTGATTTCACCTGGCTTACACCTTTTAGTGCGGAAACATTATGACATGGCATACTTGGTTTTTACTGTCTTTGTGCATTGTTTTACGTATATACGTAGTATTATTTTCTGGAAACAATACGGGTTTTACAGCGAGGGGTTATAACATTTTCAAAAGTTTTTTTTTATTAAAACTTTATCTTCAGGCCCACTCACCCTTGTTTTTCTCCCCTCCATGTTTTATCTGCTAAAAGTTTGTATCGACGACGATTCTTGGTGAATCTCAGAATAGGTGGCTACCTCTGAGGGTATGATCCTTATCCATGCTACTGTACTTTATTTATGCTCTGACGTCGCGTGTGAAATGGGTTCATTCCTACTCACAGCGCACTCTTGTCTTTAGGCACTTTTAGGTTTAAATTTATTCACATTTTGCACATCATTGTACTTTATGGCTTCGTCACCTTCCAGGGGAGTGGATCCTCTATGCCTTATATGTACATGCCCACCTTCAATTAGCACGAGGCCTTTTAGGGACTCATTGGCTTCAGGTTCCATCAGAACTCTGAAGTTAAGCAAGTTCGAGAGAGAGCATTCCCAGGATGGGTGACCCACTGGGAAGTTCTCATCTGAGTTCCCAGAAACAAAACCGTGAGGGTGTGGTCAGGGCCCAAAGCGAACAATATCGTGCTACGGCAAAGGCGGGACCCAGGATGTGGTGGAGCCCGGGTTGGGATGTGACAAGTGACCTATAGGGAGAAAGATTGCTAGCTATGTTCCTCTAGGGTGGCCGGCCTCTTAGAGAAAAAATGAGAGCTTGTGTTCTCTCCAATTTCCTCAAAGAAAACCCTATTGATGAAATGGTTATAAAGTCCTTTTATAGTCCCTTCAATTAAGTGACTAAAAGAACCCCAAACCATTTCCTTCTTTATATGGCCGGCCCTCCTTATGGGTTTGGCCCTTTTGAGCCTTTAATCAATAAGTTGTCATTTATAATGTGTTAATTAATCAAATGAATAAGTTCGTTATAGACCTCAGGTTAGTTTTAGGCCTCGAGGCCCAATGGGATTTGAATGTCAAGCCCATTAATATAAGTTGTATGACAACTTATTGATTAAAGGCTCAAAAGGGCCCAAACAGCCCAAACCCTTAAGGAGGCTCGGCCATATAGAGAAGGAAAGGGTTTGTGGTTCTTTTTGTCACTTAATTGAATGGACTATAAAAAGGACTTTATAACCATTTCATCATTAGGGTTTTCTTTGAGGAAATTGGAGAGAACACAAGCTCTCATTTTCTCTCTAAGAGGCTGACCACCCTAGAGGAAATTAGCTAGCTATCTTATTTCCTCTAGGTCACTCATCTCTTCATCAATGCTCTCCTTGCTGTGGAGACTTAGAGGTCTCTATTTTGGGAACTTGGAGAATCCATTCTACCATCCTCATCCGAGAAATCCATGGAGCTAAGAAGTAAGGAATGAAGGCCCTATCTCTTAGGTGATTAGCCTTTGCTTATGCAAAGAGGAATCAACAAAGGTATAATATTTCTTAACTCACTTTGTTTTTGAGTTGAGTCTTGGTTCACCACACTCACTAGGCCTTGAATTTCATGGGTAAAGTTTTGTTTTTGAGTGCATACAAGCATGATTCCACCTTTAATTGTTAATTGCATGCATAAATGTTGCTCAAATGAACTAGTTTTCACAAATACTTCCTTTCGAACCTTGGTAAACACACCAAGCTTATCTGTTTCTGCCTAGGGCTATGCAATCTTGTATGCAGCTATGATGGTTCACCGTGAAGCCCATTGCCACCCATTTGTGGCGTTACAGTTGGTTACTGGTATAAACTTGATGTTTTTTACCTACACGTTTTGGGTGTCTATTTGATGTGCCAAGTTACACCGCCATAATGCACCAATATGGGTCCTCAAATAAAGCTTTAAATCTTTGTCGATTATGATTCTTTTTCACACGTTCTTTTTAGAGCCGTTGCAAGCAATCTCTTTATTGGTCATTTTGCATCAATGAGACAGTTTTCCCATTGTTAGGGGGAGATATGAATGTCAACATTCATGAAAAACAGTGCAAATTTGTTTAGACGTTGCCAAATATGTGTCATCTCAATCCTTGTACCGTAAAAGGGATATAAGCAAGTGCGATGAATTCTAACTTTCAAAATGTTGCTCCAGACACATTCCTCTAATCGAACTAAACTGACGAGATGATGTACATGCCTGCAAGGATAGAAGTACTTAACGAACGTCGAGTTCATATTATCGAAGGGTGTGCTGCCCCTAAGGGATGGGTTGGCCACTCCTGTTGGATGGTCCGATACATCAGTTAATAGCTAATCAATCTGTCTTTGGCCTAAAACGTGACATATCACTTAGTTTATAGGATTTCCTTTCCTTCAAAGTGGAAGTATAAGGCACAAAACAAATCCATAATTGATGGATGTCTCAATCATTTCCATCTCACGACGAGACTTGAAATTCTTGGTCTAGTATACTAGTTCGGATGAGATATGGAATTAGAATGAGATTATCATCGATGATGTTTCCATTTATATAGTAGCTACCGAAATAAATGAAAAGCTACGATATCAAATCGTCTGTTGATTAGTGACAACGTAGAACTGATTGGACAACTAAAATTAGGATCCAGGTTTAATTCCTTACCAAGTGTATTTGGATATGTCGTCCCTACACTGCCCAAGTAACTATGTTGTGTTACTAATGGCAAAAGAAGCATAATGAGATGTATGAAATAATGAAATGTAATGCATGCCTTAAGGCCCAAGGTTTTTCTCAAATGCCATGTGATTAATTGTAGCACTATGAATGTGGTTAGTGCTTGTCCATGGGGATACTCATACAGAGATTTATATGTAAGTTCTTGAAGAATTACATGGACTGGTCCAAAGAGTTCCAAACCATGGAGCACTTTCTCAACTTGTTTGAGGCGTTCACTTTACAGATTGAAGCAATCTGAGCTGTGTGTTATACTTATCTAAGTGATTATTTGATCAGTTGAAGATATGAAATTATGCCCTTGCGTGTTAAAGTAAGAAGTCGTGTTCAAAATTGCTAGAGTTGCAGTTTATATCTATGATATGAATCTCACTAAGACTCTAAAAAGCTTAAGAAAACTCAATCGCACCTGAAAATGAAATTTGAGATGAATGATCTTTGGAAACCTCATTTATGACTTGACCTGAAGTTCAAGCATTGTTGTGACGACATTTTGGTCCACCAGTCAAACTACACCTTAAAGGTGTTACCTTTTAGTATACTTATGATCTTTCATACATTATATAGAAATGAGACCTTGAAGAGGTTATGGAATTCGAAGTTTCATATTTGAGTTTGACTTTGAGTTTTGTTGTACTTAACTCATTGTGTTAGACATGACATGTCATTTGTTGTTAATCTATTGATAAAGATGTAGCACAGTGTCTACATGCAGCCACCGAATTAGTATTAAAGACGTTTTTCCGTTACACTGAAGGTACTATAAATTTAGGCTTATCTCTGTGTAGCCCGAGAGGATTTGACCCCCTTGATCCTCGAAATGAAGTTTGACTTGTTTGTTTTGCTGATGCATGTTACTTATCCAACCCACACAAGGCATGTATCCAAATGGTTATGTCTTTACCTTTAGTGATATCGCAATACCTTGGAGGTCCACGATATAACCTTAATTGCGAAATCTTCGAATCATTCCAAGACTCACCCTCACTACAACATATATGAGACATAGTTGAGAGCTCTTGTTGAGCATATTCAAAGTACATGTTGTTTCATCCATCATTAAGTATCCATAAAGACTATGTTGCATCTAGTGACCAGACTAAGAGATGATACATCAATGAAGTCAACCCCAAGACATATTGTGTAAGATCCCACATCCCCCAGGGGTGAGGATCCTGTAAGCCTTATATGTATATTCTCATCTATACCTAACACGAGGCCTTTAGAGAGCTCACTGGCTTCCGATTCCGTATGAACTCCGAAGTTAAGCCGGTTCGCACGACAGCAATCCCATGATGGGTGACCCACTGTGAAGTTCTCATGTGAGTTCCCAGAAACAAAATTGTAAGGGCATTGTCAGGGCCCAAAGCAGACAATATCAACGATAGAGTCGAGCCCAGGATGTGGTGGGGGCCCGTGCCGGGATATGACGATTTGGTATCAGAGCCACTTTGTCGTGTGGTGAAAGTGTGCCGACGAGGACGTTGGGCCCCTAAAAGGGGTGGATTGTAAGATCCCACATAGCCCAGGATGAAGATCATGTAAGTCTTATATGTATATTCTCATCTTTACCTAACACGAGGCCTTTTGGGAGCTCACTGGCTTCTGATTCCGTAGGAACTCTGAAGTTAAGTGAGTTCGCGCGAGAGCAATCCCATGATGGGTGACCCACTGGGAAGTTCTCGTGTAAGTTCCCAGAATAAAACTGTAAGGGCATGGTCGGGGCCCAAAGCGAACAATATCGTGCTACGGTGGAGTCGAGCCCGGGATGTGACATATTATGTCAACATCACATTAGCAAAGCATTAGGAGATTGAAGTCAAGTAATCTGATCCCAGAAAACCTTACCGACCTCTTAGTTATATCACTGCCTAAGTCTACCTTCCAGGAACTTGTCCGAGGAGTTGGTATACGTAAATATCTCATCTGCAATGCTTGTTCTTTTTATTTGCAATTTTTGTCAAACCCAGGGGGAGTATCCACTGGGTTTTTGCTACTTGACTAGGTTTTAACGAGGCACTTATTTTGGGTTGGTCATACCTTTGTGTTATTTTCTACTTTCATCTAGAAGACGTATAGTTTTGACTTAATGCAAAACGTCTCACATTCGTCCTTAGACTATGGGTTTTATCCCACCTTAGGTTTTTTCATAGCAAGGTTTTGTGTTTTACCTTTTCATGCATTCTTCTGTTGGTTTGAATCTCGCATTCGCTCATTGTGCCGACGACTTTATTAATTAAACTTACTCCATCACTAAAGATTTGATGAGGCATTTGCTTGAGTATTTACACACTCAAGGGGAAATGTTGCGAGTCTAATTATATTAGGAATATGATTCTGTAAATCCTAGGAAATCCTTATGGGATTCTACTATATCGTTCAGAAAGTATCTTGTTTAAGTTGTAATACATATTGGGTAAGGAATTTACCTTCTCTACTAATATAAATAAGGACATAATGGGGTGAAAAATCACATTTCAAAATTCACCCAAATCTCTTTGTTAAGTACTAGGTTTAGTGTTTGGCACTCCTTGTCAAAATTTGTAAATGATACCACACATGCTCATGTTTTAGAGTTAGGGTACAATGCTGATCTAGGATTTCTATTGGGGATTGAACTTGTCAAAACACCAGCCATATTTACTACAAAAGGTTTGAATCATACATTTGCATATGCATGTCAAGCTTATTTTTCCAAAATCCTTTTGTCTAGTGCAGTTGTCTAGTCAGAATTTTCGTCTGTTTTTCCAGCTGTCTAGGCATTTAAAATAAGACAGCCCATATGTGACATCTGACACATTTTCCCATGCGTGGATCTCTTACCCTTGATGTAGAAAGGTCTCTTTGGCTCATGATACGTGTCTCCTTGTTCTCCTTGTCTGAAACATCTACGTCTTCCATCATAAGGGTTTTCAATGTTTTATTTGTGCTTGGTTAGGATTTTTACATTTCAGAAAAAGAGTGCATTTAGCCTATATCTACCTTTTAAGCTTCCAAATCGAAACGCTAACCACAAAACCATCTTATGCACAAACACCCAATCACTGCATATTAGGGTTGCATTGTTTTATGGTTTTGCATTATGCCTTTAGTCTAAACCTAAGTTTCATATCCTTCATAGACCAATATCTCGGGTTCATGTTAGGTTCTTCTTTAACTGGTTGACTGGAGAACCTGATTAGTCATCTGAACCTAGATCTCATAAGCATATCATAACATCACATCATTGCTCGTGCTGATCTCAGTGCCACAAGGTGATGAGCTCAGGAAGAGCTGCCACTTCGTGAAGACCGAAGTCGTCCATATCGTGTAAGGCAAGGTTGCACAAAGGTAAAGCAACTCCTTAGATAGGGTTCTACATATTGAGCCTTGTGTGGATCTTTGTATGAACCTTTGTTTACACTAGTAGATTGGACTCAGTGGAGAGTCCCCCTTTTTTTAACCTAGAGGTGGGTTTTTCAAGCCAAAAACTTCCTTCTGTTCAATACTTTACAAAGCCTTACTTATAACTTTATGGAATTAAACTTTGTAAGGTGTGCTAGTATTGATGCTTTATTAACCAAGAGAACTTAATCAAGTACTAAGACTAAAACTTAACTGAAGTTCACATTGTTAAGTTTAACCTTTTAAGTTTGTTTGGATTATATGCTTGTGAGATTCTAACAATTTGTGCTTAGTTGACTAGTACATTTGGCTAATCAGTACAGTTACTTTTAAGTTTTTATTGTATGGTATTCCACCTGGTACCAATTTCAATTGGTATCAAAGCCTTGCTCTAGACACAAATAGAGTAATCTGTGAGATTATACTAGTATTGGGTAGACTCACATCATGGATCGTGATCGTGTTGCTGGATTGTGTAACTCTCCTCCATTATTTGATGGCATGAATTATGCGGCATGAAGTGAGAAGTTTCAAAACTTTCTTGAGGCACAAAACTTTCTTGCTGTTGATTATCTTACTCTTGAGTGGAGAACTCCTTTTGGAACTATTGATAGGGAGTTAGTTATCAAACCTAAAAGTGAATGGACTACTGGTGAAGTGACATCTACCATGGTAAATAGGAAGGCAAGAAATGCTATTATATCTGCCATATCACCAACTCAATTTGCTCATATTCGTTACTGCACAACTGCCAAGCAAGCTTAGGACAAACTTCGTATCCTTCATAAAGGCGACAAACAGGTGAAGGATTTGAAACTTCAAATGACCCTTTCAAAGTTTGAAGATTTGAGAATGCTTGAATCTGAAACTTTCTCAGCCTTCTATGAAAAAGTTGAAATATTGACAAATGAAGCCTTGGATTGGGGAAACTTATGTGTTGAATGTAACATCCCACATCGCCCAAGGGAGTGGATCCTGTAAGCCTTATATGTATATTCCCATCTCTACCTAGCACAAGGCCTTTTGGGAGCTCATTGGCTTCGGATTCTTTTGGAACTCCGAAGTTAAGTGAGATCGCACGAGAGCATTTCCATGATGGATGACCCACTGGGAAGTTCTCATGTGAGTTCCCAGAAACAAAACCATGAGGACGTGGTGGGGGCCCAAAGCGGACAATATCGCGCTACGATGGAGTCGAGCTGGAGATGTGGTGGGGGCCCCGGCCGGGATGTGACAGTCTGGTATCAGAGCCAATCCCTGGCTGGATGTGTGCCGATGAGGACGTCGGGCCCCTAAGGGGGGTGGATTGTAACATCCCACATCGCCCAGGGGAGTGGATCCTGTAAGCCCTATATGTATATTACCATCTCTACCTAGCACAAGGCCTTTTGGGAGCTCACTGGCTTCAGATTCCTTAGGAACTCTGAAGTTAAGCGAGATCGAGCGAGAGCATTCCTATGATGGGTGACCTATTGAGAAGTTCTCGTGTGAGTTCCTAGAAACAAAACCTTGAGGGCGTGGTGGGGGCCTAAAGCGGACAATATCGTGCTACGGTGGAGTCAAGCTCGGGATGTGGTGGGGGCCCGGGCCGGGATGTGACAAAAAACAACGATTGTTCAAAAGATCTTGAGATCTTTGCCAAAGAGATTTCATGCAAAGAAAGTTGCCATCCAAATGTTTCAAGATTTAAATGAGATAAAACTCGGGAAGTTAGTTGGGAATCTCATTGCTTATGAGATGAAACTAAACATGGATGATGGTGTCTCCAAGAAGGAAAAATATATTGCTTTTCAAAGTGTCGAGAACAACAAAGTTATAAGTGACACATTGAACAATTATCTGATGATGATCTTGTACTATTTTTCAAGCAATTCAGAATAGGTCTCTTGAACAAAGGAAGAGATGTCAAGAGGTCTGAGGGGTCATCAAACTATTGTGAGAAACTTCTCTGGTGAAAAATCTAGTGATTCCTCAGGAAAGAAAGACAAAAATCCATCAAATTTTTTTGGTCCTTGTTATGCATGTGGTGGAAATGGGCACTGTGCCTCTGAGTGTGCCAACATTAGACTTTTTGGTCAGAAATGTGAAAAGGCTATGATGGCCACTTGGAGTGACAGTGATGATTAAGATTATGTGTCATCAGACAAGTCATCAGATAATGGAGAAGATATTGTTGCATTTGTTGCATCTGTTAATAGAGTCTCTTCCAATGAAAAAGATGTGTTGTTGGATGATACTAATGTGTCATCATCTCAGGAGTTGTCAAGCTTATATGAATCTCTATTTGATAAGATGTGTGTTTCAGCATTGGATAATGCTGAGCTTACCAAAAAGGTATCCATGTTATAGGAAGAGGTTGTGTCTCTCCGACTAGTCAGATCTGAATTGAGTGACAAAATCATATGGTTAGAGGATGAACTTCACAAGCTAAATGAAAAAAGCTCATTTTATGGTGATGATGATGAAATGGATGACTTAATAAGCTCTCTTGAAGATCATGTTCAGAGTTTAATGATATCATATGAAAGTTTGCTTTAATAAATTCATTTACTGCAGGAAAACAATGATTTATATGGGTGCTGATTCATCAGAAAAAGTATTCGCTAATGGAAATCAGTTTAATGGTGAGGATGTGGTTACTTAAGATGAAAACAACCACTTCAGGGTCTAGATTTGTTCCCAAATGTCATCATTATGGGGATCTTGGCCATATTAGACCTAGGTGTAGAAAACTACAACTGGAAAGGAAAATGATCTAAAGGAACAAATGGATCATTTAACCATAGAGGTCAGCAGAATGTCCAATATTGTTAATTCTTCAAGCTCAAGAAATGTAAAGTCGAGTTCAAGTGGTTTTCAACATAGTTTTGGGAAGTGCTTGACGGCTCAAAGTTCAACATCATTCTACAAGCCTGACACCTGGCACCTTGATAGTGGGTGCTTTCATCACATGTCTAGTGGCAAAGATGCTTTCATGTCTCTTATATCATTCAAAAGTGGTATGATTGAGTTTGGCGGAGGAGACAAGGCCGAGATTGTTGAAAAATGAGTGGTGGAAATTCCTGGACTTCCTATGCTTAAAGATGTTTATTATGTGACTGGGTTGTCAACTAGTCATTTTAGTATTGGTCAACTCTGTGACACAGTAGCTAATGAAGTCTGTTTTTCCAAGACAAGATGCAGAATTGTTGATAATCATGGGAAGAACATACTGGTGGTTTCAAGACTAAAAGAAAATTGTTATTCAATTGTTGCCTCTGGGGGTGATGATTGCTCAAGTTGGAACACTAACTCTTTTCAACAAATGGTCCAGTGTGAACGATTACAAGTCTTCATCTCTGAATGCTACTTGTGTGAACCTTGCATTTTGGGAAGGCATCCTATTATATCTTACACAAAGGGGTATTACCCTGATCTTGCCAAAAATTAATATCCAGAGAATGAATTTTGATCATTCAATCTCCATTGTTGATTCATGGTGAGATGCCTTTCATATTGACTGTTGGAGGCACTACAACACCAAGGTATGCTTCCTCTCTTCTTTAAATGAAAACTCTTCATATACCTTGTTTGATTGTATCTCTGCAATGTGGTTTGTTTTTCTGATTGATAACCTTAATTTGATTTATGATGTGCATCCTGATCAAGATTGTGCATTAGACGTTTGGATGATCATTATCAATTATTTATCTTTTAAGTATCTTGGAAACAAATATCTTGCTCTTAGGAGGTTTCTACAAAGAAATCATTTTGTTATAAACTTGGTGTCAAATGAGGAACAGCCAGTTGTGTATTTCATAAGTCTTTCGAAAATTGAAGACGCAAAAATCTTCAATGGTGTATTGACTTGTGTGCTTTTGACTGAATAGGTTGAGTAACCTTTCTTCCATGTTGTTATTCTTCTGCATGTTTCTTTTCTTGATCTTTGTCTGTCTTGTCAATCAACTCATCATTTAAGTCTGTGTGTCACTTTGTGCTTGTCTTAACTATCTCACATGTTGGCATTTTGTAGATTAACCTTGTTTAATTCCTTCTCTGTGATGTCAAAACTTCTAAAAATTTTTTGTCTCACTTGACAAAGCACTTATTGATTTAAGGGTTAGGCTTACTTTGGTCTTAATTCAGGTGTAGTGTCAATTCTCTATAAATTGGGCTAAGTGTCATTTCCAGTGCAAAACACTACCTAGTTTGTCTCTCTTTGTGATTAATCCCTCTCAAAGGTGAAATCATATATCTAAGCCTCAATTTATTCACACATGAGCAAAGCTCTCAAAAATTCAAAAAAGGGAGAAGATAAAATTTTAAATTTCTCAAAAGCATTATCTTATGCAATGTCATGATCATTCAATTCCTCTATCCTTGTCTCAAGAAAAATTCAAAATGGGTCTTAGATTGTCAAAGGGCAATTCTCACTAGTCCTATCAATGGTCATGTGCTCCATATCTCGTTTGCCAACTTAAAAGCCTTGATTCTTCATTGTGAGTAGTTTTTTGTTTAGATATTGGCTCAATTTATGTTGCAAGGGTTGTGTCTTAATCTCAATGGGTTATTAAAAGTTTGGTTAGCCTTTGAATGACTTATTTGCTTAGTTACATGAAACTTTGATTTTAAGATGGCTATCACCAATCCCTTTCCCATATCTTGACACATCATGGCTGTGATATGAATGAGTGTTCATCTATGTTGTGTTATACTTGTGTAATCCTATAAGACTTGTTCTTGAAGTATTGCATTGCATGTTTCTATTCAAATGTTTTTACTTTGTCAATATAAAAATTTGTCTTGGAAGCTTGGTTATTGAATCTATTTCATACTTGGATTTTCTTAGTGAATTTCCTAGTTGACTGTAGCTCAAATGGTGCTAGGTTTGTAACTATAGTGTGTGTGTGTGTGTGTGTGTGTGGCGCTTTTTTTTTTTATTTTTTTTTATTTTTATTTTTTTGGTTGTAGTCTCTCTTGATTACATCTTGTTACACTTAACTAGTTTTGTTGCAATTATTTTCAACATTCTGACTAGTCACGAGGTCTAATCAGAAAAGTGAGGTTCATTAAAGGTATCCTTGTCTTTTCAACGTTTGTTTTTAACTGGTGCATCTCTTCCTTTGGCTTTTCATCGCACGGCTTAGATTTCTTCACAATGTCCTAGGTTTTAACCTTCTCTTACCTATCTAGGTTGTTACCTTACTTCATTTTGAGCCGTTTCCTTTGAGATCATTTTCCCTCATCTTGCCGAAAAATTTTCCTTGCCCATGGCCGACAACACTGCTTCTGCCTTTGCTTAGCCTTCTTGTCGATCTACTCGATCGAAAAACTGCCAGGAACTCTTCTAGAGCTGCAACTAATGATCAAGTTCTCACTTTTCCATCCACCCAAGAAAAAAATTTCTTCTCTACAGTGGCTACTCAGAAGGTTATGCCTGAGCGACGAATCATCTGGGATGATCTTTCCTTGGCTAGCGTTATCCGTTCTGATGACCTTGTTGAATGGTACAGGCTTCATAGGTTAAACTCTCCTCCTTCCAATTTCAATTTGTTTATGGTTCAGGAGTTTTACTCTAACATTCCACAAAATTTTCCTGATGATTGTGGTGCCATGGTTGTCTTTGATCCGTCTGTCAGTTGTACGATCCTTGAACTTGACCCGTAATCTACTTCTGTGTGATCAAAGTATAATGTTACAACCAATCAGTATGACTTGCGAGCTTACCATCGTGAGGCCTATGCTAATTTGTCTATCCCACTTATTAAAGGTCAAGTCTCAAATTCTCATCGCAGACCCTTCTATAGGATTTGGTCTGACTTCATCTGTAGAAATGTTCTAGGAACATCAAGCAATGGTAACCCCATCCTTGAGTCAACCAGAGTATTGTTTACCATGTTAACTTACTGTCTTGTGCCTTTTGGCTTTCTGATTTTCATGTCAATTATGTCTAAGTTCAATCGTGCTGGAACTCACCAGAGAAGGTCTACTAATCATCTTTGTCTAATCACTCAGTTGAGTGAGCATGTTGGTGTTCGAAAAAGTCCTGATGATCTTTGCCCTATAACCGCTAAGGACCTTGACAGAAATATGATCAATTTAAGTAATGTAATGTCTGATGTCGCTCAAGGTGATCCTAGACCAATTCTTCCACCAAATGCCTTCCAGGACAGGAAAAATAATATATCTTGAGTCTGAAATCAATTCTGTGAGAAAGTAATTTGTTGATTTCAAATCTTGATCAGATAATCTGCGTCCTCACTACTTGTTAGTTAGTCGGTCTCTATACCTTCTCTGAGTCCAACTTTCATGAATCCTCTATCGTTTGTCCTTGAGCCGTCTCTACGTCCTTCGAAACTTGTCCCTCAACATCCCATGGCTTCGTCTTCTGTGTCTTATCATACTGCTACTTCCTACAGCCACTCAAGTGTCGTTGCTGCCAAGATGACCGCAATCTATGCTGCTAAAGGAAAAGGTGTGACCATCAATGTTCATCATCATATCTTTTCCACTCTTACCTCGAAGGGAAAACACATTTTATTTACATATTCTTCTGATGAAAATGAAGATGCAGAAGGTTTTGTTAATGGTACCCCCACTAGAGATGCCCTTGTTGAAGATGTCATTATTGCTAGATCTCCTATTGGCTCAGATGACTCATCACAATCGAATGAGTTCTGAGTTTATGGGGGAGTTTTTGTAAGGGTTTTTAGTTCAAATGAGAGCAAGTGTAATAGGGGAGTTCTGTTTTGTTAACTATAAAACAATGTCTGTTAAAGCTGAAACTTCAATTTATGTTGGTTTCTATTGTAATTAATCTTGCTACTCTCTTGGCTCTATCTTGAATCTTGTGATTTTTGCGTTTAAAATTGTTGGCTATTATCACTTTGGTTCCATACTTTGCACCATTGTTGGCTGTTTTGGTTTCCCTTGATGCATTCACCCTTCTTTCTTGCGTGTTATGCTTCACTCTTTATTCCTTGCTATGTGCTTCATTGTCATTTTCTTCCTTTGTCTTACCATGACAAAATGGGGGAGAACAATTTAACTGGAATAACCTTTGTTAATCATGCAATTTATGGTGTCATTTTTAAAATGAGCTTATGTTTTAATAACTCATGATGAATCTCACTTGTCTCTTGTCAAGAAATGTATGGTTGCTGCAGGAGCTATTACTTGCTCGCTCTTGTCACTGCATGATTTCTTGAGTATGGATGATGTGTGAATTAATTATAGGTTTGGGTTATTTTGTCAAGGAAAGCCAAAGGGGGAGATTGTTAAGTATTAGGTTTGGTGTTTGGCTCTCCTTGTCAAAATTTATGATTGCTACCACACATGCTCATATTTCAGAGTTAGGGTACAATGTCGTTCTGGGATTTCTACTGAGGGTTGAACTTGTCAAAGCACCAGCCATCTTCACTACAAAAGGTTTGAATCATACATTTGCATATGCATGTCAAGGTTATATTTCTAGAATCCTTTTGTCTAGTGTAATTGTCTAGCTAGAATTTTCGTTAGTTTTCCAGCTATCTAGGCACGCAAAATAAGACAGCCCATATGGGCCATCTGACACCTTTTTTCGTGCGTGGGTCTCTCACCCTTGATCTGGAAAGGTCTCTTTGACTTGTGAAACTTGTCTCCTTGTTCCCCTTGTCTGAAACATCCATCTCTTCCATTATAAGGGTTTTCAAGGTTTCATTTGTGCTTGGTTAGGATTTTTACATTTAAGAAAAGTAGTGCATTTAGCCTATAGCTACCTCTTAAGCTTCCAAACCGAAACCCTAACCACAAAACCTTCTCATGCACAAACACCCAATAACTGCATATTAGGGTTGCATTGTTTTAATGGTTTTGCATTAAGCCTTTAGTCTAAACCTAAGTTTCATATCCTTCATAGACCAATCTCTCGGATTCATGTTAGGTTCTTCTTCATTGGTCAATTGGCCTGTTGGATTTTTTCAAGTATTTTGAAATGCTTATGTAAGAATTACTTCTATTAAAGTGTTTACAATCCAAAAACACTTTTAAACCTTTTTTTTATATATATAGCAAAATGTGCTATCTGAAAACACTTTTAATCTTGTAAATTGACAATAACAAATTGTCTAATGGGAATCACTTTTGTAGAATCAAACAAAACAACTTGGCCAAGATCATTCCATGAGACTTAGCCAGCACAATTTTATCGTAACAAAATGCGATAACTCTAATAATTCCAAAGCATAAGAATCTATTCTTACCCTTTGTTTCCTTCCAAACGTTATATCAACTCCCCCAAAAAAATAAAGGGAATTAATCCCCTTTTTCCCTACTTTAATATATATATATATATAGCTGGGGGTGTGCCAATATAATTGCAAAAACTAAATACAAGCCCTTGATCATCAACCTTATTCCATGGCTCAGTCCATCTCCCTCTCAGCAGAAACTGAGACACTAAGCCAAGTGCTAGGCCTAGTAGAAGCATTTAGAGCTTTTGATGAAGACAATGATGGCAAAATTACTGCAGCGGAGCTTGGTGGGATTTTGGGGTCACTTGGGTATAACCATAGTGAAGAAGATGTGAGGGCAATGATGCAAGGGGACACGAACAACGATGAGATTCTTATAAAAATTTGAGGTTCCACCATAAAATCAATTGGTATAGGGATAATAACTCAATATTTTATAAACTCATGCAAGGTCCCTCCTCTCATCAACGTAAGACTCATTTTCAACACGTTCCCTCACGTGTGGCGAATTTTTAAGCCTAACATGTGGACAACACAACGGGATGACGTGGAGTGCGTGTGGCCGCTTGGCTTCACAAGTGGGACAACCTGCTCCGATACCATGAAGAAAGTTGAAGTTCCACCATAAAACCAATTGGCTATATAGGGAGTAGCCCAACCTCTAATAAGTCCATGTAAGATCCCTCCTCCCATCAATGTGGATCTCATTTTCAACAATTCTAAGCATCGAGGAGTTTTGGAGATGAACACGAAGAATATGGATTTCGGGGGACTGGTTAATGTTCTTAAGAACGCTTTTGAGGCGTTGGATGTCGATGGGGGATGAGATTGTGACTGCAGAGGAGCTTTATGAGGTTATGGAAGATGATTTGGAGTTTAAGCTGCACTTGAGGATTGCCAGGGAATTATTGCTTTAATTGATATGGGGCTGTTAGCTATGATGACTTCAAACTTATAGTCAACCCACTCTGAGATTTCTAGTGTTGTATGATCAAAAACATAATTATACTAGTGACTAGTGCGTAGCCAAGTATGCAATATGTCCATTGTGAATAAATGGTACTCTTTCTTGTATCACACTTTTCTTCTGCATCTGCATGGTGCATGGGTGATTTAAGGTGACCATCTACTTCAAGCATATTTTGTAGACTACATAACACGACAGTTGATGATTGAATTCTTTTTTTTAATATTTAAAGAAGGATTATCAATCACATCATATGATTTACAAAATATGGTCTAAACACATGGTCTCCCTAGCATTTTGCTTTCTTTCTAGCACATGAACTCACCTGGAAGCAAAGGTAGTAAACTTTGTAATTCGAGCAACAAAAGGTACGAGCCTGATCAGTTAACCTAGTTTGATATTTTATCAAAATTTTAGAGAGACATACCGCAATTGCCAATACATAAGTGACAACGAATCAGATGTCTCCAATTTGATGTCCTTCACGTCTCAATTTTTAATTGTTTGACATCTGGTCATTTAGTATTATGTGTTGTAGGCCCAATTTACCGAATCATATAAAGGACGCAGAGAGAGGCGGTGTGGCAGATAGAGAGAGAAGAGAGAAATGTGTAATTGTGAGATGTGTGTTATCTCACCCCATTGTGTCTTTATTTATAGTAGTACGGAAGATAAATTCCTTACCCCAATAGGATTACAACTCTAATAGGATAATATCTAATCCTAGGAAATGTCACATCCCGGCCCGGGCCCCCACCACATCCTGAGCTCGACTCTATCGTAGCACAATATTGTCCGCTTTGGGCCCCGACCACGCCCTCACGGTTTTGTTTTTGGGAACTCACATGAGAACTTCCCAGTGGGTCACCCATCATGGGATTGCTCTCGCGCGAACTCGCTTAACTTTAGAGTTCCTACGGAACCCGAAGCCAGTGAACTCCCAAAAGGCCTCGTGCTAAGTAGAGATGGGAATATACATATAAGGCTTACAGGATCCACTCCCCTGGGTGATGTGGGATCTTACAGGAAATATTCCAAGATATCCATATATACACTAAGGTTTACACAATCACAATCCTAATCTAATAGGACAACAACACTCCCCCTTGAAGGTGCAAATACTCAAGTAAATGGCGCATTAGGTCTTTAGTGATGAAGTAAGTACAGTTCATGAAGCTGTCGGCACAATGAGCGAATGCGAGTTTCAGATCAACGGAATAATGCATAAAAGGTCAAACTCACAAAACCTCTCTATGGTAAAACCCAAGGTGGGATAAAAACCCCATAAACTAAGGAGAAAAGTGAGAAGTTGCATTAAGTCAAAACGATACGTCTTCTAGACGTAAGTACAAGAGCTCACAAGGGTATGATCAGCCCATGATGGGTGCCTTGTCAAAACCTAGTTAGGTAGCAAAAATGTAGTGGGAAAAATGCTCCTAATCGTAGGGAAAAAAAGTACATTAAGATCAAGTGAGTATACTTCTGGATACTCCCTTGAGTTTGACAGAACTTCCAAATGAGAACTACATGCATTGTATATGAATAGTTAGGCATACCAATTCCTTGGACGAGCTTCTGGAAGGTTGACTTCGGCAGTAACGTTGTGTAGAGGTCGGCAAGGTTGTCTAGGATCGGCTTGCATGACTTCAATCTCCTAATGCTTTGCTGACATAATGTAGACGCAATATGTCTTGGTGTAGACTTCATTGATGTATTATGTCTTGGTCAGGTGGATACATGCGGCATAGTCTTTATCGATTGTTGTTGGGACTCAACGATGGATGAGAACAGCAAGTACTACGAATATGCTCAACAAGAGATCTCAACCATATCTCACATGTGGCATAGTGAAGTAAGGTGAGTCTTGGAACGATTAGAAGATTTTGCAACTAAGGTCATATTGTGGGTCTCTAAGATATTGCGATATCCCTAAGAGTAAAGACATAACCATTCGAGGATTTTCCTTGTGCGGGTTTGATAGGTAACCAGGGTCAGCATAACAACAAGGCAAGCATCATTTCAAGGATCATAGGGGTTGGATTGATAAGCTCATATTTATACATATTTTACATCAAATTCTCTCGTCTTTTCTTAGTTAGTTTCTTATATTTTTGAGTTATTTACTTTGTTTTTGTGTTTTATCGAATTTATCTAGCTAAGAAAATAAAATTAGCACAAGTAAGATTTTAAGTGACAAAATTCGTAAAAATTATCTTGTTCACTTATTTGATTTCAATTTCCAGTATTTTGTTTTCACAAAAATATAAAAGTTAAAAATTGAAATGATTATCAAATAGTACAAAGGGTTTGATGCCATCTCCTCATACTCCATTACAGGCTGCCTTAAGCTGGCCAGCGAGAAAGGTGCAGAAATAAGAAATAAAAGTGGAAAGAAGACGCAGCACATGCGGGAAAAAGAAGAATATGAGGAGGAAGTCAGTGAGGACAGGCGCATATATTGGATGCGCAGAAGCACAGGAAAGGAAGGCAGTCTCGGCCTGGGGGAGTGTGCAGCGGGAATAGGGGGAGGACAGTTGGAGGACTGCTGCCTTAGGCAGCGCGAGGTGGGCTTGCGGAGAAGACTGGCAGAGGGCTGCTAGGGCAGGTCAGACGACGTAGGAAAGCAGGGGGAAGGAGGGCAGCTGATAAGCTCATATTTATACATATTTTACATCAAATTCTCTTGTCTTTTCTTAGTTATTTCCTCATATTTTTGTGCTATTTAATTTGTTTTTGTGTTTTATCGAATTTATCTAGCTAAGAAAATAAAAATAGCACAAGTGTGATTTTATGTAATAATTTCGTCAAAACTGTTTAGCTTTTAAATTAAATAATATATATATATATATATATATAATAATTCATATTGTTTTGTAGAAAAAAAAATATAAAAAGATTAAATAAGAAAAAAATAAAAAGTGGGACGGAAAGGTGGGTTGGTGTGAATAAAAGAATAAGGATTAATTAAAAAGTGTGTGCAGTGTATGAAGGCAGCTGGTGGAAGGAAGAAAGAAAATAATAAAAGAAGAAAGTGGGAGTGCATGATGGAAATAGGAAAGACTAACGTGGGGGACTGACGGGGATAGCAAAAAGAAGAGAAATGTGGAGAAATAAAGAAAGTCTGTGGAGGAATAAACAAACAAAGAAAAAGAATAAAAAAAAGAATAAAAAAATATATGAAAGAAACATAAGAGGAAGCTGCTTCAAGCAGCTTGAAGGAGAGAAAACGGAAAGAAACTGAGAGGGGGGAGGATAGAACACGTGGGACAGAGGGAAGCTGCTCTGAGGCAGCTCGCAGAGAAGTCGAGACGGGAGCAGGGTAAGCACGGGGAGCTGCCCTTTGGGCAGCGTGGAAGAACAGAAAACAGGTCAGTAGAGGGAGAAATAAAAAGGTGCTGCCTGGCGTGGGCATCGCAGGTGAGCACGGAAAAGGAGGGCAGCGAGAAAGCTGCTGAGCAGGGGAACGAGACAGCTGCAGCAAGGCTGCCCTTTGGCAGTTGACGAGAGGACTAGCAGCTGACAGACGCGGAGAAGCATGGAGACGTGGCAACGTGAGGCAGTGCGGAAATTGGAGGGAGGTCAGCACGCAGAGAAGCTGCCATTGGCAGCTGGCGCATGCAGGGGGGTCTCGGGCAGAGCAGAAACAGAAGCAGCAAAATTTGACTCTATTTCTCTATCGGTTTAATTTTCCAACTCACATTTTATTTCTGTTTTAATTTAAATAATGTGTAACTAATTTTGTTTTGGCTAGAGGTTAATTCGAAGCCATGGATATATTTGTAATATGAATTGATTACCTTCAGTTGTGATTTCTGAGTTGTGATTTAATTTGCTTAACTGCTTGATTGATAACTTATTTTTGTTTGTCGATTAAGGATGCATACTTAATTTACATACATGAATTTGATGCTAGAATATAAGTAAATTTCACCTAATCGTTATGAACTTATATTCACAAGTAGTGAAGGTCGCTTATAAACGATCGCGCTAGGTAAATTCTTGGCATAAGTTTCATGCAATTCATAGTAACAAGTGCCTCGTCAATGCTTATGATTTTCATAAAACTTAATGATTCTTGCTTGTATCTCTATTATGCAATTCATGTAGGGAACTTGTAGGGAGTGTTTTGGGTTGTCGTATGCAATCATCCAATCCATTAACTTAAGGAAAATCTGAGAATTAATTTAAGCGGACCTAATTAATTTGGGGCGTTGAGAATTTACAATTTATTGAAAGAACAACTGAAAATCAATTTAGGTTGCATATATGTCATGTGTGGAGAAGAACCCTCTAGCCAGTCCGTCATTTATCATTTTACCTTAATTTTATGTTTTTGTCAATTTTGTAATTTATTTAAGTTTAATTTACTTTTCATCAAAATCAATCCCCCATTTTATTTTAAAGTGTTAGATTTATTGGAAATCATTTTAGTTTGTGTTTTCTTAAGTCTTGAGTTGTTTTGAGTCTTTTGATTTATTTTAGTTTAGTTGTTAGTTTTATTTTGAGTTATTCTATTTAAGTGTTTTGAGTCTAGTTTAATATTTTAAATTTTGTTTTTACGTTTTTAATTTAATTTTACTTTGATTAGCATCCCTAGTTAATCCCCGGCCTAGAACGATCCCTACTTATCCATATACTACAATTGTCACAAATAGGGTTTAAATTTGTGCGTTAATTTATTTTCGCATCAGCAGCACGAAGGAAGGACTGTGCAGGAAGGAAGGTGCGAGAGCTGAGGGGGGGAGACGCTGCCTTTGGCAGCTTGGAAAGAAGACCGACAGGAGGAGAGAAACCAAAGAGGGAGACGTGGGCGCTGAAGTGAAGAAAGAGGAGCAGAAGCTGCCTCGTGGGAGACGCGGGGGAAGAAGAGTGGACTGACAGAACTCGCGGAAAAGACGGAGGGGCAGCAGGAGAAACTGTGCAGGAGAAGAAAGGCTGCCCTTGGCAGCTGGAAAAATAAGAAAGAAGTCGCGGGACAGAAAACAGCTTGAGCACAGTGGCGCAAAGTTTCACTCTATTTCTCTCGGTTTAATCCTCCAAACTCATATTTTACTTTTACTTTAATTTTTAATAATGTGTAACTAAATTTATTTTGGCTAGAGGTTAATTCAAAGCCATGAATATATTTGTAATATGAATTGATTACCTTCAGTTGTGAATTCTGAGTTGTGATTTAATTTGCTTAACTGCTTGATTGATAACTTATTTTTGTATGTCGATTAAGAATGCATACTTAATTTACATGCATGAATTTGATGCTAGAATCTAAGTGAATTTCACCTAATCGTTATGAACTTATATTCACAAGTAGTGAAGGTTGTTATCCACAATCATGTTAAGTGAATTCTAGGCTGGATTAACATGCGTATTCCATAGTTATGAATGCCTAGTCAATGTTTATGATTTCCGTTGAACTTAATGATCTTTGTTGAATGTCTCTATCATGCGTATTCCATAGTTAGGGACTTTGATGAGGAATAATTTGGTTGTAATGCGTATTCCATTCAATCCAATGAATCTAGGGAAATCTAAGAGTTAATTTAAGCGGACCTAATTAACTTGGAACATTGTCATTCACAATTTATTGAAAGAACAACTGAAAGTCAATTTAGGGTGCATATGTGTCATGTGTGGAGAAGAACCCTCCAGCTAGTCCGTCACCTATCCCTTCACCTTAATTTCATGCTTTTGTCAATTCTGTAATTTATTTAAGTTTAATTTACTTATCGTCAAAACCAAACCCCCCCATTATTAAATTATATTATTTAGTTAGTTTTCATTGTTGTTAGTCTTTTAATTCAATTTCCGTCCATTTCAGTTCCTAGTGTCCAATTTGATTGTTTTCATTATTTTGAGTCATTCTAAGTGTGTTTCGAGTTATTAGAGTTTTTAGCCTAGTTTTGTGTCATTGAGTCTTGTTTAATATTTTTAAATTAATTTAGAATAGATTAGCAATCCCTCCTAATCCCCGGCCTAAAACGATACCCTACTTACATCTATACTACAATTGTCAAAAATAGGGTTTAATTTGTGTGTTTAGTTATTTTACGCATCATGGATCTGCTCGAGATGCGTTGGGATTAGCCCAAATTTGTAGTATCTTCAAGGTAGTGGAAAAACTCTTTAATACCAATTCAGTGGTTGTGTGTAGGTGCGGTGATGCATATTTATCAATAGATTAATAGCGAAGGAGATGTCCTATCTAACACAATGAGCTAAGTACAACAAAGTACAAAGTTGAACTCAGATATGGGATTTCGGATTCCATAACCTCTTCAAGGTCTCATTTGCATATAACGTATGGAAGATCATAGGTATACTCAAATGTAACAACTTTGGGGTGTAGTTTGACTGTTAGACCAAAGTACCATCAAAACAATGCTTGAACTTCAAGTCAAGATGAGTTTTTTCTAAGATCCATCGTCTCAAATTTCATCTTCAGGTGCGAGACAGTCTTCTCAAGCTCTTCCAGCATCTTAGTGAGATTCATGACAATGACATAAATTGTAACCCTACCAATTCGAAATATGATTTCATAGTATAACACAGACTAACTGATCAAATAATCACTTAGACAGGTATACCAGATCCCCCAGATTGCTTCAATCCGTAAGTGAACGCCTCAAACCAGTTGAGATGGTGTTCCGTGGTTTTGGAACTATTTGAACTAGCCCATGTAATTCTTTGAGAACTTACATGTAAATCTCAATTTATTTTGCCCATGGAGAAATATTAACGACATTCATAATGCTGCAATCAATCACTGGGCGTTTGAGAGAAACTTTGCACCGTAACGTGTGCATTATATCACACTATTTCATTCATCTTATTACGCTTCCTTTTCCCACTTGTAACACAACAAGGTTACCTTGGGCAATGTAGGAACTATAGATCCAAATACACTTTGGTAAGGAATTTAATCTGGATTCTAATTTCAGTTGTCCAATCAGTTCTACGTTGTCACTAATCAACGAAACACAGTTCGATATCAACACTTTTCATTTATGTCGGTAGCTACCTGAAAACATAATCGATAATAATCTCATTCCAATTCCATTATCTCATCCAAACTAGTATACTGGACCAAGAACTTCAAGTCTTGGGAGTAATCCGGATTAATCTCATGAGATGGAAATGATTTGAGATAGCTATCGAATATGGATACATGTTTGTGTCGTGATCTTCCTCTTCTAGGTAAGTGAATCATATGAATCAAGTGATTTTTTGAGCTTCAGGCCGAGACAGATTGATTGGCTATCCGTCAGTGTACTGGACCATCCAACAGGGGCGGCACACCCTTCGGGGATGTTGACTTGACGTCTATTAAGTGTGTTTATCTTTGCAGGCATGTTTGCAGCTGGTATATGATCTTGCCATTTTAGCTGGATTAGAGGAATGCGTCTGGAGCAACATTCTAAAAGCTAGCATACATCGCACTTGCTTTTCACACTTGTGCAGTATAGGGATCGAGATGAGAGATAGTGGGCAACGTCCATAAAATTCGTGTCATTCTACATGAATGTTGACGTTCTTATCTCCCCCTAATGGCGCCAAGACTGTCTCAATGAAGTGATAATCCACAAATGAACGGTAAATAGATCTCTTGCAAAGGCTCTAAGATAGCTATTATGAAGGAGAATCATAATCGACATAGATTCACATCCTTATATGAGGACCAATATTGGTACGTTGCGGTAGCTCAACTTGGCACATGGAATGCACATCCAAATGCGTAAGTACAAAACGTCATTCTTACCCAGTAAGCAACTGTAACGTCAAATGGTTGGGTGGCAATGGGCCTCAAGACAGACCAACATAGTTGCGTAAAAGATTGCATAGCCATAGGCAAAAACTGAAAGCTTGGTGCGTTCACCAAGGTTCGGGCAATCATTTAAATTGCACTTTATGATCACTATGTGAGGTTGTTTTAGGGGTAAACATGGGAATTCGATGTCCAATTATAAACCTAAAAGACATGCAATACTTATCGAAAACCTTTGATATAAACTATCTGACATTATCCAATCTTCCAGATTTTATGGGATAATTAGGGCGGTGAACCATTATAATCGGCCATGAGGTTTAGCAGCAATGTGTGTGGAAAAACATGTGACCAGTTTATCGATTCATCTACCAAAACCATAAGTATTTATATGGTCTGCATTTTGGTTGGATTAGTCCACATATATTCCCTTGAATCCACTGTGAAAAGAGGGTAGTGTCGTATCTTTGCTAGGGATGATTTAGAAAATCAATTTCCCAAATGAGCAGGCTTGGCAAAGTGTGCTTATAGGCACAAGATCCTTACTTTGGGTACGGAGATGCGTTG
Organism: Malus fusca; assembly: GCA_035220775.1. Taxonomy (NCBI): domain Eukaryota; kingdom Viridiplantae; phylum Streptophyta; class Magnoliopsida; order Rosales; family Rosaceae; genus Malus; species Malus fusca. Next base: position 23,457,368 of record CM069066.1, on the reverse strand, counting down.
TAGCATCATTGTTCGACCTAAGTGTCCTAAATAGTCATGCCAAAGCAAGTAAACTGCTCAATCAATAGGTCCTAGACCGATCACATGTGGCGTGTTCTTAGCTGGGAGACAACCCATTGGCCCCAAATCAAAGCTTCAGGCCATTTTTGGAGGTCGTGCAAAGATATTCTACTCTATTTTCCATCAGTGGTTTCATTCTTGATTACTCTCTTGAATATCCTTAAGACTCAATGACGTTCTTCTGGAACGGGAGAATATAAGGTCTTTGAAATGGTAATTTAATACCATTCATACATTGAGGAGTGTGCCAATGCTCTTAATTAAGTTGGATAAACCGAAGTCGTTGCTAGAAATGTGATTTAGGTATAAAGTTAGTGTGCGTAGTATCGCATTCTTCCAAACAACTAACTTTCCTACATTCGTACCTAATCCCCTGTTTAATTGAATTTGGTCACATGTATGCAAGAAACATGATTCAATAAACTCATATTCGAGGACAATATTGATAAGATTATCCATAACAAAAACCAAACACCAAACTTGAATCTAAGAACATAGAAAAATGTTCATAAAGTAAACCAAGGTTACTAAGGTGGATTTGGACAACATGGCCACTCATGTCAAAATTATCCTTTTCCAACGATGTTTGGTGGAGCAAAATTAGTCTCACATATTGACTACGAGAATGGCACTCCCTAACGACATTGATAAGGGCATGAATAGGTGCATAATCAATGATCTCGTCTGTCTGGACGGAAATAGATTCTGCAGGGTTGAGGTTTGGGAACAATATCCCTAATTCTTGAAGTTTTAGGTTTTAGGTGCCAAGTATCACATTACGGGTGTGATGCCACACCTTGGTAGGCCCTGATTCTACCATATGTTGTAAAAACAAACTCGAAATTGAATTGTGAGAGAGATAGACCTAGACTAGGGTTCATTAAACTTCAGCAGAAGTTGGAGAGGTATGTTCGGTAAGTCTATGTCGAAGCAGAGCAATACCACTTCGTGTATCTCTGCCGAAGCAGATAATGCCCTTCGGTACATCCCTGCCGAAGCAGGGCACCACCATTCGGTAGGCCTTGACTGAATTGGATCGAGCCATTCGATAGACTCCAGCCTAGCTGGGTCTATATCGTTCGGTTGACTCCAACCGAGGCTGGGTTTATACCTTTTTTCTCACATTTATGGTAGTAATCAGAACCAAGAATTTGGTAAACTTCTGCTCTCTATACTGCTGCTTCAAGAGCGAGCTAGAAACCTGAAAAGACGAGAAAAATATTCTCTAGTCAAAATGCGATTGAATTTATACACTTCAGAATCGTACTCATTCATGGACGTTATCATGGCTTGCTTCAGGCAATGTCTTTCATGATTAAACGGTCCATATAAGTTAGCCAAAGAGCCATGGAATCCTCGGTCGAGAGGTATTTCCATTTGTAAAGCTTTAGGCATAAGTCTTTAAGTGAAGACCATGGTAGAGGCTTATTCAGCTCTTTCATGCCATTGTTGGCTTCAATGATTACTCAGCTTCTTGATAGTCAAGGGGAGATTCACATTTTGTACCCACATAATGTGGTTTCGGTCAAGAAACGTCCAAATCAGTGAAATCGAACTTGTTACAGTTTAACAATCCACTGAATGGAGGGAACAAGATTGTGATTGGTGCTATAGAAAATAAAATGTCTATAAGCATCAAAGTTGGAACATTCAGGTTATAAGACATGGTTTTCATGAAAAAATTGGTTCTTCATGGGTGTATTATTTTATAAAAACTTTGGGTTTCAAAGACACTAAATTCAAAACTATAGGTTCAAGTTTAGTTATGAACTTCCAATTCATAAAAGGAGGTACCTGTAAGAACACATAATACAATATATAACTAAGTGTAGTGGATTTGGATTGCTTCAGGAACTTAATTGTGAGTGCTTCGGGACTACGAAAGGGAGTCAGCGGTTCAAAGAAAAGAAATAAAATATTGAATAGTTAATGTCCAAAAGTGGGCTTCAGGCCAATAATTTTGGATGTCTTGTCAGATTAATGGACTGCTGGTCACTTTAATTAATTCAATAGATGGAGACCATTCGGGGTCGATCGTATAAGCATAAATAAAATTTGCCTAAGCCTTTAGATGATTTAATGTTGGTTTCAGGCCACACAAGAAAATAAGGCCCATATTGGGCTTGGGATGGCTACATTGGGCAGCCCAATAACCTGCAAAGCAAGATACACGCTTGTTGCGATGTCACGAGCCGAGAGGAACAACCCAGTAGCAAAGGAGAAAAGAAACCCAAGCTGGATTAGTGTAGGCTGCTGGAGCTGCAAGCCTAACAACTGCTGCTGCATGGAGAGAACAGCGATAAAAATGGCTGAAAGGCTAGGTTTTATGATGTTAAAGAGGTTGTTACAAATTGCCAATACACCTAGTAATTGGGCATTTAATTCCCACTTTTTTTTTGCTGTTATTGGTCTTATAAAAAGCCATATTCATCACCATATTCAGTTTTCACTTTCAATACTTTGTCTACATCAGCATCCTTATTCAATTCTCCACTTTTAGCACCAATTTGCCTTATTTGTTCTCAACTGAGCTCCAAAATATAATTAGTTGCACACTAACACAAAAGAGGGTAAAATGCAACTAGTTTAACTCATCACAAAGGGACTAGGAATGGATGGTATAAATGTATGAAATATATGAGTTACCAATTGGGCCGAGTCACATAGATCCAGGGATGTAGCTACAAGCTACATAGATAAAAGGAAGGTAGGCCGAGTGTGGGTTGAAGGCAGAAGCCCAGCACAGCTAGCTTCTTATGAAGCGGGCACATATTAAGGATGTAGGCCCAATCTTGAAGAACCCAGGCATTTGGCCTAGTTTGTCATACGTGGAGCAAGCCCATATATATATATTTTTTTTTCTTCTAATTTCTAGGGTTTCGAAAAACCCAAAATTGCTTCTATTTTCTTTCGATTCTTTGACTCACAAATTCCACATAGCGATTTATAATTGCGTAATGCATGAACGTATGACAAATATATGAACATATACAATATATATATCAGAAGGAAAATATAAATGTAAGGGTTTATGCATCATGGGGAATGTTATCATGCTTTATGGTCATTTCAAATATCTTAATTTATTTTAAAAGAACCTGATTGGTAGAAAACAACTGAGCCTTTGAATTTGTATAATATCATTCTTGAAAAGCCGGAATTGCATCTCCAAGGCATTGTATCACGTTCAACAAAGAAAAATTAAATTGAATCAATAACATGTAAATCAATTCAATAAAATAATAAATTAATCATAAAAATAATGATTAAAATATGTCACAGCCCGTCCCGAAACTGTTATGTCGGGAACATGAAATGACGGAATTGCCCTTAGCGAGGGCTAAGGTACGTGTGACGCATTATTGGTTTAATGGTATACTCTTCTAAAATCTTGGAATGCATTTAATTGGGATTAAAAATTGTTGTGTTTTGTGTGGTTAGGGATTAAAGGAATTGGATTTTTGATTGTTTTGGTTGGGACCACACACAACTCACTCCCTCTCCCTCTTCCCGTAACTCTCTCTCTCCTCCCTCACGATTTTCCCTCTCTCACCCTCGATCGTACGGCCTCACCCAAAACCCTCCAAAACTCAGTGGATCGAAGCAACCAAGGTAAGAATCTTCATCCTTGTGATGTTTTGAGTCGATTGGTGCTAGTTTTAGGACGTGGAACCTTCGATTTCACGTGAAACCCGAAACCCCATTTTTTGTCACTGTTCATGCACACGTGAAATGTTGTGTTTCAGGGAATTCTAAGCTTATAGTGAGCTTAGTGAGGTCCTAAGGAAGCTCGGAGTACTTCGTTTGAAGGATTTGGACGTCGGGATCGTGAAATTCAAAGTTGGCCGGTTTCTTGGATTTTTCCCAATGAAATCCCGTGGGTTTTGAAGCTTGGAAGAGGTATAATGTCATTCTACTCCTCTCCAGCTTTCTTTTGGTGCAAATTTCGTAGAATTTGGACTTAAAACGAGTGAGATATCAAGCTTGGAAAAATTACCCAGTTTCCGGCGACGGCGGCGGTCGCCGGAGCTGAAGGAAGAAGACAGGGGAATATTCCGTTAAGTTAAATGGAATATGCTAACGGCGTTAAGTCACGCCGTTAAGTTCTATAAAAGGGACAACGGAATATTCTTAGAATATACCTGACGGCGTTAACAGACGCCGTCAGTGTGCAGTGCACGTGGCCGCGCGTGGGGGGCGCGTCTGGCCGTGCGTGTGTCGGCGCGTGGGGGCGCGTGAGCAGTCCAAAAATTATTTTAAAAATTTGGGGATGTTCGTGGAGTTGTGTAGATCACGTTGGTATATTCAAATACCTAAAATGAGCATTGTATGAGAAGTTATTTTGAATTGTTGGTTATGTGTTTAAAATAACGTTTTTATAGTTGTTTCGCATATAGGTGACACCTATCCCGAGGACGAGCGCATCCAGGGACGTCACGGGGGTTACGACCCTTCGACTTATCAGTGAGTGGGCAGTTTTGATTTCGTATTACCTATATACAACTGTTTTTCCCAAAAAATACGTTTTTATGAAAGTTATGAATTAATTTGCCATGCATGCAATTGTTGAGATATTTAGTTTGATAATTGATGCATATATATGTGAATTGACGCGGTGGACGCACATGTGAGTTTTATTATTATTCAGCTGAGTTATTTTATATGAATTGCATAGAAAGCTCATAACCTGCACCTAGGTGTTAGTGCTTATATTGTTATTCACCACACCGCACGCTCGTCTTGGATCCAAGTAGGTGGATGTCGTACAGACCATGTGAGGGTTCCGACATGCTAGTCGTATAGATCACTAGATGTGATTCCAACTAGTGGGTGACCTTAGTTATGCGCGCTGATGATTGATGAGAGAAGCACTAGAGCGTATTTATACACCTTTCATCGTACAGACTACTATACGTAGTTCCGAGTGATGTGCAGTGTAGTACCGTATAGGTCACTGTGGTGACTCCGGCTGAGTGGGATGTTGAGCCTTAGAATCAGCCGTACAGGACCATTGTAGGGTCTCCGGTTGATTTATTATTTCACCTGATTGATATTGATGCATTTCTGATTATATTTGGCATGGTGTGGCATATTATTTCTGAGATGTTATGTTGATGGGTACGAGCTGAGTTTTGATGATATGTGTATATATATGTTATATACTATTTTTCTGGGAAAATATACAGGTTTTTCGGTGAGGGGTTAGAAATGTTTTAAATGAAATGTTTTGGAAAATCTTTGATTTTACTGACCCACTCAATTTTGTTTTGCGCCCCTCCAGGTTCTAGTTAGCGGTTGGTGGCTCTCGAGGTCTTTTTCGGCATTCTGACAGACGCTCTTCATGTAGGACTCACCTGCGGGTGATGTATTTTATTTTGGTCCTACTTGACTGCACTTAAACCTATGCTCTGAATTTATGTGTTTACCTTATAACTCATCCTTTTATTCTAGTAGGTGTTTCTACTAGAGATTGGTTTGAATTCCTTCTTATGTATGTTATTGTTTTGCTTCCGTGTCGCACTTATGGTTACGTCACGCTCACGTGACGGCCATCACGCCTTGATCCTCTGGGTCGGGGTGTGTCAAAATGTAATACTCCCCTAATTGAAGATCAAACTCTCTGTAACGCAGCGTCAAGAGCGTGCTGATAACGTGTTGTAGGCCTAATTTACTGAATCATATAAAGCACAAAGAGAGGGAGAGGGGGTGCGGCACATAAAGAGAGAAGAGAGAGACGTGTAATTGTGAGGTGCGTGTTATCTCACCCTGTTGTGCCTTTATTTATAGTAGTAAGGAAGGTAAATTCCTTACCCCAATAGGATTACAACTCTGATAATATCTAACCCTAGGAAATATTCCAAGATATCGCTAGATATAATAGGATTTACACAATGACATTCATAATCTAATAGGGCTGCAAAATTGTGTACGTTTTAATGATAATCATGTTTACTTATAAGTAAGAAGTTTTTATTTTGAATTTTGTAATGACGAGTTTGATACCAATTTATTTTTCTAGTAAATGTAAATATATTATTCATAAAAAACATGAAAAATAAAAAATAAAATAAAAATAAAACAAAAAAAACTGAAGAAATTTGTAATAAAGAAAAAGCAATCTATTGAAAAAAAAAATTTTAATTTTAAAAAACCCATCACGTGAGCCATACACAACCCACTATCCACCTATACTTCACCACCGCACTGCCACTCCTCCAGCCGATCTTCCCTCAAATTTGGGTCCACTAGTAGAAAAAAAATATTTGCGATGAAGGAAATCTCGTCGCGCAACTGGCAATAGTGTGACAAATTCAGTGCACAGTTGCGCAAAAGCATCTTAAAAAAAAAAGTAAAAAAAACATTTGCGACGAAGAATCGCATCTCGCAAGACACCTTGGCATGACGAAGACATACATTCATCGCGCAAAGGCATAGAAAAAAGGTGGGGAAGGTCAGTTTTTGGTGCCAAAATCTCACGCGACGAACACTTTCCCGCTTCTATTCTTGTGCAACGACGTTTCGTTGTGCAAAGCGATCTGAAATGGCAAGTTGAACGTTTCACCAAGGTAATTACTGCGACCTTTCCACGATGAAAGGTTCGTCGCTCAAAGGTCTCAATAATTCTATAAATTGAGAGGTTCTTTCTCCCTTTTCCTGACATCATTCTCCCAAAAACCCTCTATTTGGAAAAAGAAGATAAAAATAACGTTATGGATGTGGCAGAAGGGGAAATAAGGACGAGCCTAAACGAATCAACAGGAATGAATTCATGGGATCTAAGAGCGAGTCGAACGCCATGCTTGCACACAACGTTGGGCTTGTAATGCGGAACAAATATCCTACAGCTGAGTGGGCATCTTGAAAAAAGGTGTCGGAGGATCTCAAGAAGTCTGTGTTGGATGACTCAACAATAAGTGGGAGTTAATATATTAGTAATTTTTGTTATATAATATATTATAATGTTTAATTTTTAATTATTCTTTTGCAAAAAAAAGAGTGGTATATTGTTGATGAAACGAAGCCGAACCTAATGAGGTTTCTCAATGATATATTCAAGAAACCTTACGCACAGTGGAAGTATGATGTAGAGTGATATGGAGAAACAAGACTAGCGGAGTAGATGTTTTATTTCGATGTTATGGACGAATAAATTAATTTTATAATTATGTAGTTGTGGATGATACCATTAAATAATTATTTAATTTGTATTAGGAATATTACTTAAATATGGATTTTAAGTATTTATTTTCTTTCATAGCGAAACCATTTTCTCATTGTAATAGTATTGACAACCTCATCAAACTTTAGAGTTAACTAACTTTTTCAAGTAGCACAGAGTAGGAGTCAAATTTGTGCAACTTGAAAAAGCTATTTTACTCCAAAGTTTGATGACCTTGTCAATGCTAGTATTTTGAGAAACTGTTTACAAGATGAAAATAATAAATACTACATATTTCGTCGCCCAAGAAATCGGGCAATGAAAATTTGTCACGCCAGGTACATTTGCGCAATGAAACAGAATATTCGTTGCACAAAATGGATCAGTAATTGTTGGTGGCCATTTAAGGCAAATTATTTACTGCACACTTTGCGACAAAAGCTTCGTCACGCAAAGTGGTTTTCTGATGACGACGACGACGACAACTTCACTGACCAACTGCTTGAAGCTTCAACAGAAATTTGTGCAGAAGCACCCTGGGATACTAACATTTTCCAGGAACCGTTTCAGGTAGCTAGACTTGTTGAAATCGAAATACCAATAGAGTCTACGACAACCCGTCCCTAAATTTACGCTTTTAGTTATTTTAATTGAGGGAATTGACGAAAATGCCATAAAGGCAAGGACTTTGACTTTCATTGAACATCGTCTAGAGAAATGTATGACATCTTCTTTTAGCGTATTTGATTAGTACTCGTTGGTCCGAACGCATAGGCGAAAACTGTTTGCGAGTCCGAATTCTAACGGTATAGTTATGGACGTTCGAAATTGTTTTTCCTTATTGTTTTTACCTTAATCCTTTAATTAAATGAATTCCCACCAGGTGGCAATTCAGCCCAATCACAAAGGAAAGGTAAAGGAACCAATTAGAAGGTGAGTTAGTGACCAATCAAATTAAAAAAGGTTAAGAGACCAATTAGAAAAGGAAAGAGAAAGGGTTATCTCCCTTTCAACACGTGCATACCATGAACCCAGTTTCGATTCGGCTGAAATTCCAGCCAATCTCCACCATTTTTCAGTTGAAATTTACACATCCATCACTTTCAACCTACTCCACCACCTCCCCTCTACCATCTCCTCCCAATTTGAGGGTTTTTAGGTCCAAAACCGTGAGGAACTCCACCGGAGCACCGGAGATGCTAACGACGATTCCTTCGTTCCAACGAGTTCCACCACCCACCACCACTCTTAATCCACTCCCCTTGGACTTCGGAACAAGACCCAACCAGTGTTAGGGGCGTTGGTGAAGGAAAAATTTTGTCCTAGCTAAGAACATGTATGAACATTTGAATACATATGCTAACAATTAACTCTTTAAAGTAGGCATGCATCCAAAAACAATTCATGAAACCCATGACTTTCAAAGCCTAGTATATGGTGAATCAAAAGACTCTTTAACAACATTAAAGAATATGAAGAATTTAGAGATTCTTTACCCTTGAAGCTCATCCTTGATTACACAAGGGATTCACCCAAGTGGAGGGCCTTCAAGTCACCTCCTTGCTCCTTGGATCTTCCTTGTGATTTCCCTCCTTTTAGTGCTCCTTTGCTTCTTTGAGGATTTGAGGATTAGTTCTCCAAAACACCAAAAGTTTGATGTCTCTATGTCTCTTCACCAAGGATGTAATTTGTGAGAATGAAAATTGGATCACTTAGGGAAGTAAATTTGCTAGATAACTATCCCCAAGTAGCTTAGAAAACCCTAATTGAAAACAAAGCTATAAAGATGAATTTATACTTCATTTCTTAGGTGAGTGGCAAACTTGCAATTAAGCAAACTTGCATACCCTCACCCTAAATGGTTGGCCTATATGGTTATTGGGCTTATTGCCCATTTTGTTTTAGTTGTCATACAACTTAAACATAATGGGCCTTGTGGACCAAAACACTTTTGGGCCCCGAAGCCCTAAAACCAACTTAAAAGCCCAATACGAACATTTCGTATAATTAATTAACTAATTAATTAATCTTGACCATTCTTCAATTAAACCATTTAATTGCTTAGCCATTTCATTTAATTGCTTCACATATATCCTTATTTGGTGTGCGATCCATTAGGTTCCAATTAGCGAGGCAGTGGGCGATGTTACTCTTAACTATCGATTGTGAATTGAAACCACATTTCAATTCTCCCTTTTTGATGATTAGTGTTTGCTAATCAATAGGGCTTCCACAAACCATGAGTGACACCTAGCAGTATGTCATGGTTACCCAAGCTAAGTAGAATTGGTTGGAGAACCTATCCAGTTACAATTACAATGCAATACGGTCCTTCTCTAATACAATACTCTTAACCACATTGTTTTAAGTGATAGTTTGTTTCATGTCTACTATCCAATGTGATACTTTCTTATATGATTCCCTTGAATATGATTTGGAACATCTTCCTTAGTCATATTCATTTGCTTTGGCCAAAGACTTTAGAATCATATTTTAGAGTATACTCCTTCCACCATGGAAGGTTAGAGATCCCTTGTTGTGCATTCATATGCCTACATGACTAGATCACATGACCCCAACAATGCCGTGGACAATCCGAGGGAATGCCTTTGTCATGATCAAAGATCAAGGACCTAACCATTAGACATCTATGATGCCTCAGGTCTAAGGACTACTTTGCATATTGTAACCTTAGAGTTCGTACATGACATGTATGTTTGAACTCTCATTAATCGCAGTTCAGTGTACTCGATTACTCTTTCGAGCACCTATGTGTTTGTCTTAGTGTCCAACACCAAATGACTTGAGACTAGTTCATACTCACGTTTGAGTCAACATAACACATACTAACCTTAGCGGATTGTCAATGCCCAATTGGCAATCCTATGGCTAGGAACGTTTTAGGAATGAACATAAGAGAAAGGTCTCCTTAATCTAACTCATTAGATCACTTATCTCTTATGTCAAATACATCCCTTGGATTCTCTTATTGATTAAACACATGATTCAATAAATAGTGATTAACAATAAGTATTGCCCTTCCGTTAAACATATAAAAGTTTAACATATTAAGTATTCCAAAAAGCTATTACATCAAATGAGTGGCTTTGTGGGCATACTTCCAACAATCTCCCACTTGTACTCAAAGCCATCCTCCCATGTATCTAATACTCATCTTATCCATATGACGATCAAGCTGGATTTGAGTCATTGGCTTTGTCAGTGGATCTGCTACATTATCGGCTGAAGCAACTTTGAGGATGTTGACTTTCCCCTCGGCAGCATATCATCTTATGATATTAAAGCGCCTATCAAAATGCTTGTTCTTTTGATGAGCCCTGGGTTCCTTGGCTTGAGTTATCGCCCCACTATTATCACAGTACAAAGTTACTGGTGATGTGATGGTTGGAACCACTCCAAGTTCAGTAATGAACTTTTTCATCCAGAACGCTTCTTTGCCGGCTTCAGTTGTAGCGACATATTCAGCCTCTGTCGTGGAATCAGCAATTACACTTTGTTTCTTGCTTTTCCAACTGACAGCCCCACCATTCAGAGTGAATACATATCCGGAGTTGGAACTTCTATCATCGACGTCAGATTGGAAATCTGCGTCTGTATAAGCTTCCACTCGCAACTCTGATGCTCCTTCATAAACGAGGAACATGTCCTTAGTTCTTCTTAAGTACTTAAGGATCATCTTGACAGCTGCCCAGTGTTCTGATCCTGGGTTAGATTGATATCGACTAGTAATGCTCACAGCATACGCGATATCAGGCCTTGTGCATATCATGGCATACATGAGACTCCCTATGGCGGAAGCATAAGGAATTTCATTCATTTAGCCGTATCTCTTCAGGAGTCTTAGGTCCCATGGACTTAGAAAGGTGAATTCCATGTCTCACAGGAAGAAAACCTTTCTTAGATTGTTCCATCTGGAACCTACTTAGCACCTTATCAATGTACATCGATTGGGATAATCCAATTAATTTTCTGGATCTATCACGATAGAGTTTTATCCCAAGTACATAAGATGCATCTCCTAAATCTTTCATGTGGAAGGTTTTAGACAACCACACTTTTACAGAAGAAAGTACTGCAGTGTCATTCCCGAATAGTAATATGTCATCTACATATAACACTAGGAATACTATTGCATCCCCAACGACTTTTTGATAAACACAATTGTCGTCTTCGTTTTGAGTAAAACCAAACGTTTTGATTTCAGTATCGAAACGAATGTTCCAGCTCCTGGAGGCTTGCTTAAGTCCATAAATGGACCTTTGAAGCTTGCATGCCTTAGTCTCTTCAGACTCGGACACGAAACCTTCGGGTTGAGTCATATAGAGCTCTTCCTGTAGGTAGCCGTTCAGAAAGGCCGTCTTCACGTCCATTTGCCATCTCTTTGAATCAATGTCGGACATTGCTTCAGTGTAGTCCCTAAGGTCCTCCTTTGTTTCATTGTCACCTAAAAGGTACAATTCATCAAAGTCATTATTTAAGCCAAACCTCATAGGTGGCTTACTAACCCGTTCAGATCTACGTGGACCTAGGGGTTCAGGAACAGGGTTGTCAATATGTCGAGTGCTTGTTTGTGGTTCATTATTAATCTCATTAATTTCCATCTCTTTGCTTATAGTTCCTTTGAGAACAAATTCGTCCTCTAGAAACTTAGCAGTTCTGGCGACAAAGACTTTCTGGTCGTCAGGATGGTAGAACTCATATCCCATAGTTTCTTTAGGATATCCCACAAAATAGCATCTTACTGATCTCGCTTCAAGCTTAGTAGCCTCAAGCTTCTTGACATATGCTTCACAACCCCAAATCTTAATATGATTAAGACTTGGCTTTCTTCCATGCCATATCTCATAGGGTGTTTGTGAAACTGATTTGGAAGGTACTCTATTAAGCAAGTAAGCTGCTGTATATAGAGCGTATCCCCAGAATGTTACTGGTAGATCAGCGGAACTCATCATAGAACGAACCATGTTCATCAAGGTTCGATTTCTCCTTTCAGAAACTCCATTAAGTTGTGGAGTTCCCGGTGGAGTCCACTGTGATATTATTCCACACTCTTTGAGATAATCTAGGAACTCATTACTCAGATATTCACCCCTCGATCCGATCTTAGGATTTTTATCTGTTTCCCAGTTTGCTTCTCAACTTCATTCTTGAATTCTTTGAACCTTTCAAAGGATTCTGACTTGTACTTCATAAGATATACATAGCCAAACCGAGAGTGATCGTCGGTGAATGTGATATAGTATGAGAAGCCTTCTCTCGACGTAGTAGACATAGGTCCACATACGTCAGTGTGGATTAACCCTAGAATTTCAGTGGCACGCTCTCATTTTCCAGTAAATGGAGATTTGTTCATCTTCCCTTTCAAGCAACTTTCACAAGTACCCATCCGGTCATTACCTAATGGGCGGAAATATCCGTCTTTCGACATCTTGCGAGTCTTATCAAGGTTCACATGTCCAAGTTTAAGATGCCACATCTTTTCTTGGTTAACTTCTTCTCTAGCCCTTTTGGGTTTTGAGGTATTCCCGCTTTCAATACAGTGCATCCCACTATTCGTCTCTAGGTGAAAAAGTCCCTCTATCATATTACCATGAGAGATAATACGACCGTTCAAGTATAAAGTGCAACTCATTTTGTCAAACAACACTGAGTGCCCATCTCGTAAAAGCTTAGAGATGGAAATCAAATTCTTTATACATGAAGGAAAATATAAACAATTTTTAAGTTCCAGGACTTCCCCAGAGGGTAGGTTAAGCATATAGGTGCCTATTGCTTTTGCAGAGATTTTAGTGCCGTTCCCAACTCGCACAACCATCTCCTCATTGCGCAGTGACCTGCTCCCTGTTAGTCCCTGCAACGTATTACAGATATGTTGACTAGCGCCTGAATCAAATATCCAGGAATTGGAGCCCACTGTAAAAGCACTCTCTATGACAGAAATAGTCTCTTCAAAAGTTCGTGTCATAAGGCTCGCAATGCGCACCCTGTATTTCTTCTTCCAACGTTCATCCTTTCCACAATGAAAGCATGTTCCTTTGGATTTCTTTGCCTTCTTCTTATGTAACCTTTTCCTTATCATTGCATTCTCACTCCCACTGTCCCTTTTGAAACCTTTTTCAAATTTACAGCACATGTCAATCATCTCTTTCAAAGAATGATCGAATCTATTCACTTTATAGTTTACGATAAACTTAGTGAAATCATCCGAGAGAGATGCAAGGAAAAAGTCTTGGGCCATTTTCCCATCGATGGAAGTTCCTAAACTTTGAAGATCTTGAAAGATCCTTTCCATCTTTTGTCCATGTTTATGGACCGATGTCCCCTTTGCCATTTTGGCATTCATTAGACTACAAATATTTGAGAATCGTACATTACTAGTCTCAATGTCATGCATCTTATGCAAACTTTCAACCATGGCACAAGAAGTGTCCATGTGCTTATGTAGCTTCATAAGCTCCTCACTAAGTGAAGTGAGGATTAAGCATTTGGCTTGTAAGTCATCCTCATAGTGTCTAACATAATTTTGACACTCCTCCTTTGAAGCTAGTTTCGTAGGAGGTACATGAGGAGGGGATTGCTTAAGTACATACAATATGTCTTTCACCTTTGAGACATTCTCAATGTGGCGATACCAAGCAAGGAAACGTTGGCCCTTTAGGCCCTTTTTGTCAAGTATAATGGTGGGTATAATTTTAGGCATGTCGTTCACTACATAACATAACAGAAATCGAATTAGCATTGTTGTTTAAAACTATTTTGATTGGGTCTTTTAATCAAATAGTATCACCCACCATTTTTGGCAAATTCCACATCCCTCAATAGAATTCGAGAGTTATATTGAACTCTTAGTGGGTTATGGGAGACTCACCATTACCAAGCCCACCTCACGATGATACGATGTTGGCTAGCAAAAATAATGATGAGAGAATAACGCATTATTCATTTACAACCTTTTGTAATTACCCATCTCGTTTGGCCTCTAGAGAATGTTGCCTCACGATGATACGATGTTGGCACCATTGCACTTAGTTTAAGTTATTCCCACCATGCTTAGTTCGTGAAGGGGTTCAAGAATAGCCTCACGATGATACGATGTTGGCTATCCTCGTTGCCTACACTCACCTCATCATATGTATATGGATTCCTCCTGGATATAAGCACATGCTTTGTACTCCCCCATGATAGGGTGAAGCCGGTGCATGAGTCACAAACGCTTGGAACCCACCACGGTGGAAGGCCTACGAAGAGATATTCTAAACATCTCTCGCTTATCAACTTAAATATTTGTTTGAGGGAATAGCGTTGGGCTACATCAAAACATTTTAATCACATTAAAAGAACTTGGGCCTATCACAACCATTGGTCCAAGTTTATATGAATTAGTAGTATATAATACTCCCACTGTTTCGTTGAAACAAGCGAGACTATATGGAACTACTAACGAATGCTTTGCATCCTCATATGGACTATATAGTCATATTAGGTTTTAGGATGATTATGAACCGTTTGATTTGATCCAACACGAGCCTTGTGTTGGACCTTGGGTCTAAGGTATGTAGTTGTTGATTTTAGTTACGCGTTTAATCCAATTAAACCGTTATTTCCTATTGGGCGTTGGACCCAACTATTCCATTTTGCATACATTTAAACAAAAGGAATACATGAAATAATAATAAGGGCTTATGCCCTTTTACAACACAAATGATGGACTTATGTCCATTTACAACAATCTTGAACTAATCAAATTACATTCAAATCTACACTACCAAGCCCAAACATTAATAATGTAAAGCGGCCAATCACATAGCTCAATTATCGAGGCATTTGGTTCATAATCACCCTTCTCTTAATCAAACACATTTAATTAAGAAAACAACTTTAAAACAATTGGTTTTCGGATCCATAGAATTGATTTAAATGGAACTAAATAAAATGAAAATCCAATTCTCATTTAAAGAGACAAACCATTTTGTTCTCATCTAATTTGGGCCTTTTACTAAAAAAAAAAACTTTTGGGGTCACTTTGTAAAAACACAAGAGTCCACAACTTCATGTAATCACAACTTAGAACCCAAACATTTTTAATAATGTCAAAACATCATTAAAGGAGCAAAACAATTTGTCCTTTAAAGTTTTTGGACCTTAACGTAAAAACGTAAACTTTTGGGCCAAAATGCAAATACACAAAAGTATCAAAACTTTATGTAAGTGCACAAAACACCCAAAAATACCCTATTTTAAAGGGGTGGCCGGCCATAAGTGTTTTTAGTGGAAAAAATTAAATTTTCTACAAAGTTTTTGTAAGTGGTTTTGTTAGGTGATGTAAAGATGAAATAAAAATTTGTAAGAAATGATTTATGTCACATCTTAAATAAAGATTGTCTCCCATTAAAATTACTTAATCATTAACCATCACCCACTAAAATTAAATCAAAACTTTATGTAAAAACATAAAACTTTTTGAATCAAAACTTCAAAACTTTTTGTTCTTGGCAAGAACTCCAAGAACATTGAAGAACACTTATGAAAACTCAAAATACATGGCACCAAATTTTAGTTCCAATATTCATGCTTAAATGAAATACATCCACAACATTTGAGATGCAAAATTTTCTAGCAAAATTTATATTCAAAGCAAGAACAAAGCTTGTAACATTTACAACATTTAAATCATAAAACATGAAAATCACAAAACCCAAAAGGATCCACCATGCACTAGACCTAGGCTCTGATACCACTTGAAGGAAAAATTTTGTCCTAGCTAAGAACATGTATGAACATTTGAATACATATGCTAACAATTAACTCTTTAAAGTAGGCATGCATCCAAAAACAATTCATGAAACCCATGACTTTCAAAGCCTAGTATATGGTGAATCAAAAGACTCTTTAACAACATTAAAGAATATGAAGAATTTAGAGATTCTTTACCCTTGAAGCTCATCCTTGATTACACAAGGGATTCACCCAAGTGGAGGGCCTTCAAGTCACCTCCTTGCTCCTTGGATCTTCCTTGTGATTTCCCTCCTTTTAGTGCTCCTTTGCTTCTTTGAGGATTTGAGGATTAGTTCTCCAAAACACCAAAAGTTTGATGTCTCTATGTCTCTTCACCAAGGATGTAATTTGTGAGAATGAAAATTGGATCACTTAGGGAAGTAAATTTGCTAGATAACTATCCCCAAGTAGCTTAGAAAACCCTAATTGAAAACAAAGCTATAAAGATGAATTTATACTTCATTTCTTAGGTGAGTGGCAAACTTGCAATTAAGCAAACTTGCATACCCTCACCCTAAATGGTTGGCCTATATGGTTATTGGGCTTATTGCCCATTTTGTTTTAGTTGTCATACAACTTAAACATAATGGGCCTTGTGGACCAAAACACTTTTGGGCCCCGAAGCCCTAAAACCAACTTAAAAGCCCAATACGAACATTTCGTATAATTAATTAACTAATTAATTAATCTTGACCATTCTTCAATTAAACCATTTAATTGCTTATCCATTTCATTTAATTGCTTCACATATATCCTTATTTGGTGTGCGATCCATTAGGTTCCAATTAGCGAGGCAGTGGGCGATGTTACTCTTAACTATCGATTGTGAATTGAAACCACATTTCAATTCTCCCTTTTTGATGATTAGTGTTTGCTAATCAATAGGGCTTCCACAAACCATGAGTGACACCTAGCAGTATGTCATGGTTACATAAGCTAAGTAGAATTGGTTGGAGAACCTATCCAGTTACAATTACAATGCAATACGGTCCTTCTCTAATACAATACTCTTAACCACATTGTTTTAAGTGATAGTTTGTTTCATGTCTACTATCCAATGTGATACTTTCTTATATGATTCCCTTGAATATGATTTGGAACATCTTCCTTAGTCATATTCATTTGCTTTGGCCAAAGACTTTAGAATCATATTTTAGAGTATACTCCTTCCACCATGGAAGGTTAGAGATCCCTTGTTGTGCATTCATATGCCTACATGACTAGATCACATGACCCCAACAATGCCGTGGACAATCCGAGGGAATGCCTTTGTCATGATCAAAGATCAAGGACCTAACCATTAGACATCTATGATGCCTCAGGTCTAAGGACTACTTTGCATATTGTAACCTTAGAGTTCGTACATGACATGTATGTTTGAACTCTCATTAATCGCAGTTCAGTGTACTCGATTACTCTTTCGAGCACCTATGTGTTTGTCTTAGTGTCCAACACCAAATGACTTGAGACTAGTTCATACTCACGTTTGAGTCAACATAACACATACTAACCTTAGCGGATTGTCAATGCCCAATTGGCAATCCTATGGCTAGGAACGTTTTAGGAATGAACATAAGAGAAAGGTCTCCTTAATCTAACTCATTAGATCACTTATCTCTTATGTCAAATACATCCCTTGGATTCTCTTATTGATTAAACACATGATTCAATAAATAGTGATTAACAATAAGTATTGCCCTTCCGTTAAACATATAAAAGTTTAACATATTAAGTATTCCAAAAAGCTATTACATCAAATGAGTGGCTTTGTGGGCATACTTCCAACAGTTGGAACATAGGAAAAGTCGAATCGACGAATACTCATTCTAAGGTTTGCGATTTGAGACTTTTCCCGGCCAAATTGGTCTTGGCCACAAGTATAAAACTTGCTCTACTCACTAAGATCTTCATTTTTGTGAAGTTTGAGAATTTTAGAAATAGTTGATTTTTATGGCGAGTCGGGTCGGTTGACCGCCATGTACGGCGGCGCGTGGGCTGAAGCATCCCCTGACCTCCCTAAGCTAAATTTGATTCTCCAATTCCGTATGTGAAGTCTGATTGACGAATTTCCGTTGTTTGAACCTAGTTCAATTAAGGTCCGCCACTTCATTATATTATAGCAATCGACGATCTGATCGTTAGATCATCACCAAACTTTAATACGTTATAGTACGCAATATATGAGGATCATAGGAACTTATGGATTGGGAATCTGACGTACAAATAATCCCGAATTGGATTTGTTAGTTCATAAAATAAAACATTAACCACCACTTGAATTTGCAATTGGTAGAGATCAAACCGTTGGATCGTAATGAAATATTAGTATGATGTTTTAGAAACATAATGTGGATTTGTGGAAGTTACGGATTGGAAATCTGTGATGCGGATCTTCCGGATTGAGTTACGTAGGGTTGTGGACCTTACCGTCGATCTTTGACTGACAGTTAACTTTTGGTTAATGGGTCTCAAATCATTCTAGAACGTCCTTGGAGATGTGTTTTGTGTAAGTTACGTGTTCTATCGATAAGAATTTTAAGACGTGACTGAATATTTGTTTTAGGTGACGATCGTTCGTGACACCTTGATATTCATGCTAGGGAGTTGTAGCGCGGACCTTAGGCGAGTGGCTATTTTTCCTTTTTATAGTATATAAATGATTGATAGTTTCCACAAATGCTTTTAAATTGATTTATGCATTTTATGCCATGTCTTATATATATATGATATGATTGAGTTTTAGATTGCATCATGGCATATCCATATGCATATTACCTGCATATAATTGTTGTGAATGCTTTGAAATGCTAAGGTGAACGTGGGACGCACGGGTAAGTCCAGGTAAGGTTATGTGGTGGATTGAAATGGTTGAATCAAATTGAGCATGCATATATTCATTAGAGCTCATCATGGCTGCACCTCGGTTTTAGTGCTCCGGCCCAAGGCCAGGGCCAACCATCACGTGATTGTTCACATCCCACACTGCACACTCACCTTGGATCTGTTGGAAGTATGCCCACAAAGCCACTCATTTGATGTAAAAGCTTTTGGAATACTTATTGTATTAAACTATTATATGTTTAACGAAGGGCAAAGCTTATTGTTAATCACTATTTATTGTATCATGTGTTTAAGCAATAAGGGAATCCAAGGAAAGTATTTAATCTGAGAGAGAAGTAATCTAAGTAAGTTAGATTAACGAGACCTTTCTCTTATGTTATGTCAACTCAAGCGTGAGCATGACTAGTCTCAAGTCATTTAGTGTTGGACACTAAGATAAACACGTAGGTGCTCGAAAGGGTAATCGAGTACACTGAACAACGATCAAAAGAGAGTTCGAACATACATGTCATGTAAGAACTCGTTAGTTGCAATATGCAAAGTAGTCCTTTGACCTGAGGCATCATAGATGTCTAATGGTTAGGTCCTTGATCTTTGATCATGTCAAAGGCATTCCATCGAGAGTGTCCACGACATTGTTGGGGTCAAGCTATCTAGTCATGTAGGCATATGAATGCACAACAAGGGATCTCTAACCTTCCATGGTGGAAGGAGAATACTCTGAGATATGATATGGGAGTCTTTGGCCAAAACATATGAATATTACTTAGGAAGTTTGTTCCAAATCATATTCAATTGAATCATATAAAGAAGTCTCACATTGGATAGTAGATATGAAACAAACTATCATTCAAACAATGTGATTAAGAGTATTGTATTAGAGAATGACCGTATTGCATTGTAATTGCAACTGGATAATGCCGTGGGTTTTGGGCAGCAATACCAACAAAGAAGTGATCCCTTCTCTAATACATACAATCCAGGATGGAGGGATCATCCAAACTTCAAATGGCGAGAACCCCAACAAGGCAAACAACAAAGCGCATTTAGGCAACAACCCCCGGGTTTCTATCAACAACCGTTTGCACCCACACAACCTCAAGCACAACCTACCCAAAACAAATCAGGTTCGTCCATTAATAATGATCAGAGTTTTCAATTACTAACTTCTATGGCGCAGGGTATGCAAATTAGGGACAAGAAGGTGGACGAGTTGGAGAAGCAAGTAGGGCAGATTCCGGAGTTCATGGGGCAATTCCGAGAGCAAGGCAAGTTACCTAGCTTGACTGTGGTCAATCCCAAGGGTGGATTCGAATCTGCAAAAGCTATAAGTTTGCGAAGTGGAAGGCAAGTCGGATCTAATCCCCAACCCTCCAAATCACATTCCAACAAGGTGCAAGAGTTGAAAATTGAAGAGGAGGATCAAGCAAAGGCCACGACAAGGGTAGAAGCACCCTTACCGCCACCACCCAAGCATTCCAACTCGGCCAACAAGGGTAAGGAAGGTCCATTTCAAGTTAATTTTAATGTTATTCCTCCGAATGTACCGTTTCCTAGCAGATTTTTGCAAGCCAAGAATGAAGAAGAGGAAAAAGATGTTCTTGAGACGTTTAGAAATGTGCATGTCAATATCCCTCTCCTTGATGCTATAAAGCAAATCCCGAAGTATGCCAAATTTTTTAAGAAGCTTTGCACAACAAAGAAACGTTTTTGGGAGAAAGAAGTGGTATATGTAAGAGAGAATGTCTCTGCCATGTTGCAAAGAAAGCTGCCACCTAAATGCAAGGATCCCAGTAGTTTTACTATTCCTTGTGTAATTGGTAATACTTGTTTTGATTCTGCCATGTTAGACTTAGGTGCATCTATAAATGTCATGCCTTATTCAATTTATGCATATATGAACTTAGGCGAGTTGAAAAATGATGGTGTGATTATTCAATTGGCCGATCGATCTAATGCCTATCCAAAGGGAGTTTTGGAAGATGTTTTGGTGCAGGTAGACCACTTGATTTTCCCTGCAGATTTCTACGTGCTCGATATGGAGGATTCAGGCCACTCTCCACCATCACCACTCTTACTTGGACGACCTTTCATGAAAACGGCTTAATCCAAGATTGATGTGGCCAAAAGAGAAGTCACTATGGCATTTGGTGGTGACATGATTAGTTTTAAAGTTTCTGAATTTATTGAGACTCCTAATGTTGTTCGTTCTTGTTGTGCCATTAATGTAATTGAAAATCTAGGGCAGGCATGTTCAACACCAATCAAGAGGAGTGTACCTCGAACCACCATCGAGGAAGAAATTAGAGTGAACAACAAGGGGAGCACGGCCCCAACCTTGAAATCCCCAAATTTGGCCGAAAGCACCCCTTGTGCATCTGTTCATTATGCTGCCACTTCTTTGTCGTACATAGGTACGCCACCTATTCCAATTTCGATTCCCATTTCAACTAATAGGTTGTTACCTTGTATGGTGCAGATACCTAATCGAATTCGACGAAGTGGAAGAGTTCATGCTGATTTAGGGAAGCAAGACATCAAAATCAGGAAGGATCATTATCCCCTTCCATTCAAAGATCTAAAGCATGACGTGGTTTGTAGGACAGGTGGTAAAAACACCCCTCACTGCCATGGGGTTCCATAAAGCTTCAATGGAGCATTCGTCCGGCTGGAAGACGTTAAAGAAAGCGCTTCGTGGGAGGCAACCCATGCATTCAACAAAGGAAGACCGATGAATCACTCCAATTCCAGATTTGCGTTCCTAAAACCTTCTCTTTGTTGCTATTTCGTTTCTGCTATGTTAGTTTGTTTAGTTGTTGTTTTGTTGTTTATGTGTTTTTTGTGTGAGTATATGCTTGAAACATTGAGGGCAATGTTTGATTTAAGTGTGGGGGGGGTAACTAAGTGCTTTTGATGCAAATTCGTGGGATTCTATCACCCATAACTTCCAATGTTGTTCCTTGCTGTTTTTAAGTGTTTTTAGGCTGTTTTGGTGTGTTTTAGTGTGTTTTGATATAAAAATCCAAAAATCCCATAAAAATTTGAAAAATTGTTTTGAAAAACCCAAAAAGAGTCGTTTTTAAGTTGTTTTTGTGTGTTTGTTTGTGGCCAACACAATGATGAGGATTCGGTTTTTAATTGCATGACTGTTAAAGAAAGTTATAAACATGGATGAAAGTTTGATTTACTCTTGGTATATGCTTGGTTGTGGTTATAACTTATGAATTCACATGTAATCATCAAGAAAAAAAATCAGTTTTTGTAACATGCTTGAAGGAAGGAACTCAAATTAACGCTACAACCTTGTGAGACTTGAGCCTAAAACGTTTATTTGGAGAGTTAAAATATGTGCATTAGTGTTTTCTAAAAGTCGTTGCATGATCTCATTATTCTTTGCTTGGTTACTACTTAGAAGGCGTTTCATCATTTAGTTCCAAATGCTAGAACTCGTGCCTATTTCATTCAAAACATGTTATTGAATTGCATAACACATATTCAAGATGAAGTTGTTTAGTAGTTACCACCATAGCCAAAAAGCCTTCATTCCATGCATTTGTTTTTGTAGGTTTAACCCCGTTGAGCCTTGTTTAGCCTATATTGTTTGTTAACCCACATTATCCTTTCCTAGCCTAGATTAGGACCATCCATACCCTTGTTCTTGAAGCATAGTAAGCATGACTCAAAATGAATTCCTTTTGATCAATGTAATGCAGAAAACAAGTGTGGGGGAAGTGATTATTGTGTGTGTGTGTGCCAAAGTCTATTATGAGGCACGACAAAGAAAAGAAAAAAAAAATTCGTGGAAAATAGAAAGAAAAAAAGAAAAGTTGTGAAAAGTATGAAAAAGAGTTGAAAAAGATGTGAAAAAGAGCTCTAAAGTGTTGGTTGTTGAAGAAAGGGTCCAAAACATTGAATTTGACCCTAAGTGTTGCATGAACCTTCCCTTTGTGTTTAAAAGTTGATTTATGCACTCTAAAGTGAATTCTAAGTTTCGATTTCATTGCTTTGCTTGCTATTGTTTTAAGAACGTTTGTTATCCCTATCCTTCTTTGTTAGCTAATACCCCCGAGCCCCGTTACAACCCTTGACTTTAATCTTGAGTGTTGTGTGTTTCAATTTGTGGAGTTTGAAGTTGATATGAGCATATGGTATCCCTGGTTCTCGCGTCTAAGTAGTGACATTCCTTTCATGAGATCATATACATGTATTACTTATTCCAGAAAAAGCTTTCCTTGTTATAACATATGTGAGTACTGGTTTTCATATTTACATCAATCATCTCACATATAACTAGTGTAGGGTGTGTAGTCAGAAAATCAGTGTGAAAATTGAGTGCATATCTAGTAAGGAATTGAGCAAATTTTCTAAGGCATGTTACTACATTCGAAACGTTGTTTTAATTGGTTAAATGTGAACTAGTACATGGTGACTATGATTAAGTATGTGCTTAAGTGTGAAGATGACTAAAATCTGTGTGAATGATGATTTTTAATATGTCATGTGCATTGGAAATCCCTGAGGTAAATGTTAGAGGGTTTAGGTTGTGTTTTGTTTTGTTTTATTGTTTTGTTTTGCTCGAGGACTAGCAAAAGCTAAGTGTGGGGGAATTTGATAGGAGCATATTTATGCGCCTTAGTTAGCTAGTTCTTATGCATTTTCGTTATGTTTTCTTAGGTTAAAGTAGTCTTTTAAGCTAGTTTCATGTGTTTTCAGGTTTTAAGGGCATAATACAAAAAAAAAGATGCAATTTGGAGCCTTTTGGAGCAAAATGGAGCTTGGAATGGATGTCACATATTTGGAGCCAAGGGTTTGGACGAAATTGAAGATTTGAAGATGATGGTTCCTACTTGAGCAAGGATTCCTAGTTGAAGTAGGAAAGAGCCTAATTGAAGATGAAATCCTAGTCCAAGAAGGAGTCCTAATCAATCAAGGATTCCTAATTGAAGATGGATTCCTAGACGAATAAAGTTTCCTACTCAAACAAGGTTTCCTACTTGAAGTAGGAAAGTGAACCCTAATTGGCCTTGATTTTCAGCAACAAAGAAGTATTCCAAGTTGAAGAAGGAAAAGGTTTCCAAGAAGAAAAAGGAGTCCCAAACACTTTAGGACACCTTATCCTTGTTTTAGACGTATGCCGTGCACTTTCCCTTGTTTTGGAGGGTTTCTAGAAACCCTATCCTTCCTTGCCCTGCATAACATTATCTAGAACCTATTTCCTTACCTTGCAAGGCTTTCTAGAAGCCTTATCTTACCTTATCTAAACCTGCCGCACCTCCTAGGCTTTTTCCCTTGTGAATTCTGATTGTTTAAGCCTTTTCCTTGTGGATTTGGATTCTAGAAGTCCATATCTGATTCCTCTAGGGTTTTATGTGCCTATATATACTCTTATTCACCCTTTGGCCGAATTACCACCTCCCATATGCATCATTCACGTCAGAAACATACACCCACCCTTTGCCGCAGCAAAGAGGAGGATGAGAAGCCTTGGAACGTTCATGCCATTCAAGTTCGAGTTGCTGGAAGTTTTAGGTGTTTCCTTTCCTTTGATTTCAATGTTTAATTTCTATACTCTTTGTTTTGTGCGTATGAGGAACTAAACCCCCCTTGACTAGGGGGGGATTCAAAACCATGTTTATGCTTGCTATATGATTTGATTCCTTCTAATTGCGTTTCATAAGTTGTGAATTCAATCTGCTTATCTACAAGAATTAAAACTGATTTGTGTATGTTGGTTGAGAGTGCACGCTTAATTTTCATGCATAAGTCTGATGCTAGGATATAAGGGAGTTTCACCTAATCGTTATAAACTTATATTCACAAGTAGTACAAGTTGTTGATCACAATTGTGTTAAGTAAATTCTTGGCATAAGTTTCATGCGCTTTCATAGTTACGAGTGCCTCGTCAATACTTATGGTTTCCATTGAACGTAATGATCTTTGATTGTATCTTTATCATGCGCTTTCATATAAAGAACTTTTGAAGAATAATTTGATTGCGATGCGCATTTTCCGTCCAATTCAATGACATAAGGGAAATCTGAGAGTTAATTTAAGCGGACCTAATTAACTTGGAGTGTTGAGTATTCATGGGTTATTGAATTGCAATTAGAGATCGTTTTGTGTGCAAGTATAACATGTGTGGAGAAGAACCCCTTAGCTAGCCTTCCATCCATTTACTTAATTCAAATTCGTTCTAAGATCTGTTTAGTTTACAAGGTTTTCATTTTGTTTTCAAATTCGTCTAAAATCAATCCCCCTTTATTTTGTTGAGTCATATTAGTCATAAATCAATTTAGTTTGAGTTTTTAAGAGTCTTGAGTCAAGTTAAAACCTATTTTCGTCTAAATTAGAGTTAGGTACTCCAAACTGCCCAGATTGTGTTTTTAAGGCAGTTTTGAGTGTTTATTTGCTGTTTTGAGTCTTTTGGTTTGTTTTAGTGTTTTAGAGTTTAGTTTTGCATTCTTTGAGTCTAGTTTAGTGTTTTAAACTTTGTTTTTATGTAATTGAGTCAGTTTTCAAGTGATTTAGCAATCCCTCCTAATCCCCTGCTTAGAACGATCCCTACTTACATACTTGCTACAATTGATAAAAAGAGGGTTTAATTTGCGTGTTGGATTATTTCACATCAGGCTTCTCCATCAAGCAATAAGGGGAGCTTAGACATTTTCTCTTTACTCCCAAATTGGAAGAGAATTCACATCACACCAAAGCCTTGAAGCCTCGAAACTCTAAAGCTCTCAAGCAAATCCCGAAGAATCAAGAAAGCCCTTTTCGTTCTTCGTCAAAATCCTCCTTCAAGGCAAGCCTCAACGGCCCTTGAAGAAACTTCCACTAATTCAAGATCAAGCCCAGACGGCCCTTGAAGAAAGTGTTCATCATTCATCATCCATTCATCCTAAAGATCAAGCCCTGACGGCCCTTTGGATCAACAACATCAAAGTTACCCATTACAAAGATAGAATCAGAGGCTAAATTTGTAGAAGAGATTGTAACCCCTAAATCATCAATACAAATATTATTTTGTACACGTGTTCTTGTCTCGTTCATCGCAGGAATTTCCGTGTTTACAATTGCACCTTTCGAATGAAGCCTGCTTCGATTAGCTTGTCAATTTCAACCTTAATTTGGGGGATGAACTCATATCGATAGCATCTTTAAGTTTGCTTAATCGGTCATATTCCAGGTTTAACTGCAAGATGAAGGCTGGGCATTTCTTTGTAGGTCAAAGCAAAGACATCTTTGTAGGTCCCGCACTTAGTAGTGCAATTACGAAGATAGGCTTCGGCTCCTAGCTTGTGCCTAGGTTGAGCTCCTTGAGATCATCGACTTTGGCTTGCCCGGTGTCCTCGAGTTGTGGTAGCGCAGCAGTGATGTCATAATTAGTCTCTAAATGTATAGAGCTAATTCTTTTTGTATTAAACATTATGAATGTTTGAATTATCATATTAATGTAATATGAAGAATGCCTTTTTAATATACAATTTCCTTAAAGTAGTGTTATGAATTGAAAATTGTCTTGTAGTATCCTTGATGAGATACAAAAGTTATATCACTTATTGTAATGTGATAACCAAACTTTAGATTTATCAATTATGGATAGATCTCACATGTAGGACATAAAAGGATACAATAAATCTTTAGATTTGGTTCCAATTGTCTACCTATGAGTTCTATATGAATTGACAAAAAGTCTAGAGATTCCTTTCTTGAAGAAAAGGAAGATCACATTATAATGATATAAATGATAAGAAAAACGTTTCTTATATGGTTGTCACTTGAAATACAATGATCAAGATCACTCTTGATTCAATTAGTAGTTTTGAACAACTAATTGGGCATTGTTTAAAAAGTTTTTAAAATGTCAATTGTATTAGTGATTAAACCAAGAAAGAAGTGTCTAAATCTATAAAATGTTTAAAGACTTTAGTCACTTGATAACAAGACATTAACTTAGTGAAGATTGAAACAAATAAGCTTGAAATGTTTTAAAGCTACTACACAATGTCTTCTACCAATATAATCCACTTTTATACATTTTGTATGTATGAAATGATTTCTCATTAAAGTCATGAGAAATAGTGGGAGGTGTGAAAAATGGATATAAACTTGAATATGATTGGTTTATAGTTGTCTAAAGAATAATAGTACTTGACTATTATTAAGAGTTTGCAATTTTAATTGTTAAAAGACTCAAGCTCTTCAAACGTTAAAATTCTATGTTGTGTGACATTCTAAAGAATAGTCTTTGAATGTTGGTTTCGTCAACCTAGCATAAAATGGTTATATGTTGGGAGTTGTCCATTATTCTCTTTTATGAGAACAAGCTAATAACAAAGCATATGGACAAGTTGATGAAACAAAAGGGGATTAGTTTCAAAATGAGTCACAACATATGGTTTAACAAAGAAACAATCCAAATTCAACGTCTCATGTAACGATATTGCTCTATGTAGTTTTGATAATGAATTATATCAACCACCTAGAAGGAATGGTTGAGTTTCTATATCCTTAGTAGGAGCCATGCTTCCACTAAAGACTTAGATAATTCTTATATGACTACATTAAAGGTCTTAGTATGACTAAAACTTGAAGTATGGTGTATGACACCATATAATGAATAGACTTAATAAAGTAAGTCACACATTTCATGGAATTACTTGAGAAGAAATTCTTTTGTGTATGATTCGTTTAAATAACTTGTGTTAGCTAGAGTTGTTGATATTCTCAAAATAGTTAAGACATCATCAATAAGCTAATGGATCTTAATGATTGTCAATAGATCCAAGACAAGTTAAAGGGAGCAATATGCATTCAAATCAAGAAAATATAAGTGTTAAGCTTTTGAATGAATGCTAAGTTACAACAAGGCCAGTGGGAGTGATGTCATAATTTGAGCAACAAGATATGAATAAAGTCTATTTGATAGACTTAATTAAACATAGATGTTACTCGAAAAATTGACAAAACATGACACGGTCAATTTTAAAGTATAGACTTGAAATTGAACTTATTGATATAGCAAGGCTATCTCAAGGATAGTATTTGGGGAATTTAAATCTCAAATGTTGAAGATTTAAGAAAGCATTTTCCTATATGATAGAAAGTCACTTTCATGACCCTTATAATGAATGTGTCACAAAATCACAAAAGGGACACATGTATCATCTTGTGAAGTAGATATCCAAAGTGAAGAACCACAGGGGTTGTCACTTTAAGATATTACTATATCCCAGGATCAGAACCAAAGCAACTGATAGAGTATTATTGCCTTTATGAAAGAAACATCAGAGTGGGACTCTGGAAGCGTGCATTCACTTAGGTTATAAACCAAAGTGAAAATAAGCCATTTTAACAAATGGAACTTCATAATGGATGAAGTACTAATCATATGAATGAATTGTTAGTATTGTACTAAAATGGTCTCAAGGTTGGAGCAAAGTTTGTATAAAGTATACAAACGAAATATATATATCGATATATAGTTTTAGAAACTGCTTCAAAAGGTGTTTAGAATGGAAGGGGTTCTTTTAGAACCAATGATTGAATCCAAACCATAAGGTCGTTAGTAGGGTACTACGACGTAATGGGGCGATAGCTCAAGCCATGGAATCAAGGTCTCATCAAAATATTCGAACACAATAAAGAGACATCATCAAATGTTTTGGAAACATTTGATAAGAAAATCCCTTTTAAATAAAAAAGGGGATTAATACATAACCAAGTTAACCTACGAGCATAAGCTCTCTCGACTAGATGTATAAGATACACTAGTGATTGACTTTACTGCAAGTGGGAGATTGTTGGAAATATGTGAAGGAAATTTTGTGAAAAACATGTTCATTTGAGCAACATCAATAGCATGCAATTAACAAATTAAAGGCGGAATCATGCTTTCATGCACTCAAAACAAAACATCAACCATGAAATTCAAAGCCTAGTAGATTGGTGAACCTTGACTCAACTTAAATCAACATTTGTTAGTTGAGAAATATTTACCTTTGTAGATTCCTCTTTGCATATGCAAAGGATAATCACCCAAGAGATAAGGCCTTCATTCCTTGCTTCTTAGCTCCATGGATTTGGTTGAATGAATTAGATTCTCCAAGTTCCCAAAATAGAGAACCTCTAAAGATTCTACACCAAGGTTGGATTGGAGAAGAAATGAGTGACCTTGAGGAAGTAAAATTGCTAGATAATTTCCCCCAAGGTGGTTGGCCTCTTAGAGAGAAATGGAAGCTTTGTGTTCTCACCAATTTTCTCTAAAATCAACAACTTATGAATTTTAGGCTATAAAGTTCTTTATATAGTCACTTCATTAAATGACCTAAAGAACCAAAAACCCTAATTCAACACTAAATGGCCGGCCACATTAATGGATATGGGCTTTTGGACCTTTGTGAATCTTTATTCATTAAGTTGTCATACAACTTAAGTCAATGGGCTTTGACGTTCGAAGCCCATTGGGCCTTAAGGTCCAAAACTATCCCGAGGTCTTTAACGAACTTATTCGTTTGATTAATTAACATATTAATTAATCCTTGCCATAAATAATTAAACCATTTAATTATTCTTACTCATCTCTTTTGTTTCTTCAATCTCCACCTTACACGGTGTACGATACATTAGGTTCCTTTTAGCGAGGCAGTGGGCGATTAAAACCATTTTACATCGATTGTGAATTGAAACTTACTTTCAATTCTCCCTTTAGTGATTACACACGTTTAGGGCTTCCACAAACCATGAGTGACACCTAGCAGCATATCATGGCTACCCAAGCTAATCAGAAGAGGTAGAGAACCTATTCAGTTTAGGATTACAAATGCAATACGGTATTTCTCTAATCTAATACTCTTGACCACATTGTTTGGTTTGATAGTTTATTTATTCATGTCTACTATCCAATGTGATTCGTTTGCTTATATGATTACCTTGAATGTGATTTGGAACGCATTCCCAAATCTCATTCATACTCTGGCCAGAGATTTAATCATATCATAGAGTATTCTCCCTCAAACCATTTGAAGGTTAGAGATCCCTTGTTGCACATTCCCTTGTCTCCATAACTAAGTGACTTAACCCCAATGATGTCGTGGACACCCCGATGGGGTGACTTTGACATAATCAAAGATCAAGGACTTAACCACAAGACAACTGTGATGCCTCAGGTCAAAGGACTAATTTGCATTATCCGAACCATGAGTTCTCATGTGACATGAGTATGAGAACTCCTCGTTGATCGTGTTCAGTGAACTCATTCTCTGTTGAGCACCTACGTACTTGTCTTGATGTCACACACACCAATGACTCGAGACTAGTCACTCTCCCTGAGAGAAGGCATAGTACGTACTGATCTTATCGGACTGTCAATGCCCAATTGGCAATCCTATGATCAGGAACGTTTAGGATGTGTCTACGAAAGAATGGTCTCATGAATCTAACTTCATTAGATTGCATTCTTCCAATCACATATTCCTTGGACTTTATCGTTTAAGCATATAACATTTATATGAGACGGCTCAAACAATAATCTTTGCCCTTTATATGTAAACTAGATTAGTTTAACATGTGAAATGTCTGTAAAGTATCATCATATGATTGGCTTTAGGGCACATTTCCAACAATCTCCCACTTGCACTAGAGCCAATCAGCTTGTTCATCTGTTATGATTCCTCTTCTATAGTCATTTCATAAATGGCTGAGTAGTAGGCCTAGGCAATGGATATCTATATGTTATCCATAGAAGCAACCTTGAGAATATCGACGTCACCATTATACATGATTCCCAATCATGTGGTTCAGTCTCTCATATGAGTTCGGATCTTGATGAGACCTTGATTCCCTGGCTTGAGCTATCGCCCCTTTAGTGTCATACACTTTCTGGTTGGAACCGAATAGAGAGTTCATAAATGAACTTTCCCATCCAAACAACATTGTTGTAAACTTCTATATGGCAATATATTTTGCATTCATAATGGAACACACTAAAGTCATTACTTTAATGTTTCCATCCAAATATCTCTTTAGTCATAATAAAGAGATATTTGTTTATCTCTTCATTCATAATGAAGAAACATCCAATGATGGATTAGATTCACAATCTAATACATTTACGCTTCCATTACGTTACTCTAATTCTTCCTCATTCTTCGAGGAACCTATCCTTTAGTATTTCTTAAATACTTAAGGATTCACTTGACAGTTGCCATGGTTCTGATCCTGGGCTTGCATTGATATCGCCTTGTACCTTTCTAGGTACAACTCATATCAATGTTTTTCATACAATATGAAATACATAAATCACCTTTCTGCGTATGCATAAAGGATTCGATTTACACATTATTTCTTTGGGAGTCAAAGGGTACGTTCCCTTTGAGAAGAACTACCTCCTAGTCTCACTAGAGTTGTTCTTCTGATTGAAGTTTATCATCATATGAGAAACTTCCTAGCATCCTTTTTGTCTATTATTAGGGCATGATATAATCCAATTATATCCTAAAATCTATCATTATAGATTTCCATCCCATGTATATAGATTATGTCTCCCATATACATTCTATCGTTATAGAATGTTTAAAGTCATAACTTTAACGAAGAAGTATTCTTTTCATTTCCAAAATTAATATATCATATATATATTCTAAATTTTAGGAACATGATTAACTCCCACTAATCTTTTGTAAACCTAGTAAACAAAAGATTCATTTACATCTTTATGAGAAATCAAACGTTTTGATCTTTCTCTCATAAGACGCTTATGGTTCCCACTAGCTTGCTAAGATCCATGATGGTTGGATCTCTACAACTTACATGTTTTGTGATTCATAGTTTTAGACATATATATTATTAGGACTATCTTAATAATGGTTTCGGAAACCTATATGATGTCCAAACATTGAATCAACATTTAGTTGTAGCTAGCAATCTTCGAATTAATTGAAACTAAGACTACGTCAAAGATGGTTCCTTCAAAGTCAACCATTCTCTTTGATTGTAGTCACCTTAAGCTACCAATTAGCTATGAAGGTTTCATTATTTCGGGTCAAATGGTACTTTACCATTTCCTTGAGTATATATTGTATATACACTCAATGTAGTCATAAAGTTCAAACCATTCAACTGAGACGGTTTAAAATTCTTTTTGACTACCTTGGAGCTTGTGGTATAGGAACTAGGTTGTTATATTTGTTGATTATCATCTTGTCTCTCAAAGAACCCATTCTTTTGAGTTCTATTCCTAGTTCATTTGCTCTAAGGCAAATCACATTGTAGGATTACAATGAACTACTCAACAAACAACATTTGTTGGTTGGTTTATAGAAGTGATATCCAAAGGTTAATTTAAGGATATCCACAAGATAATTTTTTAAACAAATATTGCTTATTAGCACACAACCCCAAATCTTAACACAATTAAGATTTGTCTTTCTTTCCAACTACATCCTATGGAGTTATGAAAATTTTGGAAGATCTTCTAATTGACAATCATATTGTCTTAGAAGCATATATATCCTATATATGGGTAATTGATAATATACAACGAACTAAATCTTATTCAAGTTCGTTCTTCTCCTAATGGAGAAAATCATTATCTTTATGATGCTAATTTCCTTGATATCTTTCAAGGAAACTCATCTAAAGTGTTACCCTTCCTTAGATCAAATCTAAGGAGGTAAGTACTTTAGACGTCTTACTCATCATCTTACATTTCTTGAATTCTTTGAAACCTTTTGCAAAGTATTCGGACTTGTGTTTATTCATAATAAACTATAGTCCAACCGAGAGTGATCTTCGGTGAATGTAAAACAACATGAGTAGTATTATGTTGTGGACAAGTGCCACTAACATCTAAGTGAATTAACCTCAATAACTTTGTGATTCTTTCTTCTTTCCAAAAGAATAAAGATTCGAACATTTCGCCTCTATACAATTTCAACAAGAAGGCATTGGATCCGGATCTAACGATCCAAAGCATCCATCAATGACCAACTCGTAATTTATGTTTTAGAGGTATCATAACTCAGTTGGGATTAGTCACTATCTTGCAACCTTTTGGGTTTTAAGCATCATTATATTCTAAACAGTTAACGCTACCATATCATCTCTACTATAGAGACAATCAATTAGATTACTATAATCCAATCAGTGATTAATAAAGAACAATGTTTTGTCAAACAAAACATTCATCCATCTCTACTATAGTGACGGAATTAAGTTCCTTAAAATTGGAATGTAAAGACAATCTTTGGTTTTTTCCAATTTCTTTGGTAGTTCATATGAGGAAGTTAGTACCATCTGCTTTCGCAGAGATCTATATTTTATTCACGTTCCGAATGTGAAGTACTTTCTCTTCTCTCATTAATCTTCTACTTCTTATTAGCCACACTTCTACAACGATTGTAAAACATAGTTACTAATACGGAATCAAGCATTCAAGTAGAAGAACCAACTGTTTTGAACTATTCAAGAACAATTTACAACACCTTCGAAAGGTGTGTTCTTGACACTTGCAAGACATTTCTTGCAAATACCCCTTCCAATGTCCATCCTTTCATAAAGAAAGTTTGTTCCCTTGGAGTTAATTTTATCTTCTTCATTTGACTTCTCCTTTGACTACAATAGTCATGGTCCCTAAACTCCCACTATCTCTCTTGAAACCTTTTTTCAATTGTGTTATACACATCAAACATTTTGGAGAGTGTGTGGTTATTGTTCACTACATAATTTACAATAAACTTAGTGATCCATTAGGATAGGGACATAAAGGTGAAGTCCTAGCTTAGTTTCCGTCTCGTTAAGTGGTTTATCACTTCAACACTCAATGATTCAAAATCATCATAAGTCCATGTTGATGGACTATTTTTGTCAACCAACCATTATGTTCTAAACATAATTACAAACTTTCAAGAGTTGTTCAAGGCAACTCTTATTTCTTCATACAACAATTTGTAAGTGAAGAATCATGGCACTAAATGTGTCCTTGTCTTTATGCTAATCTTCGTAAGTTCCTTTGTTCATATAACGAAGGAATAAGCATTGGTTGTTTGTGTTGTCCTCTTCATGATAGACATTTCTAACATGTTCTTCCAATGATACATTATCAATAGGAAGATTGTGAGGATGAGACTTCTTAGGTACATGCACAATCCATTTAAGACAATCTTTGGGATTGTGTTACCAAGTCCGGAAACTAAAACATTCGGCTTTTCTTTGTCAAGTTTTGGATAGCGTTTGCAAATATATATTGGTAAAAAAATACATAACAAATATAAATTGATTGATTTTAAGCCATTTGATTCGGGTCTTTAAATCAAATAGCACCACCCACTATTTTTGGCAAATTCCATATCCCTCATTGGAATTCGAGAGTTTTGGAGGAAACTCTTAGTAGGTTATGGGAGACTCACTATTACCAAGCCCACCTCACAATGATATGATGTTGGCTAGCATTAATAATAATGAGAGAGTACGCTTACTCATTTGCAACTAATGCAAGTACCCATCTAGTTTGGCCTCTAGAGAATGTTGCCTCACAATGATACGATGTCGGCGCCATTGCACTTAGTTAAGTTATTCCCACCATGCTTAGTTCGTGAAGGGGTTCAAGAATAGCCTCACGATGATACGATGTCGGCCATCCTCGTTGCCTACACTAACCTCATCATATGTTTATGGATTCCTCCTGAGTATAAGCATGCACTTTGTACTCCCCCATGATAGGGTGAAGCCGGTGTACAAGTCATAAACGATTGGATCCCACCACGGTGGAAGGCCACGAAAGAGTGTTCTAAGCACTCTCACGCTTATCAACTTAATAATGGTTTGGTTGAGGGTTTTAGGTCTCATCACATAAACATATTCATTTTAATCTTTATTAAAACAATTTTGGTCCTATTACAACTATTGGTCCATTTGAATCAATTTAGTTGTATATAATACTCCCACTATACTTATAAAACGGTTTTTAAAGCAAGAGTATATGATACTACTAACATAAGGTTGGCATTCATTTGATGGACTATATAGTTGCCTTAGGGCCTTAGGATGACTATGAACCTTTGTTTAGATTCAACACGAGCCTAGTGTTGAATCTCGGACTAGGGATGGAGATTGATTTTAGTTACGCGTTTAATCACATTAAGGCGTGTTGTTCCTAGGGGCGTTGGACCCAACTACTCCATTTTCATGCATATCAAATAAAACAAGAAAATTAGTACTTTAAAGTAAAGGTGAGCTTATGCTCATTACAACATTTGTATAATTCAAATTACTTTAAAGTAAAGAAGAGCTTATGCTCTTTTACAACATTTGATCAAATCAAATTACAACCAAAATTAATCTACACATTCCCATGGTTCAAACAAATTTGAAACGGCCTATCACATAGCTCAATTATCGTAGGCTTAGATTCATAATCACCCTTTAATTAATCAACACTTTAATTAATTAAATTGAATGCAACATTTTCATTTGGTTTTTGTATCCATAAAATTGATTTAAATTGAGCTAAATGAAATGAAAATCCAATTCTCATTTAAAGAGACAAAACAATTTTTGTTCCCTACTTAATTTGGGCCATCATGCAATAACCACAACTTTTTGGGCTATATTGCGAAACACAAACTTTTGGGGTCACTTTGTAAAAACACAAAAGTCCACTACTTCATGTAATTACAACTAGAACCCAAAAATTTCAACAAATACAAAAAACTTCATTAAAGGAGCAAAACAATTTGTCCTTTAACGTTTTTGGGCCTTAACGTAAAAACGTAAACTTTTGGGCCAAAGTGAAAATACACAAAAGTATCAAAACTTTATGTAATTGAATAAAAGACCCAAAAATACCCTATTCTATTAGGGTGGCCGGCCATGATAAAAAAAATAAGATTTTTACAAAGTTTTTGTAAGTGGGTTTTGTTAGGTGAGGTAAAGATGAAATATTTTGAATTTATGTCAAACTTTTAAAAAAATGTTTGTCTACCATTATAGCCATTAATTGAATTTATGTCAAACTTTTAAAAAAGTTTGTCTACCATTAAAACCATTAATAATACTTTACCAATAACCATCACCCACTAAAATTAAATCAAAACTTTATGTAAAAACATAAATCTTTTGAATCAAAACTTCAAAACTTTTTGTTCTTGGCAAGAACTTCAAGAACATTGAAGAACACTCATGAAAACTCATAATAGCTCCATGAATGTTTTCACTCACCAAAACTCAAATTTTTACCACTCAAAAGAGGGCTAACATCCTAGGGTACTTAGGGGTTCCAAAAGTCACTTTAAAACCATTTTAACAAGACAAACATGAACCCAAAAAATCACCCTTTGGATTTGGCCGAATTTCCCCAAAAACATGGCACCAAATTTTAGCTCCAAAATTCATGCTCATATGAACTACATCTACAACATTTGAGATGGCAAATTTTCTAACAAAATTTACATTCAAAGAAACAAGAATAAAGCTTGTAACATATTACAACTTTTAAATCAAAAACTATGAACTACAAAACCCAAAATGATTCACCAACTACTAGACCTAGGCTCTGATACCACTTGAAGGAAATTTTGTGAAAAACATGTTCATTTGAGCAACATCAATAGCATGCAATTAACAAATTAAAGGCGGAATCATGCTTTCATGCACTCAAAACAAAACATCAACCATGAAATTCAAAGCCTAGTAGATTGGTGAACCTTGACTCAACTTAAATCAACATTTGTTAGTTGAGAAATATTTACCTTTGTAGATTCCTCTTTGCATATGCAAAGGATAATCACCCAAGAGATAGGACCTTCATTCCTTGCTTCTTAGCTCCATGGATTTGGTTGAATGAATTAGATTCTCCAAGTTCCCAAAATAGAGAACCTCTAAAGATTCTACACCAAGGTTGGATTGGAGAAGAAATGAGTGACCTTGAGGAAGTAAAATTGCTAGATAATTTCCCCCAAGGTGGTTGGCCTCTTAGAGAGAAATGGAAGCTTTGTGTTCTCACCAATTTTCTCTAAAATCAACAACTTATGAATTTTAGGCTATAAAGTTCTTTATATAGTCACTTCATTAAATGACCTAAAGAACCAAAAACCCTAATTCAACACTAAATGGCCGGCCACATTAATGGATATGGGCTTTTGGGCCTTTGTGAATCTTTATTCATTAAGTTGTCATACAACTTAAGTCAATGGGCTTTGACGTTCGAAGCCCATTGGGCCTTAAGGTCCAAAACTATCCCGAGGTCTTTAACGAACTTATTCGTTTGATTAATTAACATATTAATTAATCCTTGCCATAAATAATTAAACCATTTAATTATTCTTACTCATCTCCTTTGTTTCTTCAATCTCCACCTTACACGGTGTACGATACATTAGGTTCCTTTTAGTGAGGCAGTGGGCGATTAAAACCATTTTACATCGATTGTGAATTGAAACTTACTTTCAATTCTCCCTTTAGTGATTACACACGTTTAGGGCTTCCAAAAACCATGAGTGACACCTAGCAGCATATCATGGCTACCCAAGCTAATCAGAAGAGGTAGAGAACCTATTCAGTTTAGGATTACAAATGCAATACGGTCTTTCTCTAATCTAATACTCTTGACCACATTGTTTGGTTTGATAGTTTATTTATTCATGTCTACTATCCAATGTGATTCGTTTGCTTATATGATTACCTTGAATGTGATTTGGAACGCATTCCCAAATCTCATTCATACTCTGGCCAGAGATTTAATCATATCATAGAGTATTCTCCCTCAAACCATTTGAAGGTTAGAGATCCCTTGTTGCACATTCACTTGTCTCCATAACTAAGTGACTTAACCCCAATGATGTCGTGGACACCCCGATGGGGTGACTTTGACATAATCAAAGATCAAGGACTTAACCACAAGACAACTGTGATGGCGCAGGTCAAAGGACTAATTTGCATTATCCCAACCATGAGTTCTCATGTGACATGAGTATGAGAACTCTTCGTTGATCGTGTTCAGTGAACTCATTCTCTGTTGAGCACCTACGTACTTGTCTTGATGTCACACACACCAATGACTCAAGACTAGTCACTCTCCCTGAGAGAAGGCATAGTACGTACTGATCTTATCGGACTGTCAATGCCCAATTGGCAATCCTATGATCAGGAACGTTTAGGATGTGTCTACGAAAGAATGGTCTCATGAATCTAACTTCATTAGATTGCATTCTTCCAATCACATATTCCTTGGACTTTATCGTTTAAGCATATAACATTTATATGAGACGGCTCAAACAATAATCTTTGCCCTTTATATGTAAACTAGATTAGTTTAACATGTGAAATGTCTGTAAAGTATCATCATGTGTTGTTATCAACATGTGAAATGTCTGTAAAGTATCAAACAATAATCACTGCCTTGCTAATTAGAACCTAAAAGATTGTTCACCAATACACTATGGTAGTGAGTAATTAATGGGTGATGGAAACAATTAATTGGATTAATTATGTGTTGTTATTAATTTGGAAAGTCTAAAGAAATCATAAAGCGATAAAGATCGTTTTGGGCTTAAAGAAACGTTCGGGTTTAATTGGGCCTATTGGGCCTAAACCCATTGGGCTTTTATTCAAGCATTGGATGACTTGAAATAATAAAAGCCCAAAGCCCAAACAACACAAAGAGGGCCGGCCATTTTAGGTAGGAAAGGGTGAGATATTTAGTCAAGTTGTTGACTAGGTTTCTTTTGTCTATTTAAGGAACTTTATAGAGATATTGTTCATTAGGGTTTTTGTGAGTTTTGAACAACAAAGAGGCAAAAGAAAATAGCTCTCTTGAACCACAAAGGCCGGCCACCTTAGGGGTGTTTTTACTAACATATCTTACACCCTTTTGGTTATTCCTTCATCCTTCTCACTACACTAGTGGGTGAGGATCTTTAGAGGTTTCCTACTTTGGAAACTTGAAGAGAACCTAGGAGCACTCATTCTAACAAAGTGGAGGAGGCAAGGAGGGAAGCTAGGCTCAAGGAATTCAAGGAACAAAGGGCTTGGAGGTGGTCCATCCTTGGTCTCAAGTCTAGATCAAGAGGTATTAGACTAAACCTTCACTTTGTTCTTCTTTATAAAATTGTTTTTGATGCATCATATATAAACCTATGAACCTTGAAGGGGATTTGCATGACTATAGCTTTGATAATATGTTATAAATGCTTCCGCTGCTTTCGTATATGAAATATGATTTGTATATGCATGATAGTCATATTGAAATCCCATACATGAAACTCATAATTTTCCCTTCAAAGGTGACTACAATCAACGAGATTGGTTGACTTGGAAGAAACAATCTTTAATGTAGTCTTGGTTTCTATTAATTCAAAGATTGCTAGCTTCAACTAAACGGTAATTCAATGTTAAGACATAATATGGGTTTTCGAAACCATTATCAAGATAGTCTTGATAATATATGTCTAAAACTAGGAATAACAAGACGTGTAAGTTGTAGAGATCCATCCATCATGAATCTTAGCAAGCTAATGGGAGCTATAAGCGTCTTATGAGAGAAAGATCAAATCGTTTGATTTCTCATAAAGATGTAAATGAATCTTTTGTTTACTAGGTTTACAAAAGATTAGTGGGAGTTAATCATATTCCTAAAATTGAACATATATATGATATATTAATTTTGGAAATGAAGGCAATTCTTCTTTGTTAAAGTTATGACTTTAAACATTCTATAATGATAAAATGTATATGGGAAACATAGTCTATATACATGGGATAGGAAATCTATAATGATAGATTTCAGGATATAATTGGATTATATCAAGCCCTAATGATTGACAAAAGATGCTAGGAAGGTTCTCATATGATGATAAACTTCAATCAGAAGGACAACTTTAGTAAGACTAGAAAATTGCTCTTCTCAAAGGGAACGTACCCTTTGACTCCCAAAGAAATAATGCGTAAACAGAAACCTTTATGCATACGCAGAAAAGTGATTTATGTATTTCATATTGTATGAAAAACGTTGATATGAGTTGTACCAAGATCGGTACAAGATGATATCAATGCAAGCCCAGGATCAGAACCATGATAACTATCAAGTGAGTTCTTAAGTATTTAAGAAATACCAAAGGATAGATTCCTCAACAATGACGAAGAATTAGAGTAACGCGTTGGAAGCATAAATGAATTAGATTATGAATATAATATGGTATCCATAACTGGATCTCTCTTCATTTTGAATCAAGAGATAATTGGATATCTCTTTATTATGACTAAAAGAGATATTTGGATGGAAACGTTATACGCAATGACTTTAGTGTGTTCCATCATACATGCAAAATATATCGCCATATAGAAGCTTATACCAATGTTGTTTGGATGGGAAAGTTTATGAACTCTCCATTCGGTTCCAACCAGAAAGTGTCTCTAGTGTATTGACACTATGACACTAATGGGGCGATAGCTCAAGCCAAGGAATCAAGGTCTCATCAAGATTCAAACTCAAATGAGAGACTGAACCACATGATTGAGAATCATGTATAATGGTGACGTCATTATTCTCAAGGTTGCTTCTATGGATAACATATAGATATCCATTGTCTAGGCCTACTACTCAGCCATTTATGAAATGAATCCAGAAGAGGTATCATCACTGATGACCAAGCTAATTGGCTCTAATGCAAGTGGGAGATTGTTGGAAATGTGCCCTAAAACCATTTATATGATGATACTTTATGGACATTTCACATGTTAGACTAATCTAGTTTAATATAAAGGGCAAAGATTATTGTTTGAAGTAGTCTCATATAAATGTTATATGCTTAAACGATAAGTCCAAGGAATATGTAATTGGGAGAATGTGATCTAAAGAAGTTAGATTCATGAGACCATTCTCTTTCGAATACATATCCTAAATGTTCCTAATCATAGAATTGCTAATTGGCATTGACAGTCTGTTAAGATCAATACGTGCTATGTTTTCTCTTCGGAAGAGTGACTAGTCTCGAGTCATTGGTGTGACTGACACCATGACAAGTACGTAGGTGCTCAATAGAGAATGAGTCCATTGAACGAGATTAACAAGAAGTTCTCATACTCAAGTCACATGAGAACTCATGGTTGGGATAATGCAAAGTAGTCATTTGGCCTGAGGCATCATAGTTGTCTTATGGTTATGTCCTTGATCTTTGACTATGTCAAAGTCACTCCGTAAGAGGGTGTCGACAGCATAGTTGCGGTTAAGCCACTTAGTCATAGAGGCAGGTGAATGCACAACAAGGGATCTCTAACCTTCAAACCGTTTGAGGGAGAATACTATATGATATGATTAAGAATCTTTGGCCAGAGTATGAATGAGATTTAGGAAGTCATTCCAAATCACATTCAAGGTAATCATATAAGTAAGAGAATCACATTGGATAGTAGACATAAATAAACTATCAAACCAAACAATGTGGTCAAGAGTATTGTACTAGAGAAAGACTATATTGCATTGTAATCCCAAACTAAATAGGTTTTCCAACCTCTTCTGATTAGCTTGGATACCCATGACATACTGCTAGGTGTCACTCATGGTTTGTGAAAGTCCTAAAGGTGTATAATCATTAAGGGGAGAATTAAAGGGAAGTTTCAATTCATAATGGATTTGAAGAGTTCTAATTGCCCACTGCCTCGTTAAAAGGAACCTAATAGATCGTACACCGTGTAAGGTAATGTTTGAAGAATTTGACGGATAAGAGTAAGGAAAATTAAATGGTTTAATTGTTTATGGCAAGGATTAATTAATATGTTAATTAATCAAACGAATAAGTTCGTTTTAAACCTTGAGTTAGAGTTAGGCCTTAAAGCCCAATGGGCTTCGAATCGTCAAGCCCATTAGCTTAAGTTGTATGACAAGCAGATTCCTAGTCATTGCCACACCACCTTCTCGGCCAATGCCAAGCAGATTCCTAGCCCTTGCCAGCCGACATTCAACACTACCCCGACAGCTGCCTCGTGGCAATACCACCCAAGAAAAAGATAAGAAAAATTAAGTTTTTCTTACATTGGTGCAGCACGGAGAAGACAAAGAAATCAGTGGAAGACGGTTCATTGCACGGGCAAGCAAAGAAGATTGCTAGGGGAGGGGGAAAAATAAATATCCTCTAGTTTCTCTCTTTCTTGTAGGGATAAATAATTGCCCTCTGAAGTTGATTTAATCCCCTACTTAAGGTAGGCTTAAATAGGTTTTAGAGGCGATTTATTTCCCTTTCCTAGAAAAATCTAACTCCAAATCCATGTGGGAATCTGCATCAAAGTTGGAGATCTCTACACCTGCTGCCCTTTCCTACGAGCAACCTAGCAGGTGTGGGGGCATTTGTGGAATAAAACATAATCGAGAAAAATATGGAGGCGACACGTGGATTCTAGGGTTAAAAAGACAAAATTACCCTTGAGGCACACCGAAGCTTCTACACACAAGCAGCGTACTGTTGGAAATGTGCCCTAAAGGCCAATCATATGTTGATGCTTTACGGACATTTCACATGTTAAACTAATCTAGTTTAATAGAGAGGGCAAAGATTATTGTTTAAAGCCGTCTCATATAAATGTTATATGCTTAAACGATAAGTCCAAGGAATATGTAATTGGGAGAATGTGATCTAAAGAAGTTAGATTCATGATAAGCTCATATTTATACATATTTTACATCAAATTCTCTCGTCTTTTCTTAGTTATTTCCTCATATTTTTGTGCTATCTACTTTATTTTTGTGTTTTATCGAATTTATCTAGCTAAGAAAATAAAAATAACATAAGTGTGATTTTATGTAATAAATTCGTGTCAAAACTGTTTAGCGTTTAA
This sequence comes from Malus fusca, assembly GCA_035220775.1. Classification (NCBI taxonomy): domain Eukaryota; kingdom Viridiplantae; phylum Streptophyta; class Magnoliopsida; order Rosales; family Rosaceae; genus Malus; species Malus fusca. The sequence continues at coordinate 23,414,689 of CM069066.1, read as the reverse complement.
ATTAAATAAAATATAGATATATATATATATAATATAATAATTGTTTGTTTTGTAGACAGTGGGGAACCATGTGGGTGTGTGCGGCAATGAGGAAATAAGAAAGAATAATGGCAGCTGGAAGGCAATGAGGGAGTGGAGTGATGATTAGAAAACAAAAAGGAATAAGGAGGTGCAGAACGTGGGATAGAAAACAATAAAAAAATGAAATAAATAGTGAGGTGCGCGGAACTGGAGTGAAGGAGAAGAGGGAAAAGGGCAAGGTGAGTGAAAATATATTAGGTTAGTGTGAAGAATAATATATAAAGGAAGGCTGTCAATAATAAATAATAAAAAGGCCGACTGAAGGTGGGAAGTGTGCAGCTGATGATGGGAGTTGCTGCCTTGTTGGCAGCATGAATAAAAGAAATAGGGGGGACGCAAGGCTAGCGGGTAGGAGGAGCAGGAGTGCTGCCCTCGTGCAGCAGCAGGAATAAAGGAGACGCTGCCTTGGGCAGCTCGAAGGAAGGAGGTTGCAGACAGAAGGGGAGTGCTGTCTTGGTGTCAGCACATTGGCGCACGGAAGGCGGGAGCTGCGAGAGGTCAGGAAGCCTCGGGGGAACGAGAGGGAGAGACGAGAGGGAGAGACGTGCTGCGAGGTGGGCGCTGACGTGGAAGCCATGAGAGCTGCCTTGGGGCAGCTGGCGAGAAAAGCTGCCTTGGCAGCACGTGTAAGGGCTTGCGAGAGAAGACGCAGTCAGCACGGGAAGACAGCTCGCAGGTCAGTGCAGCTCGCAGTCAGCACGGGCAGTCAGCACAGCAGAAGCACAGTGGCACTGAAGCACTCTCCTCTCTCGGTTTAATTTTCCAAACTCAAGTTTAATTTCTGTTTTAATTTTAATAATGTGTAACTAATTTTATTTTGGCTAGAGTTTAATTCAAAACCATGGATATATTTGTAATTTGAATTGATTACCTTCGGTTGTGATTTCTGAGTTGTGATTTAATTTGCTTAACTGCTTGATTGATAACTTATTTTTGTATGTCGATTAAGGATGCATACTTAATTTACATGCATGAATTTGATGCTAGAATATAAGTGAATTTCACCTAATCGTTATGAACTTATATTCACAAGTAGTGAAGGTCGCTTATAAACGATCGCGTTAGGTAAATTCTTGGCATAAGTTTCATGCAATTCATAGTAACAAGTGCCTCGTCAATGCTTATGATTTTCATAAAACTTAATGATTCTTGCTTGTATCTCTATTATGCAATTCATGTAGGGAACTTGTGGGGAATGTTTTGGGTTGTCGTATGCAATCATCCAATCCATTAACTTAAGGAAAATCTGAGAATTAATTTAAGCGGACCTAATTAATTTGGGGCGTTGAGAATTTACAATTTATTGAAAGAACAACTGAAAATCAATTTAGGTTGCATATGTGTCATGTGTGGAGAATAATCAAAGTATGCCCGTGGATTATAATCAAATGCTTGAAGAATTAATTTCTTCAGTACAGGGTTCACAAAAAGAAGAACAATTGCCGCCATCGGAAGAGTTCTATCAATGGCCATATGAACCACCACAGCAATCTCCCCAATCAAATTCAGGTACGTCTTCGGATAATGACATTTTGAATAAGTTACTAACCTCTTTGACCCAGGACGTAGAAAATCGAAACATGGAGATGCAAAATAAAGCCAACAAGGTGGATGCATTGGAGGAGCAAGTTGGGCAGATTATGGAATTCATGGCACAGATTCGAGATCAAGGTAACATGGAGGATGAAGTTGTTCCTGAACCATCCAAACAGAGCCCGAACATGGATGAATTGCCAATTCAAGAAGAAGATGAGGATGACTACTTGGGCAGTTTAGAAGAATTCTTATCGCAAACTCCTCAAGTCCTTATGCCATCCAACTCAGGTGAGGAGGTTCTAAGTTCAATTCATTCTAACATCGTTCCACCAAATGTCCTTTTTCCTTGCAGGTTTTTAAATCCCAAGGAAGAAGTGAATGAAAAATACGTTGTGGAAGATCTTCCCAAGGTGCAAAGTGATATCCAAATTCTTGGTGTACCAAATCAAGTTCCCGATGGTATTGAAACGTTCAAAGAGACTTGTACACCAAGAAGAATTATTCCAGAAAATGAGGTGGCCGGAGAATTTCAAGAATACATCCAAGAGGCTGTGCATGAGACAATCAAGCCTAAAGCAGTTGAGTTTGATGACACGGGACAAGCCACAACCATCATAGTAAACCTGGCCAAGTTCAAAGTCCCGGAAACGTTCAAAGACGTGGTGTTTATAATTGAGTTTGAATGTGACTGTAAGCCATCTTCTCCATTTTTTATTTTAATTTATACTAACTTGTTTTTAATTTTGATGATTCAGGCACCCACTCTTGAATTTAAACCATTGCCGGATCATTTCAAGTACCACCGTCCGTTCAAGGATAAACCCATGCATTTGAATAATGAAGGGAGGCCTAGGAATCACCCACAATCAGATTTGCATTCCTAATCCCTTCTCTTTACTGAATTTATTTTACTGTATTTAGTTCTTTCGTTGTTTGTTGGCTCTTGTATGAATTTATTTTACGTTGATTTCTTTTTTACGTTGATTTCATTTTGTTTTGTTTAGTTAGTTGTGATTTTTGTTTAGAAAGTTAAACTTAGTCTTTTTACTTTGTTTTACTTATTGTTGTGTTTTCTTAATTAAGTTATTAAAAATACATAAAAAATAAAAAAATAAAAAATAAAAAAATAAAAAATAAAAAAAATAAAAAAATAAAAAACATAAACATTCATATAAATAAAAAATAAAAATTAAAAAAAAAATTAAAAAAAAAAAAAAAACTTAAATGCATAAATTTTTTTTTACAATAACTTGTAATTTAATTTCGTTCATTGGTCATTGGTTGGTGGTGCCTCGGAGGTCGACGGAGCCCCTGAAAGACGAAGCGCCAGAGCTGGATCATTCAGAGCCTCAATACTTGGTTCTGCTCCCGAGGACGAAGGCAACACAAACCTCGGGAGTAACGCCATAAACCGTTGATGATCACTCTGAATCCGCACTTCGGACTCCTGCATCTGATCCAGCTTCCTCTTCATGCTTGTGGAGTAATTGGTTGCAAGCATGTGCAAATCCCTGTTCTCATGCCTAAGCACTCTGACCTCTTGCCGAAGACTAGCCACTTCAGCCATCAACGATTCCACCTGACGGGTTCGTGCAAGAAGGCGCTGGCCCATGTTTGATACGGAGCCTGCGCATCGGACGCTGTATGCCATAGAGTCCTGGACAGCTAGTTCGTCGGACCGCCTAGAAAGTATCCTAGTGTCTCTAGGAGTGAGCAGATTTCTGGCCACCACCGATGCGGTTGTTTCGTTCATCATCATGGAATCCCCAACTGTAAGAGGACCATTCGGGGATATGAAGGACGGCTGCCAAATGTTGGTTGGAGAAGATATATCACTATCTTCCCCAACATTCAAGTTAAGGCGACGGTCAGAAGGGCAAGACATATTTGAAGGTGTTGAGAATGAAGAGTTGGACTGATCAAGATTAAAAGAAAATGCAAGAGGGAGTGTTTACAGGAGGGAACGTTTACCAGATGAAGTGTTTACAAGGGGAGATCAAGTGTGTTGTGGAGCAAAAATGAGCGTTCTTATAAGAAGAAGAAATCGTTGAGGCATCACTCAGCAGTCGAAGAGACGCCCTCTCGCAAATCGAAGAGCCGGGCTCTTTTCTCAAAAGCCGGATTCTTTTCTCAAAAGCGGCGTCTCCGTCTCAAAAGTCGGTTCCTTTCTCAAAAGTCGGACGCCGTTCTCTCAAAAGTCGGGCGTCTCTCTCAAAAGCCGGAGCAGTCAGGAATCACGAGGCGAGCCGCTCCCTGATTTGTCCAGACGTGTCACATGCAATTCCTTTCTCAAAAGTCGGGATTGCTCAGAAACCACGAGCCGCTCCCTGATTTTTCCAATTTTGTCGTCACTCGTCACGCGCTGTCAGCTTTGCGCAAATTACGGGCTGCTTTTTCAGAAAGCGCGTGACCTGTACTGTTCATCCATCCACCGGCTGCCGATAGGGGTAAAAGAACAGTTTCGGTTGTGAAGAAAAGTCCTATAAACGTCTACCTTCGCCTTCAACAGCAAAGGAAAACTCTCTCAACACTTCTTCATCTCCGAAATTTTTCATCTCCGAAAATGCCTTTCCAACAAACCCTCTCGAGTTTCTCTGTGTTTCTCATTCCTTGGGATACCTTTACAAATAAATCATCTAGAGCTAGAGTATTTCATATCACGCTTTCTTCCTGTCCTTGTCCTTGTCTTTGTGGCAAGGAGAAAGCGGGCAATCAGCCAGCACTCGGTGTCAATCTTCCAATCTAAGAACCGACTGCCTGGAAATCCTTCCTGATTGCTTACCTAGCATTGCTCTCGAGTGCTCTTCTTCAACCACTGATGTACTTCCGAAGAAGTCGCCACATCTGCCTGGAGAACAGCCAAGGCAAGTGAAAATGTTACTTGAAGCATGTGGAGACAAGGTGCTGCTTCATCTTCAAGATCAAGTCTCATTTTCCTTGCTAAGAAGTTCCCCAGCCCAGTTCACGCATACACCTGTGGAACGATACTTCTTCAAAAGCAAAAGTATCCCATATCATCAGAGTCAGAGGCAAAGATTTCTCATGGCATGCTTTTCCTTTACCCTTGCTCTTGGCTACGGGGCAAGGTGAAAGAAAGGCAATCGGTCGGCACTTGGACAGATTGAACAAAGAAGCAGACCACCACCTATTCCTCGTGCCTACCTGCCATGCAGAAGAACAAAAAGAGAAGAATGTAGCCTGCAGACTCAATCAACCCGGCAGAAGGAGTCTGAGTTGAAACCAAGAGCTCGAGAAGCTTCAACAACACCACCAATCAAGTCTCATTTTCCTTGCTAAGAAGTTCCGAGGCCAGTTCAAGTTCAAAGCTGTGGAAAGTCACCAAACAGGACCAATGTTCTTTTATTAGTTTTATTCATTATCTTTTATTTTCATTTTCAATTTTTCGTTTGTTTGTTTTCTTGCGTGCTTAACTGACTTATTTCTTTTCTTTGCAGGAACTTTTGGTTATTTCCACCCTTGAAGTTGATTGCAAAATTTTAGCTTGGGGGGTCATCGCTTGATTTTCTGCAAATTAGGGAAGTTTTCAGTCATATTGCTTTATTTTGTTTCTTTATATTTATTTATTTTATTTTTATAATCATTTTATTATATTTTCTGACATTGGGGACAATGTCTAGTTTAAGTGTGGGGGCAAAGAGTATGAAAAATGACCAAATTGAAAATTTTTGTACCTTCGACTTTGAACTGGTTTCATTTGTTTCCATGTTATTGCTTTGTTTTCTTGTTATTGCTTTGTTTTCTTAATTAGTTTTGTTTTATTTAAAAAAAAAAAAAAAAACAAAAAAAAAAAAAAAACAAAAAAAACAAAAAAAAAAAAAAAAAAAAAAATCGGAAAATTTAAAAAAATCCAAAAATATTTCCTTGTTTTCCTTATTGATTTGAATTAGCTTTTTGTTAGTTTCCCGACCCAATGATATAATTGGATAAGTTTGAACCATGATCATCAAGAACTTAGTAAACATGTGTTTTGTGAAATTCCTTATTCTTGTGTTAGTTTTGTACATATTTGATTATCCTTGAAAAACTAAATGCACATAGCCTTGTTAATGTGAAACTAAAGCATGATTTAAAGCTCCATATGTGAATTTAGTGACCATATACATCCTATGTGAGTTTTTGAGCCTATTGAAAGTGTGTGCATTTTTCATACACTCCTATTCTTTCATGTGTGATGAACTTATGTGAGATACTTCTCTAGAACTTGCATAACGATCTTTCGAAATTTTTGTCATTGATTGCATGAACTTGAAAATGATAGAGGCATTAGGTTTACCACCATGGCCCAAATAACCTTATTTCCCAAAGAAAAATGATATCATTAGATTGCCAATTTGAGCCGTGTATGTGAGCCTTTTATTTCTTATCACCAGATATGTCTCCCCTTATGCCTGAAATAAATATTTTTCCTTACTCTTTCCAAGCGAGCAATGCAAGATTGTCTTATGAGAAACGTTTGTGAAGTACTTTGAAGGTGTTTGGCAAAAGAATAAGTGTGGGGGTTTTTCATATTTGTTTCTGTTTGAAAAAAAAAAAAAAAAAAAAAAAAAAAGAAGAAAAAAAAAAAAGAAAAGAAAAGAAAAGGAAAAGAAAAAGAAAGATTGTATACAAAGAAAATAAAAAGTTTTTAAAGTTTCAGTTTATGGGTGTGGTTGGTGACTTGAAGAATAGCTGGAAAGTTTGAAGTTCTTATAAATCTAAACAAAAAAGAATCGCTTGCAATGTAGCTTGGAACTTGTGTTTTCCTATTCTTTCGTTTCAATAACCCTATCCCGAAGCCTCATTACATCCAATAAAAGTCCTCTTGATTTAAGTTTTGCAATTATGACTGTGGAGAAGTGATCTTTATGCAAGCTTATGGTAGAACTTTCACATTTGTTTCTTTGAGCGAAACACATTAAAACTAAACACATGTGTGATTGAGTGCATATTCCGTGAGAAGTTTGCTAGTTTGCATATGGTGTTTCTAAAATAAAATTTGAAATTGCATTAACATGGCTATCTCACACACTACACTTCAAGGATGTTTCAAAGATTGCTGCTAATATTTGAATAAGGAAAATGAACTTAAATTGCTTGTTGGTATTAGCTATGGTTCTTGATGTTTTGTGTTCTCGAATGAAATTCTATGAGGGTCAAATAGGGGGAAGCTAATAATTTTCATGTTATTACTTTTTCTGTTTTCGTTTGTTTTGCTCGAGGACTAGCAAAAGCTAAGTGTGGGGTATTTGATAAGCTCATATTTATACATATTTTACATCAAATTCTCTCGTCTTTTCTTAGTTATTTCCTCATATTTTTGTGCTATCTACTTTATTTTTGTGTTTTATCGAATTTATCTAGCTAAGAAAATAAAAATAACATAAGTGTGATTTTATGTAATAAATTCGTGTCAAAACTGTTTAGCTTTTAAATTAAATAAAATATAGATATATATATATAATATAATAATTGTTTGTTTTGTAGACAGTGGGGAACCATGTGGGTGTGTGCGGCAATGAGGAAATAAGAAAGAATAATGGCAGCTGGAAGGCAATGAGGGAGTGGAGTGATGATTAGAAAACAAAAAGGAATAAGGAGGTGCAGAACGTGGGATAGAAAACAATAAAAAAATGAAATAAATAGTGAGGTGCGCGGAACTGGAGTGAAGGAGAAGAGGGAAAAGGGCAAGGTGAGTGAAAATATATTAGGTTAGTGTGAAGAATAATATATAAAGGAAGGCTGTCAATAATAAATAATAAAAAGGCCGACTGAAGGTGGGAAGTGTGCAGCTGATGATGGGAGTTGCTGCCTTGTTGGCAGCATGAATAAAAGAAATAGGGGGGACGCAAGGCTAGCGGGTAGGAGGAGCAGGAGTGCTGCCCTCGTGCAGCAGCAGGAATAAAGGAGACGCTGCCTTGGGCAGCTCGAAGGAAGGAGGTTGCAGACAGAAGGGGAGTGCTGTCTTGGTGTCAGCACATTGGCGCACGGAAGGCGGGAGCTGCGAGAGGTCAGGAAGCCTCGGGGGAACGAGAGGGAGAGACGAGAGGGAGAGACGTGCTGCGAGGTGGGCGCTGACGTGGAAGCCATGAGAGCTGCCTTGGGGCAGCTGGCGAGAAAAGCTGCCTTGGCAGCACGTGTAAGGGCTTGCGAGAGAAGACGCAGTCAGCACGGGAAGACAGCTCGCAGGTCAGTGCAGCTCGCAGTCAGCACGGGCAGTCAGCACAGCAGAAGCACAGTGGCACTGAAGCACTCTCCTCTCTCGGTTTAATTTTCCAAACTCAAGTTTAATTTCTGTTTTAATTTTAATAATGTGTAACTAATTTTATTTTGGCTAGAGTTTAATTCAAAACCATGGATATATTTGTAATTTGAATTGATTACCTTCGGTTGTGATTTCTGAGTTGTGATTTAATTTGCTTAACTGCTTGATTGATAACTTATTTTTGTATGTCGATTAAGGATGCATACTTAATTTACATGCATGAATTTGATGCTAGAATATAAGTGAATTTCACCTAATCGTTATGAACTTATATTCACAAGTAGTGAAGGTCGCTTATAAACGATCGCGTTAGGTAAATTCTTGGCATAAGTTTCATGCAATTCATAGTAACAAGTGCCTCGTCAATGCTTATGATTTTCATAAAACTTAATGATTCTTGCTTGTATCTCTATTATGCAATTCATGTAGGGAACTTGTGGGGAATGTTTTGGGTTGTCGTATGCAATCATCCAATCCATTAACTTAAGGAAAATCTGAGAATTAATTTAAGCGGACCTAATTAATTTGGGGCGTTGAGAATTTACAATTTATTGAAAGAACAACTGAAAATCAATTTAGGTTGCATATGTGTCATGTGTGGAGAATAATCCTCTAGCCAGTCCGTCATTTATCATTTTACCTTAATTTTATGTTTTTGTCAATTTTGTAATTTATTTAAGTTTAATTTACTTTTCATCAAAATCAATCCCCCATTTTATTTTAAAGTGTTAGATTTATTAGAAATCATTTTAGTTTGTGTTTTCTTAAATCTTGAGTTGTTTTGAGTCTAGTTTAATATTTTAAATTTTGTTTTTACGTTTTTAATTTAATTTTACTTTGATTAGCATCCCTAGTTAATCCCCGGCCTAGAACGATCCCTACTTATCCATATACTACAATTATCACAAATAGGGTTTAAATTTGTGCGTTAATTTATTTTCGCATCAATTCATGAGACCATTCTCTTTGTTATACATATCCTAAAAGTTTCTGATCATAGGATTGCCAATTGCGCATTGACAGTCTGTTAAGATCAGTATGTTCTATGCCTTTTCTTAGGGAGAGTGTGACATCCCACATTACCCAGGGGAGTGGATCATGTAAGCCTTATATGTATATTTCCATCTCTACCTATCACGAGGCCTTTTGGGAGCTCAATGGCTTCGGGTTTCGTAGGAACTCCGAAGTTAAGCGAGAAGGGGGCGAGAGCATTCCTAAGATGAGTGACCCACTGGGAAGTTCTCGTGTGAGTTCCCAGAAACAAAACCGTGAGGGCGTGGTCGGGGCCCAAAGCGGACAATATTGTGCTACGGTGGAGTCGAGCCCGGGATATGATGGGGGCCTAGGCTGGGATGTGACAATTTAGTATCAGAGCCAATCCCTGGCCAGAAGTGTGCCGACGAGGACATCGGACCCCTAAGGGGGGTGGATTGTAACATCCCACATCACCCAGGGGAGTGGATCCTGTAAGCCTTATATGTATATTCTCATCTTTACCTAGCACGAGGCCTTTTAGAAGCTTACTAGCTTTGGGTTCTGTAAGAACTCCGATGTTAAGCGATAAGGGGGCGAGAGCATTCCCAGGATGGGTGACCCACTGGGAAGTTCTCATTTGAGTTCCCAGAAAGAAAACCGTGAGAGTGTGGTCGGGGCCCAAAGCGGACAATATCGTGCTACGTTGGAGTCGAGCCCGGGATGTGGTGGGGACCTAGGCTAGGATGTGACAGAGAGTGACTGGTCTTGAATCATTGGTGTGATTAACACCAAGACAAGCGTGTAGGTGCTCAATAATGAGTCCACTAAACGTGATCAATAAAGAGTTTTCATACTCATGTCATATGAAAACTCATGGTTTCGTCCTTAGACTTGAGGCATCATAGTTGTCTTGTGATTAGGTCTTTGATCTTTCACTATGTCAAAGTCACTCCGTCAGAGGATGTCCACGACATAGTTGGGGTTAAGCCACTTAGCCATGGAGGCAGAATACTCTATGATATGATTAAGAATCTCTGGCCGCAGTATGAATGAGATTTAGGAAGTCGTTTCAAATCACATTCAAAGTAATCATATAAGTAAGAGAATCACATTGGATAGTAGACATGAGTAAACTATCAAACCAAACAATGTGGTCAAGAGTATTGTATTAGAGAAATAACGTATTGCATTCGTAAAATAAATAGGTTCTCCACCCCTTTTGATTAGCTTGGGTAGCCATGACATACTGCTAGGTGTCACTCATGGTTTGTGGAAGCCCTAAAGGTGTATAATCACAAAAGGGAGAATTGAAAGTATGTTTCAATTCACAATCGATTTGAAGAGTTCTAATCGCCCACTGCCTCGCTAAAAGGAACCTAATGGATCATACACTGAGTAACGTAGAGATTGAAGAAACAACGAAAATGTGTAGATCAAATTTTTGTTGTAATTTGATATGATCAAATGTTGTAAAAGAGCATAAGCTCTTCTTTACTTTGAAGTACTCATTTTCTTGTTTTATTTGATATGCATGAAATTGGAGTAGTAGGGTCCAACACCCAATAAGAAAACACGCCTTAATGTGATTAAACGCATAACTAAAATCAATCACCATCCCTAGACCGAGATCCAAGACTAGGCTCGTGTTGGGTCGAATCAAAGGTTCGTAGTCATCCTAAAGCCCTAAGGCAATTATATAGTCCATCAATGAATGCAAAACTTATGTTTGTAGTACCATATACTCTTGCTTTAAAAACCTTTTTACAAGCATAGTGGGAGTATCATATACTACTAAATCAATCACATGGACCAATAGTTGTGATAGGACCAAATTGTTTTAATAAGATTAAAATGCATGCTTATATGTGATGAGACCTAAAAACCCTCAACCAAACCATTATTAGGTTGACAAGCGTGAGAGCTTTGAACACTCTTTCATGGCCTTCCACCGTGGTAGGCTCCAATCATTTGTGACTCATACACCGACTTCACCCTATCATGGGGGAGTACAAAGTATGTGCTTACACTCAGGAGGAGTTTTATACGCATACATGATGTTGTGAAGGTAGGCAATGAGAATTATCAACATCATAACATTGTGAGGTTGTTCTTAAACCCCTACCCGAACTAAGTGTCACATCCCAGTCACGACTCCGCCGTAGCACGATATTGTCCGCTTTGGGCTTACCATTCCATCATGGTTTTGTTTATGGGAACTCACGAGCAACTTCCCAATAGGTCACCCATCCTGGGATTGCTTTAGCCCAAACTCACTTAACTTTGGAGTTCTGATGGAATTTGAAGCCAATGAGTTCCCAAAAGGCCTTCTGCTATAGGGAGGGGAGCATGTACATATAAGGCACATCACCTCTTCTCCGTTGGTCAATGTGGGATCTCATAATCCACCCTACTTGAGGGGAACCCGGCGTCGTCGCTTGCACATTCGTACCGAATGGCAGAGTGGCTCTGATACCATTTTGTCACATCCCAGTCTCGAATCCGCCATAGTACGGTATTGTCCACTTTGGGCTTACCATTCCCTCACGGATTTTTGTCTAGGAACTCAGACAAGAACTTCCCAGTAGGTCACCCATCCGGGGAATGCTCTCACCCGAACTCGCTTAACTTTGAAGTTCCGATGGAATCCGAAGCCAGTGAGTTCCCAAAAGGCCTCGTGCTAGGCTTAGCTTATGCAAAGTGGAATCAACAAAGGTATAATATTTCTCAACTCACTTTGTTCTTGAGTTCAGTCTTGGTTCACCACACTCACTAGGCCTTGAATTTCATGGGTAAAGTTTTTTTTTTTTTTGAGTGCATACAAGCATGATTCCGCCTTTTAATTGTTAATTGCATGCATAAATGTTGCTCAAGTGAACTAGTTTTCACAAATATTTCTTCACGGACAATCATGGCTCAATCAAGTCAAAAGTGCCCAAAATAGGTATTTATTCAAAACCTATTTCATCCATCCTCATCAAATCTTCTCCACAAGGTAACCCCCAAATCATTCCTCTTTAATTATATTAATTACCTAATTAATTAATTTATTCTCAATTAATTTATTAATTAGCTAACAAATCATGAATCTCACCCAAAAAACCATCCAAGTGGCCGGTCCCTATCCTCCCAAAGGGGCCGGCCACACCCTTATATAAACATCTTCATTCTCTCCAAAACCTAATTCCAATTCTCTTGCAAAATTCTTCAAATTTCTCTAAACACTATTTCTCAAATTCTAACTTTGGCATCAGAGATTCTTTGGCCAAAGCCCCTTCATTCGTCATAGGCACGTGAGGCTCTTGGCCTTAATCCTAGGTGTTTATTGTTTTGCAGGTGCATTTTCGTCCAAGAAGAAGAAGGCGAAAATTTGCATCCACAGGTACAAACGCGTGGGCGAAAGTGGATTCGAATTTGGAGCTACGATGGAGATTTTACGGACTTACAAGTTGAAGGGCATTTTAGTAACTTCACTATACTAGATATTTTCTTATTATTTTATTATTTTTGTCTTCAAATTTCTGTTTTGGTGGGGCCCATACTCAAACCCCCTCTCATCTCTTGCCACGTGGCATCATTCTCCACCACTCTTGGACACACTCTCTCTTCCTCCCTCATATTTGTTTTCCGTCTCTCTCCCTCGCTAGCTCTCTCCCCGTCTCGGATGAACGTCGAGATCAAGCCAAACCACCACATCGCCGTTCTTCCTCTGGCGAACTGCCTAGGCTACCATTAGTTCCCCTAACTGAAGGAAATATTTGTGAAAACTAGTTCATTTGAGCAACATCTATGCTTGCTATTAACAATTAAAAGGCAGAATCATGCTTGTATGCACTCAAAAACAAAAACTTTACCCATGAAATTCAAAGCCTAGTAGTTGGGTGAACCAAGACTCAACTCAAGAACAAAGTGAGTTGAGAAATCTTATACCTTTGTTAATTCCTCTTTGCATAAGGAAAGGCTAATCACTCGAGGAGAGGGCTTTCATTCCTTGCTTCTTAGCTCCATGGATTTCTTGGAGGATGATGGTTGAAAGGATTCTCAAAGTCCCCAAAATAGAGATCCTCTAATTTTTCTACACCAAGGAGAGCATTAATGAAGAGATGAGTGACCTTGGAGGAAATAGATGCTAGTAATTTCTCCAAGGTGGCCGGCCTCCTAGAGAGAAAGGGAGAGACTTGTTCTATCCAATTTCCTCTAAAAGAACCCTAATGAATTTTGGCTATAAAGTTCTTTATATAGTCACTTCACTTAAATGACTAAAAGAACAAAACCCTATTTTTCATCACATGGCCGGCCTACCATAAGCATTGGGCTGTTTGGGCCCTTTTAAATCTTAAGTCATTTAAGTTGTCATACAACTTAAGTTAATGGGCTTGACATTCGAAACCCATTGGGCCTTGAGGCCCAAAACTAACCCGAGGTCTAAAGCCAACTTATTTTGTTTGATTAATTAACATTAATTAATCCTAGCCATAAACAATTAAACCATTTAATTGTTTTTACTCAACTCTGTTGTTTCTTCAATCTCTACCTTACATGGTGTACAATCCATTAGGTTCCTTTTAGTGAGGCAGTGGGCGATTGTTACTCTTAACGATCGATTGTGAATTGAAACATACTTTCAATTCTCCCTTTTGTGATTATACACCTTTAGGGCTTCCACAAACCATAAGTGACACCTAGCAGTATGTCATGGCTACCCAAGCTAATCAAAAGGGGTGGAGAACCTATTTAGTTTAGGAATGCAAACCGGTATTTCTCTAATACAATACTCTTGACCACATTGTTTGGTTTGATAGTTTTTTCATGTCTACTATCCAATGTGTTTCTGTTTCTTATATGATTACCTTGAATGTGATTTGGTAGGACTTCTTAAATCTCATTCATACTCTGGCCAGAGATTCTTAATCATATCATAGAGTATTCTCCCTCAAACGATTTAAAGGTTAGAGATCCCTTGTTGCGCATTCACTTGCCTCCATGGCTAAGTGGCTTAACCCCAACTATGTCATGGACACCCTCTGATGGAATGACTTTGACATAGTCAAAGATCAAGGACCTAACCACAAGACAACTATGATGCCTCAAGTCCAATGACTACTTTGCATTATCCTAACCATGAGTTCTCATGTGACATGAATATGAGAACTCCTTGTTGATGGCGTTTAGTGGACTCATTCTCTATTGAGCACCTACATGCTTGTCTTGGCGTTAGTCACACCAATGACTCAAGACCAGTCACTCTCTCTAAGAGAAGACATAGCACGTACTAATCTTAATGGACTGTTAATACCCAATTGGCAATCCTATGATCAGGAATGTTTAGGATATGTATACGAAAAAGAATGGTCTCATGAATCTAACTTCTTTAGATTACATTCTCCCAATTACATATTCATTGGACTTATTGTTTAAGCATATAACATTTATATGAGACGGCTTCCACCAATAATCTTTGCTCGTTATATTAAACTAGATTAGTTTAACATGTGAAATGTCCATAAAGTATCATCATATGATTGGTTTTAGGGCACATTTCCAACACTAACGTGCTCAAGACGCTAGGTTAATCGTTCGAGACGCACAATGGCCACTGCCACTATTCTTGATTTTCCCGGCGATTCCTCAGTTTTTCCAACGTAGGTGAGTCTCAGGACTCCCTGAATCTTTGTCATCTGTCTATCCTATGTTTAATTGTTAGGTTAGACGTGAGTAATGATGAAGTTTTGGTGTAGATCAGCTGGGAGGAAAAGTTCCCTAGATTCTGACGGAAGTTTGGTGGCTTTCGAGCTATTTTCTGGTGAAATCCAGCCACGGTCGAGCAAACTTGCATCCACAAAAAAGAAGAAGGCGGAAATTTTCATCCACAAATTGGTGCTTTCATTGAGAGTTGAGATCCATACTCGTAGAAGACTCTCGCATAAAAAGGTTTTTCTCTATTTTCTAGTCCATTTGAATATTTTTCATACGTTCTTATTATTAGAATTTTTTATTTGCAAAAGTTCTTTGATAAAATGTATAAGAAAAATATAATGGCTAGAAATTTAGAAAATTCCACAAGTGAAAATTCTAATACTCAATAAATGGGATCACGGCGATCCACGAGGCTAAATGTGGTCATAGGTGGAGTGGTACCACCACTACGAGGTTCCACCATGGCCCAAGCCGTGCCATCCAACCTTGCACGAGCCCGAGCCAAGCCTCGCATTCGCATGCATCACGTACTGAGCAGCCTGCTCCCGCCGAGCAGCCCACCCCCGTGGCCCAGCCTGCTCCTGCCGAGCAACCTGCTCTCACCGAGCAGCCTGCTCCCGCCGAATAGCCCACTCTCGCGGCCCAACCTGCTATCGTGGCCCAGCCTACTCCCGACGAGCAGCCCACTCCCGTGGCCCAGCCTGCTCCCGCTGAGCAGCACACTCTCGCGGCCCAGCCTGCTCTCGTGGCCCAGCCTGCTCCCGCAGCCCAGTCTGCTTCCGTAGCTTTCCAATCAGCCCAAGTCGGCCCAAGATTATCTCGACCATCCGGACCTACCATCGAGTCGGGGGCATTCTCACCACATTTTTCTGCGGATTTGACATTTCCCAACCTAAATCTTGCGCCCAGAGTCTACCACCCTTCCACAGCCCAATGAGACATATTCCTTCCAAGCTCTTCCAATCCAAGTGGCAAACAACACTTGTCTCGACAAGTCATAGAGTTGACGAGCGCCCTTGCACAGCAGACGACTTTGGTAAACCAGCTCTTGCAACACACCAAGATGCAACGTGCCCCAGACAAGGTCTCCCGAAGTAGGACAAGGGTAGACGAATAACCTTTCCAGCAGCGTCCTGGCAAGCAGCCACTCAACCAGCTACGAACCAAGCATTCAAGTAGTGTACACTCCCGACTAGGCCCTCGAGATAACATATACTCCCGTCTTAGCGCGCGAAGGAGCGTACACTCTCAATGAGGCCCACGGACGAACATACACTCACGGTTGGGGCCATATTCCGATAATCAACATGAACAACCTTCTAGGTTCAGTGTTCATTCATAGCAAGGCCTGCAATGAGCATCTTCCACCTCACATCAGAGTAGGCAGCACAGCAGATGAAGATAAGCAATCACTCAATCCGGCTCAACTTCAACCAGCAACTTGCGAGTTACTCGCTCTCTTCCTAGAAACATACCACATCGATCGCAACCGCGACATAGACGAGCCGAACACATGGAAGAGCAGCCTAGACCAGCAGGTCACAACTGGGGGCAGCCGAGGGCTCTGCCACCCCAAAAAAGGCAAATTCAGGAAGAAGTAGAAATACTCTTGATCGAGCGATTGTGCGATTTCCCGCGCAACAAAGCTATTGACAAAGTGTTTTGATGAAACATGACCAACATAAACGAGTCATCTTTCAATTACAAGATCGAACAGATGGGACTACCCCACATAAATTGCCGCATATAAAGACTTTTTCTGTTCTGACAAACGCAACAGCTTAGCTTAATGGCACGGCAAGGGCAGACGAGTATCAGAAGAACACACCAGCCCAACTACCAAGAACCTGGGGTAGACCTTGTTCTCAATATTCCATACAATTCCTCCCGTTGCGCACAACCTGGCCCAAGCCAGCCCCATCTCTAATTTCACAACTACGCCTGCCCGCTCCAAGGCTTCCGGCAGCCATTGATCTATCACCATGGCTCATACTTGTGCCAATCTTGCACCGTGGCTCTCAGCCATGCTGATCTTGCCATATGGCTCATGCCAACCAAGCCTAAAAAAGACACACGACAAAACACCTAATGATGGCATAATAATTTTGGGAACAGCTCACTACGCTCACATCCTTACGCGAGATCCACAAGCAGTTTGAATTCTCAAGCAGATCGCCAAACATGACCTCGCATGCTAAGGATTATTTCGGTTGTCCCAGCAGTCTAGTTTTCCTCAACTACACTCACGACAACGACTTTCATGCTCTCCAGTGCGAGAGGGTAAACTAATTCCTCGACACCTATATGGGTCTGCTCTCCAGTGCGAGAGGATAAACTAATTGCTCTCCAGTGCGAGAGGGTAAACCAATTCCCCGACACCTATATGGGTTTGCTCTCCAATGCGAGAGGATAAACTAATTGCTCTCCAGTGTAAGAGGGTAAACTAATTGCTCTCCAGTGCGAGAGGGTAAACCAATTCCCTGACACCCATATAGGTTTGCTCTCTAGTGTGAGAGGATAAACTAATTGCTCTCCAATGCGAGAGGGTAAACTAATTGCTCTCCAATGCGAGAGGGTAAACTAATTCCCCGACACCCATCTGAGTAAGCTCTCCAGTGCGAGAAGACCACATAGCTTAAAAGATCGAATGCTTGAAGATCAACTAGGCTGCAAATGGTCAGGGGCAGCAGCCACTTTTGCACTTAACAGTTCACTCATCCGACACTTTATCTTTAGCTACTCCGATCTTGGCAACTTTATCTGTGACTGCTCTATCTATGGCAGTTGAAAAATCAAACTCAAGCAGTTTCCTCATTTTTAGTAGGTAGCCCAGACCTGGCGGCCCAAACAATTGCCCATTCCACGCTACTTCCTCGGCCCATGCCAGATCAATCTTTGGCTTCAATCAAGCTGAGCTGCTCAAGCAATGGCCCCTACCACATCACCTCATTGGCCCATGCCAAGCCGACTCCTGGCCCCGGCCAGCTGACGTGTCGCACCACCCTAACGACTGCCCCGTGGCAGCACCACCCAAAAATAAGACAAGAAGAATTAAGTTTTTATTGGTGCGGCACAGAGAAGACGAAGAAAGCAACGAAAGACGATCTTTTGCACGGGCAAGATGTAGAAGATTGCTAAAGGAGGGGGAACAAATATCCTTTAAGCTCTCTCTCTCTCTTGTAGGGTAGAATAAATCATTCTCCAAATTTGATTTAATAACCCACTTAAGGTGGACTTAAATAGGCTTTAAGAAAAATTTATTTCCCTTTCCTAGAAGGATCTAATTTCATATTAAAGAGGGAATCTACATCAAAATATGAAGCAGTCCTAAAGCAAGAAGATCTCTACACCTGCTGCGCTTTCTTACGAGCAGCCCAGCAGGTGTGGGGGCATTTGTGGAACCAAAAATAATCACAAGCCGACACGTGGATTTTTGGGTGAAGATGACAAATTTACCCTCGAGGCATACGGGTTCTCCTACACGCGAGCAGTGGAAAATCATCCATCAACCAAATAAGGAATACCCAAAATAGGTAACAAGTTCAAATTTGTCTCATCCATCCTCAGTCCATAACCTCCAAAAACCTCCCAAAACATTTCTTTTATTATGATAATTAGCCAATTAATATATTTATACCTAATTAATATATTAATTGCTAATTTAATCACCAAATAACACCCCATTCCCTATATATATGACCCTATTTCTTCTAAAAAGCTAAGTTCCATACTCTTGCAAAACTCCCAAAAACTCTCCAAATACCTCTCTCTAAATTCTAACTTTGGCATTGGAGGTTCTTCGGCCAAAGCCCCCCATTCATCGTGGGCGCGTGAGGCTCTTGGCCTTGACCTAAGGTGTTAATTGTTTTGTAGGTGCAATTTTGTCCAAGAAGAAGAACGCGGAAATTTGCATCCACAGAAATGTTGTACGAATGGGAAATTATGAACAGGGTGCTCAAGTAGATTTATTATCAAGAGGATGCTTTAATTAGATATGCGGACATAAATAGTATTATGTTGATTAGAATTATCGTTTTATTGTGGCATGATTATATATGATATATGCTCATCATTGTTGCACTGGTTTTAGTACTCGCCTGGGCCAGGGCCAGTCTTTCACGTATATGTTCACATCGTACCTTACGCTGACTTTGGATCCATTATAGGTACCAGTCTTGTCCTAGATTGCTATAGGCAATTATGACTTGTATGTGATGCGCATAGCCCCAGTCTTCACGTGATTGTAGTACTAGACGTAAATCATTATTATACCTAGTCCTGTTTATGTGAAAATACTTCTGCATGAACTCGTACTCGTTATGATATATTTACTACTGCGAGATTATGTGAGTACAGAAGTCATGTGTTCATTTACGAAATTTTGTGATGTATTGCATTCTTGAAATGCTACTGGCTCTAGTAAGTACTTTCATACTATACGTAGTATGTATATTTTGGAAACTATACTTGTTTTACAGTGAAGGTTATTATGTTTTCAAAAAGGTTTTACAAAACTTTATTTTTAGGCCCACTCACCCTTTGTTTTTCGCCCCTCTAGGTTGTAGTAGCTGAGCTTCCTTATCGATGAGGATTCTTGGCAATTCTTAGTATTGGAGATTTCCTTCGATAATATAATTTTCATCCTATCTCTAGTGTACTTTACTTATGCTCTGACATCATGTGTGGAATGAGTTCATTCCCACTCACTAGCGCACTCTTACATCTAGACACCTTTAGGTTTAAATTTACTCACTTTTCCACATTACTACACTTTATGGGTTCGTCATCGTCCTGATGACGACCAGCACAACTCAATTCAGAATCCAGGTGGACATTCCGAGTCAGGGTGTGTCATTAGGACTCGTATATGACGCGTATAATGCCAGTCTTTACATGATTGTAGTACTATAACGTAAATCATTATTACACCCAGTTTTGTTCATGTTAGAATACCTCTGCATGAACTTGTGTGTCAACATACATCGATCATCACTTGTTAGTATATGTTCGTTTATTCGAGATATTGTGATCATCGGATGTTATGTGAATAGTTACGAAATATTATGAAGTATTGCATTCTCAATGATATTACTATTTACGATAAGTATTTTCATACTATACGTAGTACGCTATGTTTGGAAACTATACTTGTTTTACGGTGATGGGTTATTACATTTTTATAAGGTTTTGCAAAACTTCAATTTTAGGCCCACTCACCCTTGTTTTTTCGCGCCTCTAGGTTTTAGTGGCATAACTTCTATGGCAACGAGGATTCTTGGCAAATTTTGGAATAGGAGATAACCTTCGATGGTATAATTCTTATCTACTTTTACTGTACTTTACTTATGTTTTGATATCACGTGAAAATTGGGGTCAATCCCTCTCACATGCATTGTAAGATCCCACATCGCCCAGGGGTGAGGATCATGTAAGCCTTATATGTATATTCTCAACTCTACCTAGCACGAGGCCCTTTGGGAGCTCACTGGCTTCGGGTTCCGCAGGAACTCCGAAGTTAAGCGAGTTCGCGCGAGAGCAATCCCAGGATGGGTAACTCACTGGGAAGTTCTCGTGTGAGTTCCTAGAAACAAAACCATAAGGGCATGGCCAGGGCCCAAAGCAGACAATATCGTGCTACAATGGAGTCGAGCCTGGGATGTGGTGGGGGCTCAGGCCGGGATGTGACAATTTGGTATCAGGGCCAATCCCTAGTCGGAAATGTGCCGACGAGGACGTCGAGCCCCTAAGGGGGTGGATTGTCAGATCCCACATCTCCCAAGGGTGCGAATCATGTAAGCCTTATATGTATATTCCCATCTCTACCTAGCATGAGCCCTTTTGGGAGCTCACTATCTTCAGGTTCCGTAGGAACTTCGAAGTTAAGTAGTTCGTGCGAGAGCAATCCTAAGATGGATGACCCAAGGGTGCAATTCTCGTGTGAGTTCCCAAAAACAAAACCATGAGGGTGTGGTCGGGGCCCAAAGCAGACAATATCATGCTACGGTTGAGTCGAGCTTGGGATGTGGTGGAGGCTCGGGCCGGGATGTGACATGCGCACTCTTGCATTTAGGCACTTTTAGGTTTAAATCTTCCCACATTTTCCACATCACTATACTTTATGACTTCTTCACACTCCTAGTGTCGGCCAGCACAGCTATTTGCCAAAATAATGTGGAAACTCTCTCCATCTATATGCAGATTGCATTATAGGTTGGGTTTTGGTTGTTATGAGAAACCCTAATATTAAAGATATATTAGTCATTTTACATCAAGTTTTGGTTATAATTATCATAAAATTAAAATGGTGTTTCTAATTCTATATGGGTTTAAAATTTGATTATTATTTTTTTTTCAAAATTCCCATGTTTTATCCACATATAATATGTTTTTGCATTATGATCAGGTGCAATAGTTATTATGTGAAAGATTAATATTGTAACTATTCTATTAAGTAAGACCATCAATTTGAGCTAAGCTGTCACATCCCAGCCCGGGCCCCCACCATATCCCGGGCTCGACTCCACAGTAGCATGATATTGTTTGCTTTGGGCCTCGACCACGCCCTCACGGTTTTGTTTCTGGGAACTTACACGAGAACTTCCTAGTGGGTCACCCATCATGGGATTGCTCTCGCGTGAACTCGCTTAACTTCGGAGTTTCGATGGAACCCGAAGCCAGTGAGCTCCCAAAAGGCCTCGTGCTAGGTAGAGATGGGAATAAATATATAAGGCTTACAGGATCCATGATAGGAGCATTTTTATGCGACTTAATTGGCTTGTTCTCATGCATTTATGTTGTTTTTCCTTAGTTAGTTTAGTGTTTAAAGTCATTTTCGTGCAATTTCAGGTTTTATAGTCAAAGTATGCAAAAAGGAGCATTTTGGAGCTTTTAGGAGAAAAATTGGGCTTGGAATGAAGTGCATATGCTTGGAGCAAGGAGTTTGGACGAAGTTAAGGATCAAATGAGGCTAGGAAGGTACGAGAAGACATAAGAAATCAGCTTGGAAGCTTGGAAGACAAAGAAAAACATAAATTGAAGCATTCCTACAAAGGTGGCGCCATGTCCCCTTCATGTTCCCTTCTTGTCCCCTCCTTGTCTCCCTTGTTGCAACAATTCTCCTTGTTATGTTTCCTTATCCTTAAACCTTGTAAACACATTTCCTTTTCCCTCTAGGACAACCTAAAATCCATTCCCCTTAGGATTAGGACCTTGCCGCACCTTTCCCACACTCCATCTTTCCTTCCCGCACAAGGATACCCTTTCCCTTTAGTTTTAGGACATCTACCCTTTCCTAAACCCTTTTGCCGTGACTTTATGTTGGTTCCCTGACCCTTATTCTTCCTTGCCGTGCAAGGAAGAGGATTGTTTCCCAATTTCTGAACCTAATCTCTTTTTCCCTTGTTCTTTTACCCTTTGCCGCACCCCTTAAACCTTTTCCCTTAGGTTTTTGGTTTTAATTTCCTATTTCCTTTAAGTTTTAGATTAATTCCTGATTCCTAAATTATTTTGGAGCCTTGTTCTATAAATACCAAGCCTTGCCATAGCTTTAGAGAAAAAGAATTCAACCCCATTCACGTCAGAAACCATTCCACACACTTAAACACATCCATACTTCACCATTCACCCTAGTTTCTGCCTAAAAACATCCCTAGCCGCCCCATACACTCATCCTAACCCTAAATCCATACTTCTACACCATCCATAATCCCCAAAACCCAACCACTTGTGTGTGGCAGCAAGGAGAAAGAAGGAAGGACTCTTGGATGCTCAAGCTTCATCGTTGGTGCATTCTAGGTGTAATTCGTTTTATGATTTCAATGTTTAATTTCTTTTCCTTTCGTTTTGCTATGAACATGAGTGGCTAAACCCCTATTGGTTAGGGGTGATTTCAAAGCCATGACTATGTGTGCAATTTGATTTGATAAATTCCAATTATGAATTCTTGAATCGTGAATGTAATTGGCTTAACTGTGCGAGTAATAACTTATTTGTGTTTGTTAATTAGGGGTCGACACTTAATTGGCTTGCATGAATATGATGCTAGAATATAAGGTTGTTTCACATAATCGTCACACACTTATATTCATATGTAGTGAAGGTCGCTAGTCACGATCGCGTTAAGTTCAATTCCTAGCATGAGTGACATGATGTCATAGTTGCAAGTGCTTTGTCAATGCTTATAGTTTTCATTGAACGTAATGATCTTTGATTGTATCTTTATTATGATGTCATGTAGGGAACTTTTGAGGAATGCTTCGGGTTGTCGAATGATGTCATCCAATCCGATAACACAAGGAAAACTTGAGAATTAACTAGTGATGTCACGGTTAATTTGGGGCATTGTCATTCATAATTCAATGAAGGAATAACTGGAAATCGAGTCGTTTGCATACTTGTCATGTGTGGAGAAAGAGCCTCTAACTAATCCATCATCCATTTAAAACCCCAAAATCGTTTTCAAATCTGTTTTTACTTTGCAATCTGTTTTGTTAGTTTATTTTCGTCCAAATCAAATCCCCATTTATTTTGAAGTCCTAGATTAGTTAGAAAGTGTTTTGGTTTATGTTTTTAAGTGTTTGGATACAAGTTAAAACCCAAATTCGTCCAATTTGGTGCTTTGTGCTCAAAACTGCCCAGAAAGTGTTTTTAAGGCAGTTTTGAGTCTTTTGGTTGCTGTTTTGAGTTTTTGGTTTGTTTTAGTGTTTAAAACTTTAGTTTTGCATTCTTCGAGTCTAATTTAGTGTTTTAAACTTTGTTTTTACGTTTCTAAGTCAGTTTTCAAGAGTTTAGCAATCCCTCCTAATCCCCGGTTTTGAACGATCCCTACTTACATACTTTGCTACAATTGTCAAAAGAGGGTTTAATTTGTGTGCTTAATATATTTCGCATCAAATTTTTGGCGCCGTTGCCGGGGATTAGCAACTTTGCTAATCCCTTGTTATTTCTTTTTATTTTTCGTTTGTTTTCTATCTTAGTTGCTGATTTGTTTTGTTTCTTTGTTTTTAGGTACTAGTGCATGACTCGAAGTTCCCAACCTGTTCGTGAGCATATTTTGGACTTTGACGACGATTTTGAACGAACTTTGAGAAGAAGGAGGAACCAACAAGAGTCCAACCCACCTAGCCCTGAACCTGACCTTGAAGAACAAGTTTTAGAAGAAGAAGAGAGGGGCACGGCTGGGATTTTTGAGGAGGCACCAATCATGGCAGCCGACAACCGCACAATCAAGGAGCTTTCGGCTTCGGGATTGGATAATGCCGCACCTTTATGCATCCAATATCCCATGGCAGCTCAAGGCAAGACCGAGGAGTTCGAATTGAAGTCTAGTTTGCTGCACCACATCCCAAAGTTCCATGGGCTGTCCATGGAGGACCCTAACAAGCATTTGAAAGAGTTTGAGGTGGTTTGCTCAAGTATGACTCCGGTTAACGTTGATGGCAGCATTTTAAAGATGAAGGCTTTTCCATTCTCTTTAATGGACAAAGCCAAGGATTGGTTATACGAGTTGGCTCCTGGCACTGTCACATCATGGGAGAGTATGAAAAGAGCGTTTCTGGAGAAGTTTTTTCCAACTTCTCGTATCATTCTTCTTCGTAAAAAAATAAGTGGAATTCAACAAGATGAAGGTGAGTCTTTTCCTACATATTATGAACGATTTAAATCACTTGTTGCTTCTTGTCCACAGCATCAGATGAAGGAGGAGTTACTTTTGCAATATTTCTACGAGGGCCACCTACCACTAGAACGTCAAATGCTCGATGCCTCGGCGGGTGGAGCATTGGTGGACAAAACACCTATGGCTGCCAAGATCTTGATTGCTAATAGAGCGTTGAACGCTCAACAATACGAAGGAGTAGGCCAAAGAGGACCCCCACGGCAACATGTTCATGAGGTAAGTTCCACTTCCGACATTCATACTCAATTAGCTAATCTTACTTCCATTGTGTCTCAGATGGCCGAGGGTATGAGGATGCAAGGACCAATTGTGTGTGGTGTGTGTTCTATCCAAGGACATGCCTCTGAAAAGTGCCCACAATTAATTGAAAATGGTGGATGGGAGAGCGCTAATGCAATTGGTTTTCAAGGCCAAAACCAACCAAGGAACGATCCATATTCAAATTCATACAATCCAGGTTGGAGAGACCACCCTAATTTCAAGTGGAGGGATCCCCAACAACCCCAACAATCTCAAAACCAAGGAGGCTTTAGGCAACCACCCCCGGGTTTCTACCAAAAGCCGTTTGCACCAACTCAACCCCCAGCACAACCCGCCCAAAAATCAGGTTCGTCAATTGATAATGATCAAATTTTTAACTTACTAACTTCTATGGCGCAAGGTATGCAAACTAGGGATAAGAAGGTGGACGAGTTAGAGAAGCAAGTAGGGCAAATTGCCGAGTTCATGAGGAAATTTCGAGACCAAGGCCAACTTCCTAGTTCCACCATTCCAAATCCAAAGGGAGGTTTCGAAAGTGCAAAGGCTATAACCTTGAGAAGTGGAAAAGAGATTGAGGCAGGTCCTACACCATCACAATCAGGTCCCAAAAGTGATGAAAACTTGCAAATTGAAGAGGAAGAATCAAGCAAACCCACGGCAAAAGTGGGAGAGCCTTTGCCGCAAGTTCCTAGTGTCCCAAATCCGTCCAGATCGGCCAATAAAGGTAAAAATGTGTCAAATTTGGTTCCTACTAATGTTTTTCCTTCAAATGCTCCTTTTCCTAGTAGGTTTATGCAAACAAAGAAGGAAGAAGTTGAAAAGGACATCCTTGAGACATTTAGGAAAGTTCAAGTGAACATACCCTTGTTGGATGCAATCAAGCAAGTCCCGAGATACGCCAAGTTTTTGAAGGAGTTGTGCACCACTAGGAAGAGGATGTCGACCAAGGAAGTGGTAAAAGTAGGTGAGAATGTGTCCGCCATCTTGCAACGCAAACTACCTCCCAAATGCAAAGATCCGGGTAGTTTCACCATTCCTTGTGTCATAGGTAACACTAGATTTGAATCTGCCATGCTTGACTTAGGTGCTTCTATAAATGTTATGCCATATTCCATATATGCATCTATGAACCTAGGAGCATTGAAACATGATGGTGTTATCATACAATTGGCCGATAGATCTAATGCCTATCCAAAGGGAGTTTTGGAAGATGTTTTGGTGCAGGTTAATCATTTGATCTTTCCGGCGGATTTCTATGTTCTTGAGATGGATGAATCGGATCATGCACCCTCGCTACCCATTCTACTTGGAAGGCCATTCATGAAGACGGCCCGGACTAAGATTGACGTGTTTAATGGAACTTTGTCCATGGAATTTGATGGGGAAGTAGTTAATTTCAATCTTTCTGACTCTATTAAATATCCTAGTGAAGATCATTCATGTTTCTCTATTGATATTGTTGACTCTTTGGCGCAAGGATATCTTGAAGATTTGAATGACGATACGCTTGAAAAAGTCATTACCAGTGGTGTAGAAGTCAAAACCAAGGAGGCAAGCCATATGCAAACCCACGGCACACTTGAACCATCCTATGCCGTGCCTCCTAGTGAGGAATTCCTTGAAGTAGTTGCTGCCCTTGAGTCATTACCTACACATGATGGTAAGTTTCCTAACCGTGAGTCCATTCCCATTTCAACTAACAAATTGCTTCCATCCATAATTCAGGCACCTATCCTTGAACTCAAACCTTTGCCAAGCCATTTGAAATACATTTTCTTGGGGGAAAATGAGACACTACCTGCCATCATATCATCATCCCTCACGGCACAAGAGGAGGAAAAGCTTATGCGTGTGTTGAAGGAGTACAAATCTGCCCTAGGATGGACATTGGCCGATATCAAAGGTATAAGCCCTGCGACTTGTATGCATCACATATTTCTTGAGGAGGGGGCCAAACCAACTAGAGAGGCTCAACGCCGTCTTAACCCTCCGATGATGGAAGTTGTGAAAAATGAGATAATTAAACTTCTAGATTGTGGAGTTATTTATCCTATCTCCGATAGTCGTTGGGTTTCACCTATCCAATGTGTGCCTAAGAAATCCGGAGTGACGGTTGTGGAGAATGCCGAGAATGAGCTTGTACCTATGAGAATTCAAACCGGTTGGCGTGTATGCATTGATTATAGGAAGATAAATGCCACAACAAGGAAGGACCACTTCCCATTGCCGTTCCTAGATCAAATGTTGGAAAGGTTAGCGGGTCATTCTTTTTATTGCTTTCTTGATGGATATTCAGGTTATAATCAAATTGTCATTGCCCCGGATAATCAAGAAAAGACCACTTTTACTTGTCCCTTTGGAACTTTTGCATATCGACGAATGCCATTTGGTTTGTGCAATGCTCCCGCCACGTTTCAAAGGTGTATGGTAAGCATATTTTCTGATTATGTTGAAAGGATTATTGAGATATTCATTGATGACTTTAGTGTTTTTGGTGATTCATTTGATAAATGCTTGGATAATCTCACTTTAATCTTGAAACGTTGTGTTGAAACAAACCTTGTTTTAAATTGGGAAAAATGCCACTTTATGGTTAAACAAGGTATTGTTTTGGGTCATATAATTTCTGAAAAAGGAATTGAAGTTGATAAGTCTAAAGTAGATCTTGTACGCTACTTACCCTCTCCTACTTCGGTTAGAGAGGTTCGTTCTTTCCTTGGTCATGCAGGATTCTATAGACGATTTATCAAGGACTTTTCCAAAATTGCACAACCCCTATGCCGCCTCCTCCAAAAGGATGTGTCTTTTGAGTTCAACGAGGCATGCGAGAAGGCATTCAAGCATCTCAAAGAGCTCCTAACCACGGCACCCATCATAACTCCCCCGGATTGGTCCATTCCATTTGAATTGATGTGTGATGCCTCGGATTATGCACTTGGGGCTGTTTTGGGTCAAAGGAAATATAAACAGTCACATGTTATTTATTATGCTTCACGCACTTTAAATGATGCTCAATTGAATTATTCTACAACCGAAAAAGAACTTTTGGCGGTTGTTTTTGCTTTAGATAAGTTTAGATCATATCTCATTGGTACTAAAGTAATTGTTTTCACTGACCATGCAGCCTTGAAGTATCTTTTCACCAAAAAGGAGGCCAAACCAAGACTCGTTCGTTGGATGCTCCTACTTCAAGAATTCGATATTGAAATTAGGGACAAGAAAGGTTGTGAAAACGTGGTGGCTGACCACTTGAGTAGATTGGTGCGTGAAGAAGAGTCTCTCCCCATTTCTGAGACGTTTCCGGATGAACAACTTCTGTCCATTGAGGTAAGTACCCCTTGGTATGCCGATTTGGTCAATTTCTTGGTGACTAAGCAAGTTCCTAACACCCTAAGCAAGGTCCAACGTGATAAATTGATACATGATGCAAGATTTTATGTGTGGGATGATCCATATCTATGGAAATATTGCCCGGATCAGATTATTAGAAGATGTGTGCCAAATTCTGATTTTAACTCAATTTTAGCATTTTGTCATTCTTATGCATGTGGAGGCCATTTTGGCACTCAAAGGACAGCCCTTAAGGTGTTAGAATCTGGTTTTTATTGGCCTACATTGTTCAAAGATGCTAGAATGTTTTGCTTAACATGTGATAGATGTCAAAGAACAGGTTCCATTGGTGCAAAAGACCAAATGCCGCAAGCACCCATCTTCAATGTTGAAATCTTTGATGTTTGGGGTATTGATTTCATGGGTCCTTTTCCTTCTTCATTTGGTTTCACTTACATTTTGCTTGCGGATGATTATGTTTCTAAATGGGTAGAAGCAAAAGCTACCCGTACTAACGATTCTAGAGTGGTTTCAGATTTCATCAAGACTAACATTTTCTCTAGATTTGGGATGCCGCGGGTGTTTATAAGTGATGGAGGCTCACATTTCTGCAATAGGACCATTGAAGCACTCTTCAAGAAGTACAATGTCAAGCATAAGGTTTCAACACCTTATCACCCACAAACAAGTGGCCAAGCCGAAGTATCAAATAGAGAAATCAAGCAAATCTTGGAGAAGACCGTGGGGCCTAACCGGAAGGATTGGAGCATGCGTTTAGACGATGCACTATGGGCATACCGCACTGCCTACAAAACACCCCTAGGGATGTCTCCATTTCGGCTAGTTTATGGAAAACCTTGTCACTTACCCGTGGAGCTTGAGCACAAGGCACATTGGGCCATCAAAACTTTCAATTTGGACTTAGATGCTGCTGGAATGCATCGAAAGCTCCAATTGAATGAGCTTGAGGAGCTAAGGAATGAAGCCTACGAGAATGCCCGCATTTACAAGGAGAAGACGAAGGCGTTTCATGACAAGATGATTAGGGGCAAAACCTTCACAATTGGGCAGAAAGTTTTACTTTTTAATTCTCGTTTACGTTTATTTCCCGGAAAGTTACGCTCTAAATGGATTGGACCTTTTGTTGTTACTAATGTCTTTCCACATGGTGCAGTTCAAGTCCAAAGCTTAAGGAATGGAGTGGAATTCAAGGTCAACGGACATAGATTGAAGCCATACTATGAGAATGTCGTGGGGCAGGTAGTGGAGGAGATCCCACTCCATGCCGTGGGCACCAATGGAGCATGAACATGTTCTTCGTCCGGCTGCAAGACGTTAAAGAAAGCGCTACTTGGGAGGCAACCCATGCAATTCAACAAAGGAAGACCTAGAAAGCACTCCAATTCCAGATTTGCGTTCCTAAACCCTTCTCTTTGTTGATTCTTTCTAATCTGCCTATTTAGTTGTTTTACTTGCTGTTTGTGTGTTTCTTTGTGTTTTGTGTGATTCTATGCTTAAAACATTGAGGACAATGTTTGATTTAAGTGTGGGGGGGGTAACTAAGTGTTTTTCATGCAAATTTGTGGGATTTTATCACCCATTATTTCAAAACTTGTTCCTTGCTGTTTTTAAGTGTTTTTAAGCAGTTTTGGTGTGTTTTAGTGTGTTTTGAAGAAAAAAAAATCCGAAAATCAAAGAGAAAATTGAAAAATTTGTTTTAAAAAACCCAAAAAGAGTTGTTTTTGTGTGTTTGTTTGTGTCTTAGGGTACCTTCCAACACAATGATGAGGATTCGGTTTGTAATTGCATGGCTGTTAAAGAGAGTGATTAACATGGATGAAAGTTTGATTTACTCTTGTTTATGCTTGGTTGTGGTTATAACTTATGAATTCACATGCAATCATAAAGGAAAAATCAGTTTTTGTAACATGCTTGAAGGAAGGAACTCAAACAAACGCTACAACCCTGTGAGACTTGAGCCTAAACGTTTATTTGGAGAGTTAAAATCTGTGCATTCTTTGTTTTCTAAGTCGTTGCATGATCTCATTATTCTTTGCTTGGTTGCTACTTAGAAGGCGTTCCATCATTTAGTTCCAAATGCTAGAACTCATGCCCATTTCATTCAAAGCATGTTATTGATTTGCATAACACATATTCAAGATGAAGTTGTGTAGTGACCACCACCATAACCAAAAAGTATCCCCTATGTCATTATGTTTTGTAGGATTTAACCCCATTGAGTCTTGTTTAGCCTTTTCTTTGTTAACCCACACTATCCTCACCTAGCCTAGATTAGGATCATCCATACCCTTGTTCTTGAAGCATAGTAAAGCATGATTCAAATTGAATTCCTTTTGATTAATGTATGGCAGAAAACAAGTGTGGGGGAAGTGTTTTATGTGAGTTAGTGTGCCATAGGCACGGGTATAAAGAAAAGAAAAGAAAAATTCGTGAAAAGAAAGAAAAAAAAGAAAGAAAAAAAAAAGAAAAGTGTGAAAAGTATGAAAAAAAAAGAGTTGGAAAGATATGAAAAAGAGTTCTAAAGTAGTGTTTGTTGAAGAAAGGGTCCTAAAAGTTGTATTTGACCCTAAGTGTTGCTTAAATCTTCCCTTTATGTTCAAAGTTAATTTCTGCATTCTAAAGTGAATTCTAAGTCTTAATTTCATTACTTTGCTTACTAATGCTTGAAGAACGTTTGTTTTCCCTATCCTTCCTTTGTTAACCAATACCCCAAGCCCCGTTTCAACTCTTAACTTCTATCTTGAGTGTTATGTGTTTCAATTTGTGGAGTTTGAATTTGGTATGAGCATATGGTGTCACTGGTTCTCGCATCTAAGTAGTAGCATTCCATTCATGAGATCATATCTAAACATGCTTATTAACTCCAGAAATTGCGTTCTTTGTCATACATATATGTGAGCATTCGTTTTCATATCTACATCAATCTTTTCACATATAACTAGTATAGGGTGTGTAGTTAGAAAATCTGAGTGATTGAGTGCATATCTTGTAAGGAATTGAGCGAATTCTCTAAG
The DNA here is from genome assembly GCA_035220775.1 of Malus fusca. NCBI lineage: Eukaryota > Viridiplantae > Streptophyta > Magnoliopsida > Rosales > Rosaceae > Malus > Malus fusca. Next base: position 23,383,839 of record CM069066.1, on the reverse strand, counting down.
GCATGTTACTACATTCAAAACATCGTTTTAATTGGTTAAATGTGAACTAGTAAGTAGTGACTATGATTAAGTATGTGCTTAAGTTTTAAATTGACTCAAATATGTGGGAATGATGATCTTTAACATGTCATGTGCGTTGGAAATCCCTGAGGCAAACGTTGGAAGGTTTAGGTTATGTTTGTTTTGTTTTGTTTTATTTCTTTGTTTTGCTCGACGACTAGCAAAAGCTAAGTGTGGGGGAATTTGATAGGAGCATTTTTATGCGACTTAATTGGCTTGTTCTCATGCATTTATGTTGTTTTTCCTTAGTTAGTTTAGTGTTTAAAGTCATTTTCATGCAATTTCAGGTTTTATAGTCAAAGTATGCAAAAAGGAGCATTTTGGAGCTTTTAGGAGAAAAATTGGGCTTGGAATGAAGTGCATATGCTTGGAGCAAGGAGTTTGGACGAAGTTAAGGATCAAATGAGGCTAGGAAGGTACGAGAAGACATAAGAAATCAGCTTGGAAGCTTGGAAGACAAAGAAAAACATAAATTGAAGCATTCCTACAAAGGTGGCGCCATGTCCCCTTCATGTTCCCTTCTTGTCCCCTCCTTGTCTCTCTTGTTGCAACAATTCTCCTTGTTATGTTTCCTTATCCTTAAACCTTGTAAACACATTTCCTTTTCCCTCTAGGACAACCTAAAATCCATTCCCCTTAGGATTAGGACCTTGCCGCACCTTTCCCACACTCCATCTTTCCTTGCCGCACAAGGATACCCTTTCCCTTTAGTTTTAGGACATCTACCCTTTCCTAAACCCTTTTGCCGTGACTTTATGTTGGTTCCCTGACCCTTATTCTTCCTTGCCGTGCAAGGAAGAGGATTGTTTCCCAATTTCTGAACCTAATCTCTTTTTCCCTTGTTCTTTTACCCTTTGCCGCACCCCTTAAACCTTTTCCCTTAGGTTTTTGGTTTTAATTTCCTATTTCCTTTAAGTTTTAGATTAATTCCTGATTCCTAAATTATTTTGGAGCCTTGTTCTATAAATACCAAGCCTTGCCATAGCTTTAGAGAAAAAGAATTCAACCCCATTCACGTCAGAAACCATTCCACACACTTAAACACATCCATACTTCACCATTCACCCTAGTTTCTGCCTAAAAACATCCCTAGCCGCCCCATACACTCATCCTAACCCTAAATCCATACTTCTACACCATCCATAATCCCCAAAACCCAACCACTTGTGTGTGGCAGCAAGGAGAAAGAAGGAAGGACTCTTGGATGCTCAAGCTTCATCGTTGGTGCATTCTAGGTGTAATTCGTTTTATGATTTCAATGTTTAATTTCTTTTCCTTTCGTTTTGCTATGAACATGAGTGGCTAAACCCCTATTGGTTAGGGGTGATTTCAAAGCCATGACTATGTGTGCAATTTGATTTGATAAATTCCAGTTATGAATTCTTGAATCGTGAATGTAATTGGCTTAACTGTGCGAGTAATAACTTATTTGTGTTTGTTAATTAGGGGTCGACACTTAATTGGCTTGCATGAATATGATGCTAGAATATAAGGTTGTTTCACATAATCGTCACACACTTATATTCATATGTAGTGAAGGTCGCTAGTCACGATCGCGTTAAGTTCAATTCCTAGCATGAGTGACATGATGTCATAGTTGCAAGTGCTTTGTCAATGCTTATAGTTTTCATTGAACGTAATGATCTTTGATTGTATCTTTATTATGATGTCATGTAGGGAACTTTTGAGGAATGCTTCGGGTTGTCGAATGATGTCATCCAATCCGATAACACAAGGAAAACTTGAGAATTAACTAGTGATGTCACGGTTAATTTGGGGCATTGTCATTCATAATTCAATGAAGGAATAACTGGAAATCGAGTCGTTTGCATACTTGTCATGTGTGGAGAAAGAGCCTCTAACTAATCCATCATCCATTTAAAACCCCAAAATCGTTTTCAAATCTGTTTTTACTTTGCAATCTGTTTTGTTAGTTTATTTTCGTCCAAATCAAATCCCCATTTATTTTGAAGTCCTAGATTAGTTAGAAAGTGTTTTGGTTTATGTTTTTAAGTGTTTTGATACAAGTTAAAACCCAAATTCGTCCAATTTGGTGCTTTGTGCTCAAAACTGCCCAGAAAGTGTTTTTAAGGCAGTTTTGAGTCTTTTGGTTGCTGTTTTGAGTTTTTGGTTTGTTTTAGTGTTTAAAACTTTAGTTTTGCATTCTTCGAGTCTAATTTAGTGTTTTAAACTTTGTTTTTACGTTTCTAAGTCAGTTTTCAAGAGTTTATCAATCCCTCCTAATCCCCGGTTTTGAACGATCCCTACTTACATACTTTGCTCCAATTGTCAAAAGAGGGTTTAATTTGTGTGCTTAATATATTTCGCATCAATCCACTCCCCTAAGTGATGTGGGATGTTACAATCCACCCCCATTAGGGGCCCGACGTCCTCGTCGACACACTTCCGGCCAAGGATTGGCTCTGATACCAAATTGTCACATCCCGGCCCGGGCCCCTACCACATCCTGGGCTCGACTCCACCGTAGCAAGATATTGTCTACTTTGGGCCCCGACCACGCCCTCACGGTTTTGTTTCTGGGAACTAACACGAAAGCTTCCCAGTAGGTCACCCATTATGGGATTGCTCTCGCGCGAACTCGCTTAACTTCGGAGTTCCGATGGAACCCGAAGCCAGTGAACTCCCAAAAGGCCTCGTGCTAGGTAGAGATGGGAATATATACATATAAGGCTTACAGGATCCACTCCCCTGGGTGATGTGGGATGTTACATAAACCCTATTGGACAGTTGAAAACACTTTCGATTTGGTTAGTGTGTAGAAGACTTCCTTATGTAATTAATTCTTCTACAATTAAGTTAATTGTAATTAAATTTTTATATTTTAGGTTTTTTTTACTACTGTAGGTTTTTTTTATAAATATTATTTTTTATGTTACTTGCTCGATGAAAGTGTCATCGGGCAATGTTCGTCGAGTTAAGTGGGTCAAATTATATGAAATTCTGTCGGTTAAGACTTTGTGCAAAGGGTTTTGAGCTAGGGGTGGGCAAACGGGCATAGGAACCGCGGTTTGGGGAGGGTAATCAAGGTTCGGGTTGGGTATGGGCCGGTTCTTAATTTTTAGAAAGAGAAATGAGGCGGGGCGTGGAAGGGTAGGGCTTTGAAATTTAGAACGGGCCGGGTCCAGAAGTATAAAAAAAGGGGTATCCGGACCGACCCGTTTGTATCATTTTCCCATTCCTCTGCTATTTTCTCACACCTTCTCAAAGACTCTCTTCTCCTCGGTCTCCTTCCTCTCAATCTCTCTCTCTCCCGACTGAAGGAAATTTTGTGAAAAACATGTTTATTTGAGCAACATCAATAGCATGCAATTAACAAATTAAAGGCGGAATCATGCTTACATGCACTCAAAACAAAACATCAACCATGAAATTCAAAGCCTAGTAGATTGGTGAACCTTGACTCAACTTTAAAACAACATTTGTTAGTTGAGAAATATTTACCTTTGCATATGCAAAGGATAATCACCCAAGAGATAGGGCCTTCATTCCTTGCTTCTTAGCTCCATGGATTTGGTTGAAAGAATTGGATTCTCCAAGTTCTCAAAATAGAGAACCTCTAAAGATTCTACACCAAGGTTGGATTGAAGAAGAAATGAGTGACCTTGGAGTAGTAGGATTGCTAGATTCACCCTCCAAGGTGGTTGGCCTCTTAGAGAGAAAATGAAGAAACAAGTTCTCACCAATTTTCTCTAAAATCAACACTTATGAATTTTAGGCTATAAAGTTCTTTATATAGTCACTTCTTGAAATGACCTAAAGAACCAAAAAACCCTAATTCTAACATATATGGCCGGCCTCTTTAAGGAATATGGGCTTTTGGGCCTTTGTGAATCTTTATTCATTAAGTTGTCATACAACTTAAGTCAATGGGCTTTGACGTTCGAAGCCCATTGGGCCTTAAGGTCCAAAACTATCCCGAGGTCTTTAACGAACTTATTCGTTTTATTAATTAACATATTAATTAATCCTTGCCATAAATAATTAAACCGTTTAATTCATCTCCTTTGTTTCTTCAATCTCCACCTTATTTGGTGTACGATACATTAGGTTCCTTTTAGCGAGGCAGTGGGCGATTAAAACCATTTTACATCGATTGTGAATTGAAACTTACTTTCAATTCTCCCTTTAGTGATTACACACGTTTAGGGCTTCCACAAACCATGAGTGACCCCTAGCAGCATATCATGGCTACCCAAGCTAATCAGAAGAGGTAGAGAACCTATTCAGTTTAGGATTACAAATGCAATACGGTCTTTCTCTAATCTAATACTCTTGACCACATTGTTTGGTTTGATAGTTTATTTATTCATGTCTACTATCCAATGTGATTCATTTGCATTTTATGATTACCTTGAATGTGATTTGGAACGCATTCCCCAATCTCATTCATACTCTGGCCAGAGATTTTAATCATATCATAGAGTATTCTCCCTCAAGCCAATTGAAGGTTAGAGATCCCTTGTTGCGCATTCACTTGTCTCCATGACTAAGTGGCTTAACCCCAATGATGTCGTGGACACCCCGATGGGGTGACTTTGGCATAATCAAAGATCAAGGACTTAACCACAAGACAACAACTGTGATGCCTCAGGTCAAAGGACTAATTTGCATTATCCCAAACATGAGTTCTCATGTGACATGAGTATGAGAACTCCTCGTTGATCGTGTTCAGTGAACTCATTCTCTATTGAGCACCTACGTACTTGTCTTGATGTCACACACACCAATGACTCGAGACTAGTCACTCTCCCTGAGAGAAGACATAGCACGTACTGATCTTATCGGACTGTCAATGCCCAATTGGCAATCCTATGATCAGGAACGTTTAGGATGTGTCTACGAAAGAATGGTCTCATTAATCTAACTACATTAGATTGCATTCTTCCAATCACATATTCCTTGGACTTTATCGTTTAAGCATATAACATTTATATGAGACGCCTCAAACAATAATGTTTGCCTTTTATATGTAAACTAGATTAGTTTAACATGTGAAATATCCGTAAAGTATCATCATATGAATGGCTTTAGGGCACATTTCCAACATTATGTTGTGGACAAGTGCCACTAACATCTAAGTGAATTAACCTCAATAACTTTGTGATTCTTTCTTCTTTCCAAAAGAATAAAGATTCGAACATTTCGCCTCTATACAATTTTGACAAGAAGGTATTGGATCCGGATCTAACGATCCAAAGCATCCATCTATGACCAACTCGTAATTTATGTTTTAGAGGTATCACAACTCAGTTGGGATTAGTCACTATCTTGCAACCTTTTGGGTTTTAAGCATCATTATATTCTAAACAGTTAACGCTACCATATCATCTCTACTAAAGAGACAATCAATTAGATTACTATAATCCAATCAGTGATTAATAAAGAACAATGTTTTGTCAAATAAAACATTCATCAATCTCTACTATAGTGACGGAATTAAGTTCCTTAAAATTGGAATGTAAAGACAATCTTTGGTTTTTCCAATTTCTTTGGTAGTTCATATGAGGAAGTTAGTACCATCTACTTTCGCAGAGATCTATATTTTATTCACGTTCCGAATGTGAAGTACTTTCTCTTCTCTCATTAATCTTCTACTTCTTATTAGCCACATTTTTACAACGATTGTAAAACATAGTTACTAATACGGAATCAAGCTTTCAAGTAGAAGAACCAACTGTTTTGAACTATTCAAGAACAATTTACAACACCTTCGAAAGGTGTGTTCTTGACATTTGCAAGACATTTCTTGCAAATACCCCTTCCAATGTCCATCCTTTCATAGAGAAAGTTTGTTCCCTTGGAGTTAATTTTATCTTTTTCATTTGACTTCTTCTTTGACTACAATAGTCATGGTCCCTAAACTCCCACTATCTCTCTTGAAACCTTTTTCAATTGTGTTATACACATCAAACATTTTGGAGAGTGTGTGGTTATTGTTCACTACATAGTTTACAATAAACTTAGTGAACCATTAGGATAGGGACATAAAGGTGAAGTCCTAGCTTAGTTTCCGTCTCGTTAAGTGGTTTATCACTTCAACACTCAATGATTCAAAATCATCATAAGTCCATGTTGATGGACTATTTTTGTCAACCAACCATTATGTTCTAAACATAATTACAAACTTTTAAGAGTTGTTCAAGGCAACTCTTATTTCTTCATACAACAATTTGTAAGTGAAGAATCATGGCACTAAAAGTATCCTTGTCTTTATGCTAATCTTCGTAAGTTCCTTTGTTCATATAACGAAGGAATAAGCATTGGTTGTTTGTGTTGTCCTCTTCATGATAGACATTTCTAACATGTTCTTCCAATGATACATTATCAATAGGAAGATTGTGAGGATGAGACTTCTTAGGTACATGCACAATCCATTTAAGACAATCTTTGGGATTGTGTTACCAAGTCCGGAAACTAAAACATTCGGCTTTTCTTTGTCAAGTTTTGGATAGCGTTTGCAAATATATATTGGTAAACAAATACATAACGAATATAAATTGATTGATTTTAAGCCATTTGATTCGGGTCTTTAAATCAAATAGCACCACCCACTATTTTTGGCAAATTCCATATCCCTCATTGGAATTCGAGAGTTTTTGGAGAAAACTCTTAGTAGGTTATGGGAGACTCACTATTACCAAGCCCACCTCAGAAGAAAATCATATTGGCTAGCGTTAATAATAATGAGAGAGTACACTTACTCATTTGCAACTAATGCAAGTACCCATCAATTTGGCCTCTAGAGAATGATGCCTCAGAAGAATATCATATTGGCACATTGCACTTAGTTAAGTCATTCCCACCATGCTAGTTAAAGTAGGGGTTCAAGAATGGCCTCAGAAGAATATCATATTGACCACACTCGTTGCCTACCTTTACTTCATCATATGTGTATAGGCTTCTCCTGAATGTAAGCACATACTTTGCAACCCCAGAACTGGACGAATACGGTGTATGAGTCACAAACGATTGAAGCCTACCATGGTGGAAGGCCACGAAAGAGTGTTCAAAGCACTCTCACGCTTATCAACTTAATAATGGTTTGTTTGAGGGTTTTAGGTCTCATCACATATAAGTATTCATTTTAATCTTCATTAAAACAATTTTGGTCCTATTACAACTATTGGTCCATTTGATTCAATTTAGTTGTATATAATACTCCCACTATACTTATAAAACAGTTTTTAAAGCAAGAGTATATGATACTACTAACATAAGGTTTGCATTCATTTGATGGACTATATAGTTGCCTTAGGGCCTTAGGATGACTATGAACCTTTGTTTAGATTCAACACGAGCCTAGTGTTGAATCTCGGACTAGGGATGGAGATTGATTTTAGTTACGCGTTTAATCACATTAAGGCGTGTTGTCTTAGGGGCGTTGGACCCTCTACTCCATTTTCATGCATATCAAATAAAGCAAGAAAGAAGTACTTCAAAGTAAAGGTGAGCTTATGCTCATTACAACATTTGCATAATTCAAATTACTTTAAAGTAAAGAAGAGCTTATGCTCTTTTACAACATTTGATCAAATCAAATTACAACCAAAATTAATCTACACATTCCCATGGTTCAAACAAATTTGAAACGGCCTTTCACATAGCTCAATTATCGTAGGCTTAGGTTCATAATCACCCTTTAATTAATCAACACTTTAATTAATTAAATTGAATGCAACATTTTCATTTGGTTTTTGTATCCATAAAATTGATTTAAATGGAGCTAAATAAAATGAAAATCCAATTCTCATTTAAAGAGACAAAACAATTTTTGTTCCCTACTTAATTTGGGCCATCATGCAATAACCACAACTTTTTGGGCTATATTGCGAAACACAAACTTTTGGGGTCACTTTGTAAAAACACAAAAGTCCACTACTTCATGTAATTACAACTAGAACCCAAAAATTTCAACAAATACAAAAAACTTCATTAAAGGATCAAAACAATTTGTCCTTTAGCGTTTTTGGACCTAAACGTAAAAACGTAAACTTTTGGGCCAAAGTGCAAATACACAAAAGTATCAAAACTTTATGTAATTGAATAAAAGACCCAAAAATACCCTATTCTATTAGGATGGCCGGCCATGATAAAAAAAATAAGATTTTTACAAAGTTTTTGTAAGTGGGTTTTGTTAGGTGAGGTAAAGATGAAATATATATGATATATTTTGAATTTATGTCAAACTTTTTAAAAAAGTTTGTCTACCATTATAGCCATTAATTGAATTTATGTCAAACTTTTAAAAAAGTTTGTCTACCATTAAAACCATTAATAATACTTTACCAATAACCATCACCCACTAAAATTAAATCAAAACTTTATGTAAAAACATAAATCTTTTGAATCAAAACTTCAAAACTTTTTGTTGTTGGCAAGAACTTCAAGAACATTGAAGAACACTCATGAAAACTCATAATAGCTCCATGAATGTTTTCACTCACCAAAACTCAAATTTTCACCACTCAAAAGAGGGCTAACATCCTAGGGTACTTAGGGGTTCCAAAAGTCACTTTAAAACCATTTTAACAAGACAAACATGAACCCAAAAAATCACCCTTTGGATTTGGCCGAATTTCCCCAAAAACATGGCACCAAATTTTAGCTCCAAAATTCATGCTCATATGAACTACATCTACAACATTTGAGATGGCAAATTTTCTAACAAAATTTACATTCAAAGAAACAAGAATAAAGCTTGTAACATATTACAACTTTTAAATCAAAAACTATGAACTACAAAACCCAAAATGATTCACCAACTACTAGACCTAGGCTCTTGATACCACTTGAAGGAAATTTTGTGAAAAACATGTTTATTTGAGCAACATCAATAGCATGCAATTAACAAATTAAAGGCGGAATCATGCTTACATGCACTCAAAACAAAACATCAACCATGAAATTCAAAGCCTAGTAGATTGGTGAACCTTGACTCAACTTTAAAACAACATTTGTTAGTTGAGAAATATTTACCTTTGTAGATTCCTCTTTGCATATGCAAAGGATAATCACCCAAGAGATAGGGCATTCATTCCTTGCTTCTTAGCTCCATGGATTTGGTTGAAAGAATTGGATTCTCCAAGTTCTCAAAATAGAGAACCTCTAAAGATTCTACACCAAGGTTGGATTGAAGAAGAAATGAGTGACCTTGGAGTAGTAGGATTGCTAGATTCACCCTCCAAGGTGGTTGGCCTCTTAGAGAGAAAATGAAGAAACAAGTTCTCACCAATTTTCTCTAAAATCAACACTTATGAATTTTAGGCTATAAAGTTCTTTATATAGTCACTTCTTTAAATGACCTAAAGAACCAAAAAACCCTAATTCTAACATATATGGCCGGCCTCTTTAAGGGATATGGGCTTTTGGGCCTTTGTGAATCTTTATTCATTAAGTTGTCATACAACTTAAGTCAATGGGCTTTGACGTTCGAAGCCCATTGGGCCTTAAGGTCCAAAACTATCCCGAGGTCTTTAACGAACTTATTCGTTTGATTAATTAACATATTAATTAATCCTTGCCATAAATAATTAAACCATTTAATTATTCTTACTCATCTCCATTGTTTCTTCAATCTCCACCTTACACGGTGTACGATCCATTAGGTTCCTTTTAGCGAGGCAGTGGGCGATTAAAACCATTTTACATCGATTGTGAATTGAAACTTACTTTCAATTCTCCCTTTAGTGATTACACACGTTTAGGGCTTCCACAAACCATGAGTGACACCTAGCAGCATATCATGGTTACCCAAGCTAATCAGAAGAGGTAGAGAACCTATTCAGTTCAGGATTACAAATGCAATACGGTCTTTCTCTAATCTAATACTCTTGACCACATTGTTTGGTTTGATAGTTTATTTATTCATGTCTACTATCCAATGTGATTCGTTTGCTTATATGATTACCTTGAATGTGATTTGGAACGCATTCCCAAATCTCATTCATACTCTGGCCAGAGATTTTAATCATATCATAGAGTATTCTCCCTCAAACCATTTGAAGGTTAGAGATCCCTTGTTGCACATTCACTTGTCTCCATAACTAAGTGGCTTAACCCCAATGATGTCGTGGACACCCCGATGGGGTGACTTTGACATAATCAAAGATCAAGGACTTAACCACAAGACAACTGTGATGCCTCAGGTCAAAGGACTAATTTGCATTATCCCAACCATGAGTTCTCATGTGACATGAGTATGAGAACTCCTCGTTGATCGTGTTCAGTGGACTCATTCTCTATTGAGCACCTACGTACTTGTCTTGATGTCACACACACCAATGACTCGAGACTAGTCACTCTCCCTGAGAGAAGGCACAGTACGTACTGATCTTATTGGACTGTCAATGCCCAATTGGCAATCCTATGATCAGGAACGTTTAGGATATGTCTACGAAAGAATGGTCTCATTAATCTAACTTCATTAGATTGCATTCTCCCAATCACATATTCCTTGGACTTTATCGTTTAAGCATATAACATTTATATGAGACGGCTCAAACAATAATCTTTGCCCTTTATATGTAAACTAGATTAGTTTAACATGTGAAATGTCCGTAAAGTATCATCATATGATTGGCTTTAGGGCACATTTCCAACACCGACGCCTCTGTCTCCGATTTCACACACCTTTCGAATATGTGGATTCTCAATCTCCTCCCTCTTGATCTCTCTCTCCCCCAGTCTCTCTCTCTCCCGATGCCTCTGTCTCCGATCAGTGTAGCTTCGTTGGTTTTCGCTCCCTCCCGAATTGGAGATCGCCTGACGAGAGATTGATCAAGAAGTTTCGGACGCGGTGGAACTAGCGGAGGATCTGGGGGACGAATTCTGAGAGTGGGTTTGGGTCGGGTGGGGCTTAGCCAAGACGAGGTCCTAGAGCGATTTGAGGATGGAGTCTTACAGCTACCTCTTAAAGTACATCATCATCGACAACACAGATCTCAATTCCTCCAATCCATAACTTTCTGATTTTGCTTGATTTTTTTTTCTTTTTTTTTTTTTGGTTTCATAATTGAGGTTTTAAAACAATTGGATTTTGGTTTTGGGTTTTTGGTTTGGATTTGTAAGTGTCGAAAAATCTTGCTTGTTGTTGCAATTCACGGATAAGAAGTTCCAGCATAAGCATGATTTTACCATCGATGTTGAGTTCGGAGCTGGAATGGTCAACATCGATGGTCGTCCTATCAAGCTCCAGATTTGGGACACCCTAAGTTAGATGTACTTCCCTTCTTGTTTTCTATTTAGCTACTGAGAAAATAGAATTTTTGTTGGTGAATTAGGGTTATGGTTTTGTACCAGATTTGGAAACAGCGCGGCAGTGGATGAGGGTCTTGATGTTGGAGACCAAGTCAAAGATCTGGGGGATGGCGAGTCCATGAGGCGATCAAAACCGGGAAAAAAAAACATTAAGAAGGACCAAAAGACCCGTCCTGAACTAGCCCGTTTCACATGGGTCGGGTTAGGTCTGATTCTAGTGATCAGATTTGCAATACTTGACCCAGCCCTTGCCCATCCCTTGCCTATCCCTATTTTGAGCAACGAACATTGCCCGACTAAATTCTGGCAGGCAAACCCTTGGGCGAAGAAACATTATTTGTCCCAATGAATTTAATTTGACTTGGTTTTTGGCATTCGAATGAACTAAGAGCTCGTTAGGAATTGCTTTTAAAATTATTGAAAGAACTTTGGTGAAAATGTTTTTAAAACAAATTCTTAGTAAAAATCCGAGTGGATTTTGAAAAAGTACTTAAAGTGCTTCCTGGAATAATAACATATCTTGTACTTATTCCAAAAAACAGTTGAAGTGTTTTTGAAACCTAAAGTTAATTTCATTAAAAACGTTTTAAGTAGGCCTGGCAATTCCTGACACGACCAAATAACCCGACACGACACGACATGAAATTAACAGGTGTTCGGGTCGACACGATAACGAAACGGGTCATTATCGGGTAACCCGATAAGCACCTGTTAAGATAACGGGTTGGTTCGGGTATACACATGGGTAACACGATACACGATAAGCAGAATATTAATTTAATAATTTTATAACCCTAAAAAAATACTATAATAATTATATATATTAATTTAACAATTTTATACCCCTAAAAACTATAATAATTATATATATATATATATATTAAATTAACTATAATAATTATACCCCCAAAATATTAACTATAATAGTTATATTTATATATATATATATATTAAATTTTATACCCCTAAAAACTATAATAATTATACATACAAAATAAATAGATTTAAATCTACTTAATAAATAAATAAATATATACACACACACACACCATTGAACTTCATAGGATACGAATTATACGAAACTAATTTCAACGATCCAACCGTCAAACTTGTTTGTATATGCTTCGAGATCGCATCAGCAAAAAATTCCAAAAAACAAACATTCACATATCAAGTAACGAGACAAAACTTTTCGACGGTTATAAACGAAAAATCACGATTTAACGGTTATTTTAACTCCGATTTTGATGATTTTTTACAGCTACACTCCTTGACCCTGTATGAATACAATGAATGAATTCGATCTTCAATTTAAAAATATTTACACTAGGGGATACCACAAAATCTTATGTTATACTTGATGAAAGTATGAATAAACTCTTCAGTGTTAGTGAATCTATTGTTTTGATGGGATACGCATTCTACGAAACTAGTTTCAACGATCCAACCGTCAAACATGTTTGTATATACTTCAAGATTGCATACGCCAAAAATTGCAAAAAACAAACATTCAGAGATCAAGTAACGAGACAAAACTTTTCGACGGTTATAAACGAAAAATCACGATTTAACGGTTATTTTAACTCCAATTTTGATAATTTTTTACAGCTACACACCTTGACCCTATATGAATACAATGAATGAATTCGATCTTCAATTTAAAATATTTACACTAGTGGATACCACAAAATCTTATGTTATACTTAATGAAAATATGAATAAACTCTTAAGTGTTAGTGAATCTATTGTTTTGATGACATACGCATTTTGTGAAACTAGTTTCAACGATCCAACCGTCAAACTTGTTTGTATATGCTTCGAGATCGCGTACGCCAAAAATTGCAAAAAACAAACATTCAGAGATCAAGAAACAGGACAAAACTTTTCGACGGTTATAAACGAAAAATTACGATTTAACGGTTATTTTAACTCCGATTTTGATGATTTTTTACATCTACACTCCTTGACCCTATATGAATACAATGAATGAATTCGATCTTCAATTTAAAATATTTACACTAGTGGATACCACAAAATCTTATGTTATACTTGATGAAAGTATGAATAAACTCTTAAGTGTTAGTGAATCTATTGTTTTGATGGGATACGCATTCTACAAAACTAGTTTCAACGATCCAACCGTCAAACATGTTTGTATATACTTCGAGATTGCATATACCAAAAATTGCAAAAAACAAACATTCAGAGATCAAGTAATGAGACAAAACGTTTCGACGGTTATAAACGAAAAATCACGATTTAACGGTTATTTTAACTCCGATTTTGATGATTTTTTACAGCTACACTCCTTGATCCTATATGAATACAATGAATGAATTCGATCTTCAATTTAAAATATTTACACTAGTGGATACCACAAAATCTTATGTTATACTTAATGAAAGTAAGAATAAACTCTTAAGTGTTAGTGAATCTATTGTTTTGATGAGATACGCATTCTACGAAACTAGTTTCAACGATCCAACCGTCAAACATGTTTGTATATACTTCAAAATTGCATACGCCAAAAATTGCAAAAAACAAACATTCAGAGATCAAGTAACGAGACAAAACTTTTTGACGGTTATAAACGAAAAATCACGATTTAACGGTTATTTTAACTCCGATTTTGATAATTTTTTACAGCTACACTCCTTGACCCTATATGAATACAATGAATAAATTCGATCTTCAATTTAAAATATTTACACTAGTGGATACCACAAAATCTTATGTTATACTTAATGAAAATATTAATAAACTCTTAAGTGTTAGTGAATCTATTGTTTTGATGAGATATGCATTTTGCAAAACTAGTTTCAACGATCCAACCGTCAAACTTGTTTGTATATGCTTCGAGATCGCATACGCCAAAAATTGCAAAAAACAAACATTCAGAGATCAAGTAACGGGACAAAACGTTTCGACGGTTATAAACGAAAAATCACGATTTAACGGTTATTTTAACTCCGATTTTGATGATTTTTTACATCTACACTCCTTGACCCTATATGAATACAATGAATGAATTCGATCTTCAATTTAAAATATTTACACTAGTGGATATCACAAAATCTTATGTTATACTTGAAGAAAATATGAATAAACTCTTAAGTATTAGTGAATCTATTGTTTTGATGGGATACACATTATACGAAACTAGTTTCAACGATCCAACCGTCAAACATGTTTGTATATACTTCGAGATCGCATACGCCAAAAATTGCAAAAAACAAACATTCAGAGATCAAGTAACATGACAAATCTTTTCGACGGTTATAAACGAAAAATCACGATTTAACGGTTATTTTAACTCCGATTTTGATAATTTTTTACAGCTACACTCCTTGACCCTATATGAATTCGATCTTCAATTTAAAATATTTACACTAGTGGATACCACAAAATCTTATGTTATACTTAATGAAAATATTAATAAACTCTTAAATGTTAGTGAATATATTGTTTTGATGAGATACACATTTTGCGAAACTAGTTTCAACGATCCAACCGTCAAACTTGTTTGTATATACTTCGAGATCGCATACGCCAAAAATTGCAAAAAAACAAACATTCAGAGATCAAGTAACGAGACAAAACTTTTCGACGGTTATAAACGAAAAATCACGATTTAACGGTTATTTTAACTCCGATTTTGATGATTGTTTACAGCTACACTACTTGACCCTATATAAATACAATGAATGAATTTGATCTTCAATTTAACATATTTAAACTAGTGGATACCACAAAATCTTATGTTATACTTGATGAAAGTATGAATAAACTCTTAAGTGTTAGTGAATCTATTGTTTTGATGGGATACGCATTCTACGAAACTAGTTTCAACGATCCAACCGTCAAACACGTTTGTATATACTTCGAGATTGCATATACAAAAAATTGCAAAAAACAAACATTCAGAGATCAAGTAATGAGACAAAACGTTTCGACGGTTATAAACGAAAAATCACGATTTAACGGTTATTTTAACTCCGATTTTGATGATTTTTTACAGCTACACTCCTTGATCCTATATGAATACAATGAATGAATTCGATCTTCAATTTAAAATATTTACACTAGTGGATACCACAAAATCTTATGTTATACTTAATGAAAGTAAGAATAAACTCATAAGTGTTAGTGTATCTATTGTTTTGATGAGATACGCATTCTACGAAACTAGTTTCAACGATCTAACCGTCAAACTTGTTTGTATATGCTTCGAGATCGCATACGCCAAAAATTGCAAAAAACAAACATTTAAAGATTAAGTAACGGGACAAAACTTTTCGACGGTTATAAACGAAAAATCACAATTTAACGGTTATTTTAACTTCGATTTTGATGATTTTTTACAACTACACTCCGTGATCCTATATGAATACAATGAATGAATTCGATCTTCAATTTAAAATATTTATACTAGTGGATACCACAAAATCTTATGTTATACTTAATGAAAGTACGAATAAACACACTAGTGGGTCACTTTCATTAAGCTTTGAGTTCCATTGGCAATGTTTAAACTTTTGAGAAAGGCTTCACAATCTTGAAAACAAAAACGCTTTCATTTTGCATATCCTTGCACATTTAATATTTGTAATAGATTAATAGTGTATGAATGTATTTTTTATGAGGCTCTTATTTTCGAGTGTAGATGTAATACTTAAACGACAAATGTGTTTTAATGTTTTGAAGTAATATTTATGTGACAATGTGTGGTATGTGCAAATTTAAGAAAAAACAAATATTTTTCTTAACGGGTCATAACGGGTCGGGTCACTTTACCCGTTGGGTAAAGTGACCCGACCTGTTAAGGACCCGTTAAGATAACAGGTGTGACACGACACGACCCGTTAAGATAACAGGTGTTACACGAAAACGATACGAACACGACTGACACGACCTGTTTGCCAGGCCTAGTTTTAAGTTATAGTCATGTTAAAAACATTTTCAAACGGGTTTGAATAATTTATATCATAGAAGTAAACAAAATTCAGAAAATTACCCTTTGCTTCCTCCATGTCAATTGTCCATAGCTATGATTACTTTGCAATGGGAAGCAAAACGGAAGTGACAGCACCCGAAAACATCTGTACACTCTTCCTCCTACAAAAAGAAAACTGACAAATATGGCAGCTTTATTTTACCTGCAAAACCAAACTTTATCCATGAAATGAATACACGCTTCCCTCCTAATAAAAGAAAACTGACAAATATGTCAGCGTCTTTTTACCTGCAAAACCAAACATCATCCCTGAGTACTCTTCCTCCTACCAGAAGATAACTGACAAACATGGCAGCTTTTTTTACCAGCAAAACCAAACTTTAAGCTGCATTGGATTTGGGGGACTGGCCTGGTTGAGATTTGCATTGAAGTGTAGACCTTAACCCCAATCCTAGTTTGTATAGTTGCTCTTACAGACTTAACATGGCAGCTGTATTTCACCGGCAAAACCAAACTTTAAGCTGCATAGGATGGGGGACTGACCTGGTTGAGATTTTGCATGTAAATGTAGACCATAACCCCATAATCCTAGTTTGTATAGTTGCTCTTACATACTTACAGTGACATAATTTTTTAACTATCACATGACATTTCAGATTTTCCTCTTATAAGATGTAGAAGTCAAAATTAAAAATCACATATTAAATAGATCAGACATATATAAATTAAATGAGAGAAAATGTCGAACTATTAGTTTTGTAACTTTTTATTTTTTTGAGTTTGTTACTTATTTTATTTTGGTTGTATGTTAATTTAACTTGGTATTAATGATTGCTATTTCAATTTATATGAAAATTAGGAACACCAAACCATCCCAAAATACCGAAATATTTCGGGAATCTTGAAAATTGGGAATAACAAAATTTTGGTTTGGGATTGGTATTCAAATTCCCGTCTCAAAAATTTTTGGTTTGGGATTTAGGATCCCATTTTTTATTTGGGATCCCATACCGAACCACCCCTAGAACCAAGGGGTGTGTTATCCACACACCCTTTTAATTTGCAGTCGTCGGATCGACTCAATTAAAGGAGATCAAATGACATAAATTAATAAGCAGTGTGTGAGAAATAAAAAGGGGTGTGTGGATAACACACTCCTATACTAAGACATACTCCAACCCTTGGAGTAAAACACAACTCTTAGGTTCTAAGTGTACCTCAACTTGCTCCAACATTTGGGGCAAATATGAGTTAAAACTCAAACTCATTTCTGGATCAAATTTAGTCCAGGGTTCACTCTGTCTTAGTGGGGCTGGCGTACCACATATGTATTTTTTTTAGTTTTGTATTTATAAATTCATTAAATCTAACAGTTAAAATCTAATTTGATCAAATCCAATCATAAAAAAAAATATCTAATGGTTCAAATTTAAAACCAACGGCTAAAGTAATTAAAAAAAATATTTTATGTGTTTCATAATCTTTCGTAGTGTTCTACGAGTTTCATGGTGTTGGTTTAATGATTTTTCAATATTTATCGAAATCTAAATGTTTTTAGTGTAAAATGTTCATAAAATTAAATTAGGATAGTCTATATAATTTTTTTTAAACTTATTTTAAGGAAAAAAAATTATCCTAAATTCATTCTTTAATAATTTCGGTCTAAAAATTTAACCTAGAAGGGTTGGAGGAGAAAAACTGTAACAACCTACATCGCCCAGGGGAGTGGATCTTGTAAGCCCTTATAATTATATTCCCATCTTTACCTAGCACAAGGCCTTTTGGGAGCTCATTGGCTTCGGGTTCTGTAGGAACTTCGAAGTTAAGCGAGAAGGGGCGAGAGCATTCCCAAGATGGGTGACCCATTAGGAAGTTCTCGTGTGAGTTCCCAGAAACAAAACCGTGAGGGCGTGGTCGGGCCCAAAGCGGACAATATCGTGCTATGGTGGAGTTGAGTCTGGGATGTGGTGGGGACCCTGGCTGGGATGTGACAATTTGGTATCAGAGCCAATCCCTGGCCAGAAGTGTGCCGACGAGCATGTCTGGCCTCTAAGGGGGGTGGATTGTAATATCCCACATCGCCAAAGGGAGTGGATCCTGTAACAAAACCACTAGGAAGTTCTCGTGTGAGTTCCCAGAAACAAAACCGTGAGGGCGTGGTCGGGCCCAAAGCGGACAATATCGTGCTATGGTGGAGTTGAGCCGGGATGTGGTGGGGACCCTGGCCGGGATGTGACAATTTGGTATCACAGCCAATCCCTGGCCAGAAGTGTGCCGACGAGCATGTCTGGCCTCTAAGGGGGGTGGATTGTAATATCCCACATCGCCAAGGGGAGTGGATCCTGTAACAAAACCACTAGGAAGTTCTCGTGTGAGTTCCCAGAAACAAAACCGTGAGGGCGTGGTCGGGCCCAAAGCGGACAATATCGTGCTATGGTGGAGTTGAGCCGGGATGTGGTGGGGACCCTGGCCGGGATGTGACAATTTGGTATCACAGCCAATCCCTGGCCAGAAGTGTGCCGACGAGGACGTCGGGCCTCTAAGGGGGATGGATTGTAACATTCTACATCGCCAAGGGGAGTGGATCCTGTAAGCCTTATATGTATATTTCCATCTCTACCTAATACGAGGCCTTTTGGGAGCTCACTGGCTTTGGGTTCTGTAGGAACTCCGAAGTTAAGTGAGTTCGCGCAAGAGTATTCCTAGGATGGGGGATCCACTGGGAAGTTCTCGTGTGAGTTCCCAGAAACAAAATCGTGAGGGCGTGGTTAGAGCCCAAAGCGGACAATATAGTGCTATGGTGGAGTCGAGCTCGGGATGTGTGGATGGGGCCCGGGCCAGGATGTGACACAAAAAAATTGTTTCTGGGTTAAAACCTAAATTTTCTGGTTTAAAATTTTTAGGTTTTAGTTGTAGAGATGGAGATAGTCATGAATATTTAATTAATAAATGGTAACTTTCTGCTGGATTAATTTAATTAATTGTTTTATGAGACCGAAATCGTTGATGTGATCATGGAAAATGTCGGCAGTCACTATAAGAATCAAGTGATCCGTTCTGCTGAGTCTCGCCACGAGCCCATTACTTACAGAAACATAGAGGCTCTACTCCTCGCGGATGAAGCTAGTTACGAGAGTTGCAGGAAAAAGACGCGTGGGGCGGTAGCTGCAGTGTTCGTTATCATATTTTTTGTCGGATTTTGTATCTTAGTCGAATCTGAAACATAGTTCTAGTCCATAATTTTCTTGTGATGGGGTTTTATTCTTAGGCTTCAGGTTTGGTTTGTATTTGCTTTTATTGTTTCTTCTGTTTATGGTTGTTTCTTGTCTTGGACAAGTCCGATCAAATTTAATATATCAATACCATTATCACAAAGTACATATAACATATACCAATACCAATACAAGTATAACATTACTATATTCCAGTTGCATTTTATTCAATACATGTAATCAAGATGTCTATCCATGGTTGTTTGTGCTGCTCTCTCAATTCCTCTCAATTTCCCTACTTCATTTCTTGATGATCATAAAGTTACGTGACTTAATCCGCGTATTCTGTGTTTTTTTTTTTTTCTCTCTTGTTTTTTTCTGGGTTGAAGTTGCAGGAAGGGGAAGAAGATGGGGAGAAGAAAGAGAAGGGGGGGGGGCGAAGGGGACAAAATGATTGTAGTTTTTTTTTTTTAATAACTTTTCTTTATTATTTTAATATTTAAAAAATATTAAATGATTTTTTTTAGTTTTTAATATTTTTTAATAGAAAATGGGTCCCGCATTAAGCCACGTCAGCATTAACTGAGAAATTCACGCCAAGCTAACGGAATGTATAACATTGGCACAAATTCATAAGATGAGTTATGACATTGTCAAATTTAAAAGATGAGGTATGAAAGTGTCGTGACACCAATAATTGAGGTAGTTTTTTGTACTTTAACCTTTTATTTTTCATAACAAATAATTAAATGCATAAATTTGAACCATGGTTGGACTTGTCTCAGCGTGGTCTTCATCCTTCTCTCCGCGTGGGTTGCACTAATTATTTTTATTGGCCGACGATTGTTCAGAATATCATGTCATATATTAATTTTAATATGAATGAATTCTTTCTGTTTTAACAAATTTATCGTCAGAGAATTTGTTTCTCTCCAAAATACATTAACAGTATTTACACGAGATACATGACTTCCTATTAGACTATCCTTAATTAATTTAGAATCTTCTTCGTACCTAAATCTAGCATGTAATATAGGAATGTAAATTTTTAATAATTAGTGTAAGATTCCTACCAAAATAGGGATTAGTATAACCCTATATATTGCAATATTTTCTAAACATTAATACGGACTCATATTTCTACAAGTTTCATTCAGTTGATATTCCAACTTTGCTCTTCTGTTTTGTACTTAATTTTCCAATGGCTATCCCCTCTTCCACCACTGCTTGTGATCTTCCGAACGTCTCTCACGTTATCAACGTCAAACTCGACTGCAACAATTACCCTGTTTGGCTGGCCCAAATTGTTTCCGTGCTTAAGAGTCACAAACTCATGTCTTTTGTCGATGGTTCTTCTCCATGTCCTCCTCAGTTTCTCTCCGACGACGATGATAGAATCAAAACCGACGACACTGTCAACCCCGATTTTGAAGATTGGGTCCAAAAGGACCAGCTTGCTCTTTCCTTAATCGATAGATCCTTAAGCCCTTATGTGCTTGGCTGCATCGCTCACCAGGACCGTACAGCTCGCAGAACTTGGCTAAGTTTGGAAGAACGGTTTGCCTCAGCCAGTCAGACACATGTATCGCAGCTTCGCAGTGATCTTCGTCGTACTACTAATGTGGACGGGTCGATTGCTGAATTTCTTTCTCGCATCAATGCCATTGCCCACGAACTAGCGTTAGCTGGTTCTCCTGTTCCTGAGACCGAAATCGTTGATGTGATCATGGAAAATGTCGGCAGTCACTATAAGAATCAAGTGATCCGTTCTGCTGAGTCTCGCCACGAGCCCATTACTTACAGAAACATAGAGGCTCTACTCCTCGCGGATGAAGCTAGTTACGAGAGTTGCAGGAAAAAGACGCGTGGGGCGTTAGCTGCAGTGTTCATTATCATATTTTTTGTCGGATTTTGTATCTTAGTCGAATCTGAAACATAGTTCTAGTCCATAATTTTCTTGTGATGGGGTTTTATTCTTAGGCTTCAGGTTTGGTTTGTATTTGCTTTTAGTTTTTGCTTTTATTGTTTCTTCTGTTTATGGTTGTTTCTTGCCTTGGACAAGTCCGATCAAATTTAATATATCAATACCATTATCACAAAGTACATATAACATATACCAATACCAATACAAGTATAACATTACTATATTCCAGTTGCATTTTATTCAATACATGTAATCAAGATGTCTATCCATGGTTGTTTGTGCTGCTCTCTCAATTCCTCTCAATTTCCATACTTTATTTCTTGATGATCATAAAGTTACGTGACTTAATCCGCGTATTCTGTGTTTTTTTCTTCTCATTAATTGGAATGTTTATGCTATTTTGTTAACTGGGTTTCAATGATATAATCCACATGTGAATGTATAGGGAGGCTATGGAGGCTTATCTCCTGCATTCTGTGAAAATGCATTTGTTGTCATCTGCTTTCTCGTTAATTGGATTGTTTGTGCTATTTGGTTAACATAGGTTAGAGCAATAGGACTGTAAACATAGAACTAATGAAGAAGTTGCTCCAGTTTAGGCGTGACTCATCACTTGCACAGATAATTTATATTAGTATTCATATTAGTCTTTCAAAGTCCCATTGGTACCCTAAAATAAGACCCCACAAATTTGTTGAGTGTGTATATATTGGACAAGGATTGTCTGCCCTCCACTTCCGGTGTCCTCCCCGTGCTCTCATGTTTGTGCATTCACGGTTAAGCCACGTCAACATTGTATATTACTATTCATTTTTGTTTTATTATATCTATAAAAAAAAACAATATAAAATGTTGACGTGGCTTAACCATGACCACACAAAACAGGAGGGCACGGGGAGGACACCGAAAGTGGAGGGCAGACAATCCTTGTCTGTATATATTAGCTAGTAAATTTTGAAGACATTTATCTCCATCCGCATTACCAGAGCCATAATTATAGGGGAGTTTTAACGAAAAGCCCACGGTACTGTTCACTTTAATGAAAAACCACATTTTTACACTAAAAAGTCAAACCTGGTACTATTCACTTTACCCTTTATTTTGTCCTTATCATTAAAACTCAAAGTTTTCAAGCCCTTTTCATTAGTTTTCCTTAATTATAGAGCTGTATATTGTTTTGAATATGCTTTCAGGGCTTACATATCTATACACCCACACATAAGCTTTGCCATCCATCTTTCAATTTTGCATCTGATAGTTCTTTACATTCGGAGAAGGCTTATGTGATGTTGTCTCACTGAGACGACGATATTATGTACTGTCCTATACAAATTGCAGCTAACTACTTCATTAGCTTGCAGAAATGAACGTTGGTACTAGTCTTATATAATGTATGTCTGCTGTCTAATTTGTTATGATAAGCTGAAACTCTGGCTATATCAAGAAGAAATCGAAAATAGAAATGGTAAGAAATAATAAGGATAACAATGGAAGAATTTTCTTTAAGGTTTTCTTACTCTCTGCAAAATCTAGCAGAGCATATTCTCATTCATCTCTCTACAATTCACACACACTCAGTGCATTACATAACCGATAGAATCCAAGGTAGATTCTCTCTCTTCACAAAAGATTTCAGCCATACATCTAGCTAGTTGCCAAGATCATTACATCTGACATTATTTACCTTATAATATTAGAGCTGCACACTTAGTATTTTAAAACACAAGTGAATACAAAAAATTGACACGTAGTTTATTTCCTAATCAGCTATAGACTAACAATCAAGGTTCTGAAAGACGCTAGATGCTAGTCGGGCGGTAGGCTAGGGCCTAGCGCCTAGGCGGCTAGGCGAGACCTAGGCGAACTAAGTGGATTTAGAAACCGCGGGTTGGGGAGGTTTTTTTACCTGCAAAGCCAAACTTTATCCACGAGTACTCTTCCTCCTTCCAAAAGAAAACTGACTTAACATGGCAGCTGTTTTTTACCGGCAAAAACTTTAAGCTGCATAGGATAGGGGGACTGACCTGGTTGAGATTTGCATGTAAATGTAGACCTTAACCCCATAAACCTAGTTTGTATAGTTGCTCTTACACAGTGGCGGAGCCAAGATTTCATGTGAGGAGGGGCCTCAAACAAGTATAGAAGAAGAAAAAACGAATAGTGATTATAAAATTACTAATGCAAAACATCATAATATTTATCTAAATAATTAAGTAGTCAAAATTAACATATGCATAGATAATTTTATCTATCCATAGTAATCAAAATTATTCTTGACGAATTGCAATGAAACAGTTGCATAATGTCATCTATAGTATTTAAATAATTATTAAACTGAATAGAGATAAGTACGAAAATCTTTGCAAACCCTAAAACTCAAGTAAGAGGTGGGATAGAATAGAAACAAATATTTTATAGTGAATAATAGAGTATTACAAACCTTTTTGTTCTTTATTCAATAAATTTGGGATTTAGAATGGCTAAATATATGAAATTCAATAAGAAAAGGTAAAAACTCTCCCCGTGCATAAGTGAAAGATGATTTTATTTTAATTAAAAGTGAATGATGGGTTTTAATTTAATGTTATTGATTTGTGAGAGGGTTGTGCTATCCACACACCTCTTTTTGCTTTCCATACACCCTCTTAATATGCGATCGTCTGATTGAATGAATTGAATATCGAATGACATAAATTAACAAGAGTGTGTTAAAGGTAAAAAAATGTATGCAGATAGCACTACTCTTTGTGATAAATGACCATTTAAAATATATACTTATTTTTGGGATGGTATCTATGAGATGAAAAATAGATAATTATTGAATTTGTTTTAGTTGTTGAGAAGGGCTGCAAAGCAATAGAAATAGGTGTAGTAGACTAATCTTATTTTTTAAGTGAGAGTAGGCCTAGGACTACTGTAGTCCTTAACTGCCTCCGCCACTGCTCTTACATGCTTACGGTGATGGCTTGAAATTATAATTTTTTAACTATCACATGATCTACACTTCAGATTTTCCTCTTAAAAGACGCAGAAGTCAAAACTAAAAATCACAAATTAAACAGATAAGACATATAAATTAAATGAGGGAAAATCTCGAACTATTAGGTTTGTAACTTTTTTTTTTCTTTTGAGTTTGTTATTTTATTTTGGTTGTATGTTAATTTAACTTGATATTAATGATTGCTATTTCAATTTGTATGAAATTTGGGAACACCAAATCATCCCAAAATACGGAAATATTTCGAGAATTCTGAGAATTGGGAATACTGAAATTTTGGTTTGGGATTGTGTAACATTCCACATCACCCAGGGGAGTGGATCATGTAAGCCTTATATGTATATTCCCATCTTTACCTAGCACGAGACCTTTTGGGAACTCACTGGCTTCGGGTTTCGTAGGAACTTCGAAGTTAAGCGAGTTCACGCTAGGGCAATCCCAAGATGGGTGACCCACTGAGAAGTTCTCGTGTGAGTTCCCAGAAACAAAACCGTGAGGGCGTGGTGGGGGCCCAAAGCGGACAATATCGTGCTACGGTGGAGTCAAGTCCGGGATATGGTGGGGACTCGGGCCGCGATGTGACAATTTGGTATCAGAGCCAATCCCTGAGCGGATGTGTGCCGATGAGGACGTCGGGTCCCTAAAGGGGGTGGATTGTAACATCCCACATCGTCCAGAGGAGTGAATCCTGTAAGCCTTATATGTATATTCTCATCTCTACCTAGCACGAGGCTTTTTGGGAACTCACTGGCTTCGGGTTTCGTAGAAACTTCGAAGTTAAGCGAGTTTATGCGAGGGCAATCCCAGGATGGGTGACCCACTGGGAAGTTCTCGTGTGAGTTCCCATAAACAAAACTGTGAGGGCGTGGTGGGGGCCCAAAGCGGATAATTTCATGCTACGGTGGAGTCGAGCTCGAGATATGGTGGGGGCCTGGGCGGGGATGTGACAGATTGACCTTCAAATTCCCGTCCTGAAAATTTTTGGTTTGGGATTCGGGATCCCACTTTTGGTTTAGGATCCCATACCGAACCACCCCTAGAAACAAGGAGTGTGCTATCCACACACCCTTTTAATTTGTAGCCGTCGAATTGACTGAATTAAAGGAGATCAAATGATAGAAGTTAATAAGGAGTGTGTGAGAGGTAAAAATGAGTGTGTAGATAGCTGGGAAAGCTGTGCACTAGGCCTTTATTTCATTGCCATAGTCAAACGGCTTGGTAGAAAAATCTGAAACTTTGATATAATCATCTTAAAAGACTCACGAACCTCCTTCAATTGGATTCACTCCAAAATTTATCCGTTTGATTACTTTATGATCAAGAGGAAGTCGAATGTCCTACATTTAAAATATATAACAAAGTATCAAAATTCACACAAAATAATCCATAAATTAATACTAAGAATAGGTTAAAATATATAGTAAAATACCGGCTCATCAAATACCCCCAAACTTAGCTTTTTGCTTGTCCTCAAGCAAAACAAAACTTGAAAACAAAAGAAAAACTAAAAAAACTACGAACTTAAACAAAACTTAACTAAGACAAACTTTTCATCTTCAAGTTGCAATCCATAGAAAACGTTAAAAATCAAAACATCTTTCCAAAAGTTCTAACTAATCCCACCACAGAGTCTAAGCCATTTAGAATCAATTAGAAAAAAATTCATGAACTTCCTTTGATGTAACGTGAACCAACATAATTAAGGAGACTAGACTAAAATTGACACACCCCGACCAGAGTCGAGACGTGCTGGCCATCACGTGGAGGTGATGTAGCCAAAAGTGTAATGACGAAAGAAAATGTGAATAAATTGAAATTGAAATTAGGACATAATTAAACTAATAAAGTGAGTGCGCAATAGTGGGTAGACCCCATAAACTAGAATGTCCAGAGCTTAATAAAAGTGATGCAGTTGAACTAAATGAGTACTAAATACACAACTGGATAAGTCCCCTACATTAACAATGGGAAATATGTCATAATCGCCACTAGTCCTCGCACGCCACAGCACAGAGTAGTTCAGCTATCTAAGACCTGGAGGGGCAAAAAATAGAAGGGTGAGTGGGCACAAAATAAAGGTTTATAAAATCCTTTTGTTTTCTGAACATACTAACTATGATATCCCGTCCCCAAAATTAGTATTTTATTTTATTTTGGACGTATTACGGAGATTTAATTGAAGTTCGTTAATTCTTCGGTTTTGAGAAAAGTGAAGTGAAGGGTATTTTTGTCATTTTGAATCTCGACCTTTTCGATCAACTCTTGAGTTGGTTAGGTAGATTTTGATTCCTTGAGCGCGTAAGCGCAAACAGATCTTAAGTCCGAGTTAAAACGGAGAAGTTACGAGCCTCGAAAGTAGTGAGACCTTTTAGACATGTGGACTTACTATTAGTAGTAAGTTGCCAAAGCCTAATTTGCCAAAAGTAGCAGGTTTCCATTTCGGGAAACCTAACCCAAAAGCCCAGAAACCCACCCAATTGACCTCCGCGACCTCACATGTTCCGATGTAGATTCCGGCCAACCCCGGTGGAATTTTTCGACGCCACCACCACCATCTTGAAGCTCTCACTCCCCTCTACAAAACCCAACCAAGAACCACCTTGATTAACCATTGTATGTGGCGGTTCGAGGCCATAAAATCCGACGAAAACCAATGGTGCTCCTGCCACCCTTTTGAATTTTCCGACGAATCAGCAAAGCGATGGCCGACGCCACCACTTGGGCTTTGTAGGCCATCATCTCAGGAGCAAATCCCGACCATCATTGACCCCGTTGGACCACCGTAGGCGACGAATCGATGCTGGGAAGCTTTATGCACCCGCCGACTTTGTGGCAGGTATAAAACTTGTTCCCCTTGTTGAGCTCTATCTTCCTATAAATTTTGGTAGAATTTGAAGTTAGTCGAAAACGTGGGTTTCCAGTCGCCGGAAACCACCACGCGTGGCTGTGCGTGGGGAATAGTCAAAATTTATAGATTTTGGACATCAAGATGTTCTTGATGTCCCGAGTCCATATCTAAAGTCCGTTTGTTGAAATTTGATACGATGGTTTGATTATTCAATTTTTCGGATAATTGTACTACTGTACAATTTTCGTAACTAAGGACAATCTGATCGTTGGATCGTTGTACAATTTTGTGAGCACCCTAGTTATTGGTTGTTGGACCTTTGAGAACTTACGGATCAGGAATCCGATGAGCAAATATTTCTAATTGAATAACCTAGATTTGTTGACCTTAGGGGACCTTTGATCGACGTTTGGTCAATGTAACCTATTCTAGAGTGTCATTTATCTTTAGAATGTTGTTAAGGCTTGATGGAGCTTAGTTGGCTCATCTCGATGACGTGTCATTCCCGGTTGATGTGCGTCTTGATTTACGTGCAAGTGGCACTTGGGCTCGTTTTACGTGTCGGTCTTGTTAAGTTTCCTAAGTGGGGTATTGTTTGTTGTATTAGGTTCCTTGGAGCGAAGTTGGTGAATCTAGAAGTGCAAATAACCCAGGTGAGTGATATTAATATTATGTGATATGGTTATTACCCATGAAATTCCTTGTTATATACTATGTGGATATGACATGGATTTCCAAATGATTATATGGAAATATGTTATGCTATGTTTACTTGATGGTGTTATCGGAAATGCATATATATGTTATGCTTGAAATGATTGTGATATGTGAGGGCTAGTAGAGAACCATTAACCCAGTACATGGGGTAATGAGGGATAAAATCGAAATCTGCACCATGTAGCAATGGTACATGGATGGTCCTGCTTGGTTAATCCACGATAGGGGACCATACTATTTATGGAGCGTGCTTGGTTAATCCGCGATAGGCAATCCTTATATCTTTATTATGAACATGCACACTTAGGGGTGATCAAGCTTGGTTAATTCGCGATAGGTGATCACTGCCTAACAATTACGCAAAAGTGACTCTGCTTGGTTAATTCGCGATAGGGGGCCACTTCCTGTTTGATTGCTTATGTAGGCTTTGGCCGAACTGTGTCTCTCTATAGACCTAGACTAGTACCCATTGCATATATGAAAGATGAGATTGAAGACCTGTGTGACGAATAAATGAATTAGTTTACATGATGGTGTTGCCTAAAAGATTACGGATTCAGATGTGACTCATTCCTACTCGCAACAAAGAGATGGAATGAGGACAAGATACCAATCTCATTCCTACACGTGATAGTATTATTGATGTGGTGTCATTCCTACACAACTTCGGGTTGTGTGATGACTAGATGTTATCTCGATAGACGTGTGGTGAGATTCAAAATTGAATAACCATTCCTATACGTATAATGAGGCATATGGTGGTTAAATTATAATATATGTGGTAATTAGACCCTTATGATTATTCAGAAATGATGAAAGGCGAGTGGTGAGTCACAATTCGAAAGAATGACGAAATAATATTGATGGTGATCACATTGACGGTTGATACGATATACAAAAGAAATGTTCTGTGTGGACGTAGCACTACTTTGACATTTATTCATTTGATGCTACTTACATTCACATATTTTGTATTATTGTCACTCACACAAACTTCGTAGCTTATTCGGGTTTTGATTTGCCTGGTGCGCCATTCCCACGACTAAGGTTATTCTGCAGAGTAATGGGTAGCGGTTAGATGAGAAGATTGCAGGTGGTGTAGCTGTGTGGGCAGTGCACTCGAGAATAAGATTGCCACCTTTGTTGTAAGTTATTCCATTGAAGCTCTGATGTGTATTATATGTATGAGTCTTAGCGACTCAATATATTTTATATTGTACCGCTACTGTCCTTCCGTCGCTCGTCGATTCTGGGCGTATCTCGGGATCGGGGTGTGACGCTAACCCCTCGTTGTAAAACAAGTATAGTTTCCAAAAATCATATTATGTATAAGTATGAAATCAAATGCATGCTAACAGTAAATCCAGAAGTATGCCATAATACGGTATTTGTTGGAAATATGCCCTGAAAGTCAATCTTTGGAAGAAACCTTTCAGGACAATGAATGGATGTATAGATGATTCTTATACATCAAATGGCAAAGATACTAATTAGGACTATCTCTATAAACGATATATGCTCTAAATAGTGAATCCGTGGACAATGGATCGATTGAAGAAGTAATCTAATAATGTTAGACTATAGAGACCTTCTTCACATAACCATCATGTCCAAAAGGTTCCTGGTCATAGGATTGTCGGAGGGATACTGACAATGCATAGACCGGTACATACTATGTCCGCTTCAATTAGAAGGATGGAAAGTCTTATCCCATTCGTGTAGTGACACTAAGACAAGTATGTAGGTGCTCATTAAGGGAATGAGTTCACTGAACACAATCAAACGAGAGTACTTGCATGGAGGTCTACTCACATGTCAAGCAAATAACTCTAATGGTTGGAATAATGTAAGTAGTCATTTGACCTAAGGCATCATCGTTGTCTTGTGGTTAAGTACTTGATCTTCGATTATGTTAAAGTCACTCCATTTGAGGGTGTCCACGACATAGTTGGGGTTAAGCCATTTAGTCATGAAGGCAAGTGAATGCGCAACAAGGAATCTCTAATCCTCGTTAAGAGAGGATGAATACTCTAAGATATGATTCGGGAATCTTCGGCCGAAGTATCGAGCGTAATAAAGGAAAGCGTTCCTATACGACTCAATAGAATCATATAAGAAGGAATAATCACATTAGGGGTTTGACATAATATATCCATACCCTAGTAATGTGATTGAGAGTATTGTTTTAGAGAAGGATCGAATTACATTGTAATTCCAACTGAATAGGTTCTCTGAACAACTTCTACATTAGCTTGGGTAGCCATGATATATGGTTAGATGTCACTCATGGCTTGTGAGTTCTTCTAGATGATTAAATGTAGCCGTCAAAGAAGAAGGTGAATTAAAAGTAAGTTTTAATTCACTAAGTGATTGGATTAAATATAATCAATTGGATTGGTGCCAATTACCTCAATGCCTTGCTAATTAGAACCTAAAATGATTGTTCACCAATACACCTCTTATAGTGAGTAACTAATGGATGATGGAAATAATTAATTGGATTAATTAAGTGTTGTGATTAATTTAGAAAGTCTAAAGAAATCATAAAAGCGATAAAAGATCGTTTTGGGCTTAAAGAAACGTTCGGGTTTAATTAGGCCCATTGGGCCTAAACCCATTGAGCTTTTATTCAAGCATTGGATGACTTGAAATAAATAAAAGCCCAAAGCCCAAACCAACACAAAGGGGCCGGCCAAAGGAGGGAGAGAAAGGTCAAATGTTGACTTGTTTCTTTTTTGCTATAAAAGGAACTTTATAGCACAAAGTTCATTAGGGTTTTTGATGTGTTAAAAGAACAAAGGAGAAAAAGAAAATAACCCTCTCTAACACTCAAAGGGCCGGCCACCATAAGGGGGATTTAGCTAATCATCTTTTCACCCCTTTGGTTATTCCTTCATCCTTCTCACTACACTAGTGGGTGAGGATCTTTAGAGGTCTTCAACTTTGGAGACTTGAAGAGAACCTAGAAGCACTCATTCTAACAAAGTGAAGGAGGCAAGGAAGAAGGCTAGGCTTAAGGATTTCAAGGAGCAAAGGGCTTGGAGGTGGTCCATCCTTGGTCTAAGATCTAGATCAAGAGGTATAAGACTACTCCTAAACTTTGTTCTTATATAAATTTGTTTTTGATGCATCTTACATAAACCTATGCATCTTGAAGGGGATTTATGTGACTATTGCTTTGATATTATTTGATAACATGCTTCCGTTGCTTTCGTATATAAATTTTGAATTGTATATGCATGCTAGTCACTAGAAATCCCATATGAATCTCATAGATTTCCCTTCAGTATCTCATCAGCAATATAAATATAATAGTCACCTAATGTGACATGTACGACAGGCTAGCACCTACTTGGATCCAAGGTGAGCGTGCAGTGCGGGAGGTGAACATGCCCGTGAAGGCTGGCCCTAGCTCTGGGTGGGAGCACTAACACTGGGGTGTAGCAATGATGAGCCACTATATGAATACAAGCATGCCATATTGATACAACAATTTTAATCAACATAACAAACTTACATGCGCGTCCCTTAGCATTTCATAACAGTACAATGTTCATGAGCAGGTAAAAATGTATATGAAATGCCATGATAATATAAAACTCAACCACAAACAGTATTTAAGTAAAATGTGGCATAAAATGCATAAACCAATTTAAAAGCATTTGAGGAAACTATACAATATATATATATATATATATATGAAAACAAAATGCCCACTCATTGGTATGTTGTAGGATCGTAGCCCCCTAGTCTCGCTTGTCCACGTACGTCCTTAGGGTAAGTCTCCCCTATATGTGAAACAACTAACAACAATTAATTAACAAGGACATACACTAAAATCTAGGATTAACTCCCCATAATTTGCTCAAACGGAAGGCTTGAATATACAGAAATGTTCTACTCAAAGTCACGGTCCTACACATGTCAACCACTCGTCAGCCGGAAGTCGGACGTGCAGTCACGTGTCATCCAACCCACAACTACACTCACGTCAACGCACAGGCATGTGCCTGACAGAAACCTAACAGCAGTTAGGAATATTCCGTTAAATCATAACGGAGTTACCTGATGCCATTAGAATATTCTATCAACTTTGACAAAATATTCCTTGTCTTTTTCGGTGAGTCACCATTGTCCGTCGTCGCCGGCACCGCCGTCTGGTTCGTCGAAAACTAGGAATTTTGCGCCGATTTCTGGAAAAACTGTAAAACATCATATCTTGCTCATTTCTTAACCAAAATCGATCAAATTTATACGGAATTGAAGCTGTGAAAGAGGAGAACAATGTTTTACCTTCCAAAAATCCAAAAATGGATGGGAAATGGATCAAAATCCACTCGATAGCCTAAGACCTAAACTTGACTTCTTGAAATTATGCTCCTCGATGTTAGTGCTTCTTCAAACATTGACTAAGGCCTTATGGAGTTGAGTAGAAGCTCCTACAGCGTTCAAAATGTCGTGACTCAATCGCGATCGCATCAGAGCAAGGTCCACCGAGTCGGACCTTCCGAGTTTGTCAGTCAAAACTTATCCAAAACATGATCTGAGGGTATGGCTAAGTTCATGGTGAAGAGGGAAGTGTGATGGTGTGGTTTTTAAGTTCAATTTGTGAGTGGTTATGAAGGTCCTTGTAGTTGTAGAGAGGAGAGAGTTACGGTGTGAAAGAAAGAGAGAAGAAAAAGAGAGTGGGAGGTTTCTGATTGGTCCACAAAGAAGGAGAGGGAGTGGTTTGATTTGGTGAGGGATTTGAGGAGAGCAAATAATTGGTGCAAAGTATAGAGCACGGTCCGGGTTTTAAAAAGAACAAGGGATAAGGTGTTGTACAAAGTAATCAGACGAAATCTATCCAAAACAGTGTTTTCAACACTGTAAAATTAAAACACGCGTGAAAAAAACTACCCGTTTTTTAACGCACTTTAATGTAACGTAACTTTTTCGTTACGAGTCTGATTCAGGGTCTAACTTGCCCTAGCACGATCATATCAACAAGTACTAGTTAATTACGATAGCAAGAAAAATAAATTAAAAGCAAATCACACATCCACGCCACTTTGTCAATAAGGGCATAAACGTCAATTCACATATTCAAAGATAAATTACATAGAAAATTAGGGAGGGGTCTTCACAACCTACCCCCCTCAAGAAAATTTTGTCCCCGAAATTTCAACACTGACTACAGATCATAAAAAAAAAAAAAGACGTGGATAGAGATCTTGCATGCGCTCATCTGTCTCCTAAGTAGCTTCCTCTACTGAATGGTTCCTCCACATGACTTTCACTATCCGAACGGTCTTATTCCTAAGAAATTTATATTTCCAATCAAGAATAGTCACTGGCCCCTCGTCGTAAGTTAAGTTTGGATTAATCTCCAACAACTGAGGAGGAATCACATCTGATGGGTCCGAGACTTATCTTCGCAGCATCGACATGTGGAGCATTATGCATCCTCGATAATTCTAGAGGTAGATCAAGTCGGTAGGCAACTTGACCAACTCGCTCAGTAATCTGGTACAGCACGATGTAACAAGGGCTTAGCTTTCTTTTCTTTTTGAATTGTACAACACCTTTCCATAGTGACAGCTTTAAGAATACCCAATCACTAACCTTATAAACTCTGTCGGTCGAGTGTTTGTCGGCTATACTCTTCTGCCGATCCTGGGCTGTTTTCAAGTTAGCCTTTATCACCTGAATGTTATGTGTCATCTCATCCACGATCTCAGGGCCTACCAAAACTCTTTGCAGACTTCAGACCAACACAACGGAGTACAACAACTTTTTCCATACAAAGCTTCAAATGGTGATATACCAATGCTGGAATGGAAGCTGTTGTTGTAGGCAAATTCTATCAACGACAAATGTTTATGCCATGTATCTCCAAACTGTAGAACCAAAGATCTCAACATATCCTCTAGTATCTGGATAGTCCTCTTTGACTGCCCATCAGTCTGAGGATGGTAGGCGATGCTGTAAAGTAATCTCCATCCCAAAGCTTCTTGGAAAGCTACCCGGAAATGATAGTAATTGGAACACCATGATACTTAACGATCTCAAAGATGAACAGCTGGGCCAACCGACTTAACGAGTAATTCTCACGGACAGGTAGGAAGTGTGCTGACTTGGTAAGCCGGTCTACTATCACCTAGATACCATCATAACCATTTTGCGTACGAGGCAACTTGTACACGAAATCTATTGTGATATCTTCCCATTTCCACTGGGGTATTGGGAGTGGATGTAGCAACCTAAATGGTTTCTTTCTCTCCGCTTTGACCTGTTGACAAACTGCACAACGACTCACATACTATGCAATTTCTCTTTTCATACCTAGCCAGTAGTAGAAAAGTCGGATGATATTATACATCTTGGTATTTCCGGGATGCATCGAATAAGCTGAAATATGTTTTTTTATAGAGAATTTATTTCTTCAGTTCTTCTACATTCGGCACATACATCTAATCACCCTATATCAACATACCATCAGGCCTTCGAATTCTGAGATCTCTCTTTTTCCCCTCTGACATTACCTATTTTAACGCCTTAGATTCTGCATCATTCATCTGGGCTTCGAGGACACGATCTAACAAAACTGGTCTGACTTGAAAACTGGCAAGTAGTGCTTCATGTTGATCCACTTCTAAAGCTGCTCCGGTAGATCTTAGGTAAGTGAGAAGAGGAACACAACATTCATAAAGAGCATTAGGCCGACCATGAGAATTCCTGCTAAGGGCATCAGCTATAGTATTCTCATGACCGGGGTGATACTCGATAGTACAATCATAGTCATTGAACAATTCTATCCACCTCCATTGCCTAAGATTAAGTTCTTTCAGAGTGAAGATATACTTAAGGCTCTTATGGTCAATGAAGATTCGACAATTTTCCCTGAAGGATATATTGTGAAAACTAGTTCATTTGAGCAACATCTATGCATGCTATTAACAATTAAAAGGCGAAATCATGCTTGTATGCACTAAAAAACAAAACTTAACCCATGAAATTCAAAGCCTAGTAGTTATGGTGAACCAAGACTCAACTTAAGAACAAAGTGAGTTGAGAAATGTTATACCTTTGTTGACTCTTCTTTGCATAAGCAAAGGCTAATCACTCAAGAGATAGGGCATTCATTCCTTACCTCTCAGCTCCATGGATTTCTTGGATGAGGATGGTAGACAGGATTCTCCAACTTCCCAAAATAGAGAACCTCTAAGTCTCCACACCAAGGAGAGCATTAATGAAAAGATGAGTTCCCTAGGAAGATATAGATGCTAGTAATCTCTCCCTAGGGAGGTCGGCCTTCATTAGAGAAGAGAGAGCTTTGGTGTTCTCTTCTCTTCCCTTAGAAAACCCTAATGATGAAAATGTTATAAAGTCCCTTACATAGTCCCTTCAATTAAGTAACAAAAAAAAACCAAAACCCATTTCCTTCTCTATATGGCCGGGTTTCTTGTGCCTTTGGGCTGTTTGGGCCCTTTTGAGCTTTTAGTCACTAAGTTGTCATACAACTTATGTTAATGGGCTTGACATTCAAATCCCATTGGGCCTTGAGTTGGGCCTTGAGTTGGGCCTTGAGCCCAAACTAACCTGAGGTCTATAACGAACTTATTTGTTTGATTAACTAACATATTAATTAATCCTAGCCATAAACAGTTAAACCATTTAATTATCCTTACTCATCTCCGCGGTTTCTTCAATCTCTACCTTACTCAGTGTATGATCCATTAGGTTTCTTTTAGCGAGGCAGTGGTCGATTAGAACTCTTTAAATTGATTGTGAATTGAAACTTACTTTCAATTCTCCCTTTAGTGATTATACACCTTTAGGGCTTCCACAAACCATAAGTGACACCTAGTAGTATGTCATGGCTACCCAAGCTAATCAAAAGAGGTGGAGAACCTATTCAATTTAGGATTACAATGCAATACGGTCTTTCTCTAATACAATACTCTTGACCACATTGTTTGGTTTGATAATTTATTCATGTCTATTATCCAATGTGATTCTCGTACTTATATGATTACCTTGAATGTGATTTGGAACGAGTTCCTAAATCTCATTCATACTCTGGCCAGAGATTCTTAATCATATCATAGAGTATTCTCCCTCAAACAATTTGAAGGTTAAAGATCCTTTGTTGCGCATTCACTTGCCTCCATGGTTAAGTGACTTAACCCCAACTATGTCGTGGGCACCCTTTGGCGGAGTGACTTCAAAGATCAAGGACCTAACCACAAGACAATTATGATGCCTCAGGTCAAATGACTACTTTGTATTATCCTAATTATGAGTTCTCATATGACATGAGTATGAGAACTCCTTGTTGATCATGTTCAGTGGACTCATTCTCTATTGAGCATTTACATGTTTGTCTTGGTGTCAGTCACACCAATGACTCGAGACCAGTGATAGGAGCATATTTATGCGACCGAGTTAGCTTGTTCTCATGCATTTATGTTGTTATTTCTT
This sequence comes from Malus fusca, assembly GCA_035220775.1. Taxonomy (NCBI): domain Eukaryota; kingdom Viridiplantae; phylum Streptophyta; class Magnoliopsida; order Rosales; family Rosaceae; genus Malus; species Malus fusca. Next base: position 23,347,386 of record CM069066.1, on the reverse strand, counting down.
AGTTAATTATGTATTTTAAGCTATTTTCGTGTGTTTGTAGGTCCATAGGCCTTATAAAGCAATAAGGTGCATTTTGGAGCAGTTTTGGGCTTGGAATGGATAGCACATGCATGGAGCAAGGTGGATGGACGAAATTGAAGACTAAAGAGGCTTGGAATGTGTTAAAAAGAAATAAGAATTAAGGACAAAGAGCTTAGCAACCAAAGAAGAAATATGAGTCAAGATTACCTTATTTTGATTTAATCTTTCCTAATCCTCAATGTCCCTAAGTTCCAACAACATTCCTTGTCTATTTCATTCACTCATTGCCTAGCACCACCCTTGTTCCTTCCATCATTCCAAATTTCTTGCATCAATCATCACTCCACCTTAACCCTTGACTCATTTCTACACCATTCCACCTCCCTTTCCTTTATCTACCATGTGCACAATCATTCATGTTCCCTACTTGCATTCATTGTTGCAACACCACTCCATTTTACCCTTCATGCTTTGCATCATTACTTCACTTTCACCTTTGAATCATTTCAACACCACTCCATTTTACCCATGCGTTGCATCATTACTTCACTTTCACCTTTGAATCATTTCAACACCACTCCATTTTACCCATGCTTTGCATCATTACTTCACTTTCACTTTCACCTTTGCATCATTACTTCATTTTCACCTTTGAATCATTTCAACACCACTCCATGTCCCCCTCCATTGCCTTGCACTTCCTCTATAAAAGGAGGTGTGTGTAACATAAATTTAGTTCATATATTTTTAGATCATTCACTCCCATTTCAACACAACCTTCATCCAAACACATCCATTCCTCCATACAACCAAACCTTCAAACACTCACCAACACCTTGTGCCGTAGCAAAGGAAGGAAAGGAAAGTGCTTGGACGTGCTGATGCGAAAATTACTTGACACACAAATTAAACCCTCTTTTTGACAATTGTAGTATAGATGTAAGTAGGGTATCGTTCTAGGCCGGGGATTAGGAGGGCTTGCTAAATCCTCTCAAAAACATAAAAACAAAGTTACAAATGTAAATAAAAGACTTTAAAAGTAAAGGGGGATTTGGATTTGATGAATTTAGAAACAAAACATAAACTTTGGAAAACAAAACAAGTTTTAAAACGAATTTGGTTTAAATAAATGGATGGAAGGTTAGCTAAGGGGTTCTTCTCCACACATGTCTTGCTTGCATACAAAATGATTTCCAATTGCATTTCAATAACTTATTAATTCTCAATGCCCCAAGTTAATTAGGTACGCTTAAATTAACCCTCAGATTTTCCTACTTTTATTGAGTTGGATGATTACATACGACAACCCAAAGCATTCTTCACAAGTTCCCTACATGAATTGCATAATAGAGATACAAGCAAGAATCATTAAGTTCTATGAAAATCATAAGCATTGACGAGGCATTCATAACTATGGAATACGCATGTTACTCTTGCCAAGAATTTACTTAACGCGATTGTGACTAGCAACCTTCACTACTTGTGAATATAAGTTCATGACAATTAGGTGAAACTCCCTTATATTCTAGCATCAAATTCATGCATGCAAACTAAGTGTCGACCCTCAATCAACATACACAAATCAGTTTTTATACGAACGGATAAGTAAATTGAATTCATAACTTATGAAACGCAATTAAAAGTAATTAAATCATATTGCAAGCAAGGACATGTGTTTCGAATTCCCCCCTAGCTAAGGGGGGTTTAGTTCCTCATTATTACAAAACAAAGATAAACAAATTTAAACATTGAAAAACAAAGGAAAGAAAGCACCTAAACGTTCCAACGATCCATGTTGGATAGCAAGCGCGTCCAAGGACTTTTCTCCTTCTCTTTGCCGCAACAACAAGGTTGGAATGATGTTGAAGGGTTGGTTATTCGGAGGAATGGATGGGAAGGGGTTTAAATATGTAGGAGAGGCAAGGAAAGGTTTGGAGAATGGTTAATTTCTCGATGATTTGAATGAGGTTGCTACCATGGTATTTATAGGAAGAGGATGGACTTGTTTAACACAAAATTTTGGTGGAATTGAGTAGGTGAGCATGGCAAAGAGTGGGAATTGTTGGTGGGTTAGGTATTGAGTCATCCACTCACATGTCATGGTTAGCTAAGCATTGCATCATCCACTCATATGTCATGGTTAGCTAAGCATTGCATCATCCACTCACATGTCATGGTGAGATAGGCATTGCATCATTACTAAAAAATCTGGTGGAAGTGAAACAAAGGGAAGGCCACGGCATTGATGAGTTTTATGAGGTATGCATGGTTTTGAGTGAAGTTTTGGCCAATCCTTCTAGAAATTTATCTCTTCTTGCACTTTGTATTTGTTTCACCACATTTTTAGCATGTTTCTATCCTCATTTGACTTCAAATTCGTCCATCCATCTTGCTCATAACATATGTAATCCATTCCAAGCTCAAAACTGCTCCAAAATGCACCAAAATGCACTTTCTTGCTACCTTAGCCCTTTGGACCTACAAACACACGAAAATAGCTTAAAGTACTAAAATAACTAAGAACTAATAACGTAAATGCAAGAAAACTAGTTAACTAAGTCGCATAAATATGCGTCTATCACGTGCGTGCTGTCTGAAGGAAGATTTTGTGAAAACATGTTCATTTGAATAACATCATATAGCATGCAATTAACAATTAAAGGCGGAATCATGCTTGCATGCATTCAAAAACAAAACATTAACCAAGAAATTCAAAGCCTAGTAGATTGGTGAACCAATAATCAACTCATAACAAAGTGAGTTGAGAAATATATATACCTTTGTTGATTCCTCTTTGCATAAGCAAAGGCTAATCACCCAAGAGATAGGGCCTTCATTTCTAGCTTCTTAGATCCATGGACTTGGATGGAAGAAAAGGTTCTCCAAGTTCCCAAAATTGAGAACCTCTAAAGATTCTACACCAAGGAGAGCATGGATGATGAATGAGTGACCTTGGAGGACTAGATGACTAGCTAATCACCTCCAAGGTGGCCAGCCTCTCTAGAGAGAAATGGGAGCTTTGTGTTCTCATCTTTTCTCCTAGAAAAACCCTAATGAAGAAATGGCTATAAAGTCATATTTATACCTTTCTTCATTGGAGTGGTAAACTTGCAATTAAGTCAAGTTCACTACCGCTTAACATTATGGCCGGCCACATTGGGTTTATTGGGCTTTCAAGCCCTTTGTTTATTCAAGTTGTCATACAACTTGAGTTAATGGGCTTGACATTCAAATCCCATTGGGCCTTGCGGCCCAAAACTAACCCGAGGTCTTTAACGAACTTATTCGTTTGATTAATTAACATATTAATTAATCCTAACCATAAATAATTAAACCATTCAATTATTCTTACTCATTTCATTTGTTTCGTCCATCTCTACGTTACACGGTGTACGATCCATTAGGTTCATTTTAGCGAGGCAGTGGGCGATTAAAACTCTTTCAAATCGATTATGAATTGAAACTTACTTTCAATTCTCCCTTTAGTGATTACACACTTTTAGGGCTTCCACAAACCATGAGTGACACCTAGCCGTATGTCATGGTTACCCAAGCTAATCAGAAGAGGTAGATAACCTATTCAGTTCAGGATTACAAATGCAATACGGTCTTTCTCTAATCTAATACTCTTGACCACATTGTTTGGTTTGATAGTTTATTTATTCATGTCTACTATCCAATATGATTCGTTTGCTTATATGATTACCTTGAATGTGATTTGGAACGCATTCCTAAATCTCATTCATACTCTGGCCAGAGATTTTAATCATATCATAGAGTATTCTCCCTCAAACCATTTGAAGGTTAGAGATCCCTTGTTGCACATTCACTTGTCTTCATGACTAAGTGGCTTAACCCCAATGATGCCGTGGACACCCCGATGGGGTGACTTTGACATAATCAAAGATCAAGGACTTAACCACAAGACAACTGTGATGCCTCAGGTCAAAGGACTATTTTGCATTATCCCAACCATGAGTTCTCATGTGACATGAATATGAGAACTCTTCGTTGATCGTGTTCAGTGAACTCATTCTCTATTGAGCACCTACGTACTTGTCTTGATGTCACACACACCAATGACTCGAGACTAGTCACTCTCCCTGAGAGAAGAAACAGTACGTACTGATCTTATCGGACTGTCAATGCCCAATTGGCAATCCTATGATCAGGAACATGTAGGATGTGTCTACGAAAGAATGGTCTCATGAATCTAACTTCTTTGGATTGTATTCTCCCAATCACATATTCCTTGGACTTTATCGTTTAAGCATATAACATTTATATGAGACGGCTCAAACAATAATCTTTGCCCTTTATATGTAAACTAGATTAGTTTAACATATGAAATGTCCGTAAAGTATCATCATATGATTGGCTTTAGGGCACATTTCCAACACTGTCAACTTGGATCGTTGGAGCATTTAGGTGTTTTCTTTCTTTCTTTTGTTTCCAATGTTTAAATTCATTTTCTAATTTTGTTGCATTTATGAGTGGCTAAACCCCTATTTAGTTAGGGGGAAGTTTGAAGCCATGAACATGCTTGAGATATGAATTGATTTCTTCCAATTGTGATTTGATAAGTTGTGATTGCAATTCAATTATCTATTTTATTCATAACTGATTCTTGTATGTTTATTCAGGATGCATACTTAGTTTTCATGCATGAATTAGATGCTAGAATATAAATGAGTAAAGGAAAATCTGAGGGTTAATTTGTGCATCACGGTTAATCTGGGGTGTTGAGCATCATAGTTTATTGGAAAGCAATTGGAAATCGATTCATGTACAATTGTGTCATGTGTGAAGAACGGACCTCTAACTAATCCATCCTTCATTTTATTTCTCAAATTCATTTTATAATCTGCCTAGTTTTATAACTTGCTTGTTTATTTCAAATTCATCCAAACCAAAATCCCCCTTTTACTGTCTTGTTTCAAAGTGTTAAATTTATGTTTTGTTTGTGTTTTTGACTGTTTTGATTCAAGCCAAAACACTAAATTCGTCCAAAGTTGTTTTAGAGTCCAAATCTGCCCAATTTGTGTTTTTAGGCAGTTTTGAGTGTTTTTAAGTTGTTTTGAATCTTTAGAATCTGTTTTGAGTCCCTTGAGTCTATTCAAACATTTTTAATTTTGTTTTTATGTTTTTGAGTCAGTTTAGAGGTTTTAGCAAGCCCTCATAATCCCTGGTTTAGAACGATCCCTACTTGCATTTATACTACAATTTGACAACAAGAGGGTTTAATTTGAGTGCTTAACTTTCATCGCATCAACCAATCACTCTCTCTAAGAGAAGACATAGCATGTACTGATCTTAATGGACTGTCAATGCCGAATTGGCAGTCCTATGATCATGAACGTTTAGGATATGTATATGAAATGAATCTAACTTCTTTAGATCACATTCTCCCAATTACATATTCCTTGGACTTATCGTTTAAGCATATAACATTTATATGAGATAACTTAAACAATAATCTTTGCCCTTTGTATATATTAAACTAGATTAGTTTAACATGTGAAATGTTCGTAAAGTATCATCATATGATTAGCTTTTAAGGCACATTTCCATCAATCTCCCACTTGCACTAGAGCCAATCAGCTTGGTCATCAGTGATGATTCCTCTTCTGAATTCATTTAAAAAATGGCTGAGTATTAGGCCTAAACAATGGATATCTACATGTTATCCATAGAAGCAACCTTGAGAATAACAACGTCACAATTATACATGATTCTTAATCATGTGGTTCAGTCTTTCATTTGAGTTTGGATCTTGATGAGACCTTGATTCCCTGGCTTAAGCTATGGCCCCATTAGTGTTGTAGTGTCGGTACACTAGAGACACTTTCTGGTTGGAATTGAATTGAGAGTTCATAAATGAACAACTTTCCTATCCAAACAACATTGTTGTAAGCTTCTATATGGCGATATATTTTGCATGATAGAACACGCTAAAGTCACTACTTATCATGTTTCCACACAAATATCTCTTTAGTCATAATAAAGAGATATCGAATTATCTCTTCATTCATAATGAAGAGACATCTAATGATGGATACGATATTAGATTCATAATCTAATACATTTACGCTTCCATTGCGTTACTCTAATTCTTCCTCATTATTGAAGCATAACTTAGAAAGAATTCATTTTGATCAACATTATTGCAGAAAACATGTGTGGGGGAATTTAGATTTCAAAGTTGTTGTTTTTTTGTTTTTTTGTGTGCCAAAGAAATTGGGCACGGCAGAGAGAAAAATTCGTGGAAAAAAAAGAAAAAGAAAAGAAAAATAAATGCATGAGTTGCATGAATTTTCCCTTGTGTTTAAAAGTAGATTTTTGCATTCTAAAGAGAATTCTAAGTACCTAAATCATTACTTTGCTCACTATTGCTTTAAGAACGTTTGTTTACCCTTACCTTTCTTTGTTAGCCAACGCCCTTAACCCCATTACAATCCTTGACTTCCATCTTGAGTGTTGTGTTTTTCAATATGTGGAGTTTGAAATTGGTATGAGCATATGGTGTCACTGGTTCTTGCATCTAAGTAGTAGCATTCCATTCATGAGATCATATCTAAACAGGCTTAATAACTCCAGAAAATGGCTTTCTTTGTTATACATATATGTGAGTGTTCGTTTTCATGTTTACATCAATCTTCTCACATATAACAAGTGTAGGGTGTAGTCAGAAAATGTGTGAAAATAGAGAGTATCTTGTAAGGAATTGAGCAAATTCTCTAAGGCATGTTACTACATTCAAAACATCGTTTTAATTGGTTAATTGTGAACTAGTAAGTGGTGACTGTGATTAAGTATGTGCTTAAGTGTGAAGATAACTAAAATCTGTGGAAATAATGATTTTTAACATGTCATGTTTCATTAAAAATCCCTGAGGCAAATGTTGGAAGGTTTAGGTTATGTTTTGTTTGTTTTGTTTTGCTCGAGGACTAGCAAAAGCTAAGTGTGGGGGAATTTGATAGGAGCATATTTATGAGACTGAGTTAGCTTGTTCTCATGCGTTTATGTTGTTATTTCTTAGTTAATTATGTATTTTAAGCTATTTTCGTGTGTTTGTAGGTCCATAGGCCTTATAAAGCAATAAGGTGCATTTTGGTGCATTTTGGAGCAGTTTTGGGCTTGGAATGGATAGCCCATGCATGGAGCAAGGTGGATGGACGAAATTGAAGACTAAAGAGGCTTGGAATGTGTTAAAAAGAAATAAGAATTAAGGACAAAGAGCTTAGCAACCAAAGAAGAAATATGAGTCAAGATTACCTTATTTTGATTTAATCTTTCCTAATCCTCAATGTCCCTAAGTTCCAACAACATTCCTTGTCTATTTCATTCACTCATTGCCTAGCACCACCCTTGTTCCTTCCATCATTCCAAATTTCTTGCATCAATCATCACTCCACCTTAACCCTTGACTCATTTCTACACCATTCCACCTCCCTTTCCTTTATCTACCATGTGCACAATCATTCATGTTCCCTACTTGCATTCATTGTTGCAACACCACTCCATTTTACCCCTCATGCTTTGCATCATTACTTCACTTTCACCTTTGAATCATTTCAACACCACTCCATTTTACCCATGCGTTGCATCATTACTTCACTTTCACCTTTGAATCATTTCAACACCACTCCATTTTACCCATGCTTTGCATCATTACTTCACTTTCACTTTCACCTTTGCATCATTACTTCATTTTCACCTTTGAATCATTTCAACACCACTCCATGTCCCCCTCCATTGCCTTGCACTTCCTCTATAAAAGGAGGTGTGTGTAACATAAATTTAGTTCATATATTTTTAGATCATTCACTCCCATTTCAACACAACCTTCATCCAAACACATCCATTCCTCCATACAACCAAACCTTCAAACACTCACCAACACCTTGTGCCGTAGCAAAGGAAGGAAAGGAAAGTGCTTGGACGTGCGTGCTGTCTGAAGGAAGATTTTGTGAAAACATGCTCATTTGAATAACATCATATAGCATGCAATTAACAATTAAAGGCGGAATCATGCTTGCATGCATTCAAAAACAAAACATTAACCAAGAAATTCAAAGCCTAGTAGATTGGTGAACCAATAATCAACTCATAACAAAGTGAGTTGAGAAATATATATACCTTTGTTGATTCCTCTTTGCATAAGCAAAGGCTAATCACCCAAGAGATAGGGCATTCATTTCTAGCTTCTTAGATCCATGGACTTGGATGGAAGAAAAGGTTCTCCAAGTTCCCAAAATTGAGAACCTCTAAAGATTCTACACCAAGGAGAGCATGGATGATGAATGAGTGACCTTGGAGGACTAGATGACTAGCTAATCACCTCCAAGGTGGCCGGCCTCTCTAGAGAGAAATGGGAGCTTTGTGTTCTCATCTTTTCTCCTAGAAAAACCCTAATGAAGAAATGGCTATAAAGTCATATTTATACCTTTCTTCATTGGAGTGGTAAACTTGCAATTAAGTCAAGTTCACTACCGCTTAACATTATGGCCGGCCACATTGGGTTTATTGGGCTTTCAAGCCCTTTGTTTATTCAAGTTGTCATACAACTTGAGTTAATGGGCTTGACATTCAAATCCCATTGGGCCTTGCGGCCCAAAACTAACCCGAGGTCTTTAACGAACTTATTCGTTTGATTAATTAACATATTAATTAATCCTAACCATAAATAATTAAACCATTCAATTATTCTTACTCATTTCATTTGTTTCGTCCATCTCTACGTTACACGGTGTACGATCCATTAGGTTCCTTTTAGCGAGGCAGTGGGCGATTAAAACTCTTTCAAATCGATTATGAATTGAAACTTACTTTCAATTCTCCCTTTAGTGATTACACACTTTTAGGGCTTCCACAAACCATGAGTGACACCTAGCCGTATGTCATGGTTACCCAAGCTAATCAGAAGAGGTAGAGAACCTATTCAGTTCAGGATTACAAATGCAATACGGTCTTTCTCTAATCTAATACTCTTGACCACATTGTTTGGTTTGATAGTTTATTTATTCATGTCTACTATCCAATATGATTCGTTTGCTTATATGATTACCTTGAATGTGATTTGGAACGCATTCCTAAATCTCATTCATACTCTGGCCAGAGATTTTAATCATATCATAGAGTATTCTCCCTCAAACCATTTGAAGGTTAGAGATCCCTTGTTGCACATTCACTTGTCTTCATGACTAAGTGGCTTAACCCCAATGATGCCGTGGACACCCCGATGGGGTGACTTTGACATAATCAAAGATCAAGGACTTAACCACAAGACAACTGTGATGCCTCAGGTCAAAGGACTATTTTGCATTATCCCAACCATGAGTTCTCATGTGACATGAATATGAGAACTCTTCGTTGATCGTGTTCAGTGAACTCATTCTCTATTGAGCACCTACGTACTTGTCTTGATGTCACACACACCAATGACTCGAGACTAGTCACTCTCCCTGAGAGAAGAAACAGTACGTACTGATCTTATCGGACTGTCAATGCCCAATTGGCAATCCTATGATCAGGAACATTTAGGATGTGTCTACGAAAGAATGGTCTCATGAATCTAACTTCTTTGGATCGTATTCTCCCAATCACATATTCCTTGGACTTTATCGTTTAAGCATATAACATTTATATGAGACGGCTCAAACAATAATGTTTGCCCTTTATATGTAAACTAGATTAGTTTATCATCATATGATTGGCTTTAGGGCACATTTCCAACACTGTCAACTTGGATCGTTGGAGCATTTAGGTGTTTTCTTTCTTTCTTTTGTTTCCAATGTTTAAATTCATTTTCTAATTTTGTTGCATTTATGAGTGGCTAAACCCCTATTTAGTTAGGGGGAAGTTTGAAGCCATGAACATGCTTGAGATATGAATTGATTTCTTCCAATTGTGATTTGATAAGTTGTGATTGCAATTCAATTATCTATTTTATTCATAACTGATTCTTGTATGTTTATTCAGGATGCATACTTAGTTTTCATGCATGAATTAGATGCTAGAATATAAATGAGTAAAGGAAAATCTGAGGGTTAATTTGTGCATCACGGTTAATCTGGGGTGTTGAGCATCATAGTTTATTGGAAAGCAATTGGAAATCGATTCATGTACAATTGTGTCATGTGTGAAGAACGGACCTCTAACTAATCCATCCTTCATTTTATTTCTCAAATTCATTTTATAATCTGCCTAGTTTTATAACTTGCTTGTTTATTTCAAATTCATCCAAACCAAAATCCCCCTTTTACTTTCTTGTTTCAAAGTGTTAAATTTATGTTTTGTTTGTGTTTTTGACTGTTTTGATTCAAGCCAAAACACTAAATTCGTCCAAAGTTGTTTTAGAGTCCAAATCTGCCCAATTTGTGTTTTTAGGCAGTTTTGAGTGTTTTTAAGTTGTTTTGAATCTTTAGAATCTGTTTTGAGTCCCTTGAGTCTATTCAAACATTTTTAATTTTGTTTTTATGTTTTTGAGTCAGTTTAGAGGTTTTAGCAAGCCCTCATAATCTCCGGTTTAGAACGATCCCTACTTGCATTTATACTACAATTTGACAACAAGAGGGTTTAATTTGAGTGCTTAACTTTCATCGCATCAACCAATCACTCTCTCTAAGAGAAGACATAGCATGTACTGATCTTAATGGACTGTCAATGCCGAATTGGCAGTCCTATGATCATGAACGTTTAGGATATGTATATGAAATGAATCTAACTTCTTTAGATCACATTCTCCCAATTACATATTCCTTGGACTTATCGTTTAAGCATATAACATTTATATGAGATAACTTAAACAATAATCTTTGCCCTTTGTATATATTAAACTAGATTAGTTTAACATGTGAAATGTTCGTAAAGTATCATCATATGATTAGCTTTTAAGGCACATTTCCATCAATCTCCCACTTGCACTAGAGCCAATCAGCTTGGTCATCAGTGATGATTCCTCTTCTGAATTCATTTCAAAAATGGCTGAGTATTAGGCCTAAACAATCGATATCTACATGTTATCCATAGAAGCAACCTTGAGAATAACAACGTCACCATTATACATGATTCTTAATCATGTGGTTCAGTCTTTCATTTGAGTTTGGATCTTGATGAGACCTTGATTCCCTGGCTTAAGCTATGGCCCCATTAGTGTTGTAGTGTCGGTACACTAGAGACACTTTCTGGTTGGAATTGAATTGAGAGTTCATAAATGAACAACTTTCCTATCCAAACAACATTGTTGTAAGCTTCTATATGGCGATATATTTTGCATGATGGAACACGCTAAAGTCACTACTTATCATGTTTCCACACAAATATCTCTTTAGTCATAATAAAGAGATATCGAATTATCTCTTCATTCATAATGAAGAGACATCTAATGATGGATACGATATTAGATTCATAATCTAATACATTTACGCTTCCATTGCGTTACTCTAATTCTTCCTCATTATTGAGGAATCTATCCTTTAGTATTTCTTAATTACTTAGGGACTCACTTGACAATTGCCATGGATCTGATCCTGGGCTTGCACTGAAATCCTCTTGTACCGATCTTGGTACATCTCATATCACCGTTTTTCATACAATATGAATTACGAAAATCAGCCTTTTGCGTATGCATAAAGGATTCTATTTACACATTATGCTTATTTGGGAGTCAAAATGGTACTTTCCCTTTTAGAAAGCAATTTCCAGTCTGACTAAAATTGTCCTTTCATTTGAAGTTATCATTCGAGAAACTTCTTACATCTATCGTCTATTAATAGGGATTGAGGTAATCCAATTATATCTTGAAATCTATCATTACAGATTTCCATCCCATGTATATAGACTATGTCTCCCATATACATTCTATCATTATAGAACGTTTAAAGTCATAACTTTAACGAAAAAGAATTTCTTTCATTTCCAAAATTAATATATCATATATATGTTCAAATTTAGGAATATGATTAACTCTCACTAATCTTCTGTAAACCTAGTAAACAAAAGATTCATTTACATCTTTATAAGAAATCAAACGATTTGATCTTTCTCTCATAAGACGCTTATGGCTCCCTCTAGCTTGCTAAGATTCATGATGGATGGATCTCTACAACTTACACGTCTTGTGATTCATAGTCTTAGACATATATTATCAAGACTATCTTGATAATGGTTTCGGAAACCCATATTATGTCCAAACATTGAATCACAGTTTAGTTGTAGCTAGCAATCTTCGAATTAATAGAAACCAAGACTATATCAAAGATGGTTTCTTCCAAGTCAACTAATCTCGTTGATTGTAGTCATCTTAAGCTACCAATTAGCTATGAATGTTTCACTATTTGGGGTCAAATAGTACTATACTATTTCCTTGAGTATATGTCGTATATACACTCAATGTAGTCAGAAGGATTGTCTTTCTTATTTCTTTCGAATTAAAAGATGTAACTCTATGACATTGTCATAAAGTTCAAACCATTCAACTGAAACGATTTATAAATCCTTCTCGACTACCTTGGAGCTAGTGGTGTAGGAACTAGGTTGTTATATTGGTTGATTATCATCTTGTCTCTCAAAGAACCCATTCTTTGAGTTCTATCTCTCGTTCATTTGCTCTATTTTAGGCAAATCCTATTGTAGGATTACAATGAACTACCCAACAAATAACATTTGTTAGTTGGATTCTGAAAGTGATATCCAAAGGTTAATTTAAGGATATCACACAAGATTGTTCTCAAACAAATATTGCTTATTAGCACATAACCCCAAATCTTAACATGATTAAGACTTGTCCTTCTTTCCAACTATATCCTATGGAGTCATGAAAATTTTGGAAGAACTTCTAATTGACAATCATATTGTCTTAGTGTTGGAAATGTGCCCTAAAACCAATCATATGATGATACTTTACGGAGATTTCACATGTTAAACTAATATAGTTTAATTTAAAGAGCAAAGATTATTGTTGAAGCCGTCTCATATAAATGTTATACCCTTAAACGATAAGTCCAAGGAATATGTAATTGGGAGAATGCGATCTAAAGAAGTTAGATTCATGAGACCATTCTCTTTCGTATACATATCCTACACATTCCTGATCATAGGATTGCCAATTGGGCATTGACAGTCCGTTAAGATCAGTACGTGCTATGTCTTCTCTTAGGGAGAGTGACTGGTCTCGAGTCATTGGTGTGACTGACACCAAGACAAGTACGTAGGTGCTCAATAGAGAATGAGTTCACTGAACGCGATCAACAAGGAGTTCTCATACTCATGTCACATGAGAACTCATGGTTGGGATAATGCAAAGTAGTCATTTGACCTAAGGCATCATAGTTGTCTTGTGGTTAGGTCCTTGATCTATCCGAGGGTGTCCACGACATAGTTGGGGTTAAGCCACTTAGCCATGAAGGCAAGTGAATGCGCAACAAGGGATCTCTAACATTCAAACTGTTTGAGGGAGAATACTTTATGATATGATTAAGAATCTCTGGCCAAAGTATGAATGAGATTTAGGAAGTCGTTCCAAATCACATTCAAGGTAATCATATAAGTAAATGAATCACATTGGATAGTAGACATGAATAAACTATCAAACCAAACAATGTGGTCAAGAGTATTGTATTAGAGAAAGACCGTATTGCATTGTAATCCTAAACTGAATAGGTTCTCCACCTCTTCTTATTAGCTTGGGTAACCATGACATACTGCTAGGTGTCACTTATGGTTTATGGAAGCCCTAAACGTGTATAATCACTAAAGGGAGAATTGAAAGTAAGTTTCAATTCACAATCGATTTGAAAGAGTTCTAATCGCCCACTGCCTCGCTAAAAGGAACTTAATGGATCGTACACCGTGTAAGGTAGAGATTGAAGAAACAATAGAGATGAGTAAGGATAATTAAATGGTTTAATTATTTATGGCTAGGATTAATTAATCTGTTAATTAATCAAATGAATAAGTTCATTATAGACCTCGGGTTAGTTTTGGGCCGCAAGGCCCAATGAGATTTGAATGTCAAGCCCATTAACTCAAGTTGTATGACAACTTGAAACCACAAATGGCTTGAAAGCCCAATGAACCCTTAATGGCCGGCCATATAGAGAGGGGTAGTGAACTTGGGTTAATTGCAAGTTTGCCACTCCATTGTGAGGTGGTATAAAGGAAACTTTATAGCCATTTCATCCTTAGGGTTCCTTTTGGAGAAAAAGATGAGAACACAAGCTCCCTTTTCTCTCTAAGAGGCCGGCCACCCAAGAGGATTTTAGCTAGCAATCTTACTTCCTCTAGGTCACTAATCTCTTCTTCAAGTCCTACCTTGGTGTGGAGACTTAGAGGTTCTCAACTTTGGGAACTTGGATAATCCAATTCTTCCATCCATATCCAAGAAGGCATAGAGCCAAGAAGCAAAGTTCCTCCATCACATTCATGGAGCCAAGGAGTAAGGTGACAAAGGAAAGAAGGCCCTCACATGGGTGATTAACCTTTGCGAAGCAAAGAGGTGCTTCAAAGTTATAAAGTTTCTCAACTCACTTTGTTTTGAGTTGAGTCTTGGTTCACCCTTCTACTAGGCTTTGAATTTCATGGGTAATGTTTTGTTTTTTAGTGCATACAAGCATGATTCCACCTTTAAATGTTAATTGCATGCCATAGATGTTGCTCAAATGAACATGTTTTTCACAAAATTTCCTTCAAGTGGTATCAAGAGCCTAGGTCTCGTAGTTGGTGAATCATTTTGGGTTTTGTATTTTCGTAGTTTATGATTTGAATGTTGTAATTGTTACAAGCTTTATTCTTGCTTCTTTGAATGTAAATTTTGTTAGAAATTTTGCCATCTCAAATGTTGTAGATGTAGTTCATATGAGCATGAATTTTGGAGCTAAAATTTGGTGCTATGTTTTTGGGGAAATTCGGCCAAATCCAAAGGGTGGATTTTTGGGTTCATGTTTGTCTTGTTAAAAGTGTTTTAAAGTGACATTAGGAACCCCTAAGTACCCTAGTATGGTAATATGTTTTTTCCCTTAAGTTTGAGTGTTTTTGGGTGAAAAATATTCGTGGAGCTCTTATGGGTTTTCATAGATGTTCTTCATTGTTCTTGTTATGTTTTTGGCAAGAACAAAAAGGTTGGGTATTTTGATTCAAAGTTTTTGGTTGTTTACATAAAGTTTTTGTTAGTGATGGATGGTTTGAATTTTCAATCAATACCCATACATTTTCCACTATTCACACCATACCAATCACTTACACTTTTTCCTTGTTTCAAGAAACCATATTTTATGGAAATCACTTTTTCAAACCTACCCCATTACCTTTCACTTTTGTTGAAAAATTCAAAAGTTTTATGACACCTTCTCTCATCCAAAACCAGCCACCCTATTAAATAGGGTACTTTTAGGGCTTTTATGCAATTACATAAAGTTTTGATACTTTTGTGTATTTGTACTTTGACCCAAAAGTTTACATTTTTATGTAAAGGCGCAAAATCACTAAAGGACAAAATGTTTTGCTCCTTTAATGAAGTTTTTGTATTTTGATGAAATTTTTGGGTTCTAGTTGTAATTACATGAAGTAGTGGACTTTTGTGCTTTTACAAAGTGACCTCAAAAGTTTGTGTTTTGCTATATAGCCCAATAGTTGAGGTTATTGTTTTTCGGCCCAAATTAGTTGAGAACAAAATAGTTTTGTATCTTTAAATGAGAATTGGATTTTCATTTCATTTAGCTCAATTTAAATCAATTCTATGGATACAAAAACCAAATGAAAATGTTGCATTCAAGTTTAATTTGTTAAAGTGTTAATTAATTAAAGAAAGGGTGATTATGAACCTAAGCCTACGATAATTGAGCTATGTGAAAGGCCGTCTCAAATTTGTTTCAACCATGGGAATGTGTAGATTAGATTTTGGTTGTAATTTGATATGATCAAATATTGTAAAAGAGTATAAGCTCTTCTTTACTTTGAAGTACTTCTTTCTTGCTTTATTTGATATGCATGAAAATGAAGTAGAAGGTCCAAAGCCCAATAAGAAAACACGCCTTAATGTGATTAAACGCGTAACTAAAATTAATCACCATCCCTAGACCGAGATTCAACACTAGGCTCGTGTTGGATCGAATCAAAGGTTCATAGTCATCCTAAGGCCCTAAGGCAACTATATAGTCCATCAATGAATGCAAACCTTATGTTAGTAGTACCATATACTCTTGCTTTAAAAACCGTTTTACAAGCATAGTGGGAGTATCATATACAACTAAATCAATCAGATGGACCAATAGTTGTAATAGGACCAAATTGTTTTAATAAGATTAAAATGCATGCTTATATGTGATGAGACCTAAAACCCTCAACCAAACCATTATTAAGTTGATAAGCGTGAGAGTGCTTTGAACACTCTTTCGTGGCCTTCCACCGTGGTAGGTTCCGATCGTTTGTGACTCGTACACCGACTTCACCCTATCATGGGGGAGTACAAAGTGCGTGCTTACACTCAGGAGGAGTTCTATAGGCATACATGATGTTGTGAAGGTAGGCAACGAGAATGATCAACATCATATCATTGTGAGGTTGTTCTTGAACCCCTACTCGAACTTGCATGGTGGGAATTACTTAACTAAGTGCAATGGAGCCAACATCATATCATTGTGAGGCTTCATTCTCTAGAGGCCAAATAAGATGGGTACTTGCAAGAGATGCAAATGAGTAAGTGTACTCTCTCATTATTATTGATGCTAGCCAACATCATATCATTGTGAGGTGGGCTTGGTAATGATGAGTCTCCCATACCCTACTAAGAGTTTCCTCCAAAACTCTCGAATTCCGATGAGGGATATGGAATTTGCCAAAAATAGTGGATGGTGCTATTTGATTTAAAGACCTTGATCAAATGGCTTAAAATCAATCAATTTATATTCGTTATGTATTTATTTACCAATATATTTGCAAACGCTATCCAAAACATGACAAAGAAAAAGCCGAAAGTTTTAGTTTCCAGACTCGGTACTACAATCCTATAGATTGTCTTTAATGGCTTGTATATGTACCTAAGTAGTCTCATCCTTGCAATCTTCCTATTGATAATGTATCATTGGAAGAACATGTTAGATAAGTCTATCATAAAGAGGACAACATTTTTTATGTCATAATTCTTCAATTACAAATTGTTGTATGAAGAAGTAAGAGTTGCTTTGAACAACCCTTAGTTAACGCAAACATTAGTGCTCGTTTCTTTGTTACATGAACAAGGAATTTGAGCAGTAAGCACAAGGGCATGGACACTTTATGTGCCATGATTCTTCACTTACAAATTGTTTTATGAAGAAATGAGAGTTGCCTTGAACAACTCTTGAAAGTTTGCAATTGTGTTTAGAACATAATGGTTGGTTGACAAAAATAGTCCATCAACATGGACTTATGATGATTTTGAATCATTGAGTGTTGAAGTGTTAAACCACTTCTAGAGACGGAAACTAGGGAAGGACTTCACTTTCGTGTCCCTATCCAAATGGTTCACTAAGTTTATTGTAAACTATATAGTGAACAATAACCACACGCTCTCCAAATTGTTTGATGTATATAACACAATTGAAATAAGTTTCAAGAGAGATAGTGGGAGTTTAGGGACCATGACTATTGTAGTCAAATGAGAAGTCAAATGAAGAAGGCGAAATAACTCCAAGGGAACAAACTTTCTTTATGAAATGATGGACATTGGAAGGGGTATTTGCAAGAAATGTCTTGCAAGTGTCAAGAACACACCTTTGAAGGTGTTGTAAATTTTTCTTGAATAGTTCAAAACAGTTGGTTCTTCTACTTGAATGCTTGAATCCGTATTAGTAACTATGTTTTACAATCGTTGTAAACGGGGCGGCTAATAAGAAGTAGAAGATTAATGAGAGAAGAGAAAGTACTTCACATTTGGAACGTGAATCAAATGTAGATCTCTGCGAAAGCAGGTAGTACTTACTTCCTCATATGAACTACCAAAGAAAATGGAAAAACAAAGATTGTCTTTACATTCCAATTTGAATAAAGGAACTTAATTCCATATGAGAAATGGATGAATGTTTTGTCAAACAAAACATTGTTCTTTATTAATGAATGATTAGATTATTGTAATCTAATTGATTATCTCTATAGTAGAGATGATATGGTAGTGTTAACTGTTTAGAATATAACGATACTTAAAATCCAAAGGGTTGCAAGGTAGTGACTAATCCCAATTGAGTTGTGATACCTCTAGAACATAAATTATGAGTTGGTCATAGATGGATGCTTTGGATCATTAGATCCGGATCCAATGCCTTCTTGTTAAAATTGTATAGAGGCAAAATGTTTGAATCTTTATTCTTTTGGAAAGGAAGAAAGAATCACAAAGTTGTTGAGGTTGATTCACTTAGATGTTAGTGGCACTTGTCCATAACATAATACTACTCATGTTGTATGACATTCACCGAAGATTGCTCTCGGTTGGACTATCGTTTATTTTGAATAAACACAAGTCCAAATACTTTGTAAAAGGTTTCGAAAAATTCAAGAATGTAAGTTGATGAGGAAGACGTCTAAAGTATTTACCTCCTTAGATTTGATCCAAGGAAAGGTAACACTTTAGAACAGTTTCCTTGAAAGATATCAAGGAAAGAAGCATCATAAGATAATGGATTTCTCCATTAGGAAA
This sequence comes from Malus fusca, assembly GCA_035220775.1. NCBI lineage: Eukaryota > Viridiplantae > Streptophyta > Magnoliopsida > Rosales > Rosaceae > Malus > Malus fusca. The sequence goes on along the minus strand of CM069066.1, from coordinate 23,328,695 downwards.
AGAACGAACTTGAATAAGATTTAGTTTGTTGGATGTTATCAATGACCCATATATAGGATATATACTTCTAAGACAATATGATTGTCAATTAGAAGATTTTCCAAAATTTTCATGACTCCATAGGATGTAGTTGGAAAGAAAGATAAGTCTTAATCGTGTTAAGATTTGGGGTTGTGTGCTAATAAGCAATATTTGTTTGAGAATTATCTTGTGGATATCCTTAAATTAACCTTTGGATATCACTTCTATAAACCAACTAACAAATGTCGTTTTGTTGGGTAGTTCATTGTAATCCTACAATATGATTTGCCTAATGCAAATGAACGAGAGATAGAACTCAAAGAATGGGTTCTTTGAGAGCCAAGATAATCAACAAATATAACAACCTAGTTCCTACACCACAAGCTCCAAGGTAGTCGAGAAGGATTTATAAACCGTCTCAGTTGAATGGTTTGAACTTTATGACTATGTCATAGAGTTACACCTCTTAATTCGAAAGAAATAAGAATGAAAATCCTTATGACTACATTGAGTGTACATACGACATATACTCAAGGAAATGGTAAAGTACCATTTGACCCGAAATAGTGAAACCTTTAATAGCTAATTGGTAGCTTAAGGTGACTGCAATCAAAGAGATTGGTTGACTTGGAAGAAACCATCTTTGACGTAGTCTTGGTTTCAATTAATTCAAAGATTGCTAGCTACAACTAAATGGTGATTCAATGTTTAGACAAAATATGGGTTTCCAAAACCATTATTAAGATATTCTTGATAATATATGTCTAAAACTATGAATCACAAGACATGTAAGTTGTAGAGATCCATCCATCATGAATCTTAGCAAGCTAGTGGGAGCTATAAGCATCTTATGAGAGAAAGATCAAATCGTTTGATTTCTCATAAAGATGTAAATGAATCTTTTGTTTACTAGGTTTACAAAAGATTAGTGGGAGTCAATCATGTTCCTAAATTTGAATATATACATATATGATATATTAATTCTGGAAATGAAAAGAATACTTCTTCGTTAAAGTTATGACTTTAAACATTCTATAACGATAGAATGTATATTGGAGACATAGTCTATAAACATGGGATGGAAATCTATCATGATAGATTTCAGGATATAATTGGATTATATCAAGCCCTAATGATAGATAAAAGATGCTAGGAAGTTTCTCATATGATGATAAACTTCAATCAGAAGAACAACTCTAGTGAGACTAGGAGGTAGCTCTTCTCAAAGGGAACGTACCCTTTGACTCCCAAAGAAATAATGCATAAAGAGAATCCATTATGTATACGCAAAAAGGTGATTTATGTATTTCATATTGTATGAAAAACGTTGATATGAGTTGTACCAAGATCGGTACAAGACGATATCAATGCAAGCCCAGGATCAGAACCATGGCAACTGTCAAGTGAATCCTTAAGTATTTGAGAAATAATAAAGGATGGATTCCTCAAGAATGAGGAAGAATTAGAGTAACGTAATGGAAGCGTAAATGTATTAGATTATGAATCTAATCCATCATTGGATGTTTCTTCATTATGAATGAAGAGATAATCAGATATCTCTTTATTATGACTAAAAAGATATTTGGATGGAAACATTAAAAGTAATGACTTTAGTGTGTTCCATTGTGAATGCAAAATATATTGCCATATAAAAGCTTCCAACAATGTTGTTTGGATGAGAAAGTTCATTCATGAACTCTTTATTCGGTTCTAACCAGAAAATGTCTCTAGTGTACCGACACTACGACACTAATGGGGCGATAGCTCAAGCCAGGGAATCAAGGTCTCATCATGATCCGAACTCAAATGAGAGACTAAACCACATGATTGAGAATCATGTATAATGGTGACGTCGTTATTCTCAAGGTTGCTTCTATGGATAACGTATAGATATCCATTGCCTAGGCGTACTACTCAGCCATTTTTGAAATGACTATAGAAGAGGTATCATCATTGATGACCAAGCTGATTGGCTTTAGTACAAGTGGGAGATTGTTAGAAATGTGCCCTAAACCCAATCATATGATGATACTTTACGGACATTTCACATGTTAAACTAATATAGTTTAATTTAAAGGGCAAAGATTATTGTTTGAAGCCGTCTCATATAAATGTTATACACTTAAACGATAAGTCTAAGGAATATGTAATTGGGAGAATGCGATCTAAAAAAGTTAGATTCATGAGACCATTCTCTTTCGTATACATATCCTAAATGTTCCTGATCATAGGATTGCCAATTGGGCATTGACAGTCCGTTAAGATCAGTACGTGCTATGTCTCCTCTTAGGGAGAGTGATTGGTCTCGAGTCATTGGTGTGACTGACACCAAGACAAGTACGTAGATGCTCAATAGAGAATGAGTTCACTGAACGCGATCAACAAGGAGTTCTCATACTCATGTCACATGAGAACTCATGGTTGGGATAATGCAAAGTAGTCATTTGACCTAAGGCATCATAGTTGTCTTGTGGTTAGGTCCTTGATCTTTGACTATGTCAAAGTCACTCCATCCGAGGGTGTCCACGACATAGTTGGGGTTAAGCCACTTAGCCATGAAGGCAAGTGAATGCGCAACAAGGGATCTCTAACCTTCAAACTGTTTGAGGGAGAATACTTTATGATATGATTAAGAATCTCTGGCCAAAGTATGAATGAGATTTAGGAAGTCGTTCCAAATCACATTCAAGGTAATCATATAAGTAAATGAATCACATTGGATAGTAGACATGAATAAACTATCAAACCAAACAATGTGGTCAAGAGTATTGTATGAGAGAAAGACTGTATTGCATTGTAATCCTAAACTGAATAGGTTCTCCACCTCTTCTTATTAGCTTGGGTAACCATGACATACTGCTAGGTGTCACTTATGGTTTGTGGAAGCCCTAAACGTGTATAATCACTAAAGGGAGAATTGAAAGTAAGTTTCAATTCACAATCGATTTGAAAGAGTTCTAATCGCCCACTGCCTCGCTAAAAGGAACCTAATGGATCGTACACCGTGTAAGGTAGAGATTGAAGAAACAGCAGAGATGAGTAAGGATAATTAAATGGTTTAATTATTTATGGCTAGGATTAGTTAATATGTTAATTAATCAAACGAATAAGTTCGTTATAGACCTCAGGTTAGTTTTGGGCCGCAAGGCCCAATGGGATTTGAATGTCAAGCCCATTAACTCAAGTTGTATGACAACTTGAAACCACAAAGGGCTTGAAAGCCCAATGAACCCTTAATGGCCGGCCATATAGAGAGGGGTAGTGAACTTGGCTTAATTGCAAGTTTGCCACTCCATTGTGAGGTGGCATAAAGGCAACTTTATAGCCATTTCATCCTTAGGGTTTCTTTTGGAGAAAAAGATGAGAACACAAGCTCCCTTTTCTCTCTAAGAGGCCGGCCATCTTAGAGGATTTTAGCTAGCAATCTTACTTCCTGTAGGTCACTCATCTCTTCTTCAAGTCCTACCTTGGTGTGGAGACTTAGAGGTTCTCAAATTCGGGAACTTGGAGAATCCAATTCTTCCATCCATATCCAAGAAGGCATGGAGCCAAGAAGCAAAGTTTCTCCATCCACATCCATGGAGCCAAGGAGTAAGGGGACAAAGGAAAGAAGGCCCTTACATGGGTGATTAACCTTTGCTAAGCAAAGAGGTGCTTCAACGGTATAAAGTTTCTTAACTCACTTTGTTTTGAGTTGAGTCTTGGTTCACCCTTCTACTAGGCTTTGAATTTCATGGGTAATGTTTTGTTTTTGAGTGCATACAAGCATGATTCTGCCTTTAAATGTTAATTGCATGCCATAGATGTTGCTCAAATGAACATGTTTTTCACAAAATTTCCTTCACTTAGAAGTATGTATCCTATACATGGGTAATTGATAACATTCAATGAACTATATCTTATTCGAGTTGGTTCTTCTCCCAATGGAGAAATCCATTATCTTATGATGCTACTTTCCTTGATATCGTTCAAGGAAACTCTTCTAAAGTGTCATTTTTTCTTGGATCAAATCTAAGGAGGTAAATACTTTTAGACATCTTACTCATCAACTTACATTCTTGAATAAACGATAGTCCAACCGAGAGTGATCTTCAATGAATGTCATACAACATGAGCAATATTATGTTGTGGACAAGTGCCACTAACATCTAAGTGAATTAACCTCAACAACTTTGTGATTCTTTCTTCCTTTCAAAAGAATAAAGATTCAAATATTTCGCCTCTATACAATTTTAAAAAGAAGGCATTGGATCCGGATCTACCGATCCAAAGCATCCATCTATGTGTTGGAAATATGCTCTAAAAGCGATCATATGATGATACTTTACGGACAACTAATCAAGTTTCATATAAAGGGCAAAGATTATTGTTTTAAGTTGTCTCATATAAATGTTATATGCTTAAACAATAAGTCCAAGGGCAAAGATTATTGTTTTAAGTTTCTCATATGATGACAAACTTCAAATCAAAAGGACAACTCTAGTGAGACTAGGAAGTTGTTCTTCTCAAAGGGAACTTACCCTTTTGACTCCTAAAGAAACATAATGCATAAATAGAATCCTTTATGCATACGCAGAAAGGTTATTTACGTATTTCATATTGTATGAAAAACGTTGATATGAGTTGTACCAAGATCGATACAAGACGATATCAGTGCAAGCCTAGAATCAGAACCATGGCAACTGTCAAGTGAGTCCTTAAGTATTTAAGAAATACTAAAGGATAAATTCCTCAAAGAATGAGGAAGAATTAGAGTAACGTAAAGGAAGCGTAAATGTATTAGATTATGAATCTAATCCATCATTGGATGTTTCTTCATTATGAATGAAGAGATAATCAGATATCTCTTTATTATGACTAAAGAGATATTTGGATGGAAACATTAAAGTAATGACTTTAGTGAATGCAAAATATATTGCCATATAGAAGCTTATAACAATGTTGTTTGGATGGGAAAGTTCATTTATGAATTTTCTATTCGGTTCCAACCAGAAAGTGTCTCTAGTGTACCGACACTACGACACTAATGGGGTGATAGCTCAAGCCAGGGAATCAAGGTCTCATCAAGATTCGAACTCATATGAGAGACTGAACCACATGATTAAGAATCATGTATAATGGTGACGTCGTTATTCTCAAGGTTGCTTCTATGGATAACATATAGATATCCATTGTCTAGGCCTACTACTCAGCCATTTTTGAAATGACTACAGAAGAGGTATCATCACTGATAACCAAGCTGATTGGCTCTAGTGCAAGTGGGAGATTGTTGGAAATGTACCCTAAAACCAATCATATGATGATACTTTACGGACATTTCACATGTTAAACTAATCTAGTTTAATATCAAGGGCAAAAATTATTGTTTTAAGCCGTCTCATATAAACGTTATATGCTTAAACGATAAGTTCAAGGAATATGCAATTGGGAGAATGTGATCTAAAGAAGTTAGATACATGAGACCATTTTCTTTTGTAAACATATCCTAAATGTTCCTGATCATAGGATTGCCAATTGGGCATTGACAGTCCATTAAGATCAGTACGTGCTATGTCTTCTCTTAGGGAGAGTGATTGGTCTCGAGTCATTGGTGTGACTGACACTAAGACAAGCATGTAGGTGGTCAATAGAGAATGAGTCCACTTAACATGATCAACGAGGAGTTCTCATACTCATGTCACATGAGAACTAATGGTTGAGATAATGCAAAGTAGTCCTTTGACCTGAGGCATCATAGTTGTCTTGTGGTTAGGTCCTTGGTCTTTCACTATGTCAAAGTCACTCCATCAGAGGGTGTCCACGGCATAGTTGGGGTTGAGCCACTTAGCCATGGTGGTAAGTGAATGTGCAACAAGGGATCTCTAACCTTCAAACCATTTGAGGGAGAATACTCTATGATATGATTAAGAATACTGTATGATTTGAGGAAGTCGTTCCAAATCACATTCAAGGTAATCATATAAGTAAAAGAATCACATTGGATAGTAGGCATGAATAAACTATCAAGCCAAATGATAGGAGCATATTTGTGCGACTTAGTTAGCTTGTTTTCTTGCATTTTCGTAGTTAGTTTCTACTTATTATAGTATTTTAAGCTATTTTCATGTGTTTGTAGGTCCATATGACAAAGTTGGCAAGAAAGTGCAATTTGGAGCATTTTGAGGCAGTTTTAGGCATCAAATGGATAGCTTATGAATGGAGCAAGATGGATGGACGAATTTGAAGTTCAAGAGGCTAGGAATGTGCTGAAAAAAGTGAAGAAATAAATCCAAGACAAAGAAGATAAGAAATCAGCTCAAAAGAAGGAACATTATCCAAAACCTTATCCAACCTTATCTTATTTTATCCTTGCCTAATCTAGCCTTATCTTATCCTATCTTATCCAAATCAGTTTGTGCCTTAATTCCAGCTATTTCTAAGGGATAATTATGCATTTGAAATATATATTTCAGATTCTAAAACCCTTATCCCATAGCTGCCGCATATATGCCCTTACCTTGGTGAACTAGGAATTGTAATCCTTCTCTAAAATCAGGCCATGTATCCTTGTCCATTTAGGTTCAGAAATAGGTGTTGGAACATCCATTCTAGAAGCCCTATCATTTCCCTAAAAACCTGCGGCACCCTTTCTCCCTATTCTCTTTGGATTTCTGACTTCTAGACGACCCTTTTCCTCCAAGGATTGTGTATTAATTTCCTATACAAATTAGGCCTTCAAATCCTTTTCCTTTGCTACATAGGGGTTGTGGGTTTTAACCTATAAATACTACATTCTGCCGCACAAATCATTCACCACCCTCTACCACAATTCACTACACCATTCATCATAAATCTCTCATTGTGCCGCAGCTAAGGAAGGAGAAGAAGGAAGAAGCTTTGAGATGTGCTTGCCATTTAAGAAGATTGGATTGCTGGAGCGTTCTTAGGTGTATTCTATCTTTGATTTCAATGTTTAATTTAAATTATCTTTGTTTAATTGCGAACATGAGGAACTAATTTCTTTATAGTTGGAGGTGAATTCGAAGCCATGATTATATGTTTTATATGAATTGATTTCCTCCAGTTATTGTTTCATGAATCATGAATGTGGTTTACTTATCTGATTAAGAACTTGTATGTTGATTAAGGTGGCCAACTTAGTTTGCGTGCATGAATTTGATGCTAGAGTATAAGGGAATTTCACCTAATCGTTATGAACTTATATTCATGAGTAGTAAAAGTCACTAGTCACAATTTTGTTAAGTAAATCCTAGGCAAGAGTAACATGCTTTTCATAGTTATGAATGCCTCGTCAATGCTTATGATTTTCAAAGAACTTAATGACCTTTGATAGGTATATCTATCATGCGTATTCCATAGTTAGGGGACTTGAGAAGGATAATTTGGTTGTGATGCGTATCCCGTCCAATTCAATAAAATAAGGAAAATCTGATGGTTAATTTGTGCTATCACGGTTAACTTGGGGTGTTGTCATTTATGGTTTAAAAAAATAATAACTCGAAATTGGATTGTGTTGCATATGCCATGTGTGGAGAAGGATCCTCTAACTAGCCATTCACCCATTTAATTCACCAATTTCGTCCAAAGTATTTAGAGCCTTTAATTTTGTTTAGTTTTACTTTAAAATCGTCAAAAACAATCCCCCATTCATTAAGTCTTGTTAGTTGAGTCCTAATCTGTTTTCTTTTAGTCTTTTGAGTCAAGTTGAGTCTTATTTTCGTCCAAATCACTTGTTAGGTCTAGAATCAAGTCTTTTTTATTGTTTCTTGCTGTTTTGAGTGTTTTGAGTTAGTTTTGAGTCTATAGAGTCTAGTGTTGTGTTTTTAAGTTTAGTTTAGTGTTTTTGAGTTTAATTTAGGTAGATTAGCAGCCCTATTTAATCCCCGGTTTAGAACGATCCATACTTGCTTAATACTACAATTGTCATCAATAGGGTTTAATTTGTGTGTCAAGTTAATTTTCACACAAAATTTTGGCGCCATTGCCGGGGATTAGCAAAATTGCTAATCTCCCTTTGTTTCTGTTCGTGTCTTTTACTTTTGATATTTGATTTAATTTTCTTTCTTTGATGTTAGTGTTGGAAATGTGCCCTAAAGCCAATCATATGATGATACTTTACGGACATTTCACATGTTAAACTAATCTAGTTTACATATAAAGGGCAAACATTATTGTTTGAGCCGTCTCATATAAATGTTATATGCTTAAACAATAAAGTCCAAGGAATATGTGATTGGGAGAATGCAATCTAATGAAGTTAGATTAATGAGACCATTCTTTCGTAGACACATCCTAAACGTTCCTGATCATAGGATTGCCAATTGGGCATTGACAGTCCGATAAGATCAGTACGTACTGTGCCTTCTCTCAGGGAGAGTGACTAGTCTCGAGTCATTGGTGTGTGTGACATCAAGACAAGTACGTAGGTGCTCAATAGAGAATGAGTCCGCTGAACACGATCAACGAGGAGTTCTCATACTCATGTCACATGAGAACTCATGGTTGGGATAATGCAAATTAGTCCTTTGACCTGAGGCATCACAGTTGTCTTGTGGTTAAGTCCTTGATCTTTGATTATGTCAAAGTCACCCCATCGGGGTGTCCACGACATCATTGGGGTTAAGCCACTTAGTTATGGAGACAAGTGAATGTGCAACAAGGGATCTCTAACCTTCAAATGGTTTGAGGGAGAATACTCTATGATATGATTAAAATCTCTGGCCAGAGTATGAATGAGATTAGGGAATGCGTTCCAAATCACATTCAAGGTAATCATATAAGCAAACGAATCACATTGGATAGTAGACATGAATAAATAAACTATCAAACCAAACAATGTGGTCAAGAGTATTAGATTAGAGAAAGACCGTATTGCATTTGTAAATCCTGAACTGAATAGGTTCTCTACCTCTTCTGATTAGCTTGGGTAACCATGATATGCTGCTAGGTGTCACTCATGGTTTGTGGAAGCCCTAAACGTGTGTAATCACTAAAGGGAGAATTGAAAGTAAGTTTCAATTCACAATCGATGTAAAACGGTTTTAATTGCCCACTGCCTCGCTAAAAGGAACCTAATGGATCGTACACCGTGTAAGGTGGAGATTGAAGAAACAATGGAGATGAGTAAGAATAATTAAATGGTTTAATTATTTATGGCAAGGATTAATTAATATGTTAATTAATCAAACGAATAAGTTCGTTAAAGACCTCGGGATAGTTTTGGACCTTAAGGCCCAATGGGCTTCGAACGTCAAAGCCCATTGACTTAAGTTGTATGACAACTTAATGAATAAAGATTCACAAAGGCCCAAAAGCCCATATCCCTTAAATGGCCGGCCATTTTGTGTAGAATTAGGGTTTTTGGTTCTTTAGGTCATTTAAAGAAGTGACTATATAAAGAACTTTATAGCCTAAAATTCACTAGTGTTGATTTTAGAGAAAATTGGTGAGAACTTGTTTCTTCATTTTCTCTCTAAGAGGCCAACCACCTTGGAGGGTGAATCTAGCAATCCTACTACTCCAAGGTCACTCATTTCTTCTTCAATCCAACCTTGGTGTAGAATCTTTAGAGGTTCTCTATTTTGAGAACTTGGAGAATCCAATTCTTTCAACCAAATCCATGGAGCTAAGAAGCCAGGAATGAAGGCCCTATCTCTTGGGTGATTATCCTTTGCATATGCAAAGAGGAATCTACAAAGGTAAATATTTCTCAACTAACAAATGTTGTTTTAAAGTTGAGTCAAGGTTCACCAATCTACTAGGCTTTGAATTTCATGGTTGATGTTTTGTTTTGAGTGCATGCAAGCATGATTCCGCCTTTAATTTGTTAATTGCATGCTATTGATGTTGCTCAAATGAACATGTTTTTCACAAAATTTCCTTCAAGTGGTATCAAGAGCCTAGGTCTAGTAGTTGGTGAATCATTTTGGGTTTTGTAGTTCATAGTTTTTTATTTAAAAGTTGTAATATGTTACAAGCTTTATTCTTGTTTCTTTGAATGTAAATTTTGTTAGAAAATTTGCCATCTCAAATGTTGTAGATGTAGTTCATATGAGCATGAATTTTGGAGCTAAAATTTGGTGCCATGTTTTTGGGGAAATTCGGCCAAATCCAAAGGGTGATTTTTTGGGTTCATGTTTGTCTTGTTAAAATGGTTTTAAAGTGACTTTTGGAACCCCTAAGTACCCTAGGATGTTAGCCCTCTTTTGAGTTGTGAAAATTTGAGTTTTGGTGAGTGAAAACATTCATGGAGCTTTTATGAGTTTTCATGAGTGTTCTTCAATGTTCTTGAAGTTCTTGCCAAGAACAAAAAGTTTTGAAGTTTTGATTCAAAAGTTTTATGTTTTTTCATAAAGTTTTGATTTAATTTTAGTGGGTGATGGTGACACGCCCCGACCGTAGTCAAGGAATGCTGGCCGTCACGTGAACGTGACGTAGCCATGTGCGCTGTGCGGAAGCGTTATATTATAAGGAAAATACGAATAAATTAAAACCAAATACGATAGGTTCTAATTTGAGTTTAAGTGTGATTACATAACCAGAGCATAAAGTCTAAGTGCAGTCAAACATAAAATGTACGTATTTAACAACACTCGACGATGATCCTACATGAGTGGTGATTTGTCAGAACTTTCAGCTGGACACCTCGAGATTCACTGATGAACGTTATCTAAAACCTGGAGGGGCGCAAAACAAAGTTGAGTGGGTCAGCAAAACGAACTTATTCGAAACCTTCTTTTCTCTTTTGAATATACTAACCCCTCGCTGTAAAACAAGTATAAGTTTCCCAGTAATAAAGTATATATTCATATACATAATATATATCAAATCATGCTGAATAATATGAACGTATGCCATGCCAAAGTATCATAATAGAATGCTCAACATTTCTAAGTGAATATGATAGAATAACATAAAAGCCAATTCAACGCTCAGCTCTCAACATAATTCGTATTCTTTCATCATAATCAACTTATCATAATTAACTCAGCCCTCGGCTACCTATATAGCTCATAATCATCTCATCATATCATGTATAAATCTGTATATCTTGCACACATTCAGTACCACCTCACGTGGTCTGCATCTCATCACTGTATATATATATCATAATATGCTCTAGTGCTACAATCACGTGAAGCTGTGCGATAAATCGCGGGTCACCTACAAGTCGAACCCACATAAGTGGTCTATACGACAGGCTATACACCTACTTGGATCCAAGGCGAGCATGCGGTGTGGGAGGTGAACATACACGTGAAGGCTATGCCTCTCTCTAGGCGGGAGCACTTATATACGTGTGCAAGTAAATGAGCTTTCTATCACATCTCAATCATATAACTCAACATATCTCAACTATATCTCATGATCGTTATCAGGATAGTATCTCAAACGTTTCACAATTATATCTCGAATCATGTCACAATTATATCTCAAATATATCTCAATCACATTTCATACATATCTCAATCATATTTCAATCACATCACAGTCGTATAATTCATCATATTCCAATCATATCTCAATTATTTCAATCACATTTCTTATGTATTTCAAATGTATTTCAAATGTATTTCATACGTATATCAAATGTATTTCAAATGTATTTCATACGTATTTCAAATGTATTTCATACGTATATCAAATGTATTTCAAATGTATATTATACGTATTTCAAATGTATATTATATGTATTTCAAATGTATTTCATACGTATATTAAATGTATTTCAAATGTATTTCATACGTATTTCAAATGTATTTCATACGTATATCAAATGTATTTCAAATGTATATTATACGTATTTCAAATGTATATTATACGTATTTCAAATGTATTTCATACGTATATTAAATGTATTTCAAATGTATTTCATACGTATTTCAAACGTATTTCAAATGTATATTATACGTATTTCAAATGTATTTCATACGTATATTAAATGTATTTCAAATGTATTTCATACGTATTTCAAATGTATTTCATACGTATATCAAATGTATTTCATACGTATTTCAAATGTATTTTATACGTATATCAAATGTATTTCTAATGTATATTATACGTATTTCAAATGTATATACTCACATGTAGCTTACCTGGGCCTACTCAGCACCATGAAACAATATGCATAATTATAATAATGCACATACTAAAATATGATGCATACATGATAAGTTGCTTAATTCGTATTTCTTTTAAAGTACGTTTTCTGGGAAATACGTCAAGTATACGTATATATATATACTGAGAAATAACTGCCCACTGATAAGCTCATATTTATACATATTTTACATCAAATTCTCTTGTCTTTTCTTAGTTATTTCCTCATATTTTTGTGCTACTTAATTTGTTTTTGTGTTTTATCGAATTTATCTAGCTAAGAAAATAAAAATAGCACAAGTGTGATTTTATGTAATAATTTCGTCAAAACTGTTTAGCTTTTAAATTAAATAATATATATATATATATATATATATATATAATAATTCATATTGTTTTGTAGAAAAAAAAATATAAAAAGATTAAATAAGAAAAAAATAAAAAGTGGGACGGAAAGGTGGGTTGGTGTGAATAAAAGAATAAGGATTAATTAAAAAGTGTGTGCAGTGTGGTAGGTGGATTGATAGTGGGCAGCTGGCGTGCTACCTTTGCAGAAGGGAGGATATAGAAAATAAATAAGGAGAGTCAGGCGTGAGACAGAAAGAGAGGGGGGAAAGGAAAGAATTGGAACGGGGGGACGCGGAAAAGGAAGGGCTGTCTGGGAGCTCGGGCAGTGCTGCCTGGCACTGGCGCAGTTAAGGAGGGCGGAGAGCACTTCGTCAGAGGGAGAGAAACCAGGCATTGAAGTTAGGCGCTGCCTAGCAGCAGCGTGAGGACTGGCAGCAGGCGAGAAGTGCTGCCTGGCGGAAGGTCAGACGCAGCTGCGGAAAGGGAAGGCTGCTTTGAGCAGCGGAAGCAACTTGCGCGAGGAAGTGACTTGCTGGCAGCTTGGGCGAGACGCGAGGATAGACACGGGGAGGAGTGACGTGCTGCCTGGCAGGAAAGAGGAGGAAACAGTGGGCAGCAGCTGGCGAGAAGGTGGGACGGAAAGCAAGTTGGAGTGCATGAGAATAAAGAAAGGGGGAATGAAAGTCTGTCAGTGGGGGAATGGCAGAAAAAAAAAAATAATAATAAGAACTTTGGTAAGTGGAATGGTACTTGGCAGGAATAAAGCTTGGTGGAGTGACGGGGAGAGCAGAAGCGGAAAGAATCAGAAAATAAATAAAAGGATGGAGAAAGCAGCAACCTGGGGGTGGTGGGCTGGTACAGCGAAAAACGAAAAAGGTTTGGGGGTAAGGCTGCCCTTTTGGCAGTCGACGTGAGAGGGCTGTCTGGGGAGCAGCGTGAGTTTGGGAGGACTGACAAAGACGCAGAAATTAAAGGAAGGCTGCCTTGCAGCAGCGTGAGTTTGGGGGGACGCGGGAACGCGAGGGAAGGAAGCTGCCTTGCGCAGCTAAAGGATCGACGGGGGAGGAGCAAAGGTGGGTTGGTGTGAATAAAAGAATAAGGATTAATTAAAAAGTGTGTGCAGTGTGGTAGGTGGATTGATAGTGGGCAGCTGGCGTGCTGCCTTTGCAGAAGGGAGGATATAGAAAATAAATAAGGAGAGTCAGGCGTGAGACAGAAAGAGAGGGGGGAAAGGAAAGAATTGGAACGGGGGGACGCGGAAAAGGAAGGGCTGTCTGGGAGCTCGGGCAGTGCTGCCTGGCACTGGCGCAGTTAAGGAGGGCGGAGAGCACTTCGTCAGAGGGAGAGAAACCAGGCATTGAAGTTAGGCGCTGCCTAGCAGCAGCGTGAGGACTGGCAGCAGGCGAGAAGTGCTGCCTGGCGGAAGGTCAGACGCAGCTGCGGAAAGGGAAGGCTGCTTTGAGCAGCGGAAGCAACTTGCGCGAGGAAGTGACTTGCTGGCAGCTTGGGCGAGACGCGAGGATAGACACGGGGAGGAGTGACGTGCTGCCTGGCAGGAAAGAGGAGGAAACAGTGGGCAGCAGCTGGCGAGAAGGTGGGACGGAAAGCAAGTTGGAGTGCATGAGAATAAAGAAAGGGGGAATGAAAGTCTGTCAGTGGGGGAATGGCAGAAAAGAAAAAAATAAAATAATAAGAACTTTGGTAAGTGGAATGGTACTTGGCAGGAATAAAGCTTGGTGGAGTGACGGGGAGAGCAGAAGCGGAAAGAATCAGAAAATAAATAAAAGGAGGGAGAAAGCAGCAAACTGGGGGTGGTGGGCTGGTACAGCGAAAAACGAAAAAGGTTTGGGGGTAAGGCTGCCCTTTTGGCAGTTGACGTGAGAGGGCTGTCTGGGGAGCAGCGTGAGTTTGGGAGGACTGACAAAGACGCAGAAATTAAAGGAAGGCTGCCTTGCAGCAGCGTGAGTTTGGGGGGACGCGGGAACGCGAGGGAAGGAAGCTGCCTTGCGCAGCTAAAGGATCGACGGGGGAGGAGCGCGACACGAAGCTTGGAAAGAAGGACAGTAGCAGCTGGCTGGGGGACGCGAAGAGGAAGCTGCTTGTGCAGCTTGCGAAGAAGGGAGCAGCTCGCCGGGAAGGAAAGAAGCAGCGCAGCCTTGAGAGGGCAGCAACAAGCTTACGGGGAGCTGAAAAACCGAGCGAAGAGGAAAGGCAGTCATGGGGGCTAGCTGCACGAGGCAACTGAAGTCAGGAGGTTAGAAGAGCAAGAGGCTCTCGGTGCAGGAGCTGAAATAAAAACAGAAGAGGAAAGGGCGCTGTCCTTTGGAGGTGCCTTGCAGGGAAACAAAAGTAAGCAGCCAGGTGGCTGCGAGGTAGAGGAGCTCACGGAAAAAAATCAGGAAGTGGAAGGTGCCATTGGCAGCGAATAGGAGAAAACAGATGCAATCCAGCACAGAGAGCATCCTTCCCATTTTGGTTTAATCCTCCAACTCTTGTTTAATTTCTGTTTTAATTTATAAATAATGTGTAATTAATTTGTTTTGGCTAGAGGTTAATTCAAAGCCATGGATATATTTGTAATATGAATTGATTACCTTCAGTTGTGATTTCTGAGTTGTGATTTAATTTGCTTAACTGCTTGATTGATAACTTATTTTTGTATGTCGATTAAGGATGCATACTTAATTTACATGCATGAATTTGATGCTAGAATATAAGTAAATTTCACCTAATCGTTATGAACTTATATTCACAAGTAGTAAAGGTTGTTGACCACAATCGTGTTAAGTAAATTCTTGGCATAAGTTTCATGCGTATTCCATAGTAACGAGTGCCTCGTCAATGCTTATGATTTTCATAGAACTTAATGATTCTTGCTTGTATCTCTATTATGCAATTCATGTAGGGAACTTGTGGGGAATATTTTGGGTTGTCGTATGCAATCATCCAATCCATTAACTTAAGGAAAATCTGAGAATTAATTTAAGCGGACCTAATTAATTTGGGGCGTTGAGAATTTACAATTTATTGAAAGAACAACTGAAAATCAATTTAGGTTGCATATGTGTTATGTGTGGAGAATAATCCTCTAGCCAGTCCGTCGTCCATCCATTCACCTTAATTTCATGTTTTTGTCAATTCTGTAATTTATTTAAGTTTAATTTACTTTTCATCAAAAATCAATCCCCCATTTATTTTAAAGTGTTAAATTTGTTAGAAATTAATTTAGTTTGTGTTTTCTTGAGTTTTGAATTACTTTGAGTCTTTTGATTTGTTTTAGTTTATTTGTTAGTTTTATTTTGAGTGATTCTATTTAAGTGTTTTGAGTCTAGTTTAGTGTTTTAAATTTTGTTTTTACGTTTTTAATTTAATTTTACTTTGGTTAGCATCCCTAGTTAATCCCCGGCCTAGAACGATACCCTACTTACATCCATACTACAACTGTCACAAATAGGGTTTAAATTTGTGCGTTAATTTATTTTCGCATCAAATTTTTGGCGCCGTTGCCGGGGATTAGCAAATTTGCTAATCCTTTGTTTATGTTTTTGTTTGTGTTTTATTTTTATTTTTATTATTTATTTTTATTTATTATTATTTGTGTTTATTTTATTTTATTTTATTTTTGGTTTGTTATGTCTTTTACTTTTGATTTTGATTTAGTTTTCTTTGATTTTAGGTACAAATGGAGCAAGACCTGGATTCTACTAGCATTCAAGATCTATTGGCACAGCTCACTGCTCAATTAACTCATAATGCCGAACGGACCACAATGCCAAGTGTCCCTACACTTGATGTGCCCTATGGGCAACGATATCAAGGTCCTCAATTTTCTGCAAATGAAGATGTTTGGGGATATCAAGGCCATAACCAATCAAGGGGCAACATGTTTTCCAATGCTTACAATTCAGATTGGAGAGATTATTCAGATTACATGTGGGGAGAACCTCAACAATTCCAACAAGGTGGATATTGGCAGCAAGAAGACGCGTTCCATTCAAGACCTATGCAGCCACCACAGCATCCCCCACAACAATTCCAATCGAATCAGAGTATGCCCGTGGATTATAATCAAATGCTTGAAGAATTAATTTCTTGGGTACAGGGTTCACAAAAAGAAGAACAATTGCCGCCATCGGAAGAGTTCTATCAGTGGCCATATGAACCGTCATATCCACCACAACAATCAACCCAATTCAATTCAGGTACATCCTTGGATAATGATACACTTAATAATTTACTCACCTCTTTGAATCAGGGAGTAGAAAATCAAAACCAGGAGATGCAAGACCGAGTCAGAAGAGTGGACGAATTGGATATGCATGTTGGGCAGATTATGGAATTCATGGCACAGATTCAAGAGCAAAGTGAGGTCTCCAACTCAACTCTTGAAAATTCAAAGGCAGAAGTGGAAATTAATGAAGTCATCACTTTGGGAAGTGACATGGAGGATGAAGTTGTTCCAGAACCATCCAAACATAGCCCGAACATGGATGAATTGCCACTTCAAGAAGAAGATGAGGATGACGACTTGGGCAGTTTAGAAGAATTCTTATCGCAAACCCCTCAAGTCCTTATGCCATCCAACTCAGGTGAGGAGGTTCTAAGTTCAATTCATTCTAACATCGTTCCACCAAATGTCCTTTTTCCTTGCAGGTTTTTAAATCCCAAGGAAGAAGTGAATGAAAAATACGTTGTGGAAGATCTTCCCAAGGTGCAAAGTGATATCCAAATTCTTGGTGTACCAAATCAAGTTCCCGATGGTATTGAAACGTTCAAAGAGACGTGTACACCAAGAAGAATTATTCCAGAAAATGAGGTGGCCGGAGAATTTGTTGAATACATCCAAGAGGCTGTGCATGAGACAAATGCCAAGGAAGTTGAGTTTGATAACAGGGGCCATGTCACAATCATCACATGCAATCTGGCTAAGTGCAAAGTCCCTGAAACATTCCAAGATGTGGTGTTTGTGATTGAGTTTGATCGAGAATGTAAGCCATCTTCTCCATTTTTAATTTTAATTTATACTAACTTGTTTCTAATTTTGATGATTCAGGCACCGTCATTAGAACTTAGACCGTTGTCGGATCATTTCAAGTACCACCGTCCGTTCAATGATAAGCCCATGCATTTGAATAATGAAGGGAGGCCTAGGAATCACCCACAATCAGATTTGCATTCCTAATCCCTTCTCTTTACTGCTTTCATTTTGTTTTGTTTATTTAGTTGTGAAATTTGTTTGAGAGATTAAAAATAGTCTTTTTAATTTGATTTACATATTTTTACATTGATATTTTTATTTTTATTTTTTTTTCTTGCTTAAAAAAAAAAAAAAAAAAACATAAACATTCATATAAATAAAAATACAAAAAAATAAATAAATAAATAAATAAAATAAAAAAAAAACAAAAATGCATAAATATTTTACAATAACTTGTAAACTAATTTCGTTCATTGGTCGTTGGTTGGTGGTGCCTCGGAGGTCGACGGAGCCCCTGAAAGACGAAGCGCCAGAGCTGGATCATTCGAAGCCTCAATACTTGGTGTTGCTCCTGAGGACGAAGGCAACATAAACCTCGGGAGTAACGTCATAAACCGTTGATGATCACTCTGAATCCGCACTTCGGACTCCTGCAGCTGATCAAGCTTCCTCTTCATGCTTGTTGAGTAATTGGTTGCGAGCATGTGCAAATCCCTGTTCTCATGCCTAAGCACTCTGACCTCTTGCCGAAGACTAGCCACTTCAGCCATCAACGACTCCACCTGACGGGTTCGTGCAAGAAGGTGCTGGCCCATGTTTGATACTGAGCCTGCGCATCGGACGCTGTAGGCCATAGAGTCCTGAACAGCTAGTTCGTCGGACCGCCTTGAAAGTATCCTAGTGTCTCTAGAAGTGAGCAGATTTCTGGCCACCACCGATGCGGTTGTTTCGTTCATCATCATGGAATCCCCAACTGTAAGAGGACCATTTGGGGATATGAAGGATGGCTGCCAAATGTTGGTTGGAGAAGATATATCACTATCTTCCCCAACATTCAAGTTAAGGCGACGGTCAGAGGGGCAAGACATATTTGAAGGTGTTGAGAATGAAGAGTCGGACTGATCAAGATTAAAAGAAATGCAATGAGGAAGTGTTTACAGGAGGGAGTGTTTACAGGGGGAGCTTAAGTGTGTTGTGGAACAAAAATAAGCGTTCTTATAAGAAGAAGAAATCGTTGAGGCATCACTCAGCAGTCGAAGAGGCGCCCTCTCGCAAATCGAAGAGCCGGGCTCCTTTCTCAAAAGCCGGATTCTTTTCTCAAAAGCGGCGTCGCCGTTCTCAAAAGTCGGGCGCCTTTCTCAAAAGCCGGAGCAGTCAGGAATCACGAGGCGAGCCGCTCCCTGATTTGTCCAGACGTGTCACATGCAATTCCTTTCTCAAAAGTCAGGATTGCTCAGAAACCACGAGCCGCTCCCTGATTTTTCCAATTTTGTCGTCACTCGTCACGCGCTGTCAGCTTTGCGCAAATTACGGGCTGCTTTTTCAGAAAGCGCGTGACCTGTACTGTTCATCCATCCACCGGCTGCCGACAGGGGTAAAGGAATAGTTTCGGTTATGAAGAAAAGTTCTATAAACGTCTACCTTTGCCTTCAACAGCAAAGGCAAACTCTCTCAACACTTCTTCATCTCCGAAATTTTTCATCTCCGAAAATGCCTTTCCATCAAACCCTCTCGAGTTTCTCTGTGTTTCTCATTCCCTGGGATACCTTTCCAAACAAGTCATCTAGAGCTAGAGTATTTCATATCATGAAGATTGAAAGCAAGAGTATCTCATATCACGCTTTCTCCCTGTCCTTTTCCTTGTCTTTGTGATAAGGAGAAAGCGGGCAATCAGCCAGCATTCGGTGTCAATCTTCCAATCTAAGAACCGACTGCCTGGAAATCCTTCCTGATTGCTTACCTAACATTGCTTACCTAGCATTGCTCTCGAGTGCTCATCTTCAACCGCTGATGTACTTCCGAAGAAGACGCCACATCTGCCTGGAGAACAGCCAAGGCAAGTGAAAATGTTACTTGAAGCATGTGGAGACAAGGTGCTGCTTCATCTTCAAGATCAAGTCTCATTTTCCTTGCTAAGAAGTTCCCCAGCCCAGTTCAAGCATACACCTGTGGAACGATACTTCTTCAAAAGCAAAAGTATCCCATATCATCAGAGTCAGAGGCAAAGATTTCTCATGGCATGCTTTTCCTTTACCCTTGCTCTTGGCTACGGGACAAGGTGAAAGAAAGGACATCGGTCGGCACTTGGACAGATTGAACAAAGAAGCAGACCACCACCTCTACCTCGTGCCTACCTGCCATGCAGAAGAACAAAAAGAGAAGAATGTAGCCTGCAGACTCAATCAACCCGGCAGAAGGAGTCCGAGTTGAAACCAAGAGCTCGAGAAGCTTCAACAACACCACCAACCAAGTCTCATTTTCCTTGCTAAGAAGTTCCTGAGGCCAGTTCAAGTTCAAAGCTGTGGAAAGTCACCAAACAGGACCAATGATCACTTATTAGTTTTATTCATTGTCTTTTATTTTCATTTTCAATTTTTCGTTTATTTATTTTTATTTTTTTTGTTATATTTTCTTGCGTGCTTAACTGATTTATTTCTTTTCTTTGCAGGAACTTTTGGTTATTTCCACCCTTGAAGTTGATTGCAGAATTTTAGCTTGGGGGTCATCGCTTGATTTTCTGCAAATTAGGGAAGTTTTCAGTCCTATTGCTTTATTTTGTTTCTTTATATTTATTTATTTTATTTTTATTTGCATTTTATTATATTTTCTGACATTGGGGACAATGTCTAGTTTAAGTGTGGGGGTAAAGAGTATAAAAATGACCAAATTGAAAATTTTTGTACCTTCGACTTTGAACTGGTTTCATTTGTTTCCATGTTATTGCTTTGTGTTTTCTTAATTAAGTTGTTGTTTTAAAAAAAAAATAAAAAAATAAAAAATCAGAAAATTTAAAAAAATCCAAAAATATTTCCTTGTTTTCCTTATTGTTTTGAATTATATTTTTGTTAGTTTCCCCGACCCAATGATATAATTGAATAAAATTTGAACCATGATCATCAAGAACTTAGTTAACATGTGTTTTGTGAAATTCCTAATTCTCTTGTTAGTTTTGTACATGTTTGATCATCTTTGAAAAAAACCAAATGCACATAGCCTTGTTGATGTGAAACTAAAGCATGACTTAAAGCTTCATATGTGAATTTAGTGATCATATACATCCTATGTGAGTTTTTGAGCCTATTGAAAGTGTGTGCATTTTTCATACACTCCTATTCTTTCATGTGTGATGAACTTATGTGAGAGACTTCTCTAGAACTTGCATAACGATCTTTCGAAATATTTGTCATTGATTGCATGAACTTGAAAATGATAGAGGCATTAGGTTTACCACCATGGCCCAAATAACCTTGTTTCCCAAAGAAAAATGATATCATTAGATTGCCAATTTGAGCCGTATTTGTGAGCCTTTTATTTCTTATCACCAGATATGTCTACCCTTATGCCTGAAATATTTTTCCTTACCTTTTCCAAGCGAACTAGTGAGTACTGTGAAATTATCTTATGAGAAACGTTTGTGAAGTACTTTGAAGGTGTTTGGCAAAAGAATAAGTGTGGGGGTTTTTCATATTTGTTTATGTTTGAAAAAAAAAAAAAAAAAAAAAAAAAAAAGAAAAGAAAAGGAAAAGAAAAAGAAAGATTGTATACAAAGAAAATAAAAAGTTTTTAAAGTTTCAGTTTAAGGTTGTGGTTGGAGATGTCTGAAGAATCGTTGGAGAGCTTGAGTTCTTATAAATCTAAAGAAAATAATTGCTTGCAATATAGCTTGGAACTTGTGTTTTCCTATTCTTTCGTTTCAATAACCCTCTCCCGAAGCCTCATTACATCCAATAAAAGTCCTCTTGATTTAAGTTTTGCAATTATGACTGTGGAGAAGTGATCTTTATGCAAGCTTATGGTAGAACTTTCACATTTGTTTCTTTGAGCGAAACACATTAAAACTAAACACATGTGTGATTGAGTGCATATCCCGAGAGAAGGTCGCTAGTTTGCATATGGTGTTTTTAAAAATAAAAATTTGAAATTGCATTAGCATGGCTATCTCACACACTACACTTCAAGGATGTTTCAAAGATTGCTGCTAATATTTGAATAAGGAAAATGAACCTGAATTGCTTCTTGGTTTTAGCTATGGTTCTTGATGATTGTGTTCTCAAATGAAATTCTATGAGGGTCATATAGGGGGAAACTAATAATTTTCATGTTATTACTTTTTCTGTTTTCTCTGTTTTGCTCGAGGACTAGCAAAAGCTAAGTGTGGGGGTATTTGATAAGCTCATATTTATACATATTTTACATCAAATTCTCTTGTCTTTTCTTAGTTATTTCCTCATATTTTTGTGCTACTTAATTTGTTTTTGTGTTTTATCGAATTTATCTAGCTAAGAAAATAAAAATAGCACAAGTGTGATTTTATGTAATAATTTCGTCAAAACTGTTTAGCTTTTAAATTAAATAATATATATATATATATATATAATAATTCATATTGTTTTGTAGAAAAAAAAATATAAAAAGATTAAATAAGAAAAAAATAAAAAGTGGGACGGAAAGGTGGGTTGGTGTGAATAAAAGAATAAGGATTAATTAAAAAGTGTGTGCAGTGTGGTAGGTGGATTGATAGTGGGCAGCTGGCGTGCTACCTTTGCAGAAGGGAGGATATAGAAAATAAATAAGGAGAGTCAGGCGTGAGACAGAAAGAGAGGGGGGAAAGGAAAGAATTGGAACGGGGGGACGCGGAAAAGGAAGGGCTGTCTGGGAGCTCGGGCAGTGCTGCCTGGCACTGGCGCAGTTAAGGAGGGCGGAGAGCACTTCGTCAGAGGGAGAGAAAGCAGGCATTGAAGTTAGGCGCTACCTAGCAGCAGCGTGAGGACTGGCAGCAGGCGAGAAGTGCTGCCTGGCGGAAGGTCAGACGCAGCTGCGGAAAGGGAAGGCTGCTTTGAGCAGCGGAAGCAACTTGCGCGAGGAAGTGACTTGCTGGCAGCTTGGGCGAGACGCGAGGATAGACACGGGGAGGAGTGACGTGCTGCCTGGCAGGAAAGAGGAGGAAACAGTGGCCAGCAGCTGGCGAGAAGGTGGGACGGAAAGCAAGTTGGAGTGCATGAGAATAAAGAAAGGGGGAATGAAAGTCTGTCAGTGGGGGAATGGCAGAAAAGAAAAAAATAAAATAATAAGAACTTTGGTAAGTGGAATGGTACTTGGCAGGAATAAAGCTTGGTGGAGTGACGGGGAGAGCAGAAGCGGAAAGAATCAGAAAATAAATAAAAGGAGGGAGAAAGCAGCAAACTGGGGGTGGTGGGCTGGTACAGCGAAAAACAAAAAAGGTTTGGGGGTAAGGCTGCCCTTTTGGCAGTTGACGTGAGAGGGCTGTCTGGGGAGCAGCGTGAGTTTGGGAGGACTGACAAAGACGCAGAAATTAAAGGAAGGCTGCCTTGCAGCAGCGTGAGTTTGGGGGGACGCGGGAACGCGAGGGAAGGAAGCTGCCTTGCGCAGCTAAAGGATCGACGGGGGAGGAGCGCGACACGAAGCTTGGAAAGAAGGACAGTAGCAGCTGGCTGGGGGACGCGAAGAGAAAGCTGCTTGTGCAGCTTGCGAAGAAGGGAGCAGCTCGCCGGGAAGGAAAGAAGCAGCGCAGCCTTGAGAGGGCAGCAACAAGCTTACGGGGAGCTGAAAAACCGAGCGAAGAGGAAAGGCAGTCACGGGGGCTAGCTGCACGAGGCAACTGAAGTCAGGAGGTTAGAAGAGCAAGAGGCTCTCGGTGCAGGAGCTGAAATAAAAACAGAAGAGGAAAGGGCGCTGTCCTTTGGAGGTGCCTTGCAGGGAAACAAAAGTAAGCAGCCAGGTGGCTGCGAGGTAGAGGAGCTCACGGAAAAAAATCAGGAAGTGGAAGGTGCCATTGGCAGCGAATAGGAGAAAACAGATGCAATCCAGCACAGAGAGCATCCTTCCCATTTTGGTTTAATCCTCCAACTCTTGTTTAATTTCTGTTTTAATTTATAAATAATGTGTAATTAATTTGTTTTGGCTAGAGGTTAATTCAAAGCCATGGATATATTTGTAATATGAATTGATTACCTTCAGTTGTGATTTCTGAGTTGTGATTTAATTTGCTTAACTGCTTGATTGATAACTTATTTTTGTATGTCGATTAAGGATGCATACTTAATTTACATGCATGAATTTGATGCTAGAATATAAGTAAATTTCACCTAATCGTTATGAACTTATATTCACAAGTAGTAAAGGTTGTTGACCACAATCGTGTTAAGTAAATTCTTGGCATAAGTTTCATGCGTATTCCATAGTAACGAGTGCCTCGTCAATGCTTATGATTTTCATAGAACTTAATGATTCTTGCTTGTATCTCTATTATGCAATTCATGTAGGGAACTTGTGGGGAATATTTTGGGTTGTCGTATGCAATCATCCAATCCATTAACTTAAGGAAAATCTGAGAATTAATTTAAGCGGACCTAATTAATTTGGGGCGTTGAGAATTTACAATTTATTGAAAGAACAACTGAAAATCAATTTAGGTTGCATATGTGTTATGTGTGGAGAATAATCCTCTAGCCAGTCCGTCGTCCATCCATTCACCTTAATTTCATGTTTTTGTCAATTCTGTAATTTATTTAAGTTTAATTCACTTTTCATCAAAAATCAATCCCCCATTTATTTTAAAGTGTTAAATTTGTTAGAAATTAATTTAGTTTGTGTTTTCTTGAGTTTTGAATTACTTTGAGTCTTTTGATTTGTTTTAGTTTATTTGTTAGTTTTATTTTGAGTGATTCTATTTAAGTTTTTTGAGTCTAGTTTAGTGTTTTAAATTTTGTTTTTACGTTTTTAATTTAATTTTACTTTGGTTAGCATCCCTAGTTAATCCCCGGCCTAGAACGATACCCTACTTACATCCATACTACAACTGTCACAAATAGGGTTTAAATTTGTGCGTTAATTTATTTTCGCATCACCCACTCACTGATAAGTAGCCGGTTCGTAACCCCCTCGCCTATTTTGGTTATGTTCTTCGTCCGTATAATTTTCACCTATACAAAAATAATTATAAAACATCATTTAAACGCACATACATAAACATACGTCAATAACTTTTTCATACGTTGCTCAATTTGGGTATGTAAATATACCACGGTGATCTACACGACGTCATGAACACGTGAAAATTTTCAGAATCCCATTTGGAGCTCCCACGCACCCTCACGCGCCCCTGGAAGATCTGCCCACGCGCGGTCTTCTTCCTCCTTGGGTCGCCGGACTGGTTTGCCGGCGGTGGGGGTTTTGCCGGAATTTCTGGGCAAACTTCAAAGTGTCATAACTTCTTCATTTCTTAACCATTTTCGACGTACTTTATATCAAAATGAAGGTATTGACGAGATGAACACATCCATACCTACCTTGACCCCTAACTCGGCGTGGATTCACCGGAAAAAGCCTCGAAAGCCGTCGGACTCGCCGGAAACTGGGTATTTTTCAAATGAGTATAACTTCTTTAATACTCAACGAAATTGGGCGAAACAAAAACGAAAGTTGTAGTTCTCGAAGAGACGAAGAGAATGGTACCTCGCACGACTTCTAACTCTCCATGGTTTGGCCGGAAAACACCTCGAAAGCCACGGGTCAAACTTGAACTTTTCGATCTCCGTGTTCTTACGTCCAAAAACTTCCAACGAACTACTCCAAGCCTCCTAAGGACCTCAAGAAGCTTCCTATAAGCTTGAAAAGTCCTAAAAATCAACCAATAAAAAGTTGATGAATAGTACCTAAAACGGAGTTCGTATTTTCGACGTGAAAACGTTATAGTTCTTACCTGAAATTGGTATGGTTGGACTCGTATCGTCGAAACGAAGAAGATGGTGATTTTTGTTTCGTCGATCTGTGAAGTTTTGATAAACTTGTTGTTTGGTCCGTGTGTTTTGAGAGAAGGAGAGAGAGAGAGAGAGTTCGTCGAGGGATAGAGAGAGAGAGTTTCAGGTTCGTGTGAGGGAATGACGATGAGTGAAGGTATTATTGAGGGAGGCAGTGGAGCACTTCACGGAAAGGAAATGGAAATGGAATCGGACGTGTGATCCATTCCTTAGCCTTTAATCATTCAACATATAAAATAGCCGTCCAAACCTTAAACAATTGTATAAGGATTTAGGGTATTTAACACACTGTATACATATGACACGTTAAATCGGGACGGGTTGTCACAACCTACCCTCCTTATAGAAATTTCGTCCCCGAAATTTGCATAATCAAATACAACACTAATCATCATAAAACAATCTCGGATACATTTCTCTCATTCGATCCTCCGTTTCCCAAGTAGCCTCTTCCACCGAGTGATTCCTCCACAAGACTTTTACCAACTGCACTGTCTTATTTCTCAGAACTTTCTCTTTCCAATCCAAGATAGTCACTGGTTCTTCATCATAAGTCAAATCCAGGTTAATCTCCAAAGGTTGAATTGGAATCACATGCGATGGATCTGCAACATATTGACGAAGCATCGATACATGGAATACATTATGCACTTTAGACAGCTCTGAGGGCAATTCAAACCTGTAAGCAACTTCACCAACTCGCTCGGTGATCTGATAAGGTCCGATGTACCTAGGGCTCAGCTGATGCGAAAATAAATTAACGCACAAATTTAAACCCTATTTGTGACAGTTGTAGTATATGGATAAGTAGGGATCGTTCTAGGCCGGGGATTAACTAGGGATGCTAACCAAAGTAAAATTAAATTAAAAACGTAAAAACAAAATTTAAAACATTAAACTAAAATTAAAACACTTAACTAGAATCACTCAAAATAAAACTAACAAATAAACTAAAATAAATCAAAAGACTCAAAACAACTCAAGACTTAAGAAAACACAAACTAAAATGATTTCTAATAAATCTAACACTTTAAAATAAAATGGGGGATTGATTTTGATGAAAAGTAAATTAAACTTAAATAAATTACAAAATTGACAAAAACATAAAATTAAGGTAAAATGATAAATGACGGACTGGCTAGAGGATTATTCTCCACACATGCCACATATGCAACCTAAATTGATTTTCAGTTGTTCTTTCAATAAATTGTAAATTCTCAACGCCCCAAGTTAATTAGGTCCGCTTAAATTAACCTTCAGATTTTCCTACTTTTATTAGATTGGATGATTGCATACGACAACCCAAAACATTCCCTACAAGTTCCCTACATGAATTGCATAATAGAGATACAAGCAAGAATCATTAAGTTTTATGAAAATCATAAGCATTGACGAGGCACTTGTTACTATGAATTGCATGAAACTTATGCCAAGAATTTACCTAACGCGATCGTTTATAAGCGACCTTCACTACTTGTGAATATAAGTTCATAACGATTAGGTGAAATTCACTTATATTCTAGCATCAAATTCATGCATGTAAATTAAGTATGCATCCTTAATCGACATACAAAAATAAGTTATCAATCAAGCAGTTAAGCAAATTAAATCACAACTCAGAAATAACAACTGAAGGTAATCAATTCATATTACAAATATATCCATGGTTTTGAATTAACCTCTAGCCAAAACAAAATTAGTTACACATTATTAAAACAGAAATAAAACTAAAACGTGAGTTTAGGAACGAATTAACCGAGAGAGGAGAGTGCTTCAGTGTCACTGTGCTTCTTCTGACTTTGCTGCCTTCCTTTCTTGCGTCAAGCCCTCCTGACCGAGGCTCCCGTGCTGACCCTGCTGCAAGGCAGCCCTGTCTCTCGCAAGCTGCCAGGCAGCAACTCCCACGTCCTGAATTCTCTACGAGCTGCCTAAGAGCAGCTTCCCTCTGTCCCGCCACCTGTCCGTTGTTTCTCTCCCTGCTGCCCGCTGTCCTGACTTCCCCTATAAGCTCTCTCGCGCTGCCTCCTTCCTCTTCACGTCTCCTGCTTCGCTGACCTCCCAGTTGCACAGCAGCTTCTCCTCCCGGACTTTTGACGCTGCCCATTATATTCTTTCTGCCATCCCCACTCCTGCGTGTTATCCCACTGACAGCTTTTTTCAGCTGCAAAGGCCTCACTTATTATTATCATCTCCCTTACAGCTGCCCAGCAGCTTCCTGAATATCTTATTTCCCCCAAATGCCGTGTCTTTTCTTTAAGCTGCCAATGGCCTCACTTTTCATTTATTTAATCTTCCCCTATTCAAACTTCTTTCTTTTTTTTTTTCTATTCCGCAAGGCAGGCAGCTTTTCTTCTTACTTTTATGTATATCATTTTATTCCTTTTGCTGCCAACTGCCAAGCATAAAATATGATGTGACGAATTTATTGCTTAAAATCACACTTGTGCTATATTTATTTTCTTAGCTAGATAAATTCGATAAAACACAAAAACAAAGTAAATAGCATAAAAATATGAGGAAATAACTAAGAAAAGACAAGAGAATTTGATGTAAAATATGTATAAATATGAGCTTATCAAATACCCCCACACTTAGCTTTTGCTAGTCCTCGAGCAAAACAGACGAAAACAGAAAAAGTAATAACATGAAAATTATTAGTTTCCCCCTATATGACCCTCATAGAATTTCATTTGAGAACATAAATAATCAAGAACCATAGCTAACACCAACAAGCAATTCAAGTTCATTTTCCTAACTCAAATATTAGCAGTAATCTTTGAAACATCCTTGAAGTGTAGTGTGTGAGATAGCCATGCTCATGCAATTTCAAATTTTTATTTTTAGAATCACCATATGCAAACTAGCGACCTTCTCACGGGATTTGCACTCAATCACACATGTGTTTAGTTTTAATGTGTTTCGCTCAAAGAAGCAAATGTGAAAGTTCTACCATAAGCTTGCATAAAAATCACTTCTCCACAATCATAATTGCAAAACTTAAATCAAGAGGACTTTTATTGGACGTAATGAGGTTTAGGGCGAGGGTTATTGAAACGAAAGAATAGGAAAACACAAGTTCCAAGCTATATTGCAAGCGATTTTTTTTTCTTTAGATTTATAAGAACTCAACATTTCCAGCTATTCTACAAGTCACCTCCAACCACAACCTTAAACTGAAACTTTAAATACTCCATTTTTTTTTTTATTTTCTCCGTAAACAACTTTCTTTCTTTCTTTTCTTTTCTTTTTTTTTTTTTTTTTTTTTTTTTTACAAAACAAATATGAAAAACCCCCACACTTATTCTTTTGCCAAACACCTTCAAAGTACTTCAAAAACATTTCTCATAAGACAATCTCGCATTGCTCGCTTGGAAAGGGTAAGGAAAAATATTTATTTCAGGCATAAGGGTAGACATATCTGGTGATAAGAAATAAAAGGCTCACAAATACGGCTCAAATTGGCAATCTAATGATATCATTTTTCTTTGGGAAACAAGGTTATTTGGGCCATGGTGGTAAACCTAATGCCTCTATCATTTTCAAGTTCATGCAATCAATGACAAAAATTTCGAAAGATCGTTATGCAAGTTCTAGAGAATTATCTCACATAAGTTCATCACACATAAAAAAAAAAAAAAAATAGGAGTGTATGAAAAATGCACACACTTTCAATAGGCTCAAAAACTCACATAGGATGTATATGGTCACTAAATTCACATATGGAGCTTTAAATCATGCTTTAATTTCACATCAACAAGGCTATGTGCGTTTAGTTTTTCAAAGATGATCAAATATGTACAAACTAACACAAGAACAAGGAATTTCACACAACACATGTTAACTAAGTTCTTGAAAATCATGATTCAAATTTGATCCAATTATATCATTGGGTCGGGAAACTAACAAAAATCTAATTCAAAACAAGAAGGAAAACAAGGAAATATTTTTGGATTTTTTTTTTAAATTTTTGGATTTTTTTTATTTTTTTATTTTTTTTATTTTTTTATTTTTTTATTTTTAAAAACAACAACTTAATTAAGAAAACACAAAGCAATAACATGGAAACAAATGAAACCAGTTCAAAGTCGAAGGTACAAAAAATTTCAATTTGGTCATTTTTATACTCTTTACCCCCACACTTAAACTAGACATTGTCCCCAATGTCAGAAAATATAATAAAATGCAAATAAAAATAAAAATAACATAGATAAATATAAAGAAACAAAATAAAGCAATATGACTGAAAACTTCCCTAATTTGCAGAAAATCAAGCGATGACCCCCAAGCTAAAATTCTGCAATCAACTTCAAGGGTGGAAATAACCAAAAGTTCCTGCAAAGAAAAGAAATAAATCAGTTACGCACGCAAGAAAATATAAAAGAAAACAAACGAAAAATTGAAAATGAAAATAAAAGATAATGAATAAAACTAATAAAAGAACATTGGTCCTGTTTGGTGACTTTCCACAGTTTTGAACTTGAACTGGCCTCGGAACTTCTTAGCAAGGAAAATGAGACTTGATTGGTGGTGTTGTTGAAGCTTCTCGAGCTCTTGGTTTCAACTCAGACTCCTTCTGCCGGGTTGATTGAGTCTGCAGGCTACATTCTTCTCTTTTTGTTCTTCTGCATGGCAGGTAGGCACGAGGCAGAGGTGGTGGTCTGCTTCTTTGTTCAATCTGTCCAAGTGCCGACCGATGTCCTTTCTTTCACCCTGACTCGTAGCCAAGAGCAAGGGTAAAGGAAAAGCATGCCATGAGAAATCTTTGCCTCTGACTCTGATGATATGGGATACTT
Organism: Malus fusca; assembly: GCA_035220775.1. NCBI lineage: Eukaryota > Viridiplantae > Streptophyta > Magnoliopsida > Rosales > Rosaceae > Malus > Malus fusca. Next base: position 23,298,453 of record CM069066.1, on the reverse strand, counting down.
TTGCTTTTGAAGAAGTATCGTTCCACAGGTGTATGCTTGAACTGGGCTGGGGAACTTCTTAGCAAGGAAAATGAGACTTGATCTTGAAGATGAAGCAGCACCTTGTCTCCACATGCTTCAAGTATCATTTTCACTTGCCATGTCTGTTCTCCAGGCAGATGTGGCGACTTCTTCGGAAGTACATCAGTGGTTGAAGAAGAGCACTCGAGAGCAATGCTAGGTAAGCAATCAGGAAGGATTTCCAGGCAGTCGGTTCTTAGATTGGAAGATTGACACCGAGTGCTGGCTGATTGCCCGCTTTCTCCTTATCTCAAAGACAAGGACAAGGACAGGGAGAAAGCGTGATATGAGATACTCTTGCTTTCAACCTTCATGATATGAAATACTCTAGCTCTAGATGACTTGTTTGGAAAGGTATCCCAAGGAATGAGAAACACAGAGAAACTCGAGAGGGTTTGATGGAAAGGCATTTTCGGAGATGAAAAATTTCGGAGATGAAGAAGTGCTGAGAGAGTTTGCCTTTGCAATGGATGCGAAGGTAGACGTTTATAGGTCTTTTCTTCACAACCGAAACTATTCTTTTACCCCTGTCGGCAGCCGGTGGATGGATGAACAGTACAGGTCACGCGCTTTCTGAAAAAGCCACCCGTAATTTGCGCAAAGCTGACAGCGCGCGTGACGAGTGACGACAAAATTGGAAAAGCTGTTCGCCTCGTGATTCCTGACCGCTCCGACTTTTGATAAAGACGCCCGACTTTTGAGAGAGCGGCGTCCGACTTTTGAGAAAGGAACCGACTTTTGAGAACGGCGACGCTGCTTTTGAGAAAAGAGTCCGGCTTTTGAGAAAGGAGCCCGGCTGTTCGACTGCTGAGTAGCGCCTCTTGATTTCTTCTTCTTATAAGAACGCTCATTTTTTTCTCCACAACACACTTGAGCTCCCCTTGTAAACACTCCCTCCTGTAAACACTTCCTCCTTGCATTTCTTTTAATCTTGATCATTCCGACTCTTCATTCTCAACACCTTCAAATATGTCTTGCCCCTCTGACCGTCGCCTTAACTTGAATGTTGGGGAAGATAGTGATATATCTTCTCCAACCAACATTTGGCAGCCATCCTTCATATCCCCAAATGGTCCTCTTACAGTTGGGGATTCCATGATGATGAACGAAACAACCGCATCGGTGGTGGCCAGAAATCTGCTCACTCCTAGAGACACTAGGATACTTTCAAGGCGGTCCGACGAACTAGCTGTTCAGGACTCTATGGCCTACAGCGTCCGATGCGCAGGCTCAGTATCAAACATGGGCCAGCGCCTTCTTGCACGAACTCGTCAGGTGGAGTCGTTGATGGCTGAAGTGGCTAGTCTTCGGCAGGAGGTCAGAGTGCTTAGGCATGAGAACAGGGATTTGCACATGCTCGCAACCAATTACTCCACAAGCATGAAGAGGAAGCTTGATCAGCTGCAGGAGTCCGAAGTGCGGATTCAGAGTGATCATCAACGCTTTATGACGTTACTCCCGAGGTTTGTGTTGCCTTCGTCCTCGGGAGCAGCACCAAGTATTGAGGCTCCGAATGATCCAGCTCTGGCGCTTCGTCTTTCAGGGGCTCCGTCGACCTCCGAGGCACCACCTACCAACGACCAATGAAAGCTATTAGTTTTACATTATTGTAAAATATTTATGCTTTAAGTTTATTTAATTATAAATATAAATAAAAGTATTTTTGTTTTGTTTTGTTTTTTTTTTTAATTATGTGATGTTTATTATTATTATTATTATTATTTTTTTTTTCATTTTTTATTTTATATAAAAATGTAAAATAAGTAAATCAAAGTAAAAAGACTATGTTTAACTTTCTAAACAAAAATCACAACTAAATAACAAAACAAAATAAAATCAACGTAAAATAAAAAAAAATCAACGTAAAATAAATTCACACAAGAGCAAACAAACAATGAAAGAACTAAACAAAGTAAAATAAATTCAGTAAAGAGAAGGGATTAGGAATGCAAATCTGATTGTGGGTGATTCCTAGGCCTCCCTTCATTATTCAAATGCATGGGCTTATCATTAAACGGACGGTGGTACTTGAAATGATCCGACAACGGTCTAAGTTCTAATGACGGTGCCTGAATCATCAAAATTAGATTGTTAGTATAACAAAAAATTAAAAATGGAGAAGATGGCTTACTATCACGTTCAAACTCAATTACAAACACCACATTTTTGAACATTTCCGGGACTTTGAACTTGGCCAGGTTTACTATGATGGTTGTGGCTTGTCCCGTGTCATCAAACTCAACTTCCTTGGCATTTGTCTCATGCACAGCCTCTTGGATGTATTCAACAAATTCTCCGGCCACCTCATTTTCTGGAATAATTCTTCTTGGTGTACACGTCTCTTTGAACGTTTCAATACCATCGGGAACTTGATTTGGTACACCAAGAATTTGGATATCACTTTGCACCTTGGGAAGATCTTCCACAACGTATTTTTCATTCACTTCTTCCTTGGGATTTAAAAACCTGCAAGGAAAAAGGACATTTGGTGGAACGATGTCAGAATGAATTGAACTTAGAACCTCCTCACCTGAGTTGGACGGCATAAAGACTTGAGGGGTTTGCGATAAGAATTCTTCTAAACTGCCCAAGTCGTCATCCTCATCTTCTTCTTGAATCGGCAATTCATCCATGTCCGGGCTATGTTTGGATGGTTCTGGAACAACTTCATCCTCCATATCACTTCCCAAAGAGGGATTCGTCGGGTAAATTTTTTGCGCCAAATAGAAATTTTTTTAACCAACGGAGATGTGTGTCGTCGTAGTAAACTTATTTATCTGACAGAGGGATTCGTCGTGAAACTTTTTCCAAGGTGGTCAAAGCTTATTTGCCATGTGTCAAAATGTCCACTGACCAAAGAGTAGCCGACGCGTGTTTGTAGTTAACCAACGGGGTACACTAAAAACTACATGCGGGACAAATTTTTATGTGGCGAAGCAAAATTCGTTGCTATAGATAGTCAGCGCAAAGAAAATCAGACACCATTGCCCAAATTTGTCAAACATCGAGCGACGACATCTTTCGTCGCGAAAAAGGTCTTAACACGACGAAAAAACAAGTCGCTGCACAAACTGGGGGAAAAACGCCAGTAAGTCCATTTTTGGAGGCAAAAACAATACGTGACGAAACATTTCCCGCTGAAGTGTTGTGGGACAAAGGTTTCATCGCACAAGTTTTTTACTCCAGACTTTCAGTTATCTGAGTCAAAGGATTCAATGTTATTGAATCAGAGAAATCAATGCAGCGTTTATTGAGTGGTTTTGCATGACGAATGGTTAGTCGGGCAAGTTGGTCAAGCTCCTTATAAATAACCAATTTTGCTTTCCATATTTCTCAAACCTTTTTTCGGATTGTAATTCTAATTGTTATATAAGTTTAAGCACGATGGGCGGCTCAGATGCTTGTTCGTTGAAGAGAATGGAGGGCGAAAATTCTAGAAAAGGTAATACCCACTAAATTTTGTGTTTTGTATACATTTTATATTTTCCATTATAATTTTGGTATATATTTCTAGTAGACAAGGAAAAAAAATGATGCGCCCGTGGTCCAATCCAGTTTTGGTGGGAGCCACTACCAAATCAATTTTGAAGAATTAATGGGAATTCAGAAGTCATTTATGTACAATAAGTTTATGCACGATGTGCGTAAAGTAGTGCATGAGAAATGCGGTGTGGATTGGGAGTCTTAGAGAGTCGTTCCTGAGGAGATAAAGACACATTTGATCGATGAGTTAGAGCCTGATTGGGTATAGCAATGTAGTAGTATTTAAAAAATATATATCTTACAAAAGAAAGGAAAGGAATGTTCTTTCACGCTCTTCCTTTTTGTGCCAGGGAAGCAAAGAAACTGGTAGGAGGTGGCTCGTCCATAGCTTTAGGAAGAAAATTCTTCTTTCTTCAAACTCAAATTGGAGAGATGTGTGATAGGTTGAGTTTTGATTAATCAAAGGCGTGTGTTATAGAGAGTTGTTCGTCTCCTATTGCACCAATGAGTGTGTTTGGCAAATGATGAACTGAGAAGAGCCACATAGGTCTATAACCAAGAGGTGGGTGGCCTAGGAAGTTAGGTTTTCATCATGGCTTTGATAGGATTGAGTAGGATTAGAGTAATTATAAAAAGGGAACTTTAACGAAAAGCTCCCTGTATTGTTCACTTTAACGAAAAATCACATTTTTACACTAAAAAGTCAATCATGATACTATTTTGTCCTTATCGTTAAAACTCAAAGGTTCAAGCCCTTTTCATTAGTTTTCCTTTTATAAAAAGGGTTGAAGGAGATAAAATTCTAGGTTTTGGATGAATAATGTTCTGATAGTATTCTTCTCTCATAGAGGAATATATAAACTTATACAATCTCCTACAAATTAGGAAACAAGTATCCCAAATCTACAAGGATACCAATTACATAACTTTATACCCAAAATAACTCTTCATTCCTTATTCCCTAAAATTGCCTCATGCAACACTCCCTCTCAAGTTGGTGCGTAGATATCACCTAGGCCCAACTTGTCCAGTAAGTTCTGAAACACCCTTGTCGCCACTGCATGCGTTAACACGTCAACCAACTGGTCTTCAGATCTTACGTATGGAATATCAATTAGCTTAACATCCAACTTCTCTTTGATAAAATGTCTATCCACCTCAACATGTTTTGTAGGTTCATGCTGAACTGGATTATTAGCTATTTCTCGCGCAGCCTGATTATCACAATATAAAAGCATTGGTCCACGTGGCTTGAACCCAATCTCTGTAAGAAGAATCCTCAGCCATAATAACTCACAAAACCCATGCGCCATCCCACGGTATTCAGCCTCTACCATGGACCTAGCCACCACATTTTGTTTCTTGCTTCTCCATTTCACAAGGTTTCTTGCAACAAATGTAAAGTACCATGATGTAGAGCGTCTATCAATAATGTTCTCGGTCCAATCAACATCAGTGTACCCTTTTACCTCCATATGCCCATGTTTCCTGAAAATCAATCATTTTCCAGGTGCACCTTTCAAATAACTCAATATCCGCATAACAACAGCCTGTGATCCTCACTAGGAAAGTGCATAAATTGACTTACTACACTAATAGCATATGCAATATCTGGTCTCGTGAGAGACAAGTAAATCAACCTTCCTACTAACCTCTGGTATCTTTCCCTGTTTGCTGGAACCTGGTCTAGGTAGATAGCAAAATGATGATTGTGCTTCTGCTAGTTTGCATGCCAACATCCCAGTCTCAGACAAAAGATCCAGAACATAATTCCGCTGAGATAAGTAAATACCGTCACGAGAACGAGCAACTTCAATTCCCAAGAAATACTTCAAACCTCCTAAATCCTTCATCTCAAACTCCAAAGAAAGATACTCCTGTAATCTCTCCATTTCCTTTGTATCATCACCTTTGACTACCATATCATCCACATATATTATCAACAAGGTAACCTTTCTTCCCCTGCGTTTGATAAACAAAATGTGATCTGCATCCCCTTGTCGGTACCCATATTTCTTCATTGCATCAGTAAATCTTCCAAACTAGGCCCTCGGTGATTGTTTGAGTCCATAAAGAGCCTTTCATAGTCTGCATACTTTGCCTGCTTTATTCTGCACTTCATACCCAGGTGGGAGCTCCATGTATACTTCTTCCTCTAAGTCTCCATGTAGAAAAGCATTCTTCACATCAAATTGTTTCAACGGCCAATCAAAGTTAGCAGCTAAAGATAACAGAACCCGTATAGTATTCATCTTTGCTACTGGAGCAAATGTTTCCTGATAATCTACTCCAAAAGGGTGTGTACCCCCTAACTACCAACCTTGCCTTGTATCTGTCAATGGTTCCATCGGCGTTGTGTTTGATAGTGAATACCCATTTGCAGCCCACTGGTCTTTTTCCTTGTGGTAGTGACTCCACGCTCCAAGTTCCATTTTTCTGTAAGGCCTTCATTTCTACCTCCATTGCTTCTGTCCATTAGGGATCCTGCAAAGCTTCTTTCACTTTTGTTGGAATTTTGATTCCATCCATTGTATTCACCAAGGCTTGGTACTTGGAAGACAGTTGGTACGTAGAGACATATTTTGTAATAGCATATCTAATTTTTTTCATCTGAAGAGTACATATCAGGAGATTTTCCACGATTTTGTCTAGGGGCAAAACATAAGTACTTTCAATGTTAATCAAATTATGAGCTTCATCAGATTGGGATAAACTTACCTCATGCATATCCTCGGGGACACGAATGGGTACAACTAGAGGAGGGTTATTTCTTGAAGTGCTTGAGCTGTCAAAATTAGTTAAATGAGGTTGCAGCCTGTTGTTACACGGCCCAATCTGTGTCCTGCTTTGGGCCCTGCTGCACGGCCCAATTGGTGTGCTGTCTTCAAAAAGGCTATCGGCTCTCAGGCCCTCACGCTTACTTGTCAAGCTCTTGGCCCTTAGACCCTCAGGCCCACCAATCTTATCTTCCAAATTCGGCAAGCCCATATTTGGCTCACCTAAGCTGCTGGGATCACGGGTACTTAAGTTATTGGGCTCATGGCTGCTAGGTTCATGATTTTGACCCACTGTTGGACCACGACATGTATCATCCACTTGTACAGTTGGCAGATCAATCCAACTATAATCTTCATTTGTGCTCCTCCCCCTGAAGATTATAGTAAGTGTGTTCAGTAAGAAAAAAACATCTCATGCTCCGAAAATGTAACATCCATAGTGACGTACATATGCTTGGTTGGTGGGTGATAACACCGGTACCCCTTTTGCTGATTATTAAATCCCGGAAAAATACAACGAATTGCACATGGGTCCAACTTATTGCGTTGATTTTTGTGAAGATGCACATAGGCCACACAACCAAAGATACGTGGGGATAAATGAAAGGAAGATGGCAAACTCACATGATCAGAAAAAACTTCCATAGGAGTGAGAAAATTATGCACTTAAGATGGCATTCGGTTCATGAGATAAACGAAGTATCTAAGGGCATCTACCCAATAGGGGTGAAGAGTGTGAGCACCAATGAGGAGCGCTCGAATGGTTTCCAAAATATGTCTATTTTTGCGCTCCACTACACCATTTTGTTGTGGGGTTTGTGGGCAAGTAGTCTCATGAAGAATGACATGCTCCTGAAAAAATTGAGAGAGTTCAGTGTTGAGATATTCCCCACCATTATCCGACCTGAGAACCTTAAGGGGAAGAGAGTATTGATTTTTAACCATGCAGTAAAACTGGTGAAAAATTTGGCCAACCTCACTTTTATGTTTCATAGTATAAAGCTATGTTATTCGGGTGCAGTCATCCACAAAGATAACAAACCAACGAACCCCATGATTAGTAGCTATTGGAGAATGCCCCAACACATCAGAATGAACTAACTCAAAAGGAACTGTTCTTTTATTGAAACTCAAATGATAAGAAGTACGATGACTTTTTGCAAGAATGCAATCATTACACTGGAAATTAGAGTTTGAAATGCCATGAAATAAAGACAGAAGCAATTTTTTCAAATAACCAAAAGATGCATGCCCTAATCGATGATGCCATAACCAAATTGTCTTATTCTTGTTCGGGTGACCACTACTCACTTGATTTACTTGACTTGTATATACATCATCCACAAAATATAACCCTTTCCTCTTAGTACCACACCCAATTATCGCCCGAGTATGAATATCCTAAAGTAGGCAAAAAGTGGGGAACATTGACATAACACAATCTAATTGTTCAGTAACTTGACCAATAGAAAGTAGATGATTGGATAATGACGGAATAAGGAGTGCGTTGTGAATAGACAAAGATGGAGTAAGGGAAATAGAACCTGTTCCCGTTACAAGAGCAACATCACCATTGGCTGTAATAACATCATCTTTAGATGGTGAAGTCACGTGATAAAATAATGATGCATTATAAGTCATATGGTCTGTAGCTCCAAAATCAATTATCCAACCAGTATCTCTTTTGGTGGATGTTATTAAAACAGTACCGATTTTACTTGATTCTTCCGAGTTGTCACCCATTGCAATTTAATTGATTAAGGATAGAAGTGGGCCTGTTTTAGTTTCTGTGGATGTTGCCTCTGAAGTCGGCCTTACATATTTGGCTGCCGCAATTTGATTGGATGGGCTGGGTTGCATGGGGATTACATACCCAGTTTTTTGTTCTGCCATTGTACGAACATAGTTGATTTGACTTTGTTGTGGCTTTGTTGATTCCAAAGACCACGAATCTTTGAGATTTCTGGGTTCAAGGTTTGATAAACGCCAACTTTTGTTTTTTTTTTTTTTTTTGACAGCTTGAGTATGTACGGGTTTAGGGTTTTTTTCGAGAAGAGACAGGTCGAAACCTGCTGTTGTACCAAGATAAAATTCTAGGTTTTGGATGAATAATGTTATGATATTATTCTTCTCACATAGAGGAATGTATAGAATTATACAACCTCCTACAAATTAGGAAACAAGTATCCCAAATCTACAAGGATACCAATTACATAACTTTATACCCAAAATAACTCTTCATTCCTTATTCCCTAAAATTGCCTCACGCAACAGAAGGTAGGGGTGGGCACCGACCAGGCTGGGCCTAAATTTGGAGGGACCAGACTGGACCCGTTTTAAAAGGCAATAGGGCGGGTCGAAGCAGGTAATTGAATTTTTGAATTTGGAACGGGACCTAATTCAACCTGTTTAAAAATGGCGGTTCAGACCGAGTCCACGGGTCCACAGATAGGAAAGCCGTCGTTCAAGTTGATGACATTTTTTTTAGACCAATCTCCCTCCATCATCATGCTTAGAGCATTTTTCTTTGACAACACCGTCAAAAACTACCGTTGATTCCTCCATCAAGTCGGGTCCACACATTCCTCTTCAAGTTGGGGCACGGTAAAAAACCACAGATTCTTTTTCAAGTAGAGTCTACAGGTCCAAAAACCCATCTTCAAAACTGTCTTCTCCGAGACCGTTGCTGGAAAACACGTCCCTATCCCAATCTTTGTCTATGTGGAGCCTACCGTCATCATCGTTACGCCATCATCGTCCATCTTCAATTCTACTATCCCTCAGGTCCCTTGAAATATCTTCAATCTGGAGCCTCATGTCATCTTAAACGCAATCTTCGACGACCGGAGCTGCGAGACGGAGATATCTAGTTGGGATTGGGAGAGATGAGCGAGAGCGATGAAGACAAAGGATAAGCCAGATCAGATGCATGCCGAAAGCCACAGTGCTAATTTGTGCATTGAGTTGGGATTGCGATTGGCTGCGCCCCTGCGTGTTACAAGTCTGAGATTGAGACTCAGAGATAGAGATAGTGTTGTGATGTGGTTAGGAAATGGGACTTAATGGTGTTGATTTAAGGGATATTAAATGAAAGGTGGAAATGGTCTAGGTCGGGGGTCTGTTTCCTCAAAATTTTGGATCCGCCCCGCCCAGCCCCATCCTGTTTTCTATTTAGAATTTTTGGACCCATCTCGTACTTGCCCCAAAACCTCTTAGACCCGCCCTGACCCGTAGGCCCAAAGCCCGTTTGCCCATCTTTAGTTGAAAAGGTTGCAGAGAAGTGGGAAAACATCAGAAATAGAAAAAGGGGCAAAGAAATTGAGAGGTACAGAACGCAATTGTGAAGGAAGGATTCAGAGATTTGAAGCGTAAATTTCTTGTTCCTTGATTATTTTGATTTTCGAATTTAATTTCCTTATGTTGAATTGAAACTGCCATGATATATTTGGAGTTCTTAGTTTTATTTAGGGTTTTCTATCATTCAATGAACCAATCTGAATGGTACGCCCAATCGGTCCCAGATAGAAGAAAGCTAGAAATCGAAGGAACAGTGCAGGAATTGTAAAAGAGAAGGGAAGAAAAATGAGATTTGAAAGGAAAGGAAACACATTTCACTCATCATATCCCTTAACAGAGTACATTACATTATTTATATTCAACTGAAAGGGAAACCTTAGCTTCAAACAGGCTGGACCTTGAGCAAAACATAGTTGTGGGTTCACAAGTATGGGTTGAGAGAAAAAGCTAATAAGCCCCTAAACAATGTGGTCCTAACAACCCCTTCCCCCCCCCCCCCGCCACGCTAGAGAAGAGGCCTGTCCTCAGGCCTGAAAATCAAGATAATAAGGGATTATGTTGTTGGAGACTTCCCAGGTAGCATTTTTTACTGGCAGTCCTGTCCATTTAATGAGCCATTTGGTGACTGCAACATTATTCCTCTTGAACATGCCTCTGTCTAGTACTTTTTTAGGTTGCCAATGTAAAAGCCCCGTAGAGTCAAGCTGTGCTAAAGTCTGGTTTAGGGAAATATTGTCACCAACCTTCTTCTTGAGCAAGGAGACGTGGAAAATCGGATGTATCTTGGAGGTATGTGGGAGGTCGAGTTTGTAAGCCACAGAGCCAATATGTTCCCGAATTTGGAATGATCCATAAAACTTGGCTGCAAGTTTGTTGTATTTGTGTGGAGAAACAGATTGTTGACGATATGGTTACAGCTTTAAGTAGACCTAATCACCCACCATGAATTCACGCTCTGTTCTGCCCTTGTCATAAATTTGTTTCATGCAATTCTGAGCTAGTTATAAGTTAGCCCGTAAAAGGCGAAGCAACCTGTCTCTTTCTTGCAAAGCCACATCAACAGAGTGCACTGCAATGGTTCCAGGTAGATAGGTGTGAATGGCTGGAGAATGGACCCCGTATAGAGCTTGAAATGGTGACATCTTGATTGTAGATTGTAAAGTGGTGTTGTACCACCATTCAGCCCATGGAAGAAGAGATGGTCATTTCGTTGGTTTATCGGCTGAAAAACAACAGAGATAATTTTCGAGAGTTCTGTTAAGGACTTTGGATTGACCGTTCGATTGGGGGTGATATACAGAGCTATGACAGAGTTTTCTACCTTGGTGCTTAAAGAATTTTTGCCAAAAGTTAATGAGAAATGTTGGGTCACGGTTAGACACTATAGATTTTGGCATACCATGAAGACGAAAGATTTCCTTGATGAATGTTTCTGCAATGGATGTTGAAGTGTATGGATGTTTTGAGTGGAATAAAATGGCCGTATTTGGTAAAGCGGTCCACAACCACCAATATTGTTGTGTATCCATTTGAAGAGGGCAGCCCTTCAACAAAATCCATGACAATGTCTTGCCAGATGCCATTTGGGATGGGTAGTGGTTGTAAGAGGCCTGGTGGATGTATCGTTTCATGGTTTTGGCGTTGACTTTCTGGGCAGTGGGCGACAAAGCTCTTCACGTCTTTGCGGATGCCGAGCTAAAGGAAGCCCCTTGAAATTCTGTGGTAAGTACGGAGGAAACTCGAGTGGCCTCCGTGTAAAGTTGAGTGAATCCCCTCCAGGATTTTAGGACGCCACTTTGGCGAGGAAGGAATGAAGATTCATTTTTTGTAGTGGAGGATATCATTAATAATTGAGTGTCTAGGGATTGAAATAAAGCAGTCCATGTATTCATGAACTAAGGATCTGTGGAATAAAATTGCTTGAACTCAGTGATGCAATAAAAAATAAGAGAGGAAATACCCAGAAGTGGCAACAACTCTTCTTTGTGTGAAAGGGCATCTGGAACCGTATTTTGAGACCCTTGTCGATATTCCACGACTAATTGTACCCAAGGAGCTTGACTAACCATTTGTGTTGTTGAGGAGTAGTGATATGCTGCTCAAGAAAATATTTGATTGGTTTGTGGGCCGTGACGATTCGAAAGTGTTGTCTCAATAAATATGGTCTCTAATGTTGTACTGCGAACACAATGGCTAACATCTCTTTGTCATATGTGGAAAAAGCAAGGTTGAGGCCTGATAATGCTTTGCTAAGGTAAGCAATGGGATGTCATTCCTGGGTTAACACGGTGCCGATGCCCACACCTGAAGCATCCGTTTCGACCAGGAACTATTTGTTGAAATCAGAAAAGGCAAGAATTGGAGTGAATGCTAAAGCCTGCTTGAGCTTGGTGAAGGCCGCAATGAAGTCGGGTGTCCATGTAAAGTTGCCTTGCTAGAGCATGGTGGTCAGGGGCTTTGCTATCAATCCGTAATGATGAACAAATTTACGATAATAACCGGTGAGTCCCAAGAATCCCTGAAGACTTTTGATTGATGTCCGCTAAGGCAAGTCAGTGATTGCTTGAATTTTTGAAGCATCAACTGATACACCGTTGCCCGAAATGGAATGTCCCAAGTAATCTATTTTGTTTTGGCCAAAAGAGCATTTGTTGAGCTTCACTTTTAGGCTATTGGTGGAAAGAACTTGGAAAACAGTCTCCAAATGAGAGAGGTGAGTATTCAAAGATGGGCTATACACAAGTATATCATCAAAAATTAATAACACAAACTTATGCAAGTACGGACATAAAATGGAGTTGATAAGAGCTTGAAAAGTAGATGGTGCATTGGATAAACCAAATGGCATTATCATGAATTCGAAGTGACCGTCGTGTGCACGAAAGGTAGTTTTGGCGATGTCTTATGTGCACGTGCGTATCTGGTGGTAACCGGAACATAGGTCGAGTTTGAAGAAGATGGAAGCACCGTGTAATTCATCCAAGAGCTCATCCACCACCGAGATTGGAAAACGATCCTTGATGGTAGCGGTGTTTAGTGCTCTATAATCAATGAAAAGACGCCATAACTCATCTTTCTTTTTTACCAGAAGGATAGGGGAAGATAATTGGTTGTTGCTGTTTCAAATGACACCGGAGGTAAGTAGTTCCTGCACCTGTCTCTCAATTTCTGCCTTCTGGGAATGGGGGTAACGATATGGGTGTACATTGATGGGTTGGGTATTTGGAAGCAACGGGATATTGTGCTCTATTTGTCGGGTTGGGGGGGAGGCTGAGAGGAAAGGAGAATAGGTGTTTGTATTGGGATAACAGGGAGCTAATTGTAGGGTGGGTATTGGGGGTTGGGGAAAGTGATGTGTCGGTGGGTAAATTAGGGGGAAGAGGTGGGGGGTTATAGGTATATGGAAGTTGGGTTGAGTGGCATGGGTTAAAAGTGGGTTGGGCTGTAATAAGTCCTTAGAGGGTGTAAGTGTGGCCCTTTATTTTGAAAAAACATGGTTTTGTTCCTGAAATGCCAACCTATAAAGCCTAGGGACTTCAACCATTTGGTCCCCAAGACTAAATCATACCCAAGGATGTTGAGTAGGAGAAAGGAACCAACAAGAGTGTAATCTTCCAGGGTTACTACCACATTGTGAACTCTCAGGGTGGCGATGACCTGTATGTGAGAAGCCGTGGTAAAAGGTATTGGGTTAATATGTTCATTTTGTAACCCCAGATGCTGGGCAATAACCACGCTCAAAAGGTTGCATGCAGCCCCTGAGTTAATGAGAACTTTGATGGGTGTGGAGTCGATAGAGCCATGTAAGCGCATAGGGTGACCCATTCCAAGGCCCGGTATAGAGAAAAGCTCGAGCATATGGCACGTGGGATCAAGGGTGTGATCCTCCTTGGGGTTACAATCATGAAATTCACGGGAGTCATCCTCGGGGGTATCAATGTCCAACAATTCAATAATTGGGTTTTCGCATTTATGGTCAGGGATAAGAGGCTCGGTGTAGTGAAAACACTCGTTTTTTTCTTTCTAATTTTATCTTGGACCTCGGCTGGGGTTAAACGTTTGAAAGGAGCTGTGGGGGGCGGGGTGGCTAGGGAAGTGTCATACCCTAATCGGAGTATTAACTTAAAACTCTAATTAAGGCATGATTCACAATTTAATATGGAATAAATCTTTAAGAACAAATTAATCCATAGTTAAATAGTGAAGCAACAAAAGAATTTTTTATTTATTTATTTAGAAGATATAAATCTGTTCAAACATAATTCACATTTATTCACCAAGAGATAATTCTCAAGTTTTACAAAGTACACTTTACATAAATTTACATAAGCTTCTTGTTCCTTATTCAAACAAAAGAGCAAACACCACCAAGCTCTTTATTTTATTTCTATTTACACATATCATACAACAAGTAACATCTCTAGCACGTGACTTAATTCTCTGGTTCCGAACCTGCACAAATTTAATTAGGGTGAGCATAAAGCTCAGTAGGGACATTATACCTCAATATATAGATATATATATATATATATATATATATATATATATATATATAACCATGAGTATAAAAATTTCATATAGTTAAAACACATTAGAAAAATGATATGTATGAATGCACAAAGTTTCTCTCTTCAAGCCCTATTAACCTGAACCCAAACACCATATTTTCCTTTTGTTAGTACTCTTGCCTAATTCCCTTTCGCCAATCCCGTATTACCCTTAAATTATTGTGCACTTTGGGGCTAGCTTGAGACCTGGTACCTACCAAGAATTAGGCTCAACTACACAAAAGCCTTCCTCAATGCCCATTTCCCTATCTCATTCACAAGAATCTCAACTCAAGGTTATTACTTCATTGTTTAACAGATGAATGAAAACCATGTATATCAATCCATCCAAATAATCATATAGGCAATGAGTTTATGAATCCAACCACATAGATAATCATTATGTATTAATCAGATAATAAAAGAATAAATATTTATGAGGTTTCCCAAGCACCCCCTACCTGGTTCCAAAGCTAAAACGTAAGTCCACGTAACTGCCAAACTGATCAAGTATCTTGGTCCAACTCGTGAGTTCTTATTCAAAGTATAAACTATCACTATTTAAGCATACAATATAATTCGTATTATAAATAGACTTTGTAGAATACATACTTTAATAATAACCCAAACAAACATACTTCAGTTTTCTAGTAAAAATAGTTTTAAAACTAAAAGTTTTGGTATAGTGGAAATTTATTATGCAAAATTAATATTGGATATCTGTACGAATCCACCAGTAATTTCTAAATATATTTTTACAATCAGAACTCGTTTCCAACACCAAATTTTGTTTATTCAATTGGATGACTAGTTCAACAGTTTCATGTTTCAAAAATTCACCTTAAAATCCCTTCATACCAATCCGTAACCAAAACTTCAACATAAAAGACTCTTTCTTTTTGAGTTTATGAATGCTCTCTGTTTTAAACAGAACATAAGTATAGTTTGAAATCAAAAGGAAACCGAACATTCTGTAATAAAATTATGAGGGTTTTTTTGGCTGAAAGAGATTGACTATTGATTAACCAACATCTTCAAGTCTAACCAAAAGAAAAATACTTCAACTCTTAGCACCCTTTCTCCTTCACTAGCCTTCTGAAACCATAAAGCTTTTTGTCTGACATTTCTATTACTGTTGATTCTCAAGAGAACTATTGATTCCCTATTTATACAGGTTTTTGTTTCATTTTAACAAGATAAAAACTAGTACTTATCCCTAATAATCATGATACCTGACTCTAGACTCTTCACCACTTGTTTCTTAGACCTTCACCTCCTGCTTCCATAGACTCCACAAGTTCTCCTGGAACTAACACTCAGGTGACACAAGCCACCAAGCCACAGAAATTGAACACCTCCTGCTTGTTAGTAATAAGAGGAGGATTTACCTGACTATCCACACGGTAACTAGATTGAGATGAAAATCCTAGCAAATGAAAATAGCACACCTCCTGATTTCAAATTCCTACGTGGTGGTAAGAGAGAAAGAAACATGTAAAACACAAGCTCAATGTACAGTCATAAAAACAAACTTACCACATGAATTACTTGTTGGCTACTCCAATTTGACTCTAGATAAGTATGGAATTGAAGACCAGAAGACAAAAACTTATTTCTTGCTTATGAAATTCGAAGAGAGGAAAAGCTAGGGTTTCTTTTTCCCCTTTTTTAGACTAAAGGAGATAAGAAGATTGCGAACTCCTTATTGGAGTTGTCGTCCAGAAGAAGGAAAAAAATATAAATCAATAACAAAAAATTGTATTTGTCCTTTATATATATATATATGAATCTAAAAATATGAACCAATTTACATATTAGTCTAATTATATAAATTAGAGAGTTAAATCAAACACTTGCACTACTAACTAATTAAATAAAATTTCAGGTTCTCACAGGAAGGACTGTGGTAGGTGGTGTGGTGGTAGGAATGGTTGGTCTCGAAAAGGATAAGGATTGGAAAGGACGAGAGAAGGGAGGGGAGCATAACGTTTGGCTTGGTTTTTGGTCTCAAAGATTTTGGCTAGCTTTTGGGCTTGGTGGAGAGAGTTGGGTTCGAGAGCTAGGACGTCGTGACGAATGTTGTCTCGTAATCCCTCAAGGAAAACATGTTTCAATAGATTTTTTTGTCCAATCAATCACCCTACAAGATAGTTTGGTGAATTCGACGATGTATTCATCCATGGTGCTTTTTTGTTGAATGTGAGTAAGCTGTGATTCAATATTCACTCGATCACCACCCCCAAAACGTTGAAGCAATAAGTCTACAAAGAAACTCCAGTTCTCATGGCCATACTGTTGTTCGAACCCTCGCATCCAAATAGAGGCATTCGCCCCAAAGTTACAGGCAGCCACCAAAACCCACTGATTTGGGGGAACCTCATAGTAATCCAGGTATCTTTCAGCCATGGCCAACCACCCATATGGGTCATCCCCATTAAATTTGGTAACTCCATTTTTATTGTTTTAAAATTAAAGGGTTGGTGATGTTGGTCGGGTGTGATGTGTGGTTGAGTGTGAGAGGTAAATGGTGTTGTTGAAGGTAAGACATGGAATAAGTGGGGTTGAGATGGGATAGGGGAAAAATGGTTTGGGGAAAAAAAAGAGGATGATGGGGATGGGTGCTGGGAAAAAACCAGGCGACTGGTTATGGTTGTAGGGGATGGGGTGGGGCGGGTGGATGACAGTTTGGTGAATTCGACGATGTATTCATCCACGTTGTCTTTTTGTTGAATGTGAGTTAGTTGTGATTCAATATTCGCTTGATCATCACCCCCAAAACGTTGAAGCAATAAGTTTACAAAGAGACTCCAGTTCTCACGGCCATACCGTTGTTCGAACCCTAACATCCAAATAGAGGCATCCGCCCCAAAGTTACAGGCAACCATCAAAACCCACTGATTCGGGGGAACCTCATAGTAATCCAGGTATCTTTCAGCCATGGCCAACCACCCATATGGGTTATCCCCTATTAAAACGTGGTAACTCCATTTTTATTGTTTTAAAATTAAAGGGTTGGTGATGTTAGTCGGGTGTGATGGGTGGTTGAGTGTGGGAGGTAAATGGTGCTGTTGAAGGTAAGACATGGAATGAGTGGGGTTGAGATGTGATAGGGGAAATAGGGTTTAGGGAAAAAAAAGAGGATGATGGGGATGGGTGCTGGGTGTTGGGAAAAAACCGGGCGATTAGTTATGGTTGTGGGGGACGGGGTCGGGCTGGTGGATGACAAGTATGGGGGAAGTGGAGCAAGACTGGGGGGGGTTAGAAATACCCAAACTTGAATATATAGTTGTTGACGGTGCAAAGAGGGAATTACTAGCTGTGGTGGGTGATAGACGCATATTTATGCGACTTAGTTAACTAGTTTTCTTGCATTTACGTTATTAGTTCTTAGTTATTTTAGTACTTTAAGCTATTTTCGTGTGTTTGTAGGTCCAAAGGGCTAAGGTAGCAAGAAAGTGCATTTTGGTGCATTTTGGAGCAGTTTTGAGCTTGGAATGGATTACATATGTTATGAGCAAGATGGATGGACGAATTTGAAGTCAAATGAGGATAGAAACATGCTAAAAATGTGGTGAAACAAATACAAAGTGCAAGAAGAGATAAATTTTTAGAAGGATTGGCCAAAACTTCACTCAAAACCATGCATACCTCATAAAATTCATCAATGCCGTGGCCTTCCCTTTGTTTCACTTCCACCAGATTTTTTAGTAATGATGCAATGCCTATCTCACCATGACATGTGAGTGGATGATGCAATGCTTAGCTAACTATGACATATGAGTGGATGATGCAATGCTTAGCTAACCATGACATGTGAGTGGATGACTCAATACCTAACCCACCAACAATTCCCACTCTTTGCCATGCTCACCTACTCAAATTCCACCAAAATTTTGTGTTAAACAAGTCCATCCTCTTCCTATAAATACCATGGTAGCAACCTCATTCAAATCATCCAGAAATTAACCATTCTCCAAACCTTTCCTGGCCTCTCCTACATATCTAAACCCCTTCCCATCCATTCATCCGAATAACCAACCCTTCAACATCATTCCAACCTTGTTGTTGCGGCAAAGAGAAGGAGAAAAGTCCTTGGACGCGCTTGCTATCCAACATGGATCGTTGGAACGTTTAGGTGCTTTCTTTCCTTTGTTTTTCAATGTTTAAATTTGTTTATCTTTGTTTTGTAATAATGAGGAACTAAACCCCCCTTAGCTAGGGGGGAATTCGAAACACATGTCCTTGCTTGCTATATGATTTAATTACTTTTAATTGCGTTTCATAAGTTATGAATTCAATTTACTTATCCGTTCGTATAAAAACTGATTTGTGTATGTTGATTGAGGGTCGACACTTAGTTTGCATGCATGAATTTGATGCTAGAATATAAGGGAGTTTCACCTAATTGTCATGAACTTATATTCACAAGTAGTGAAGGTTGCTAGTCACAATCGCGTTAAGTAAATTCTTGGCAAGAGTAACATGCGTATTCCATAGTTATGAATGCCTCGTCAATGCTTATGATTTTCATAGAACTTAATGATTCTTGCTTGTATCTCTATTATGCAATTCATGTAGGGAACTTGTGAAGAATGCTTTGGGTTGTCGTATGCAATCATCCAACTCAATAAAAGTAGGAAAATCTGAGGGTTAATTTAAGCGTACCTAATTAACTTGGGGCATTGAGAATTAATAAGTTATTGAAATGCAATTGGAAATCATTTTGTATGCAAGCAAGACATGTGTGGAGAAGAACCCCTTAGCTAACCTTCCATCCATTTATTTAAACCAAATTCGTTTTAAAACTTGTTTTGTTTTCCAAAGTTTATGTTTTGTTTCTAAATTCATCAAATCCAAATCCCCCTTTACTTTTAAAGTCTTTTATTTACATTTGTAACTTTGTTTTTATGTTTTTGAGAGGATTTAGCAAGCCCTCCTAATCCCCGGCCTAGAACGATACCCTACTTACATATATACTACAATTGTCAAAAAGAGGGTTTAATTTGTGTGTCAAGTAATTTTCGCATCAGTGGGTATGGATTGGGGTTGTGGTTTAAGGGGCTGTGGTGGTGTAGAGGGAGGGAAGCCCAGATTTGAGAAGACGAAATTCGTCGAGCATCAGTGTTTGAAACGCTACAAACTGGGAGGTTACTGTGTTTGGAAGGTTGCATTAAAGGTGGTCATGAGGTCGAATGATTTCTGGAGGTTATGTTGTTGTGTTTCAAGGGCTTTAATGGAATCCAAGACACCCTCCACCTGGGTGCGAAGGTGCTCCTAGCGAGCATCCATAGCGGCGGCGATCGCATTTGGATCGCAAGACGTGGTAGATTAGGTGTTTTTGCCCATCGAATCGACGGGCTTTGATATTAATTGGTAAGCCCAATCGGTCCCAGACAGAAGAAAGCTAGAAATCGAAGGAACAGTGCAGGAATTGTAAAAGAGAAGGGAAGGGAAATGAGATTTAAAAGGAAAGGAAACACATTTCATTCATCATATCCTTTAATAGAGTACATTACATTATTTATATTCAAATAAAAGGGAAACCCTAGCTTCAAAGAGGCTGGGCGTTGAGCAAAACATAGTTGTGGGTTCACAAGTATGGGCTGAGAGAAAAGGCTAATAGGCCCCCAAACAATGTGGTCCTAACATTGAACATGAATTAGAGTTAGGTAATTCGGATTGGGCGTGTTGATCAAATTTCTTGATCAAGGGTTTGGTTCAAAAGGTCAATTTCTTTTTAATTTCGAGTCATGTTAGATTTGGATGTTGTATACATGACTTCTGGACTACCTGGAAGTATTTTGGGATTTTTTTATAAGAATTGGAAGTGGGCTGTTATGTAAGTTGCAGAAAATTGATTTCTTTGCAAAGAAAACTCAAGTTTCGAGTAGCCTTATTTTGCTCTTAATTTCTAGGTCTTTATTTGCTCATTTGGAGAATTTTTTAGTGTGTTGAAAGTACATATGTCCATGTTTGTAACCCAATTGTTTTCACTTAGTTCCATTGAGTTTTGGTTGATCAAAATCTTATTTAAACTTGGGTCGCGAGGTGCCAAACAACAACAGAAAACTGGGTTTCCAGTTTCAAGACTCCATTTGTTTTTTGGCATAGCTTCCAATTTAGAGTTCTGTTTTCTACAAACTTTATATGTTTTTAAAGTGCAGAAGTTTTGAATGTTCAAAAAGGAGCCTAAACTTGGTTAAATAGTGCTGTTTTTCTGCAAATTTTGTAGAGATGCAAAGTACTGTTTTTACCACACCTAATTTCTTTTCTAGATTCTTTTCTAATCTTCTTTACTACTATTTGAGTTATAAGATTCTTGAATTAGTGTACTTTCTTTAGATAATATTAATTTTGTGATTAAACACTTAGTTGTACTTTTGTGTTTCGATTAGGTTCTTCAGAGGAACAAAATTAATCAAATTTTTTGGTAAGGGGTTCTGGGAAACCTTATATATATATATATAGGATAAAGTGTCGATTTAGTCCCTGAACTATCACCTCAGTGAAAAGTAGGTCCTTGAATTATTTTTTTTCAGTAAAATAAGTCCCTAAATTCATTACAAATTACTAATTTCATCCCTACTATTATATTCAAAGCTAATTTCATCCCTTGCGAATTTAATGTCTAATTTACCCTCAAAAGTTAACTTACACTATTTCTTTATGAAAAACTATCAATTTATCCTCCAAAGTTAACTCCATACACTATTTATTTATGAAAAACTATCAATCTACCCTCCAATGTGTATCACATGCAAGTAATGTGACTTAAATTGATGAAAAATTAAATATAGTAGCTTCGAATATAACATTAGGGATGTAATTGGTAGATTTTTATAATTCGAGGACTAATTTTTCTAAAAAAAATAGTTTAAGGACCTAATTTTCACTAAGGTGATAATTCAGGGACTAAATTGGCTGTTTACCTATATATATATATATATATATATATATATATATAGGAAGCCTTTAAGGGAAGGGATCCCAAAAAAATGGGGACATCATTTTGACCGTTAGATTTGACTTTAATGAAATTCTGTGGCTTGTGATTTAATCTCAACCACATAATATCATTAAAGCCAAATCTAATGGTCAAGAGGGTGTCCCCATATTTTTTTTTTGAAAAATGGGGATTCCTTCCCTTAAAGGGCCTGTGTGTATATATATATATATATCTAATTATTGCTTACTCACGTACACATACAAGTTTGATATATATGGAATTCAAATTGAATATGAATATTGTTTTTGAAGGTTACTTGAGTATAATTGTTCAAAATGTAATTTAGTCAGAGGGTGGATTTATGATTATCTTTGTTGTATGGAAAAAGAAAAGAAACTTGATAATCATCCATGATGTGGGACTAAAGTTGGATTGTCGGAAAGAAATTCGGGAATCTAAGGTAGTGACTATTAGCTTTTGTGTAGTTGAGCTAAACTCTTAGTAGGTACCAAGTCTAAGGCGAGCCCACAGTGCATAGTTCTTTTAGGGTAATTTGGGACTGGATGTTTAGTTATATGGATTAACGGGTATAGTCAAGGCGTTTGCATTGCATCCTTACGCATCATTCTGATTATGGTTTTAATTATGCTATGTAAATTATATTTTATTATTTTAGTAATGAAGGTATAGGTCCCTACTGAGCTTTTTAAACTCACCCTAACTAAATTTTGCAGGTACGAAACCAGAAACCTAGAAGTCTACTTGACTTGTTATCTGTTGTGTAACTATGTATAAAGAAATAAAAAGATCAGCTTGTTGGCTTTTGCTCTCTTGTTTGAATAAAGAACTACTTTTGTGTGAACTCTGAGTAGTTCATAAGTTGTAATTTTGGTTGAAACTTTCAATAATGATATGTTGTTCAGTTGAATTTTATTCCAAGCGAGTTGTGCATGCTTTTATTTTCTATTTCTTGTAACATATCTCTGTATATTATTTTAATATAAAGCGACGACCATGTACAGTTCATCATTTTGGATCATCTCCGTCACATAATATTGATGATACATGATGAATAAATTCGTTGGTTAAGTTTTAACCTAACCGACAGAAGTGAAAGTCCGTCTCTATGCGACGATCTTGACCCTACGAAACTTGACAGTTGATACTCCTTCCTTCGTAAAATATTGTGCAGACGAAATTTTTTCGTCTCATAATATGTTTTTTCTTGCAGTGAAGAGTTGGTTTTACATAAAAGTTGGAAAGGTTAAGAGTGAAGCTTTGAGGTTGAGGATAATTGGTAAGACACCAAACAATTATGGATTCAAAATTCAAGACTTGCGAAGAAAAGCTGCCTTCTGTACCCAAACTAACGACCTTCCCTTACAAGGACTAATTGTTTGGACTGAAATAGGTAGTCGGGCCTAATAAGCCCAATCCCACCTAGTATTATTAAAAGCTCAAAGCAGCTATTCGATTAGCCCGGAAGGCCTTCCTTTACATTTTTGTTAAACTGACGACCTTCCCTTACATGTATTTATTTTTTGTTTTAAAATATATCAATATTTGTTTTTCAAAATATATTAATAATTATGTGAGTACATAATTTTTTTGCTAGAATTATGTGAGGAACAATATTACTCTATTATTGATTTTTAAGTAATTTATTATATTGTAAAAAAAGAATTTACAAGATTGTAAACAAAAATTATTTGAATTTGTTTAAATTTGATAATTTAATGGGACATTGAATGCATGAATGCAGGAGTAAAATTCCTTAACAAATGCTAGGGACCTCAATTAAACAATTTAAACAAACAAGATTTCATTCTAACAATTAAGTTGATTAAGGACTGGAACCAAAATGACCCTAAAACTTAACTAGAGACGAAAGCGAACATTCAAGCAAAACTACAGGAACCAATAATTATTTTACCAAGAATGTGGATATACCTCTTGTTCCAACCCATGGAATGTGTTGAAGAAGATCCAATCAGCGCCATTGATATTTGAAAAAAACCTACTAACCAACAAGTTCAAGGAGGGATAGATGTGGCCCTGGATCATAAATGAAAGAAGGCAGACCTTGCGGCTGAAAAGAGGGCAACCCAGGTAATGAAATTGTAGGCTCTTTCAGAGGAACTCTAAGCAACCCTTCGTGCACATTGTACACAGCTCCAACAACACAAGAGGGTGAAAAATGAAGCCCAAAAGAATCCTAGCCCTTTGGCATGGCTCAGTCATAGAAAAGGCGGTAATTGGGTGGCCATCACTCTCTTTCTCCACATTATTGCCATCTTTGTTGCATGAATTGGCTCGATCTAGACCTTACACAATTGAGTTTCTATGGCTTCATTCAATGTTGGATGAGATTGTGACAACTGTCACTCTTTACCCTTTGGATGCCGCTAAGCGTTTTGAGAATTGGAGCATTGGGTTTATGTGGCCTTGGACAGGAAGAGGAACTACGAGGCTTAGGTGGCTATAGCCAGAGAAGTTTTTTTGTAAGTTCATGCTTTAATAGTTTATGTTAATGCATGTAGTCTATATAGCCCACTCAATTTTAATACAGGTTATTATTAGGTGGGGCGGGAGGAAAATCGCTTCTACTTTGTAGGAGTGGGCGAAAAACTCGCCTAGCTTTGTCGGGGCGCACCTTAGGCATTCACCAGGCGTCCTTGTTTTCCTTTTTGAGTTTCCCAAATCTAAAATTTTCTGATTGCAGGGCATCTCTCTTCGTAGCAAAAAGATGAAGATGTCTTGTCACATCCTGGCCCGAGACGGATCACTTCCCGGGCCCGCTCCACCACCGTAGCACGATATTGTCAAGCTTTGGGCTTACCATTCCCTCACGGTTTTGTTTTTGGGAACTCACGAGCAACTTTTCAGTGGGCCACCCATCCTGGGAGTGTTGTGGCCTTTTTCTCGCTTAACTTCGGAGTTCCTAGGAACCCGAAGCCAGTGAGCTCCCAAAAGGCCTCGTGCTAGGTAGGGATGAGAATATACATATAAGGATCACTCCCCTGGGCGATGTGGGATGTTACAATCCACCCTCCTTAGGGGCCCGACGTCCTCGTCGGCACACTTCCGGCCAGAGATTGGCTCTGATACCATTTGTCACATCCCGGCCCGGGGCAGATCACTTCTCGGGCCCGATCCACCACCATAGCACGATATTGTCCGCTTTGGGCTTACCATTCCCTCACGGTTTTGTTTCTGGGAACTCACGAGCAACTTCCTAGTGGGTCACCCATCCTGGGAGTACTCTGGCCTCTTTCTCGCTTAACTTCGGAGTTCCTAAGAACCCGAAGCCAGTGAGCTCCCAAAAGGTCTCGTGCTAGGTAGGGATGAGAATATACATATAAGGATCACTCCCCTGGACGATGTGGGATGTTACATGTCTTCCTAGCGAAAAAGATGAGCAGCCAGGGCATTTTTTTTTCCTTTTTTTTTTACATTTTTTTCTCTTCAAAGTTTAAAGTGACCTTACTTTTCTAGCATTTATTACCCCACTATCTTCTTTTATGTTCACTTTTTATTTTTTATATTATTATTTTCTCATATACAAAATAGATAAGCATCTTTAGTTTTGTTGCAGTCCTATTATAATAGGAATGAGATTGTGTAAATCCTAGTATATTATGGAATATCTCTTATATTCTTATTAGGAGTTGATTACCTATTAAGAGTTGTAATCCTAAAAGGGTAAGGATTTTACCTATCCTATTACTATAAATAAAGGCACAATGGGGTGGAATATAACACACCTCACAATTACACATCTCTCTCTTCTCTCTCTATGACGCACCTCCTCTCTCTTTGGCCTCCATAATTGTTTAGTAAATTATGCCTACAACATGTTATCAGCATGCTCTTGTCGCAACTAAAGAGAGTTTATTCTTCAATCAGGGGAGCATTACGTTTTTAATCATTCTTTTTATGATTAAATTATTATTTTGAATTGATCTACATGCTATTGATTCAATTTAATATTTGTATGTTGAACGTGATACAACGCATTGGAAATGCAATTTCGGCTTTCTGAGAAGAATCTTCTACAAATTCAAAGGCTTTTATCGTTTTCTGCCAATCAAGTACGCTTAAAATAAAGGAAGATATTTGAAATGACCGTGAAGCATGAAAACATTCCCCATGATGCATGAACCCCCCTATATTTATATTTTCCTGCCAATCACTAACTGCAGCTCTTTTTTGGGCTTTTTTGTGCATAAAATCAAAGCCCCGATCTGGGCTTTTCTAATCTGACAGACTTGCAGCCCTCGACCCATTTCCCTATTGCATAAGCAACTTCACACAACCCAACCCGCAACCTGCAGCTGCTGGGCTATGGAGTTTGGACAGTAGCCATTAAATTTTTTGTTGGGCTGCTCTCTCAAGATCTACTGCCATATGCAACCTTCTGGGATACTTTGAAGCCATAACCCAAGCCCATTAGCAGCCATCTGGGCTGCCTTGCAATCGTGTCCCCAAAGGCCTGCAACTTTTATATGTAAGGTCGTGTATTGCAGCCAACCAAAGTGTGTTGGGCTGCATTCTTTTTTCGACCCAATGCTAATTTTTGGCGTTCTAAATAATTTCAACCCAAATGTTATAATTATTTTTGCTTATACGATTGACCCTATTTGGTCCCGATCTATTGAATTAATTAAAAGTGACCAGCAGTCCATTAATCTGATAATGAATCCAAAATTATTGACCTGAAGATCACTTTTGGACATTAACGATTCAATAATTTATTTTTATACCTTGAACCGTTGACATACTTTCGTAGTAACGAAACTCTCACACTTGAGTTCCCGAAGAACCTCAAATCCACTACACTTAAATTAGCATATTGCATTATAAGTTCTTGCAGGAACCTTTCTTTTATGAACTAAACGTTCATAAATTAAATCGAACCTATAGTTTCAAATTTAGTGCCTTTGAAACTTAAAGTTTTCATAAAATAATACACCCATGAAAACCCAATGTTTTTCATGAAAACCATGTTTTAGAACTCGAATGTTCTAACTTGATGCTTATAGATGATTCATTCCCATAGCACCAATCACAATCTTGTTCCCTCCAATTCAGTAGATTGTCGAACCGTCACAAGTTCGATTTCCCTTTTAGCCCTTATAAAAAGAAAACTGATTCTTGAACCCCTTCACGCTCATGTCACGCCGAGGTACTGCAGAAGAAAAAACTGCAAAATCCGATCCAATTTATCGTAATCGATTAGTTAACATTTGGATGTTTCTATTAGAAACCACTTTATGTGGGTACAAGACATTGCATGAAGCACGCCATGATTACGTCCATGAATGAGTACAATTCTGAAGTTTATAAATCCTATCGAATTTTGACTAGAGAATACTTTTCTCGTCCTTCCATGTTTCTAACTCGCTCCTGAAGCAGCAGTGTAGAAAGCGGAAGTTTACCAAATTCTTGGATTTGATTACTACCACAAACGTGAGAGAACGACATAGACTTAGTTTAGCTGGAGTGTACCGAATGGCTTGACCCAGTTCGGTCAAAGCCTACCAAATGGTGATGCACTGCTTCGGCAGGGATACACCGAATGGCATACTCTCTCACATTCCAATTCGGAGTTTGTTTTTACAACATACGGTAGAATTAGGGCCTGCCAAGGTGTGGCATCATGGCCGAGGCATGATCATTGGTACCTAAGACCTAAAACTTCAAGAATAAGGGATAATATTTCCAAACCTTAACCCTGCAGAATCTACTTCCGTCTTGATGGAATAAATCATTGGTTATGCACCTGTTCGTACCCCTACCAATGTTGTTAAGAAGTACCATTCTAGTAGTCAATATGTGAGACTGATTTTGCTCCACCAAACATCGTTGGAAGAGCAAAATTTTGACATGGATGGCCTTGTTGGCCGAATCCCCTTACTAAACCGTTTACTTTGTGAACATTTTTCCATGTTCCTGGATTCAAGTTTGGTGTATGTTTTACTTATGGATAATATTATTGATATTGTCCTCGAATATGAGTTAATTGAATCATGTTTCTTAATACATGTGACCGATTCAATTAAACACGTGATTAGGTAGGAATGTGGGAAAGTTAGTTGTCTGGTTGAATGCGAACTACGCACACTAACTTTACACCTAAATCACATCTCTAACAACGACTTGAGGTCTATCCAACCATTTAAGGGACCTTAAATTCTCCCTATCGTTGAGTTTTTAAGGATATTTGAGAGAACAATGATTATCAATGAAACCACTGAAGAAAATAGAGTGAAATATATTTGCACCACCTCTAAAAATGAGCCTGAAGCTTTGATTTGGGGAAAATGGGTTGTCTCCTAACTAGGAATACACCACATGTGGCCAGCCTAGAGCCTGGTGATTGAGCAATTTACTTGCTTTGGCACGATCATTTGGGACACTTAGGTCAAACAATGATGCTAAAATGCATCTCCTTACCCGAAGTAAGGATCTTGTGCCAACAAGCACACTTTGCCAAGCCTGCTCGTTAGGGAAATTGATTTTCTACATCATCCCTTGCAAAGATACGAAACGACTCTCTTTTCACAGTGGATTCAATGGAATATATGTGGACTAATCCAACCAAAATGTGGACCATATAAATACTTATGGTTTTGGTTGATGAATCGACAAACTGGTCACATGTTTATCCGCACACATTGTTGCTAAACCTCCTGGCCGATTAAGGGCTCACCATCCTACTTATCCCTTAAGGTCCGGGAGACTGGATAATGTCGGAGAGTTTCTATCGACGGTTTTCGATAAAGTATTGCATGTATTTTGGGTTTATAATTGAACATTGAATTCCCATGTTCACCCCAAATAGGCTCGCCTAGTGATCATAAAGCGCAATTTAAATGATCGCCCAAATTTTGGTGAACATACCAAGTTTTCGGTTTCTGCCTAGGGCTTTGTAATCTTGTACGCAGTTATGTTGGTCTGCCTTGAGGCCCATTGCCACCCAACCTATATGACGTTACAGTTGGTTACTAGGTACGAACCTGACGATTTTCGTATTTATGCATTTGGGTGTGCATTCCATGTGCCAAGTTGTGCCGCCGCAACATACCAACCCAGGTCCTCAAAGAAGCTGTGAATCTTTGTCGATTATGATTCTCCTTCACTTTTGATCTCTTAGAGCCCTTGCATGCGGTCTTTTTACCGCTCATTTGCGGGTTATTACTTTAATAAGACAGTCTTCCCACTGTTAGGAGGAGATAAGAACGTTAACGTTCTTGGAGAACGGCGCGAATTTGCGTGGATGTTACCCACTATGTCTCATCTCGATCCTCGTACCGCACAAGTGTGATAAGCAAGTGCGATGCATTCTAGCTTTCAGAATGTTGCTCCAGACGCATTCCTCTGATCTAGCTAAAGTGACGAGATCATATACCAGCTGCAAACATGCCTGTAAGGATAAACGTACTTAACGGACGTCGAGTCAACATCCTTGGAGGGTGTGCTGCTCTTGTTGGATGGTTTGAATGCCCCTGTTGGACGGTCCGATACACCGGTGGATAGCCAATCAATCTGTCTTGGCCTAGAGCACGACATATCACTTGGTTTGTAGGATTCACTTCCCTAGAAAAGGAAGACAAGGCACAACAATGAATCTAAACTCGATCGCTGTTTCAAATCATTTCCATCTTATGAGATTAATCTGGATTCCTCCCAAGACTTGAAGTTCTTGGTCCAATATACTAGTTTAGATAAGCTGAATGGAATTGAAATGAGATTACCATCGATGATGTTTTCACTTATATGGTAGCTACCGACATAAATGAAAAGCAATGATATCGAACCGTGTTCCGTTGATTAAGTGACAACGTAGAACTGATTGGACAACCGAAATTACAATCCAGGTTAAATTCCTTACTAAAGTGTGTATTGGACCTGTCGTTCCTACACTGCCCAAGATAACTCTATTGTGTTACAACTGGGAAAGAAAGCGTTATGAGATGAATGAAATAGTGTGATGTGATGCACGTCTTACGGCGCAAGGTTTCTCTCAAACGTCCGGTGATTGATAGCAGCATTATGAAATGTGGTTAGTGTTTTCTCCATGGGGATATATACACGGAGATTGACATGTAAGTTCCCAAAGAATTACATGAACTGGTTCAAATAGTTTCAAAACCACGGAACACCCTCTTAACTTGTTTGAGGCATTCACTTACAATCCGATTGATATGGTATACCCGTCTAAGTGATTATCTGATCAGTCAGGGATATGAATTATGCTGAAGTCTTATTTCAAATTGCTAGAGTTACAGTTTATGTCATTGAAACGAATCCCACTAAGATTCTGGAAGAGCTTGAGAAAACTACCTCGCACTTGAAGACGGAGTTTGAGATGAAGGATCTTGGGAAAACTCGTTTATACATTGACCTGAAGTTGAAGCATTGTTCTAACGATATTTTGGTCTACCAGTCGAACTATACCCTGAAGGTGTCACCTTTGAGTATACCTTTGATCGTCCATATGTTATATGCAAATGAGACCCTTAAAGGGGTTATGGAATCTGAAATTCCATATCTAAAGTTCCACTTTGCACTTCGTTATACTTAGCTCATTGTATTAAGATAGGACATCTCATTCGCTGTTGATCTTGGTAAAGATGCAACACCGCGCCTATACGCAACCACTGAATTGGTATTAAAGACATTCCCTGAAAGTACTACGAATTTGGGCAAATCAAATCCTCGACGCATCTCAAGCGGATCCGACCCCCAGATCCTCAGAATGATGCTTGCCTTGTTGTTATGCTGACGCTGGTTACTTATCAAACCCGAACAAGACAAAATCCCCGAATGGTTATATCTTTACCGTTAGGGATATCATAATATCTTGGAGGTCCATGATATGACCTTAGATGCGAAATCTTCGAATCGTTCCAAGACTCACCTTACTTCACTACTCCACAAGTGAGACATGGTTAGGAGTTCTTGTTGAGCATATTCGAAGTACTTGCTGTTTTAATCCATCGTTGAGTCCTAACGATGATGCATGAAGATTATGCCGCATGTATCAACCCGACCAAGCCATGATACATCAACAAAGTTAACGCCAAAGACATATTGCGTCTACATCTACATCAGCAAAGCATCAGGAGATTGAAGTCATGCAAGATAAACCTTGTTGAACTCTTTTTCCTTACAATTAGAAGCATTTTTCCCACTGTGTTTTAGCAACCTAACTAGGTTTTAACGAGGCACCCATCATGAGCTGATCATGCCCTTGTGAGCTCTTCTACTTGCGTCTAAAAGACATATAGTTTTGACTTAATGCAACTTCTCACTTTTCTCCTTAGTCTATGGGTTTTTCTCCCACGTTGGGTTTTACCATAGCGAGGTTTTGTGAGTTTTACCTTTTTATGCATTCTTCCGTTGATATGAGACTCGCATTTGCTCATTATGCCGACGATTTTATCAACTGTACTTATTTCATCACCGAAGACCTGATGCGCCATTTACTTGAGTTTTTACACACTCAAGGGGGAGTATTGTAGTCCTATTAGATTAGGAATGTGATTGTGTAAATCATAGTATATCTTGGAATATCTCTTATATTCCTATTAAGAGTTGATTACCTATTAAGAGTTGTAATCCTAAAAAGGTAAGGATTTTACCCATCTATTACTATAAATAAATGCGCAATGGGGTGGAATAGAACACACATCACAATTACACATCTCTCTCTTCTCTCTCTATGTCGCACCTCATCTCTCTCTGGCCTCCATCATTGTTCAGTAATTTATACAGAACTGCAAACCTAGGCTCTGAGCCTCACTGACACACCCCGATCCTAGAATCAGGGCGTGCCGGCTGTCACGTGAGCGTGACGTAACCAAAAGTGCGACGCGGAAGCAAAAAGAGTAAAAGAAATACGAAGGAATAAAAACCAACTACTAGCAATAATAACCAACTAACATGCTAGAGTGAGTTTAAGTGTGAAACACACATAATCAGAGCATAAGTACTAAGTGCAGTCAAGTAGGACCACTACTAAATTACAACACCCAAAGGTGAGTCCTACATTTAAGTAGTCTGTCAGAACGCCGTGGGAATCCTCATGAGCCACCAACACTGCTAACTAGAACCTGGAGGGGCGCAAAACAAGATTGAGTGGGTCAGTAAAACAAAGCTTTTCGAAAATATTTCAATTAACAACACTTCTAACCCCTCGCTGTAAAACCTGTATACTTTCCCAGAACATAGTGTATATATATAACCATATAACAGCAATGAACTCAAATCACGAGTCTTTAACACTTTTAAGGAAAATATGCCATGCTATGCTTCAAAACATAATAAGGATGCAACAATATAACAGGTGAAATAAGGAATCAACCGGAGACCCTGCAGCTGTCCTGTACGGTTAATTCTATAGCTCAATATCCAATCCAACCAGAGTCACCAACTGTGACCTGTACGGCACTACTCTGCACATAAGTCGGAACTATCTGAAACAGTCTGTACGACAAGAATGGTGTAAGAATACGCTCTAGTGCTTCTCTCATCAACAGCTGTATAATAATCTAAAGTCACCTACAAGTCAGAACCACCTCTAATGGTCTGTACGACATGCTGGAACCACCTCTAGTGATCTGTACGACATGCACCTACTTGGATCCAAGGTGAGCGTGTGGTGCGGGGTGAATAATATAAGCACTAACACTAGGGGTGCAGGTTATGAGCTCTCAACACAATTCATATCATCAATAAATCACATGAACAACATAAAACTCACCTGATACTCACATGTGCGTCCACAACACCATTTCATATATATGCATCAAATACTAATTCATATATTTCATATAATATGTATGCATGGCATTTTAAAACATACTCTCATTTAAATTCAATTTTTGGGAAAAATCAGTAGTATATAGGTACAAACAGAAAAACTGCCCACTCATGAGTATGTCGAAGGGTCGTAAACCCCGTGACGCCCTTAAATGGGCTCGTCCTCGGGATAGGTATCACCTATATGCGAAACAACTATAAAAATGTTATTTTAAAGCACATAACCAACAATACGTAATAACTTCTCATACGATGCTCAATTTGGGTATATAAATATACTACAGTGACCTACTTGACGTCACGGACGTCGAGATATTTTTAGAAAAAAATTTCAACGCAGCACGCGCCCCCACGCGAGTCATCCCCTACCTCCAGACGCTGGAAAATCTTGCCGGCGCCGGAAAAATGGGCAGACCTGCAATCGCCCTTTTCTCGCTCGATTTTGCTCCATTTTCCACAAACTTAGGAAGGACAATATTAATCAAATGTATAAGTCACACACACACCTTAGAAATCTTTAGGGACAATTCTGTCTTTTCACATCAACGATAAATGAAATTCCGGGATGGGCTGTGACAATCTACCCTCCCTATAGAATTTCCTCCTTGAAATTCATACAACCAATCAATCCACTAATACTCATAAAACAACCTTGGATACATCTCTCTCATTCGATCTTCTGTTTCCCAAGTAGCTATTTCTACTGAGTGGTTCCTCCACAATACTTTTACCAAGCTCACTGTCTTATTCAGTAAAACCTTGTCTTTCCAATCTAAGATAGTCACTGGTTCCTCATCATACGTCAAATCTGGATTAATCTCCAAAGGTTGAGAAGGAATCACATGTGAAGGATCTGAAACATAATGTCGAAGCATCGAGACATGAAACATATTATGTACCTTAGATAACTCTGGAGGCAACTCCAACATGTAAGCAACTTCACCAATCCTTTCAGTGATCTCATAAGGTCCTATGTACCTAGGACTTAGCTTGCCTTTCTTCCCAAACCGCACTACACCTCTCCAAGGTGACAATTTCAAGAATACCAAATTACCCACATCATATACTAAATCAGTGGCATGTCTATCTGCTAAACTCTTTTGTCGATCTTGGGCCGCTTTCAGGTTAGACTTAATCACCTGAACATTTTGAGTAGTCTCATCCACAATCTCTGGGCCCTTTAGCACTCTTTCGCCAACCTCTGACCAAAACAATGGTGTACGACAAGCTCTACCGTAAAGTGCCTTAAATGGTGACATACCAATGCTCGAATGAAAACTATTATTGTAGGCAAATTCCATCAAGTCTAGGCGATCATGCCAAGAATCACCAAACTGTAATACTGAAGATCTCAACATATCCTCTAACGTCTGAATAGTCCTCTCTGATTGTCCATCTATTTAAGGATGATAAGCAGTGCTGTAAAGCAATTTCGTACCAAGAGCTTCCTGAAAAGCTATCCAAAACTTAGAAGTAAATCTTGGATTTCGATCAGAAATAATAGTCACTGGGACTCCATGATACTTCACAATCTTCGTGATGAACAACTTAGCCAATTTATTCAGGGGATACTTTTCCCTCACTGGAATGAAGTGTGCTGACTTGGTAAGCCGATCTACAACCACCAAAACACCATGAAATCCATTCTGTGTACGTGGAAGCTTATACACAAAATCCATAGTTATATTTTCCCATTTCCACTGAGGAACGGGAAGTGGTTGCATTCGTCCAAAAGGCTTCTTTCTTTCTGCTTTGACTTGCTGACAAACAATACACTACTTACATATTCTGCAATTTCCCTTTTCATACCCGGCCAATAATAAAATGGTCGAATGGTATGGTATATCTTAGTTCCTCCTGGATGCATCGCATAAGCCGAACAATGTGCTTCATCGAAAATTTCTTTCTTTAATTCCTCGTTATTCGGCACATACATTATGCTCTCTTGCATAAGCATGCCATCCGATTCTCGAATCCTGAGGTCTTTCTTTTTCCCTTCATTTCTCAATCGGATCATTTCTTGGATCTCTTCATCAACCATTTGAGCTTCAAGTACACGATCGACCAAAATTGGCCTAACTTGGAAACTAGCAAGAAAAGCTTCTCTTCGCTCTTCTATCTCCAACTTAACTCCAGTAGCTCTCAGATCTATATGAGGAACACGACAAGCATACAAAGCATTAAGTCGACCTTGAGGTTTCCTACTCAGTGCATCAGCTACCACATTTGCACGACCCGGATGATACTCAATAGTGCAGTCATAATCACTTAGTAACTCCATCCACCTTCGCTGACGAAGATTAAGATCATGCTGAGTAAAAAAGTACTGAAGACTCTTATGATCTGTGAAGATCTTACATTTCTCACCATAGAGATAATGCCTCCAAATCTTTAGAGCAAAGACAATGGCTGCCAATTCAAGATCGTGAGTAGGATAATTCCCTTCATGAATCTTCAACTGTCGAGAAGCATAGGCGATCACTCTCTTATGATGCATCAAGACACATCCCAAGCCATTCAACGAAGCATCACTGTAAATCTCAAAGTTACCACTATCGTCAGGAAGTACCAATACTAGTGCAAGAGTGAGGCAATATTTCAGCTGCTGGAAACTTTGCTCACAATTCTCGTCCCACTCGAACTTAACATCCTTCTTGGTTAACTTCGTTAGTGGTAAAGCAATCATAGAAAAATCTTGAACAAACCGTTGATAATAACCTACTAGACCAAGAAAACTCCGTACCTCAATGACGGTTCGTGGTTGTCCCCAATTCTCCACTGCTGCTATCTTTTGAGGATCTACTTGAATTCCTTGTGCCGATACTACATGTCCCAAAAATGCTACTTGATTCAACCAAAACTGGCATTTGCTAAACTTGGCGTACAACCGATGTTCCCTCATTTTCTTTAGTACCAAGTTAAGATGTCAAATATGATATGCTTTCGACTTAGAGTATACCAGAATATCATCAATAAAAACAATGACAAACCTATCAAGATATTGCTGGAATACTTCATTCATTAACCTCATGGAAGCTACAGGTGCATTAGTCAATCCAAATGGCATCACCAAAAACTCATAATGTCCATAACGGGTCCTAAAAGCCGTTTTAGGTACATCTTCATCTTTAATCTTCAACTGATAATAGCCAGATCTCAAATCAATCTTAGAGAACACACATGCACCTTTAAGTTGATCAAACAAATCATCGATACGAGGCAATGGATAACGGTTTTTAATCGTTACCCGATTCAATTGCCTGTAATCTATACATAATCTTAAAGTTCCATCTTTCTTTCTTACAAACAACACCGCAGCTCCCTAAGGTGAAGTACTAGGTTGAATGAAACCTTTATCAGTTAATTCCTGTAACTGAATTTTCAACTCTCTCAATTCAGCTGGAGCCATTCTATATGGAAATATGCCCTGAAAGCCAATCTTTGGAAGAAACCTTTCAGGACAAATGAATGGATGTATAGATGATTCTTATACGTCAAATGGCAAAGACACGAATTAGGACTATCTCAATAAACGATATATGTCTTAAATAGTGTATCCATGGACAATGGACCGATTGAAGAAGTAATCTAATGATGTTAGACTACAGAGACCTTCTTCAGATAACCAAATGTCCAAAAGGTTCCTGGTCATTGGATTGTCGGAGGGAAACTGACAATGCTTAGATCGGTACATACTGTGTCTGCTTCAAATGGAAGGATGGAAAGTCTCATCCCATTCGTGTTGTGACACTAAGACAAGTATGTAGGTGCTCATTAGGGGAATGAGTTCACTGAACACAATCGAACGAGAGTACTTGCATGGAGGTTTACTCACATGTCAAGCAAGTAACTCTAATGGTTGGAATAATGTAAGTAGTCCTTAGACCTGAGGCATCGTCGTTGTCTTGTGGTTAAGTACTTGATCTTTGATTATGTCAAACGTCACTCTTTCAGAATGTCAACGGCATAGTCGGGGTTAAGCCACTTAGTCATGAAGGCAAGTGTATGCGCAACAAGGAATCTCTAATCCTCGATAAGAGAGGAAGAATACTCTAAGATATGATTCGGGAATCTTCGGCCGAAGTATCGAGCGTATTAAAAGGAATGCGTTCCTATACGACTCAAAAGAATCATATAAGAAGGAATAATCACATTAGGGGTTTGACATAATATATCCATACCCTAGTAATATGATTGAGAGTATTGTATTAGAGAAGGATCGAATTACATTGTAATTCCAATGGAATAGGTTCTCCGAATAAACTTCTACATTAGCTTGGGTAGCTATGACATATGGTTAGATGTCACTCATAGCTTGTGAGTTCTTCTAGAGGATTAAATGTAGTTATCAAAGAAGAAAGGTGAATTAAAATGAAGTTTTAATTCACTAAGTGATTGAATTAAATGTAATCAATTGGATTGATGCCAATCACCTCACTGCCTTGCTAATTAGAACCTAAAATGATTGTTCACCAATACACTATTGTAGTGAGTAATTAATGGATGATGGAAATAATTAATTGGATTAATTAAGTGTTTTGATTAATTTAGAAAGTCTAAAGAAATCATAAAAGCGATAAAAGATCGTTTTGGGCTTAAAGAAACGTTCGGGTTTAATTGGGCCCATTGGGCTTTTATTCAAGCATTGGATGACTTGAAATAAATAAAAGCCCAAAGCCCAAATGACACTAAGGAGGCCGGCCATTCTAAGGGTTTGGGAGAGATGTTTAGTCAAATGTTGACTAGGTTTATTGATGCTATATAAGGAACTTTATAGAGATTGATTCCTTTAGGGGTTTTTGTGAGTTTAGAAACACAAAATCAAACAAAACCATCTCTCTCTCTCAACAAAAGGGCCGGCCACCATTAGGATGATTTAGCTAACAATCATTCATCCTTTTGGTTATTCCTTCATCCTTCTCATTACACTAGTGGGTGAGGATCTTTAGAGGTCTTCTACTTTGGAGACTTAAGGAGAACCTTGGAGCACTCATTCTATCAAAGTGGAGGAGGCAAGGAGGGAAGCTAGGCTCAAGGAATTCAAGGAACAAAGGGCTTGGAGGTGGTCCATCCTTGGTCTAAAATCAAGAACAAGAGGTATAGATCTATTCCTTAACTTTGTTCTTAAGTAAAAATTGTTTTGATGCATTATATTTAAACCTATGAACCTTGAAGGGGATTTGCATGACTATAACTTTGATTACTTGTTATAAATGCTTCCGTTGCGTATGTATATAAATCTTGAATTGTATATGCATGCTAGTCATCTTGAAATCCCATATCATGAAAACTCATAATTTTCCCTTCAAGTGGTATCAGAGCCAAAGGTTTATGTATAATGTGTCTTTTTGGATTTTATGCATATGGGTATTAATGTTATGCATGACATAATTATTGTTTCATTCAAAATATGTTTATCTTTTGTTTTTCAATAGTTGAAAAATGTTAGTCAAGAGTTGAAAAAGATATGTATGCAAAAGTTGTTTTGTATGCATGAATGAAAATTGAGTTTTGAACTAATTTTGACATATTACTTCTTCATTTAAAGTATGTTTATCTTTTGTTTTTCAATGGTTGAAAAATATAAATCAAGAGTTGAAAAGATGTGCATGTAAAAGTTGTTTTGTATGCATGAATGAAGAACAAGTCATGAACAAAGTTTTGGGTTTTTGTTCTTTGTGGTTGGCACGATTTTGGGGAATTTTTGAGCATGTGTTTGTGTTTTATTGTAAGACACTCACACATCATTTTAAAGCTAGAAAGTAGAAACCTTGTCACTTAAGTTTTTGGGTTTGAAAAATCACCAAGAATACACAAATCTTGAAAGATGTGTTCATGGTTTTGTTCTTGGTGTTCATAGTTTGGTTTTGGATGAAAATGGTTTTCATGCATAGTTTTGTGGTTTTGGATGATGTTCTTACCATCCATTACCATATTAAAATTAATTGAACCCTACTTGATTAGGTGAATTTCCATCACTTTTTCTAAAGTTTTATAAGCTAAGACAAATGACAAACAAAATGATGTTTCTTTCTATTTTGTATTGAATTAATGCAAGATGAGTGGATTTCCATCCCCCCATTAACAAGGCCGGCCTCCCCTAGTGGATTTCCCACTTATGGGGCCATTTTATAATTTGAGAAAGTTGGTTTTACTTTTGAGTATTTATGGTTTGACCCCTAACTTTTTCGTATTTGCATATAGGCCCCCACTAACTAGAAAGTTAAAATATTTGATTTTAATTTTGTTAGTTGTTTAAACTCATAATACTATTATGCCCATATGCACTAAATCTAAATGTTTATGTTGCATTCCATATGATTATTTAATGTGATTAGATAGTTGGAAAAATGGGTGACTATGGACTTATGCCTTAAACGATAATTGAGCTATGAGATAAGGCGCTAAAATCAAATTGTTTGAACCTTGGGAATGTGTTTTAATTACTGTTTAATTGGACCTTGTCACGTTTGACATTAATCTATCTCTCCCCTTTTAGTATATGTAATTTATAGGAATTTGTACAAATCGGTTTGTAATTCTTATTACTTCTTAATCTCTATTCATTAGTTGATTCCCTCTAGTGCTAGACTAGAGTTTCTTTAACTATTGGTAAGGAGACATAACTAAAAGAGGGTTTTGACATGAGATTAAAGATTCAATGGGTCCAACGCCCTAATTAGCAATGAATGATTGTCTTTCATTTCTAATGGCTAAATGAAAATGTTTTAATTGGATTGAAAAGCACGTAATTAAATTGACACAACCTCCCCGAGTTTATATTCAACAATGATGGCTCGTTGTTGCAATAACCTAATAAGTCCATGGTCATCCAAGAGCCTAAGATAACTATAAAAGTCCAATTTCAAAGGAATGCAAAAACCATAGTAGTAGTAGTTACTTCCAATATTTGAAAAATTCGTTTTTGATATTGATTTGTTTTTCTTAAAACAAATAGTGGGAGTATCATACGCTACTAAAATATAATGAATATAATTAGTAGTAATATATATCTCCAATATTTTGAAAAATGTTTTGATATTGATTTGTTTTGTGAAAACGAATAGTGGGGATATTATATGCTACTAATTTCATTAAAGATGGACTAGTAGTTATAATAGGACAATTTATTTGAATGTGATTAAATAAATAAAATTGATGAGACCTTAAAATCCCTCAACCAACAAACAATATTAAGTTGAAAGCGTAAGAGTGCTTAGAACACTTTTTCGTGGCCTTCCACCATGGTAGGCTCCAATCGTTTATGACTTGTACACCGCCTTCACCCTATAATGGGGGAGTTCAAAGTGCATGCTTATATTCAGGAGGAGTTTATTTAAAACATTTGATGAGGTTAAGGTAGGCAACGAGTGTGGCCAACATCGTATAATCGTGTGGTCATATTTGGACCCCTATCTAAACCAGCATGGTGGGACAGAACTTAACTAAGAGAAATGGTGCCAACATCGTATAATCGTGAGACATTGTTCTCTAGAGGCCAAATAGATGGGTAATCACAAAAGCTTGTTGTGAATGGGTAATTGTACCCTCTCATTATTATTTTTGCTAGCCAACATCGTATAATCGTGAGGTGGGCTTGGTAATAGTGAGCCTCCCATAACCCGCTAGGAGCTTTCTTTGAAATCTCCCGGATTCCATTATGAGGGATATGGAATTTGCCAAAAATGGTGGGTGGTGTCATTCGGTTTAAAGACCCGAATCGTTTGACTTAATCAACAATGAAATTAATTATTTGTTTATGTATATAGATATGGTTGGAAGCACACTCGCGAAAATACTCGACAAACATTGCCTTGAGGGGCACAATTTCCCATCATGGTATCGTAATGTCAAGATTCTCCTAACATTGGAGAAGATTGTTTACGTGCTAGACAAGCCTCCACCTCACATACCTCTCGGCCCTGAGGCTACAGAGGATGAACGTGCTAAGTTTGACAAGCACGTTGAGGATGACACACAAGCCAAGTGCTATCTGTTGGCTTCCATGAATGAGGAGCTACAGAGACAGCACGAGGACATGGACAGTGCATTTTCCATAATACTCCATCTTACGGAGTTATATGGCGAATGGACGCGCAACCGTCGCTTTAGCACTGTTTGTGAACTTGTGAAGACCAAGATGGTCAAAGGGGCTCCAGTACATCAACATGTACTGAAGATGATAGGATTCATTGAACAATTGGAGAACCTTGGTACTCCACTTGACGGGGAATTGGCCCAGGACTTCATATTGGCTTATCTTTCTGATTTATTTGCGCAGTTCGTAATGAACTACAATATGAATAAGATGGATAGTACTCTCTCTGAGTTGCTAAATATGTTAGTAACTGCCGAGAAGACTATGAAGAAGGAGAACGTTGTAGGGACTGTTGCAGTAGCCTACAACAAGCCATCCTCTTCCAAGGCCAAGCCGCAAGACAAAGGCAAAGGGAAGGAGATGAAGTCACCCACTCATAAGCCGAAAGGAGGAGTGTGGAAAAAGAAGGCAAAAGAGCCCAAAGGGACTTGCCACCACTGTGGAAAGGAGGGACATTGGAGGAGGAATTGCAGGTTATACCTTGCAAGTCTTAAGGACAAACCACAAGGTATGGTTTATGTTCTTATTTTCAATTCTAAATGTTAGATCTTCTAAATATTTATATTTGATATAAAGGGCTAATCACTTGTATAATTGTATATAGGTGGAGGTGCCAAGTAGAAGAGGAACAAGCAAGGAAAGGTGTGGAGAAGAGTTCGGCCACCATGTTTTTTGCTTACTACTTAAGAAGTTTGATTGGGCATTTAAAGACAGTCTTTAAACTTTCTTATTTTGTTAAAGAACTTAATGTGGCTTCATATGATGGAAGGCCACTAATAATGCCTAAATGTATAAAGGTATTTAAATTAGTCTCTAAATGTTTAGAGCTAATACTTTTTATATTAAACATTATGAATGTTTGAATTATCATATTAATGTAATGTGATGAATGCCTTCTAATACATTTTCTTAAAAGTAGTATTATGAATTGAATATTGTCTTGTTGTATCCTAGTTGAGATACAAGATTTATATCATTTGAAACACAATAATCAAGATCACTCTTGATTCAATTAGTAGTTTTGAACAACTAATTGGGCATTCGTTAAAAGGTTTTAAAATGTCAATTGTGTTATTGATTAAACCAAGAAAGAAGTGTCTAAATCTATAAAATGTTTAAAGACTTTAGTCACTTAATAACAAGACATTAACTTAGTGAAGATTGAAACAAATAAGCTTGAAATGTTTTAAAGCTACTACACAATGTCTTCTACCAATATACTCCAATTTTATACATTTTGAATGTATGAAATGATTTCTCATTAAAGTCATGAGAAATAGTGGGAGGTGTGAAAATGGATATAAACTTGAATGTGATTGGTTTATAGTTGTCAAAAGAATAATAGTACTTGACTATTATTAAGAGTTTGTAATTTTAATTGTTAAAAGACTCAAGCTCTTCAAACGTTAAAATTCTATGTTGTGTGTGACATTTAAAGATAGTCTTTGAATGTTGGTTTCGTCAACCTAGCATAAAATGGTTATATGTTGGGAGTTGTCCATCATTCTCTTTTATGAGAACAAGCTAATAACAAAGCATATGGACAAGTTGATGAAACAAAAGGGAATAGTTTCAAAATGAGTCACAACATTTGGTTTAACGACAAGACAATCCAAATTCAACATCTAAATGTAACAATATTGCTCTATGTAGTTTCGATAAAGAATTATATCAACCACCTAGAAGGAATGGTTGAGTTTCTATATCCTTAGTAGAAGCCATGCTTCCACTAAAGACTTGGATAATTCTTATATAACTACATTAAAGATCTTAGTATGACTAAAACTTGAAATATGGTGTATGACACCATATGAATTAAATGAATAGACTTGATAAAGCAAGTTACACATTTCAAATGGAATTGCTTAAGAAGGAATTCTTTTGTGTATGATTCGTTTGAAAAACTTGTGTTAGCTAGTGTTGTTGATAGTCTCAAAATAGTTGAGATATCATCAATAAGCTAATGGATCTTAATGATTGTCAATAGATCCAATACAAGTTAGTGGGAGCAATATGCATTCAAATCAAGACGATATAATTGTTAATTTTTGAATGAATGCTAAGTTACATCAAGGCCAATGGGAGTGATGTCATAATTTGAGCAAACAAGATATGAATGAAGTCTATTTGATAGACTTGATAAATCATAGATGTTACTCGAAAAATGACAAAACATGACACAGTCAAATTTTGAAGTATAGACTTGAAAATTGGACTTATTGATATAGCAAGACTATCTCAAGGATAT
Source organism: Malus fusca (assembly GCA_035220775.1). Taxonomy (NCBI): domain Eukaryota; kingdom Viridiplantae; phylum Streptophyta; class Magnoliopsida; order Rosales; family Rosaceae; genus Malus; species Malus fusca. The sequence goes on along the minus strand of CM069066.1, from coordinate 23,256,170 downwards.
TAAATGAGGAATTAAATCTCAAATGTTGTAGATTTAAGAAAGCATTTTCCTATGTGATAGGAAATCACTTTCAGAACCCTTATAATGAATGTGTCATAAAATCACAAAAGGGACACATGTATTGACTTGTGAAATAGATATCCAAAAGTGAAGAACCACTGGGGTTGTCACTTTAAGATATTACTATATCCCAGGATCAGAACCAAAGCAACTGATAGAGTATTATTGTCTTTAAGAAAGAAACATCAGAGTGGGACTCTGGAAGCGTGCATTCACTTAGGTTGTTAACCAAAGTGAAAATAAGCCATTTTAACAAATGGAACTTCATATTGGATGAAGAACTAACCATATGAATGAATTGATAGTATGGTACTACAATGGTCTCAAGGATGGAGCAAAGTTTGTATAAAGTATACAAACGAAATATATAACGATATATTGTTTTAGAAACTGCTTCAAAAAGGTGTTTTGAATGAAGGGGTTCTTTTAGAACCAATGATTGAATCCAAACCATAAGGTCGATAGTAGTGTACTACGACGTAATGGGGCGATAGCTCAAGCCATGGAATCAAGGTCTCATCAAAATATTCGAACACAATAAAGAGACATCATCAAATGTTTTGGAAACATTTGATAAGTAAATTCCCTTTTAAAATAAAAGGGATTAATACATAACCATGTTAACTTACGAGCATGAACTCTCTCGACAAGATGTATAAGATGCACTAGTGATTGACTTTAGTGCAAGTGGGAGATTGTTGGAAATATGCCCTGAAAGGCAATCTTTGGAAGAAACCTTTCAGGACAAATGAATGGATGTATAGATGATTCTTATACGTCAAATGGCAAAGACACGAATTAGGACTATCTCAATAAACGATATATGTCTTAAATAGTGTATCCATGGACAATGGACCGATTGAAGAAGTAATCTAATGATGTTAGACTACAGAGACCTTCTTCAGATAACCAAATGTCCAAAAGGTTCCTGGTCATTGGATTGTCGGAGGGAAACTGACAATGCTTAGATCGGTACATACTGTGTCTGCTTCAAATGGAAGGATGGAAAGTCTCATCCCATTCGTGTTGTGACACTAAGACAAGTATGTAGGTGCTCATTAGGGGAATGAGTTCACTGAACACAATCGAACGAGAGTACTTGCATGGAGGTCTACTCACATGTCAAGCAAGTAACTCTAATGGTTGGAATAATGTAAGTAGTCCTTAGACCTGAGGCATCGTCGTTGTCTTGTGGTTAAGTACTTGATCTTTGATTATGTCAAACGTCACTCTTTCAGAATGTCAACGGCATAGTCGGGGTTAAGCCACTTAGTCATGAAGGCAAGTGTATGCACAACAAGGAATCTCTAATCCTCGATAAGAGAGGAAGAATACTCTAAGATATGATTCGGGAATCTTCGGCCGAAATATCGAGCGTATTAAAAGGAATGCGTTCCTATACGACTCAAAAGAATCATATAAGAAGGAATAATCACATTAGGGGTTTGACATAATATATCCATACCCTAGTAATATGATTGAGAGTATTGTATTAGAGAAGGATCGAATTACATTGTAATTCCAATGGAATAGGTTCTCCGAATAAACTTCTACATTAGCTTGGGTAGCTATGACATATGGTTAGATGTCACTCATAGCTTGTGAGTTCTTCTAGATGATTAAATGTAGTTATCAAAGAAGAAAGGTGAATTAAAATGAAGTTTTAATTCACTAAGTGATTGAATTAAATGTAATCAATTGGATTGATGCCAATCACCTCACTGCCTTGCTAATTAGAACCTAAAATGATTGTTCACCAATACACTATTGTAGTGAGAAATTAATGGATGATGGAAATAAATAATTGGATTAATTAAGTGTTTTGATTAATTTAGAAAGTCTAAAGAAATCATAAAAGCGATAAAAGATCGTTTTGGGCTTAAAGAAACGTTCGGGTTTAATTGGGCCCATTGGCCCTAAACCCATTGGTCTTTTATTCAAGCATTGGATGACTTGAAATAAATAAAAGCCCAAAGCCCAAATGACACTAAGGAGGCCGGCCATTCTAAGGGTTTGGGAGAGATGTTTAGTCAAATGTTGACTAGGTTTATTGATGCTATATAAGGAACTTTATAGAGATTGATTCCTTTAGGGGTTTTTGTGAGTTTAGAAACACAAAATCAAACAAAACCATCTCTCTCTCTCAACAAAAGGGCCGGCCACCATTAGGATGATTTAGCTAACAATCTTTCATCCTTTTAGTTATTCCTTCATCCTTCTCATTACACTAGTGGGTGAGGATCTTTAGAGGTCTTCTACTTTGGAGACTTAAGGAGAACCTTGGAGCACTCATTCTATCAAAGTGGAGGAGGCAAGGAGGGAAGCTAGGCTCAAGGAATTCAAGGAACAAAGGGCTTGGAGGTGGTCCATCCTTGGTCTAAAATCAAGAACAAGAGGTATAGATCTATTCCTTAACTTTGTTCTTAAGTAAAAATTGTTTTGATGCATTATATTTAAACCTATGAACCTTGAAGGGGATTTGCATGACTATAACTTTGATAACTTGTTATAAATGCTTCCGTTGCATATGTATATAAATCTTGAATTGTAGATGCATGCTAGTCATCTTGAAATCCTATATTATGAAAACTCATAATTTTCCCTTCAGGTTTTAGGAATCCTCCATCCGAACCAAAATCTCAGAAAACTCATGGTAAGTGGTGCAAGGAATCGCACTAGCAAACGTCCGCCATTTCCTCTTAGTTCCCTGCTTAAAACGGCGAAGCATCTCTACCTGATTACTAGCTGTATCAGGATCATAGCGGGATAAGTCTGTAAACTTCCTATAATACTCATGTGCCGACATATTCTTCTACTTCAATTGAGTGAACTCTTGCTTCTTACGATCAATGTACTCCGGGGGAACAAATCTTTTCTTAAAATTCTCTTTGAATACTTCCCAATCAGTTGCCGCTTCAGGTGACATAAACTGAGTTTGATTTACCCACCAAGCTGCTGGCTCTCGTCCTAAAAACCAAGTAGTGGTCTCGACCCATCTACTAGCAAAAAGATTCCCTTGACTCAGCATCACCTGAAAGGTCTTCTCAATATGGTCTAACCACTTTTCTGCCCCTTCATAACCCTCATTACCCATGAAGCGGTCTAATTTAAGATTGTACATGGTCTCCAGGGGTGTTCTCTGAGGAGGACGGATTACACTCTGAAAGGAATGGGCCATCGCTTCCCCTAATTGAGTTATGTAAGGGAAATTAGGCTCAGAAGCACGACGTGGTTCCCTACGACGCGGCATAGTTCTGACAGAAGACACCAAAAGATCATTAGAGCATTAACAATTTATACAAGACTGCAAACCTAGGCTCTGATACCAAACTGACACACCCCGATCCTAGAATCAGGGCGTGCTGGCCGTCACGTGAGCGTGAAGTAACCAAAAGTGCGATGCGGAAGCAAAAAGAGTAAAAGAAATACGAATGAATAAAAACCAACTACTAGCAATGATAACCAACTAACATGCTAGAGTGAGTTTAAGTGTGAAACACACATAATCAGAGCATAAGTACTAAGTGCAGTCAAGTAGGACCATTACTAAATTACAACACTCGAAGGTGAGTCCTACATTTAAGTAGTCTGTCAGAACGCCGTGGGAATCCTCGTGAGCCACCAACACTGCTCACTAGAACCTGGAGGGGCGCAAAATAAGATTGAGTGGGTCAGTAAAACAAACTTTTCGAAAATATTTCAATTAACAACACTTCTAACCCCTCGCTGTAAAACCTGTATACTTTCCCAGAAAATAGTATATACATATAACCATATAACAGCAATTAACTTAAATCACAAGTCTTTAACACTTTTCAGGAAAATATGCCATGCTATGCTTCAAAACATAATAAGGATGCAACAATATAACAGGTGAAATATGGAATCAACCGGAGACCATGCAGCTGTCTTGTACGGTTAATTCTATAGCTCAATATCCAATCCAACCGGAGTCACCAACTGTGACCTGTACGGCACTACTCTCCACACAAGTCAGAACTATCTGAAGCAGTATGTACAACAAGAATGGTGTAAGAATACGCTCTAATGCTTCTCTCATCAACAACTGTATAATAATCTAAAGTCACCTAAAAGTCAGAACCACCTCTAATGGTCTGTATGACATGTCGGAACCACCTCTAGTGATCTGTACGACATGCACCTACTTGGATCCAAGGTGAGCATGTGGTGCGGGGTGAATAATATAAGCACTAACACCAGAGGTGCAGGTTATGAGCTCTCAACACAATTCATATCATCAATAAATCACATGAACAACATAAAACTCACCTGATACTCACCTGTGCGTCCACAACACCATTTCATATATATGCATCAAATACTAATTCATATATTTCATATAATATGTATGCATGGCATTTTAAAACATACTCTCATTTAAATTCAATTTCTGGGAAAAATCAGTAGTATATAGGTATAAACAGAAATAACTGCCCACTCACTGGTATGTCGAAGGGTCGTAACCCCCGTGACGCCCTTGAATGCGCTCGTCCTCGAGATAGGTATCACCTATATGCGAAACAACTATAAAAACGTTATTTTAAAGCACATAACCAACAATACGTAATAACTTCTCATACGATGCTCAATTTGGGTATATGAATATACCACAGTGACCTACTCAACGTCACGGACGTCGAGATATTTTTAGAAAAAATTCTCAATGCAGCACGCGCCCATACGCGCCTGGAGAGTCCTGGCACTACGCGCCCCCACGCGAGTCATCCCCTACCTCCAAACACCGGAAAATCTCGCCGGCACCGGAAAACTGGGCAGACCTGCAATCGCCCTTTTCTCGCTCGATTTTCCACCATTTTCCACAAACTTAGGAAGGACAATATTAATCAAATGTATAAGTCACACACACACCTTAGAAATCTTTAGGGACAATTCCGTCTTTTCACATCAACGATAAACGAAATTCCGGGACGGGCTGTGACACTCACGCCTCAAGGTTTTCGCCTAGGCGAGACTTTCCATGAAACCCTCACGTCTTCGCCTTTTAGTATGACAGAAAACTACAACAAAAACCAATCTTTAATTAAAAGGCAGCCCACCCTTTGTTGCACTGGCAACCAATCCATTGTCTACCCCAAAAAAAGAAAAGAAAACAAAAAGAAAACAAAAAGAATGGTGCCCAAATTCCAGACCAAAGGATGATGAATACCATTAAAGGAAAGAAGATATAAAAGCTCATCTTCCTCACTGGTCTTGCTATGATGCATAATGCAGCGATTACTCTAAGCAAAGCAATGAAATATGATACCAGAACGAAAGTGCACATCCAAAAAACTAATTGTAATAGGGATGTGGCGTCTCATCTCTTCATCATAAACTTGGTAAATTACATTTTATCCCTCAAGTTTAGATGCAATAAAGTCTTTAAAACATTTCAACCACATACATGTTTTATTATTTTGGGTTTCTTGGTTTTGAACATTTAATACATGAAGTTTTTTGTATCTCAAAGTGGTACATAAAGTCATAATGTTGGAACATTTTCATACATCTGTTAATATTACTGTTAAATCAGCCGTTAAATGATGACGTAACTATTTGAAATCACGTCAGGTGGGTGGGAGACGAAGACGATGATTGATTTGGTGGAGATGGAAGAACACGAAGAGAAAGGAAGTTATAGGTTGTTGGGAGTTTTTTTTTTATTTTTCTTAATTATTCAATTATCTGATTAATTTTTTTTAAATTGAATTTCTAATTTGTTTTTACATAATAAAACATTAACTGTTTTATCCACATGGTAGACCTGCTAAAGCCACATAGGCAGTGAATAGAAGAACTAACAGAAATATAAACAATTGTGTGATATTGAAATAAAATAATAGGATTAATCTTAGTTTACTATCTTGAAATTTCTTGATTTTCAACATTTGATACATGAATTTTTTTTATCCCAGAATGGTATAGAAAATCATAGGGTAAAAGACTGTTTACTACCCTCATGTTTCATGGTTTTCAACATTTAGTACATCAAGTTTTTTTCGTCTCAGAGTCATACCTAAAGTGTAAATTTTGGGACAGTCTCATACATCCGTTAGTCAAACTGTTAGTTCTCCCGTTAAGTGATGACGTGGCGCCCATGTGGACAATGACTGGGCGCCACGTGTCAGCCATGTTTTTTTTTTTTTTTTCTTTCTTCTTTTCTTCTTCTTCTTCTTCCACCCGACTACAACATTTTTTTTTCCTTCCTCCTTCTCCTTCCTTCCCCTTCTTCTCCTTCTTCCTTTTCTTCCTCCGAATCTGGGGAAGTTTTTTTTTTCTTCCTCCTTCTTCCCCCTTCTTCCTTCCTCTTCTTCTTCTTCCTCCGAATCTGCCCAGATTCGGTTTTTTTTTTTTTTTTTTTTGAGGAAGATGAAGAAGAAGGTGGAAGGAGGAAGGATGAATGAAGAAGGAAGAAGAAGAAGAAGAAGAAGAAGAATAAGGAAGAAGAAGGAAGGAAAAAAAGAAAAGAAAAAAAGTTGCAGTCGGAGGAAGAAGAAGAAGAAAGAAGAAAAAAAAAAAAAAAAAAAGCCGAATCTGGGCAAATTCGGACGAAGAAGAAGAAGAAGAAGAAGAAGAAGAAGAAGAAGAAGAGGAAGGAAGAAGGAGGAAGGAGGAGGAAGGAGAAGGAAGAAGGAGGAAGAAGAAGAAAAAAAAAAAAAAAACTTCCCCAGATTCGGAGGAAGAAGAAGAAGAAGAAAAAGAAGGAGAAGGAGAAGAAGGGGAAGAAGAAGAAGAAGAAGAAGAAGAAAGAAGAAAGAAGAAAGAAGAAAGAGAAAAAAAAAAGTTTGCAATCGGGTGGAAGAAGAAGAAGAAGAAGAAAGAAGAAGAAGAAGAAGAAAGAAGAAAGAAGAAGAAGAAAGAGAAAAAAAAAATCCCCAGATTCGGAGGAAGAAAAAGGAGAAGGAGAAGGAGAAGGAAGAAGAAGGAAGAAGGAGAAGAAGGGGAAGGAAGAAGGAGGAAGGAAGAAGGAGAAGGAGGAAGAAAAAAAAAAAGTTTGCAGTCGGGTGGAAGAAGAAGAAGAAGAAGAAAAAAGAAAGAAGAAGAAGAAAGAGAAAAAAAAAAATCCCCAGATTCGGAGGAAGAAGAAGAAGAAGAAGAAGAAGAAGAAGAAGCAGAAGAAGAAGAAGAAGAAGAAGAAGAAGAAGAAGAAGAAGAAGAAGAAGAAGAAGAAGAAGAAGAAGAAGAAGCAAGAAGCAAGAAGAAGAAGAAGAAGAAGAAGAAGAAGAAGAAGAAGAAGAAGAAGAAGTGGGAGATAGAGGGAGAGGGAGAGGGAGAGGGAGAGGGAGATAGAGATGGACAGAGAGATAGTGGCCCATCAGATCGAAATCTCCGTTTTTTCAACCTGATGACGATCTAAGCTTCCTGAATGGTATTTGCAAAAGCACCCACTTTGTTGTTTCTTTGTATAATTTCAGATATACAATTTTAGTTTTCAGCTGCTTTGTTGTTTTTTCATAGCGTGAATTTTCCTTCTGCTGAATGATTCAATCTGCTGGGGATGATGCTTTGAGGCGGAGAGGTGAAATCAGGATGTGGGTCTGAGGTATTTCTGGGTAAACTGAATTCAGATAGTTTTTTTGCGGTGATATGGTGAATTTGGTATTCAAATTGACCACCAAGTTCGGGTAAATTTTTGGGTTTTATGGCTTGAATGTTTGGGTTTATGGGTTTGTGCATTTGTTTCCTCATTGCAAATTGTCGACTGTACAATAATGCTTTCAGGTTCTTTTCTTTGTTGATTGGTTTGTTGGGAAATTAGAATTTTGTGTGTGTGGTTGGGTTGCGTTCAGCGTCTCCGTCTGCTTCGACGTGATTTTCTCGCTCGGCTCGTCGAACTCCTGCTCCTGTTTCGTCAGTACTCGGGTTCGGGTCGAGAAGCTTCGTCACGAGAACCACGGTGGGATTTGAAATCTCCTCTGCAAATCTTCTGGTACATAGCCACGTGCAACGTGGATTTCGAAGCTGGAGGGGTAGGAGAGCGAGCGGAAGGGGAAGCTGGCAATAACGGCGGCGATGGAATTGAGGGTTTGGGAGAGGAGAGAAGGGAGGGAGGGGGTCGTGGGTTGAGCCCAGAAACCAATTTTTTTTAATATTTGTGTGGCCCCTATTACACGTGACGTTTAGTTACTATCTACGTGAGCGTCACGTTATCACTTAACAATTGATTTAACAACAAACTTAACAGATGTATAAAATTATCCTAAAATTATGACTTTATATACCACTCTGTGATGAAAAAAATTCACGTATTAAAATATTGAAATCTAAAAAACTTCAGAATAATAAACTGAGATTATCTGTATTATTTTATTTCAATATTATACAATTGTTTATATTTCTGTTAGTTCTTATGTCCACTGCCTATGTGGCTTTAGTAGGTCTTCCATGTGGATAAAAAAATTAATTTTTTATTATGTAAAAACAAATTAGAAATTCAATTAAAAAAATTAATCAGATAATTGAATAATTTAAAAAAAAAAAAAACTCCCAACAACCTATAACTTCATTCTCTTCGTGTTCTTCCATCTGCACCCAATCAATCATCGTCTTCATCTCCCACCCAGCCGACGAGAACCTTGACGAGGATGAAATAGAGGTCTTGCCCACTCAAGGACCAAGAGTCCAGTTCGACGCAGCCACACTAGGATCTCGCGATTTTCATCCACAACTAAATCAATTTATTCAAATCTCAACCCAAAAATCCAAATCAATCAATTGAGTGAAATTTCCATTTTGGGTCGGAATATACCCATCGTTGCCAGTGTGAGGTCAATTTGGCGAGTTGGGTCGGCAAACGTTAAGGCGGTTGCGGGAGAAATAAATAATTTATCGGAGGAGAAGAAGATATGGAGAAGACAGTTGTTGGAGAAGGAGGAGGTTGTTGGAAAACCTTACTGTTATAGCTGTGATTATCTTAATCACAAGCTTAGTTATTAAATAAGTATTTTTGATTAGTTAGGCCAGTTGGTTATAGTGTTGGAAAAACAATCTATGTAACCAATTGTGGGAAAAATGAGATACAGATATATTCAAGAAAAATATCTCTTCTCTTTCTCTATCTCTTCCCATAGCTTCGCAATTGTTGTGCTGCTTGCAGGTTGAGTTGGAGATCTGAGATTTGGTGTATATCAATTGGTATCATCCATCTCGGTCCTCGATTCCCTCTTGTATGCCCCGTCATGCGCGCCGAAGACTCGATTAGCAACCCTGCACGCTCGTTTCTCTACTGTCGAGGAAACGTTGGCGGATTTTCCTAACTTCATTCGCTCCTCCATTGCAGCTGCAAATCAAGACCTCACGGCTACTCTATCCGCTCAGCTCGAGGTTAAGATAGCCTTCTCCCTTGAGCAATTTGGGCGTGAGCAGTCCTTTGTGAGGGGAGCTGGCTCGTCAAATCCAGCGCCGATAGTTGCCGAATCTGATCTGGAGACTCCTCGGCCTCCTCGTCGTGATTAATTTGACACAAGCAGTGGCACATCGCGACTTCAATGGTCTCAACGAGTGGATTTCCAACGCTTCTCCGATGGAGATGATCCGCTCACTTGGATCTATAAGGCCGAGCAATATACAACACTCTCGCTCATCAGAAGGTCCTTACCGCTTCCTTCTACTTGGAGAATGAAACGATGCAATGTTTCCAATGGCGCAATTGCATTCTTACCACTCCTACTTGGGAGGAATTTACCAATGAGCTCTGTAAGGAGTTTGGGCCCTCTGAATTTGAGGATTGTACTGAGGCATTTTTCAAACTGCGCCAAACAGGTACTCTCAAAGACTATGTATCTGAATTTCGTAGGCTTGCTAATCGTGCTCATGATGTTGGACCTATGATCCTCAAGAGTTGTTTTCTCGATGGTTTAAAAAGGGAATTGATCTATGATGTTAAGTTGTTGCGGCCTGCTACAGCCCATGATGCCATATCGATAGCTATTCAGTTGACTCTAAGCTTTCTGCCCTAAGAGCTCTCAATCCTAGAACCCTTCATTTGGCTAAAATCACTCCACTACCCACACTGCCTCATAAAACTAAAACCACTATGTGACCATATCGTAAGCTTACTCCCGAAGAGGTTCAGCGCAAGAAAGATAAAGGGGAATGTTGGTTTTGCCCTTAAAAGTGGGTGGTGGGGCATAAATGTGGCCAAAAACAGCTACTTCTGTTAGATGTGAGTGAGGAAGGTGATCTCTGTGAAGAGTTGGATGAGGGAGTGCAGGCTGAATTACAGGGAATGGCACTGAATGAATGTGCATTTTATGGGGTGCATCACACACATCTTTTCCAAACGATGAAGGTTTTGGGCACTGTCAACAACCATTCTGTGAGAACACTTCTAGACTCGGGTAGTATGCACAATTTTATTGATTCTAGGTTTCTTAAGAAAGTGGGGTGGTCTTTGCAAGCGACTAAGCCATTTGAGGTTAGGATTGCCGATGGGGGAAAAAATCAAAAGCCAAGGGTGTTGTAGGCCCATACCTTTAGAAGTAGGAGGCTATCATTGTCACACGGACTTATTTGCACTTCCATTGGGAGGGTGTGACTTGGTATTAGGAGTGCAGTGGCTGTCCACTGTGAGTCTTGTGCTTTGGGGCTTTCAGTTGCTTACAATGGAGTTCCAAGTGGGCAAGCACAAGTTCAAATTGTCTCATAGTACACCACCACAACTTGCAGTGCTAGAAATGTCACTTCAACAAATTGACAAAGAGCTTTCTTAGTCCAATTTGGGGGTACTATTGTATTCTTTGGAGTCTAATGCAAAGGGTACTGATATTCTTAGTGCTCAACAAGTGGAGGAGTTACAGGCAGTGTTGTAGCAATTTGAGACATTGTTTCAAGTACCTACTCAGTTACCTCCGCACAGGACGCACGATCACAAAATTCCACTTATCCCTGGTTCAAAACCCCCTAGTATTCAACCCTACCATTGTGGACCTGCACAGAAAGATGAGATTGAGAAGGCAATCCAAGAGCTTCTAAAGTCAGGGTTTATAAGGCCTAGTCACAGCCCGTTCTCCTTTCCAGTGTTGTTGGTGAATAAAAAGGAAAGAACATGGAGATTATGCATGAATTATAGAGAATTGAACAACATCACAGTCAAGGATAAGTATCCTATTCCATTGATTGATGATCTACTGGATGAATTATATGGGGCAAAGTACTTCTCTAAGCTTGATCTCAGGTCCGAGTACCATCAAATTATAAGGATGATATTGAGAAAACAGAGTTTAGAACTCATGCGGGACACTAAGAGTTTCTAGTAATGCCTTTTTTGCTTACTAATGCCCCTGCAACATTTCAAAGCCTCATGAATGACATATTCAAGCCTTATTTGAGAAAATTTATCTTGGTATTCTTTGATGATATATTAATCTATAGTTCTTCATGGGAACAACATCTAGTTCACCTGCAACAAACAATGGAGTTATTATACAAGCATCAATTGTTCCTCAAGAAATAGAAATGTTCATTTGGGCAGTAACAAGTGGAGTATTTGGGTCACATAGTGTCCAGCGAGGGGGTTTCTGCGGACCCTACAAAAATTAAAGCTATTGTAGAATGGCCAACCCCTAAGAATGTGAAGGAGTTGAGGGGATTTTTGGGTTTAACCGGTTATTACAGAAAGTTTGTTCCTGGGTATGGCAAAATCTGCCAACCTTTGTACAAACTTACGGGTAATGAAGGGTTCCTTTGGACACAAGCCACCGAGGAAGCTTTCTAACAACTGAAACAAGCCATGACTTCACCCCAACTCCTAGCCCTACCCAACTTTGCAGAACCATTTGTTATTGAGTGTGATGCTTCTGGTTTAGGCATTGGAGCAGTTTTGCAACAAAGGGGCAGACTTATAGCTTTTGCAAGTCAAACACTTGGTCCTAGAAATCAGGCTTTGTCCACTTATCAGAGGGAACTTATTACAAGTGTATATGCAATTAAAAAATGGCAGAATTATCTCCAATGGCGCCATTTCATCATCAAAACTGACCACAACAGCTTGAAATATTTCTTGAGTCAAAGAGCAAATACCCCATTTCAACAAAAATTGGTATCCAAGCTGTTAGGGTTTGATTATAAGGTGCAATATCGACATGGCAAAGAGAACATTATGGCAGATGCTCTCTCTAGAGCACCTGGGTCAAATTGTCTCCCGGAGCTACCTTTGGAGGATAAAGGAAAAGTGTTAACTATCACATACCCCTATTTTGGGTGGCTGGATGAACTTAGGAGGGAATTAGAACTGGATCCTTGGGTTAAAGTGAAGAAGCAAGAGGTTGAAGCACAAGCTCAAGGCACTGGACATAGTGTAGCTGCCTCTAAGTATCACATTGACAATGGATTCTTAAAGTACAAAGGAAGAATTGTCCTTGGTGTGGATTCTGTGTGGAGAAGGAAATTATTTGAGGAGCATCACTCCACTTCTATGGCAGGCCATGAGGGAGTGCTGAAGACTTATCAAAGGATAAAAAGGGGTTTTTATTGGGTAGGAATGAAGAAGGATCTCAAAGCTTGGGTAGCCGAGTGCAGAACTTGTCAACAAAACAAGTATGAAACTATCTCACCACCTGGATTATTACAGCCCTTCCAATACCTCAGCAAACATGGACATATATAAGCATGGATTTCATCTGTGGCCTACCCTCTTGCAAGGGGAAATCTGTAATTTTGGTGGTAGTGGATAGGCTATCAAAGTATGCACACTTTATAGCTTTGGGACATCCTTACACTGCTAGCATGGTAGCCCATGAGTTTGTAGAAAATATCTTTAAGCTACATGGCATGCCTTGGACCATTGTAAGTGACTGGGATACTATCTTTCTCAGTGCCTTTTGGAAGGATTTTTTTAAGCTGCAAGGGTCGAAATTGTGCATGAGCTCCAGGTACCACCCCAAAGTGATGGCCAAATATAAGTTGTCAATAGGTGCCTTGAAACCTATTTGAGGTGCTTTACTAGTTTTCAACCCAAGAAGTGGCTCAAATGGCTTCCTTGGGCTGAATGGAGCTATAACACCTCCTTTCACACTGCCTCCAAGTTCACTCCATTTAAAATTGTATATGGTTTCCCTCCTCCACACATTGCATCTTATGACCTTGGTTCGGCTAAACTGGAGAGTGTAGAACAAGGCTTGATTGCTAGAGACATAATGTTGAAAGTGCTTAAAACTAATTTGGTCATCGCACAAAATAGGATGAAGGTGCAAGCAGATAAACACAGAAGTGAGAGAACTTTTGAGGTGGGAGATTTGGTTTGGAGAGTGTAGAACAAGGCTTGATTGCTAGAGACAGCATGTTGAAAGTGCTTAAAACTAATTTGGTCATCGCACAAAATAAGATGAAGGTGCAAGCAGATAAACACAGAAGTGAGAGAATTTTTGAGGTGGGAGATTTGGTTTATTTGAAGCTCATTCCCTACCAGCTGCAGTCACTCGCAACTCATGTCTATCACAAGCTGCACCCTAAGTTCTATGGTCCTTTTGAAGTGTTGGAAAAAATTGGAGAGGTAGCCTACAAGTTAAAACTCCTTGAGACCTCTAAGATACATCCAATTTTCCATGTCAGTTGCTTGAAGAAACATATTGGTCCTGATGTTAATCCAATGCCATTGTTACCATTGGTCATTGAGGATGGGTTACAAGTTCAAGAGCCTTTGGTTGTGCTACAGAGGAGGGTGTATAAGAAGAACAATGCTGCTGGGGTGCAATTGCTTATTCACTGGAAGGACAAGGATGTTGAAGAATCAACCTGAGAGGATTATGATGAGTTCACTGCAAGATTTCCAGACTTCAAGTTCTAGCTGCAACCTTGAGGACAAGGTTTAGTTGAAGGAAGGGGCAATGTTATAGTTGTGATTATCTTAATCACAAGCTTAGTTATTAAATAAGTATTTTTGATTAGTTAGGCCAACTGGCTGTAGTGTTGGAAAAACAATATATGTAACCGATTGTGGGAAAAATGAGATACAGATATATTCAAGAAAAGTATCTCTTTTCTTTCTCTATCTCTTCCCATAGCTTCGCCATTGTTGTGCTGCTTGCAAGTTGAGTTGGAGATATGAGATTTGGTGCATATCAATTACCAACCATTGACACAGTGGTGGTTGAATGAGGTGAAGAGGCTGGGGAAGATAAAGACAACGAGAGCTCAGAGGTTTCTAAACCTTACCCATCATAAGGATTTAGGATTTAATTGCAAATGTGAAACTGGGATAAAATTGGATGCAAAAATGAGGAATTTGGGATTTAGGTTGGAGAAGAGGTGCGTTAGTAATGGGGGAAGGGGGAAGGGGAAAGGGGGAAAAAAGGTGGTGATGGCAGTAGGGGGAAGGGGTGGTGATGGCAGTAGGGGGAAGGGGTGGTGATGGGGAGGGGGAAAAGGAAAAGGGTTGGCTCGGGTTGGTTGGAGGGAAGACGAAGAATATGTGATTTTTATTAACTTTTCTTTTATTAATTATTTTAATATTTTATTTGAAATTTGATTTTTTTTATTTGTTTTTTTTTATCCACATAGTGCAAAGTTGGCAATCATGTCAGCAAAAATATGAACTTTACAATTCTCACGTCATCACTTAACAATTATCTTGACAGATTTTTTAACGTATACATGATATTGAATGAAATAATAAGTAAATGTATGAAATTGAAATGTTTTAAACATGTATGAGGTTGCAATAAACACCACACTAGGTAGATAGCCTAAAAAATATATCAGCCTCGGATCAAGGAACGCCCAACAATATGTTAGGATCATTTGGGCTACTAAAGGTTACTAGTAGTTATTAGGCCCACTATTAATGTTAAGCCCATTAAGGCCACTAAACCCTAGCTATCATTTTATGTATATAGACCATTAACATTATGTTTGGATGAGAGAAATAAAATTAGAATTTGAATAAAAGTCATAATTTATAAATTAACATGCATAAATTCCTTTGTTTGGATTCATAAATATAAGAATTTAGAATTTTCGCGTGAAAAAAAAATTGGAATTTGGGACCCCAATTCCCAAGTTTAAATTCCAAGTAGCTAGGTGTCATTTTCCAATTTCTATGATTGAGAGCTTAAAAATAAAAAATTATTGGGTAAAAGAGTGTTTACTACCCTCATGTTTCGTGATTTTCAACATTTAGTACATCAAGTTTTTTTCGTCTCAGATTCATATCTAAAGTGTAAATTTTGGGACAGTCTCATACATCTGTTAATCAAATTATTAAGTCTCCCGTTAACTATGACGTGGCGCGATGTGGACACTGACTGGGTGCCACGTGTCATCCACGTTTTTTTTTTTCCTTCTTCTTTCTTCTTCCTCCGACTGCAACTTTATTTTTTTTCTTCCTCCTCCTTCTTCCTTCCCCTTCTTCCTTCTTCTTCCTTCTCCTTCTCCTTCTTCTTCTTCTTCGGGAAGTTTTTTTTTTTTTTTCCTCCTTCTTCTTCCTTCCTCCGAATCTGCCCAGATTCAGTTTTTTTTATTTATTATTTTTTTTCTTCTTCCTTCTTTTTTCTTCTTCCTCCTTCTTCTTCCTTCTTCTTCCTCTGACTGCAACTTTTTTGTTTTTCCTTCCTCCTTCTTCTCCTTCTTCCTTCCTCCTTCCTCCTTCTTCCTTCCTCCTTCTTCTTCCACCGAATCTGGGGAAGATGAAGGTTTAATTTTTTTTTTTTTGAGGAAGACGAAGGAAGAAGGAGAAGGAGGGGAAGGAAGAAGGAGGAAGGAGGAAGGAGGAAGGAGAAGAAGGAGGAAGAAAAAAAAAATTGTAGTCGGAGGAGGAAGAAGGAGGAAGAAGAAGAAAGAAGAAAAAAGAAAAAAAAAATTGAATCTGGGCAGATTCGGAAGAAGAAGAAGAAGAGGGAGGAAGAAGGAGGAAGGAGAAGGAAGAATGAGGAAGAAGGAGGAAGAAGAAGGAAAAAAAAAAAAAAACTTCCCCAGATTTGGAGGAAGAAGAAGGAGAAGGAGAAGGAAGAAGAAGGAAGAAGGAAGAAGGAAGAAGGGGAAGAAGGGGAAGGAAGAAGGAGAAGGAGGAAGAAAAAAAAAAGTTGCAGTCGGAGGAAGAAGAAGAAGAAGAAGAAGAAGAAGAAGAAGAAGAAGAAGAAGAAGAAGAAAGAAGAAGAAAGAAGAAGGAAAAAAAAAAAAAACGTGGATGACACGTGGCGCCCAATCAGTGTCCACATGGGCCCCACGTCACAGTTAACGGGAGACTTAACATTTTGACTAACGAATGTATGAGACTGTCCCAAAATTTACATTTTAGGTATGAATCTGAGACGAAAAAAACTTGATGTACTAAATTTTGAAAACCACGAAACATGAGGGTAGTAAACAGTCTTTTACTCAAAATTCTTTATTCAATTTTATTGTTCTTTTAAGTTAACCAAATAAGAAAGTTTACAAATGCTAGAAAATAAAATTCTGTCATTTCAATTTCCGTCATTTTAAAATTCTTTAATAATCTTAAAATTCTTCATTCAAATATAATGTAAGTTCATCTGAATATGACATGAATGAAGAATTGTTATTTTATTTCTTACTTTACTTGCATTTTCCTTTTTCTTTTCCCTTCCTACGGAATGGGTCCTACCGCAATAGCAGCTTCAATATACACCGGTACCTAAGATGAGACTATCAAATAACCACCGAAAGCCAAATACAATACGGGAAACAAAGAACGAAAGACGCTGATCCAAACGCTAGCATAACCTCCACAGGATTCTATTCATTGACAAATGCATTTGACTCACGCTAATAAAAGAAAATGAAAGCTGCATATTATTGGCAAGTTGCAACACATGTAATGTAATAAATTACCTACACAGAAACATCCCCTACACAGAACTATAGAACCTAAGTAGTAAGGAGCTTAAGATTAAAGAAATTTCACATTTCCATAAATTAAGAAAACAGCTACTAATGGCTAGACGGAAGGTTAAAATTTAGAAAAAAATCACCGAAAAGAGGAGTTTCTTGTTTGTAGAAAAATGTAGTTGGCTCAACTTAACTTTCATTCATCCTCAAATATACAATATGTGGTAAATACAAATACATGGATTAATTACAAATACATATCATTTACTCTTTCATATGATGAAACTAGTGTAGAAGAGTCAATGAACCTATGTACAAGATTTAATGAGCCTAGTATTTCAATGGACCTAATTAACACTCCCGCTCAAATTGGATAGAAATTGCTTTGACATATTTCTACCAAAGATGGCTCAAGCCACTTTTGTAGGAGAATGGAGAGGCTTTTAACACTCCCCATCAAGTTAGAGAGTGAAGGTCAACAACTCCCAACTTGCATATCATAACCGAAAACTTCTCCTTACCCAAAGGCTTTGTAAACATTTGCTACTTGTTGTGAAGATGCTATATGTCGAGGAGTGATCGTGCCATCAATTATCTTGGTTCTCTAAAATGGAAATCCATCTCAATGTGTCATATCCTCTCATGAAAAACTGGATTCGCCTCTATATGTAAAACCGTTTGGTTATCATAATATTTACTTGGCCTTGTCAGAGGATAAGAAAACGGTCTTCTGCCTCATTGTGTGCCAAGCGATGAGAACATTACCCAAAAAAACATAATACCCAGTGATTGAACGACGAGTCATGGGAAAACCAGTCCATTCAGAATCACAATAAGCAACAGAAATTAATTTATCATCGGACCTACAAACAATCCTTGGCCATGAGTAGATTTGAAGTATCGGACAACTTGGATGTGAGGTTGTCGTGGTTCATGCATAAAACGGCTAAGATCATGTACGGAATAAATGATATCCGAAAAGTTATAGCGAGATAATTTAATTGGCCCACCAAATGCCGATATTTGGCAGGATCCTTGGGCAATTCGCCTTTGTCTGAAAGTTTGACATCTTCATTGGGAACTCCACTAGTCTAGCTCATAAAAAACCTTGATCTTTGAGAATTTCAAGTGCATATTTCCATTGTGAAATGTGGATGTCACTTTTGGAACGAGAAACTTCAATGCCCAAGAAACATATCAAATTTCCCAAATCTTTGATACGAAAATAGGTATGAAGGAAATCTTTGAGAGAGCTAATTGCACCAACATCGTTGCCTGTAATTACAATATCGTCAACATATACAATAAGCATGTGAAAGACTTTCTTGACTATGAGTGAAAAGTGAATAATCGGCCTTCGATTGGGTGAAGCAAGCGACAGTAATGACTTTAGCGAATTTGGGGGAACATTGCCTTGAAGCTTGCTTTAAACCGTAAATCGACTTGTTAAGGTGACACACAAGATTATCCCCCTATCGTCGAAGAGTAGGAGAAATGGGCATGTAAATATCTTCATCTAAGTCGCCATGAAGAAAGCATTGTTGACATCAAGTTATTGAAGAGACCAAGTTTGATTAACAACAACGGCAAAAGGCAACGGACGGTGATCATCATGGTAGTGGGAGAAAAAGTGTCATGATAGTCAATGCCTTCAGTTTGAGTGAAACCCTTGGCGACAAGACGGGCTTTAAATGGTTCGATAAAACCATCTACCCAATGTTTAATTTTGAACACCCATTTGCAGTCAGTTGGAGTCTTGCAAGGGCAAAGTGGAGAGAGTCTAGGTGCTGTTGGCTGCAAGAGCATCAAGTTTAGAAGCCATGGCCTGGCGCCAGTGAAGATCAGTACTTGCTTCTGCAAAAGAAAAAGGCTCCAAACTTCGACTAACTAATAGAGTTAACAAAAGAAAGATGTTTCGGTGAATACCGCTTATAAGAAATAAAATTAGAAAGTGGATAACGAGTACCTCATCGATGATTGGTTGCGAAAGACGAAGATTGATGTGGTGGCAAAATCACCTGCGAGGAAACGTAGTCCTTTAAGTAATAGGGTGCTACCTTGGTACGGGTATAAAGTATATGAAGTTCAGGTTGAGGAAGTAGGGGATAGAAACTGGTGTGTCCAGAGGTGATATATATTTTATATATTTTTTGGGGGAAAGGAAGTTGGGGGGGGGGGGGGGGGGGAGGGTTCTGGAAGTAATGGGGAAACTGGTGGGTCTTGAGGCAATGGTGTGAGGTCGGTCTTGAATTTGGAGTGATTTGAGGAAGGGAGGTATTGGTGGACGTTCAGACGGTGAGGCAAGAAAAGGAAAAGTGCCCTCGAAGAAGGTGACATCATGACTAGTGAGTATCTTATGGGTTTCTAAGTCGTAATGTTTGTAGGCATTTTGATCAATGGGAGAACCCATGAAAACAAATTTATGTGCTTGAGGAGAAAATTTGGATGTGGGATGAACGGATGTGGCATAAGCGAGACAACTAGAAACTCGCGTGTGGTGGTAGGAAGGTGGTTTATTGTAGAGGACCTCAAAAGGAGATTGTGGAGTAAGGGTGTAGGGATACAATTTTTAAGGTAAGCGGTGGTAAGAATACATTCCCCTCAAAATTTAAGTGGTGGATTGGATTGAAAATGGAGGGCTTTAGCTACCTTAAGAAGATGACGATGTTTTGTTTCTACAACACCATTTTGTTGTGGTGTGTATACACAAGTGCGTAGGTAAATGACACAAAAAGAAATCCCGCATGGAAAAGAATTCTCCCCCATTATCGACTCGTATTTGTTTGACTTTTGTTGGAATTGTGTTTCAACGGAAGGAAAAAAATCTGCAAGGTCTTTTGTGTTTCATGTTTATGACGCATACGAAAAACCCAAGTAAATAAAAAAAGATCATCAATGATGGATAAAAAAATAATAAGCCCCACTAAGACAGGGATGTTTAGAACCCCAAATGTCACAATGAAGGAAAAAATGACTTGACGTTGAAATATAACTAGTACCAAAAGGTTGGTAAGTTTGTTTTGTGAAAGGACAAACTTCATAAACATGACCCAAATCAAAAGAACAGTTTAAAAAGTGCTAGCTAATATTTGAAGGGCAGAAGAAGGGCAACCTACGCATGGGTGCCAAAGTTCGGGCGAGGTGGTGAGGAGATGGCATGCAGGATTTCAGGAATGGGCAGTGGTGGTGGAGGCCAATGCAACAAGGTAGTAAAGGTTACCACGGCGCTTCCCAACACCAATCATCGCCTTCAAAATCAAGTCCTGCAAAATACAATAAGAGGAAAAAAACGGTGAGGGAACAATTCAAACCATTTGTAATTTTACCAACCGATAAAATATCTACTTTAAAATTAGGCACACAAAAAACATCTTTCAGTTGTATATTTGAATTTAACAAAATATTGCCCGTCAAGTAAATGGAGCCTTTTCTCCACTAGACAAAGTAACGGGAGGCAAATTAGTGGATGACGTGTTCGTCAATGTGCGGAGAGGAAGTAATATGATCCGTCGCTCCATTGTCAATGATCCATTGACCATAAGATGAAGCAACCGGTGACAAACCTTATACAAAAGACTCGGCAGAAGCAGTATTCGCTTGTGGTGGAGAAAACGAAGGGCTAGATTTCTAAGAAATTATGGGTATCAGATAAATTTGGCATAATAACTTGGAGGTCATGAAAGGTTGGGTCGCAACAATGATTTTATTTGTGGAAGGAGGGTCATTGTTGTCGTGGTTCCGTGTGCGGCTGTGAAAAGAATAGACAGTTATGGCAGTAGTTTGTAAGTCTGCATCATTAGTCCCCACGTCAAAGGATCGCAACAAGAAAGAAAACATAAAATAGAGCTACAATTTCGCAACCTGCTCTAGATACCATGTAGAAAAACAAATTTGGCTTAACTTAACCTTCACTCATCCTGATATGTACAATATATATTTAATACAAATACATGGATTAATTACAAATGCATATCATAATATATCGAACTTAATGTAAAGGAGTCAATGAACCTATATAGAAGATTTAATGAGCCTAATTATCCAATGAACCTAATTAACACTTCCCCTCATTTTGGATAGAAATTGCTTTAACATATTTCTGTGAAAGATGGCTCAAGCAACTTTTGTAGGAGAAGGGAGAGGCTTTTAACTCTCCCCATCAAGTTGGAGAGTGAAGCTCGACAACTCCCAACTTGCATATCATAACCGAAAACTTCTCCTTACTCAAAGGCTTTGTAAAAAAATTATTACATTGTAAGTAATTTGTCGTTCAGTGTTTTGCACGACGAATTTCTTCTTTTCCTTTACTTTAATGTGACGAAGGTTTGTTGTCGTGAAAACTTTTAATTTGTTTTTAATTGTTTAGAATTTAATTTTTAACAAATAGTTTATATAAAATTTTAATAGTTTAATTGAAACAAAAACAGTAATTGATAAAGAAAAATAAATTTTTGTCAAATAAATTAGAAAATGTACATACAACCGGGGGGAGGGGGGATTTAAAATATCCGAAAAAAGAAAAAAAAGCAAAAAATCAAAATTGTCCAGGTCAACTCCGACAGTCGACTGTGTATGTGTTGGGTCGAGGGGCTACTATGAGGTCAAAGGTGCATAAAGAGGAGGGGCAACAGGCTTGGGGAACGGAAAGCCAGACAATCGAAGATCTTCTATGGTGTAGGTCATCCTAGTCTTTTGGGTCACATTGTGGGCATCCTGGGCCTCAATGTGGGCAATTTGGGACGCTAGCTGCTGCTCCAGGTTCGCAATTTGCGCCGTCAACGTTGCGACTTGTCTGTGCTCGTCCTAGAAGAAAAGCCAATGGTATCACGATGGCATGACATACCCCGACCCAGAATGTCCACTAGGACTTTGAATCGAGCTGTGCTGGCCGACACCTGGAAGGTGACGAAGCCATAGAATGTGATGATGTGGAAGATTGTGAATAAATTTAAACCTAAGAGTGCCTAAATACTAGAGTGCACCGGTGAGCGGGAATGAACCCACTTCACACGTGACGTTAGAGCATAAGAACGTACAGAATAGTGAATTAAGAATCGTGCCCTCGGAATAATCTCCAATACTAAGAATCGCCATGAATCTTCGACGATAAGAAAACTCAGCTAATAAAACTTGGAGGGTGAAGACAAGACAAGGGTGAGTGGCCCTGTAAGTAAAGTTTTAATAAAAACCATGTAAAACATTATAACCCTTCACTACAACACCTGTATAGTTTCCAGAAAATTCATAATATACCACAACACAGCATTTCATCAATAATATCAAATAATCATGCGATTAATAACTCATACTAGTACGCAAGTCGAAGTCACCTAGGGTGACCTGTACAACTTACCCATATCTCATCACATATGCTAGTTCATAACATATTCATTACATATGCTAGCTCGTCACGTATTCATATATTAGCTCATCACATATTCATCACATATGTTAGCTCATCTCTTATTCATTACATATGCTAGCTCATCACATACACATCACATATGCTAGCTCACATACTCATCACATATGCTAGCTCGTCTCCTATTCGTTACATATGCTAGCTCATCACATATTCATCACATATGTTAGCTCATCTCTTATTCATTACATATGCTAGCGCGTCTCTTATTCATTACATATGCTAGCTCATCACACATTCATCACATATGTTAGCTCATCTCTTATTCATTACATATGCTAGCTCGTCTCTTATTCATTACATATGCTAGCTCATCACATATCTCATCAATCGTGGCTAGCTTATAAGTCGGAGTCACCTCTAGTGACCTGTACAACTGTACTCATATTTCATTAATCATTGCTAGCACATAAACTGGAGTCACCTCTAGTGACCTATACGCCTGCACACCAGTCGGAACCACAGTAGTGGTCTGTAAGACAGGATTGGGTGTAAATGTATACGCTCAAGTGCTACGATCACGTGAAGAGTCACCTACGAGTCGGAACCACCTATAGTGTCTGTACGACAGGCCTGTTCACCTACCTTGAATTCAAGGTAAGCGTATGGTGCGAGAGGTGAACATTACGTGAAGGACTGTGCCCTGGCCACGGGCGAGAGCACTAACACCAGGGTGCAGGTTTATGAGCTTTGAATGCATCTAATACAACATGTACGACTCATAAACAACCTATACGACAATGCCGAAGTTGCCTACTATTGCAACCTGTGATATAGTGTCGGAGTTGCTTTAAACATAAATGTAGTTATATCATAACCCCATCAATTCAACTAATACCGTATACTTACTTGAACTTACCTAAACTTACCTAAACTTACCTGTGTGTGTTGCGTTCACCTTTGCACTTCAGAGCATTCACAATAATTATGTGCAAGGAATATACGTATGAATATGCCATGATGAAATCTAAAATAAAAACATTTCATAGTATTTTCAATTATATAATATGGTGTACTAACTATTAATCACCAAAACATAAAAGTTAGAACACACATTTTTCACCAATATCCCTC
Organism: Malus fusca; assembly: GCA_035220775.1. Classification (NCBI taxonomy): domain Eukaryota; kingdom Viridiplantae; phylum Streptophyta; class Magnoliopsida; order Rosales; family Rosaceae; genus Malus; species Malus fusca. The sequence goes on along the minus strand of CM069066.1, from coordinate 23,232,808 downwards.
ACATCGCTCAATTCCTTAAATAAGGCTATTGTCTCGATTATATAATCTCATTTCTTATATGGCTGCATCTAACGTCTCGTTAGACTGCCTACGTACCCTAAACATGGATCAAGCCATTCGTAGTTAGCAATAATCATTTATAGTAATTCGCATATGGATATATCACGATGAAATCTAAACTCAACCATCTCATAGTATTTTATAACATATAAATATATATATGTCATGGCATAAATTTCTCAGTTTTAGTTAAAAGCATTTATAGAATTATCAATCATGAAATATATGATAAGCAAGGAAAGATCCACTCACCTGGAGTCCGCGCTACAACGTCCTAGCACAAACATCAAGGCGTCACAAATGATCAGCGCCTGTGACCAATTATCAAACCATATCTCAGAATTCTCGTTGATACAATACATAACTTACATCGCACATAAGTCTACGTAATTCGGTCCGGAAGATCTACTAGTCAGATCTCTGATCCGTAAGATCTGAAACTTCCAAGGATCCACATTATTATTCTAGAATAACATACTAAAGTTTCAGAACGATCAAACGGTCGGATCTTCGCCAATTGCCAAAACCAAGTGGCGGTTAACATTTTATTTTATGAACTTACAAATCCAATTCGAGAAGATCCGTATGTCAGATTCCTAATCCGTAAGTTCCTATATTCCTCAAATATTATGGATAATAACCTATTAAAGTTTGATAACGATCCAACGGTCGGATTGTCAATTCATATAATGTCCTATTAACGTATCTTAGAGAATTTTAGTTCTAACGATAAATCTACGTCATTCAATTCTCAAAACTAAATTCAAGCCATCAAATATAGCCTAAAAATAGCATTCGTGGCCCTCTGGCCACGCGCCACCGTGGGTGGCGGTTGGTCGCCTCGACTTGCTGGAAAAATCAACTATCTCTAAAAATTACCAAAATTTGCAGATTTGAAGATCTTAATGAGTAGAACAACTTTCATACATGTGACCAAGGCCCATTTGGCCTGGAAAGGCTCCAATTTCATCAAAACCCGTAGGAATCCTATAAATGGGTGTTCTTGATTCGTCCCCAATTCGACTCCAACGTTCCAACCAATGATTGGGCATTGTTCTAGGCCTCAAGGGAAGTCTATGGGTGGTGACAAAACCTGTCGGTGTCACCATCGCCAAAAGTCATGGATTTAACCCAATTTCCATTGAATCTTGATAAAAGAATGAATGGGAAGAGGTATGGTGATGATTGCAAGTGGAAATCAGGTGAAAATCGCCTGAAAAACGGCTCGGAAATGCCGGAATTCCACCGGTTTCGAAACCATGTTGGGTGCGGGTTCAAGGGATCCGACCGATCCTCTCATTTTCTTTCTCCCTCATTTTCCTTATATCGTTCTTCTGGTTGGTCACTCACCTTCCTCTCTCTTTTCCTCATTCGGTCTCTCCTTCATTTTTCCAGATTGGGCAGTGTTTGTACCATAGTTGACCAATCTCGAAACTACTGAGCACCGGTCAACGTTATACCGTCAAGGACCCAGAAGAGTTTCCCTCCAACCAGGTGGCCAATCACAACGCGACACGTGTTGACATCAGAAACCAATCATAGCGCGACACGTGTCCACATCAGAAGCCAATCACAACACGACACGTGTCAATGTCAGAATGAAACTAGAAACTCTCTTCTATAAATAGAGATCATTCTCTCACAATATTTCCTAATGTTATTTGTACTAAATCATTCACTTGTACTCGCTAAAGGAGAGCTTGAACCTATGTACTTGTGTAAACCCTTCACAATTAATGAGAACTCCTCTACTCCGTGGACGTAGCCAATCTGGGTGAACCACGTACATCTTGTGTTTGCTTCCCTTTCTCTATCCATTTACATACTTATCAACACTAGTGACCGAAGCAATCTAGCGAAGGTCACAAACTTAACACTTTCTGTTGTACTAAAGTCCTCACTGATTTTGTGTATCAACATTTGGCGCCATCTGTGGGAACGACACTTATTCCCACTCTCTTCAGCGTTGCCAAGCTGGTTTCCACCATTCGTACACTCTTTTGACCAGGCATCCCTCTCCAACATGGGGAGCGAAGGAAGCCACAACACACAGAATGACACCCCTCTTGCACCTAGTGTGAAGCAACGAAAGAAGGAAGGAAAGAGGGTTACTCTTCAAGCTAAAGTCAATGAGCTAGAAGCTCAGAACAACAAGATAGCAATGAAGAATGAGGTCTTCGAGGAGCAGTATGAAAAGCTCTTTGAGACGCTCCACGAAACTAGGCGTACTCAAACACGCGAGCTCGTTGCCCCTGTGGACATCAACCATCATCTGGGTGCCCCCCAACACGGAGGGTCACCTCCCTTCGACATGGGTATCCCTGATGAGGAACGAGCTAATCATCAAAACATTGATCAACATGAGACTTCTCTAAACCCAGATGCTTCGACCCGAAGTAGAAGAAGTGAAGGAAGACACCTCCTTGCAGAAGGGTTGGAAGGATCGAAAGCTGTTTATCGTAACTGCCGAGACTTCCTAAAGCAAAGTCGAGAGAATCCCCTCCACATATGCTTGAAGATCAATGACCCAAGGGTTTCTGAAAGACTCGGTCATCTCCCACGACCCAGGCCAGCTGTCAATCTAGGGAAGGAACGACAGGTCCCAGAGGAACATGAAGGTACGAGGGACTCTGAGGTATTCCGACAGACTCGCCCTAGAAGTCAGTACGGCGAGTCCAACTTGTAAGAGGCGATGGAGACCTACAAAAGAAAAATTCCAGTGGTACATGACTCCACTTAGGATGCCCTTGTCATACAGCTCTTTGAGGAAGTAAACAAGTTGAAGGCCGAACGTCAGGCCTAGATACCTGACTGAACCAACCCAGGCTTGGCCTTCTCACAAAAATGATCCTCAACACCCCCTTCAAGCGAAGACAAAACAAAAACTTGGTTTACAACTATATACTGGAAGGGAGGACCCAATTGAACACCTTAACCTCTTTGACTCCACCATGGCATATCGGATGCACACCGACGAAGAGCGATGTCTTATCTTCCCCTCCACCATTTCTGACGGAGCTCTAGACTGGTATTGTCATCTTCCACCTGAGACAGTAGACTCATTTGAAGAATTGAGGAAATTGTTTGTTTCTCAGCACATCTTCCAGACCGATCACTTGCATTCTGCAGATGACTTGTACATTATTCGCCAGAAGCCAGACGAGTCGCTACGAGTATTCTCGCTGGTCACTTGCATTCTGCAGATCACTTGCATGCTGGTCGCTTCAGCCATGAGTATTCTCGCTGTGCTGAGGCAGATGACAAGATCACCCTCAAGGCCTTCACGACAGACCTACGTGATTGTTTCTTCAAGTACTTGATCAATGCCAACACTTGGAAGACTTACTCTGAGGTGATGGCACAGGCTTACAACCACGCCTCCGTCGAAGCAATGACATACCAAGGGAACCCCCATATGGTTAACCCTATCAACAAATGGGAAGTCGAAGTCAAGTTCTACCAAGTGAGGAGATATTGGCCATTCAGACACACATTGCATCATCTTCTGCCTCATTTAGCTACTCGTTAAGTCACCAAACGTATCTGTCTCTTGGTAAGAGGAAGGATTTTTACTCTCAGCAAGCCCATTACAACAAGAGGGATAAAAGTTCGTATCAAGACAACCAGGTGATGAAATGTGAAGAAGGAACTCATCTTCATGCCACCAACCAGGTGATGAAATGTACAACCCGTACTCTAATATCATTTGGCAACTTACCACTCATGCCACCAACCAGGTGAAGAAGGAACTCATCTTCATGCCACCAACCAGGTGATGAAATGTACAACCAGTACTCTAATATCATTTGGCAACTTGCCACTCATGCCACCAACCAGGTGAAGAAGGAACTCATCTTCATGCCACTAACCAGGTGATGAAATGTACAACCCGTACTCTAATATCATTTGGGAACTTGCCATTCATGCCACCAACCAGGTGAAGAAGGAACTCATCCTCGTGCCACCAACCAGGTGATGAAATGTGATGAAAGGTGATGAAGGAACTCACATTCGTACCACCAACCAAGTGATGAAAGAAACTCACCATTCATTCCATCTACCAGAAGACGAGTGGTACAACTTGTACATGTGAACTCTTAGCATTCACAAATAATCAAAAACCCTCAAGCTTGACAACTCAACTAGGAGAGCACTTATGCCCAACAAGAGTTATAGTCACCAACAAAGTCTTATTGCAAGCCAACAACAACTTCAGTGCATGACATACGAAGATCAAGCTATTCAGCCCTCTTGCATCTGCTTCAAACATTTCCCCTCTGTAACAATGCAAACACTACAACTCGTAGAAAGCTTCACACACTCTTGATCAAGGCATTTATGTTGTTAGTTCGTAGTTATTTTAGTATTTTAAGCTATTTTCGTGTCTTTGTAGGTCCAAAGGGTTAATGTGGCAAATAAGTGCATTTTGGAGCATTTTGGAGCATTTTTGGGCATGGAATGGATAGCATATGCTTGGAGCAAAAAGAATGGATGAAATTCGAAGTTTGTGCATCATCATCCCCCTATAAATAACCATTTTAGCACACTCATTTCACCCAACACATCCATTCACCTACCACCACATCCACTCCATTTTCACCCATGCTTTGCATCATTACTTCACTTTCACCTTTGAATCATTTCAACACCACTCCATTTTACCCATGCTTTGCATCATTACTTCACTTTCACTTTCACCTTTGCATCATTACTTCACTTTCACCTTTGAATCATTTCAATACCACTCCATGTCCCCCTCCATTGCCTTGCACTTCCTCTATAAAAGGAAGTGTGTGTAACATAAATTGAGTTCATATTTGGTTAGATCATTCACTCCCATTTCAACACAACCTTCATCCAAACACATCCATTCATCTTCACATCCATTCCTCCATACAAACAAACCTTCAAACACTCACCAACATCTTGTGTCATAGCAAAGGAAGGAAAGGAAAGTGCTTGGACGTGCTTGCTGTCAACTTGGATCGTTGGAGCGTTTAGGTGTTTTCTTTCTTTTGTTTCCAATGTTTAAATTCATTTTCTTTCGTTTTGTTGTGAACATGAGTGGCTAAACCCCTCTTGGCTAGGGGTGATCTCAAAGCCATGATTATGTGTACAATATGATATGATAAATTCCAGTTATGAATTCTTGAATCGTGAATGCAATTGACTTAACTGTTTGATTGATAACTTATTTGTATTTGTTGATTAAGGGTCGACACTTAATTGGCATGCATAAATCCGATGCTAGAATATAAGAAAGTTTCACATAATCGTTACAAACTTATATTCATAAGTAGTGGAGGTCGCTTATAAACGATCGCGTTAAGTTTAATTCCTAGCATGAGTAACATGATGTCATAGTTGCAAATGCTTTGTCAATGCTTATGATTTTCATTAAACGTAATGATCTTTGATTGTATCTCTATTATGATGTCATGTAGAGAACTTTTGAAGAATGTTTTGGGTTGTCGAATAATGTCATCCAATCCAATAAAACAAGGAAAATCTGAGGGTTAACTAGTGATGTCACGGTTAATTTGGGGCATTGTCATTCATAATTCAATGAAGTAGTAACTGGAAATCGAGTTGTTTGCATACATGTCATGTGTGGAGAAAAAGCCTCTAGCTATCCCATCATCCATCTAAATTCCTAAATTTGTTTTCAAACCTGTTTTTAAGTTATAATTTGTTTTGTTATTCTAAGTTTGTCCAAATCAAAATCGCCCGTTACTTTCTTCTTTCAAATTGTTTTAAACTTGTTTTGTTTGTGTTCTAAGTGTTTTGAGCCAAGCCCAAACCTTATTTTCATCCAAAATTGTGTTTAGTGTCACAAACTGCCTAGTTGGTGTTTTAGGCAAGTTTGAGTATTTTCATCTTATTTTGAGTCTTGTGAACTAGTTTTGAGTCTTTTGAATCTATCATAAAGCTTTTAAGTTTGTTTTTGTGTTTTTGTGTTAGTTTAGAGTCAATTAGCAATCCCTCCTAATCCCCGGCCTAGAACGATTCCTACTTATACTTATACTTATACTTATACTTATACTACAGTTGTCAAAAGAGGGTTAAATTTGTGTGTTAAGATAATTTTCGCATCATGTCCTTTTTTTTTTATATATATATTTTGATGATGGGCATAAGATGGAGCAGAGCCTCGAGGCACCGGTGCTTCAGCAATGGAGGTCACGGGGTCGAGCTTAGAGCTGGGCTTGAGGCAAAATGTAAGGCGTCGAGCTTCATGATCGGCTAGTCGCTTGACGGCGGTCATTGAAGTTCTTCGTCGATTTTGATCATGGTGACCAGAATGCACTGCCGTTGCTATTTTCCTGCGAAAATGAAGACACACCGTTGCCTAAGGGCACTGCACGGCGGAGAGTTTGAGTAGCTGGAGCTTGAGGCAGAATGTAAGGCGTCGAACTTCATGACCGGCTAGTTGTTTGACAGCGGTCATTGAAGTTATTCGTCGATTTTGATCATGGTGGCCAGAATACACTGCCGTTGCTGTTTTCTTGCGAAGATGAGGACACACTGTTGCCTAAGGACGAGCTGAGATGTTGTTATGCCTTGTAGAGGAAAAGATGACGAGATGGTGATGTGCCATGCATAGGAGAAGAAGAAGCTTGGTTGCTGCTTCCATTTCTTTGAAGAAAGGGTTAAACAGGAGTTGTTGCACTGCTGTTGCTGTTTGTTACGCTCGCTGCACGAAGGCTGCTGCAAGGGGAGGCTGATGCTGCGACTTGGGAGAATAGTGGACGAGGGCATACGACAGAAGCTAACAGATATGGTGCAGGAGCTCTGCCAGTCGGCGCGGTTGGAGCAAGCACTGTTAGGAAAATGGACAGAGTTGGCGTCCAGCGTCATGACTTTCATGCTCATCGTCGATGATAACCTTACTCTCTGACCGTCTTGGGTGTAGCACTCCTTTTGGTAGCTGCCCGACTCATCCATGGCATTTGAGATTGGGCTGCCCCATGCCTTCACAAGTTTTTTATGTATAGTGGTTTAGAGCAGCCACCACGGCATTTCCAAGTACGTCCTTACCTCGAACCTCGCGGGGACGAGCTTCTGCTTGGGAACGATCTTGTAGTGATGAAGGTGAACTTGGCTAGGTGGAGTGCCAAGACCAGCTAGTCGTTTGACAGCGGTCAGGAGGATGATGCAGAGTTGGGACGCCTGAGCAGGTTCGAAAGCAACAGAGCTTCAGTAACGGAGGACACATCCATGAAGTTTGGACGGAGAGCACGGAGGCTTTGGGCGAGCTGGAGCTGCTGTTTAGAGGGTGAGGCTACTCATGTTGCTGCGGGTGTAGGTTGGAGAGATGAAGAGATGAGCAGCTTGGAGATAGCAGCTTTCCAGATATTGTCCTCGAGGATGTAGTTGGGCAACCTCATTGTGACTGTCACTGGCGAAAGATGCTCATATGTCTCAACTCGGCGATCGTGACAGCTTCTCTGGATATCCTTAATGCTCAAGAACAGGCCAGAATTACTAGTTTGGACCGGGCTAGGATCTGAAGAACCTTCCTCTTCGGCTTGTACTAGCAGCTTTTTAAGAAGATGGGCTAGGGCCTGATTTGGACAATAGGCTTGGGCCTGGTCACTGCCACTTGGGTTTAGACGACCTCCTTTTGATGGGTCTCAACTTCTGTCTTCTTTGATTTGGTTCGGGTCTTAAGTGTAGAAAGACCCCCTTTAACATGTATACATTTTTTTTCTTGAAAGACGCTGAAATTTATTTATTTATTTTTTTAAAAAAACAAAATGTAATAATTTTATTTTATTTTTTTTTCAAAGAAATTGTTGCCTTTGTAATAAAGTTGACTATCATTAGTCATCTTGAATAAAACAGTTATTTTTTATTTTGGTGTGATTGAACTCGAAGTTGAGTGTTTAAGCAACTGCCTACTTACCATTCCAAAGAAGAGATCAAGTCATAACATAGTTCAAATACATATATATATATATATATTTGTTTTTTTTGTGCCGTACGCAGTTTATGCTCTTGCGGGCCAGGAGCATCTTGGTGCCGTTTGCAGTTTCAACTCGTGCAGGCAAGTAGTGTTTTGGTGTCGCCTTTTATGCTTGTGCAGACAAGGGGCTTTGGTTGTCAACTTTGAGGCTCGTGTGGACTAGGAGCGTTGTTGTCACCTTTTAGGCTCGTGCGAACAAGAAGCATTGTTGGTTCGTCAAGCGATCCGGGAAAGTCGTTCCTTGCAATCTTCATAGCAAGGAACCTTGACTGAGTAGTTGAAGAAGTCTTCTAGGAAGATGTCACGCATCGTGATGGGGATGGATGATCTTCGTGTCAAAGTTTCATTATCTCCAACACTTTCACATTGTTCTGGAGGTTGACAGAAGCTGCTTTGTCCCCTTTCCCATTGGTGAACTTGTGGAAGAGATGGTTGCTGCTTGGAGAGGCGTTCCTCGCAATCTTTATAGTAAGGAGCCTTGACCGAGTAACTGAATAATTTTCTGAGGAAGGTGAGATCGCGCATGGTCGATCTTTGTGTTGAAATTTCCTCATCTTCAACATTTTCACATCGCTTTGGAGGTTGGTGAAAGTTGCTTTGCCCCCATTTTCGATGGGTGAACCTGTGGAGAAGACTTATGCTTCTTGTACAGTTTCTTTGGAGTGACATAAGTCCATCCTTCAACTTCACTTGACTTAACTGTCATGGTTTTGGAGCATGTCCTCAGCGGTTGAGGTGAAGATTTTGAGTCGAAAGAGCTAGAAATGACAGTGATATAGTTTGACTTTACCACATCGTCAAGATCAAGCTCGATGATTCCTTTATGAGCCAGCTTCATGATGAGATCTTTCAGCACGAAGCACTTTTCTGTCGGATGACTGATGAAACAGTGGAATTTACAGTACCTTAGACTATGAGTACGATTCATCTCTTCTGGCCGTCTACACTTAGGTAGGTCAATCACCTTTTTGTCAAGCAAGTCTTTCAACATGGCAACCACATCAGAGTAGGGGAATGGATAAGTCTTCTCCTCAAGCTCCTACAAAGTGCATTTACGCATCTCTAGATCATGAAAAGTTTCGGTTTGAATTGCTTTGCCTCGTGTAGAGATTTTGACGGGAGTTGTGTTGACTGTCATTGCTTCCTTGGTAGGTTTCCACGCGGCCTTCTCCACTTTTGGCCCAAAAACTTTGTCGTTCTTGTAGTCGGCGATCGGTTCTTTCTTCCCATGATGGGCGATACTCAACTCCATGTCATGGGCGCGGGTGGCTAACTCCTCAAAGGTCCATGGTTTGATACCTTGAATGATGTAGTGTAATCCCTATTGCATGCATTGAACAAACATCTCGATCGAGGAGGTTTCTGAAAGTCTGTCTTTACAGTCGAGACTTAGAGTGCACCATCGGTTGATGTAGTCAACGACTGACTCATCCTTCCACTGCTTCGTATTTGTGAGCTCCAGCATCCTTACAGTGCGGCGGGTGCTGTAGAAGCGGTTAAGGAATTCTCTTTCTAATTGCTCCCAGTTGTTGATGGACGACTCAGGCTCTAGGTCCGTGTACCACTCAAAGGCATTTCCTTTCAGCGAGCGCACAAACTGCTTGGCGAGGTAGTCTCCCTCCGTCCCCACGTTGTTGCAAGTTTCAATGAAATGTGCAACGTGCTGCTTTGGGTTTCCTTTTCCATCAAGCTGCATGAACTTTGGTGGTTGATAACCCCTTGGCATCTTCAGGGCATCAATCTTCTTGGAGTAGGGCTTCGAGTAGAACAAGAAGGTATGCGAGCTCCCTTCGTACTGCGCCTTGATGGTGTTGGTGATCATCTCTTGCAGCTGCTGGATAGAAAGAGATCCCATGAGTGCCGATGCTTGGTCTGGCTCCGGCTTCACATCGATTTCCTCTACCGGAGGCTCCTCTTCTTCGCCAGCTCCTCTCTTTAGTGGATCAATCTTTGGGTTGGGGTTTTCGCCGTCCTGTGGGTCCAGTCGGCTGACGAGTTCAGCGATTTGCAAGTCTTTTTCTTCCACAGTCCGTGTTAACCTTGCGATCGCTTAATTCATTTGAGCCAGTTGTTTTTCAATAGAGGTAAAGCCGATGGTCATGACTTGTCCAACCAATAGACGTGACTTTCCTTTAGACATCCAGGATGCTGACGACGAACGTCGTTGGTTACTTTAGGATGTCATCTTGTGTGCCTCAACAGCATGCTTCGGTGTCCCCAGCGAGGTCAGGTTGATAACGGACTCACGCCTTTGATGCTCCCCTTGTTCCCTTAACGGTACCAACTTTGAAGTGGCATGTTGAGGAGCAGTTGTGGCGCCAATGGATTGTCCGTTTGCGGCGGAAATGCTCAGGATCCTTCCTTTGGTGGTTGCCAGAACGGCTTGTTCCTTGCTTGATGCCATTGACTTTGAAGGTGTGCTTGGATTCTTTGAACGTAGAAAAAGATGAGAGGTAAAGATGGTCCCACTAGCCGTGCCAAATTTGTGAACACGGAAATTCCTGCGATGAACGAGATAAGAACACATGTACAAAATAATATTTTGTATTAATGATTTCAGGGTTACAATCTCTCTCAAATTTGATCCTCTGATTCGATCTCCGTAAGGTGTTGATTCGTGGATGTGCGATTGATCCAAGGGCCGTCAAGGCTTGATCTTGATGAACAGTTGATGAATGGATCTTCAAGGGCTTTTGGGCTTTATCTTGAAGAACGGTTGGATGTGTGGATTTGTTGATGTTGTTGATCCAAAGGGCCATTGGGGCTTGATCTTAGGATGAACGGATGATGAACGATGAACACTTTCTTCAACGGCCGTCGGGGCTTGATCTTGAATTGGTGAAAGTTCTTCAAGGGTCGTCGGGGCTTGATCTTGAAGGAGGATTTGATGAAGAATGAAGAGAGCTTTCTTGATCATTCGGGATTTCTTGGGAATTTAGGAGGTTGGATGCTTGAAAGCTTTAGAACTTCAAAGCTTCAAGGATTTAGGGAATTCTCTTCTAATTTGGGAGTAGAGAAATGTATATGTGAATTGGTTTCAATTCCTTTCAATCCCCTTCTCTTGTATGAAATGGCTTCTATTTATAGAATTTTCCAAGGCCTAATTTTGAATATAATATTCAGATGAAATAAATCTCTTTTGCCAGGTGTTGACACGTGTCTTCTTTGATGACTTTTCCGATTTATTTTGATTTTTCGTTTAGTCACACACTACGTGTAAAATTTCTGTGACACGTAAGTGTTGAAATTTTAATTATCGGTCAACGTTTATTTCACCGAAATTTTGATGTCTACAGATACCACACTTCGGTACTTAGAAGTTTCGTGATTACTCAGCGGCTTGGATCTTGCAAGTCCCCAATGATGGGAGCATATTTATGCGACTTAGTTAGCTTGTTCTTGTGCATTTGTGTTGTTATTTCTTAGTTAATTATGTATTTTAAGCTATTTTCGTGTGTTTGTAGGTCATAATAACAAAGTTGGCAAGAAAGTGCATTTTGGAGCATTTTGGAACATTTTTGGGCCAAGATTGGATAGTGCAAGCATGGAGACATGAGGATGGACGTTTTTGAAGATTAGATGGCTAGAAATCAGCATGTGTGTGTGCAAGTGTGTTGACTTACAACTACAAACATCCATCCACTACACCCATTACATCCACTCATTACCAAACATCCACCCCACTACACCCATTACATCCACTCATTACCAAACACTCATCCACTACACCCATTACATCCACTCATTACCAAACATCCACCCACTACACCCATTACATCCACTCATTACCAAACATCCACCCACTACACCCATTACATCCACTCATTACCACAACACTCACCCACTACACCCATTACATCCACTCATTACCACAACACTCACCCACTACACCCATTACATCCACTCATTACCAAACACTACTCATTACCAAATACTCATCCACTACACCCATTACATCCACTCATTACCAAACATCCACCCACTACACCCATTACATCCACTCATTACCACAACACTCACCCACTACACCCATTACATCCACTCATTACAACTCCATACACTCCTCTCCCTAGCCTATAAATACATCCACCCTTCACCATAACTAGGGAGATTACACTACACCAAAAACACAATCAGCCACATTCATCCTCACATCCATTCCTCCATACAAACAAACCTTCAACACTCACCAACACCTTGTGTCGTAGCAAAGGAAGGGAAGGAAAGTGCTTGGATGTGCTTGCTGTCCAACTTGGATTGTTGGAGCGTTTAGGTGTTTTCTTTCTTTTATTTTTAATGTCTAAATTTGTTTATCTTTGCTTTGTAAGTATGAGAAACTAAACCCCCCTTAGCTAGGGGGGAATTCGAAACCATGTTTATGCTTGCTATATGATTTGATTACTTTCAATTGCGTTTCATAAGTTGTGAATTCAATTTACTTATCTACATGAATTAAAACTGATTTGTGTGTGTTGGTTGAGAGTGCACGCTTAATTTTCATGCATAAGTTTAATGCTAGGATATAAGGGAATTTCACCTAATCGTTATGAACTTATATTCAAAAGTAGTAAAGGTTGTTGATCACAATCGTGTTAAGTAAATTCTTGGCATAAGTTTCATGCAATTCATAGTAATGAGTGCCTCGCCAATGCTTATGATTTTCATAGAACTTAATGATCTTTGCTTGTATCTTTGTTATGCAATTCATGCACGGAACTTGTGAGGAATGCTTTGGGTTGTCGTATGCAATTCATCCAATTCGATAACTTTAGGAAAATCTGAGGGTTAATTAGTGCAATTCACGGTTAATTTGGGGCGTTGGGAATTCATGGTTTATTGAGAAGCAATTGGAAATCGTTTTGTATGCAAGTGTGACATGTGTGGAGAAGAACCCCTTAGCTAGCTTTCCATCCATTCACTTTTATCAAATTCGTTTTAGAATCTGTTCAATTTACAAAGTTTGTTCTTGTTTTCAATTTTCGTCAAAACTCAATCCCCATTTATTTTGAAGTGTTAGATTAGTTAGAAATCAATTTAGTTTGTGTTTTTAAGTGTCTTGAGTCAAGTCATAACCCAATTTCGTCCAATTTAGTGTTAGGTGTTCAAAACTGCCCAGAAAGTGTTTTTAAGGCAGTTTTGAGTGTTTATTTGCTGTTTTGAGTCTTTTGGTTTGTTTTGGTGTTTTATAGTTTAGTTTTGCATTCTTTGAGTCTAGTTTAGTGTTTTAAACTTTGTTTTTACGTTTTGAGTCAGTTTCAAGTGATTTGGCAATCCCTCCTAATCCCCGGCCTAGAACGATCCCTACTTACATACTTTGCTACAATTGATAAAAAGAAGGTTTAATTTGTGTGCTTATATTTTTCGCATCAAATTTTTGGCGCCGTTGCCGGGGATTAGCAACTTTGCTAATCCCTTGTTATTTCTTTTTGTTTATTTGCGTGTGTTTTTATGTTAGTTACTAGTTTATGACTCGGAGTTCTCATCTGGTTCGTGAGCATATCTTGGACTTTGACGACGATTTTGAGAGGACTTTGAGAAGGAATAGGAATCAACAAGATCGTAACCCACCTATTCCTGAACCTAAGTTTGAAGAACATCCACTTGAAGAAGAAGAGGAAGATCCCAACATGGCAGCGGACAATCGAACAATCAAGGAGCTTTCCGCTTCGGGATTGGACAATGCCACTCCTCTATGCATCCAATACCCCATGGCTGCCCTAGGGAAGACGGATGAGTTCGAATTGAAATCAAGTTTGTTGCATCACATTCCTAAGTACCATGGGTTGTCCATGGAGGATCCTAACAAGCACTTGAAAGAGTTCGAGGTGGTGTGTTCAAGCATGACTCCAATGAATGTTGACGGGAGCATATTGAAGATGAAGGCATTTCCCTTTTCTCTCTTGGAAAAGGCGAAAGATTGGTTGTATGAATTAGCTCCCGGAACGGTCACATCTTGGGAGAGCATGAAACGGGCTTTCTTGGAGAAGTGTTTCCCAACTTCTCGAGTCATTCTTCTACGAAAAAGGATAAGTGGAATTCAACAAAATGAAGGTGAATCTTTTCCTACTTATTATGAACGTTTTAAATCTCTTGTTGCCTCTTGTCCATAGCATCAAATGAAGGAGGAGCTTCTTCTACAATACTTCTACGAGGGGCTTCTACCAATCGAACGTCAAATGCTAGATGCCTCAGCGGGAGGAGCTTTGGTGGACAAGACCCCCACGGCTGCAAAAACATTGATTGCTAATCGAGCGTTGAATGCTCAACAATACGAAGGTGTTGGACAAAGAAGCATCCCACGGCAGCAACAAGTGCATGAGGTAAGTGCAATTTCCGAAATACAATCTCAATTGGCCAATCTTACTCTTCTTGTGTCACAGGTTGTTGAAGGAAACAAGATGCAAGGACCAAAGGTTTGTGGCTTGTGCTCTATGCAAGGACAATCCTCGGAGCAATGCCCTCAACTAATTGAGAATAGAGGTTGGGAAAGTGCACACGCCATTGGTTTTCAAGATCAAAATCAACCTAGAAATGATCCATTTTCTAATACATACAATCCGGGATGGAGGGATCGTCCAAATTTCAAATGGAGAGAACCCAACAAAGTACATTTAGGCAACAACCCCCGGGTTTCTATCAAAGGCCGTTTGCACCAACTCAATCCCAATCACAACCTGCCCAAAACAAATCAGGTTCTTCTATTGATAATGATCAGATTTTTCAATTACTAACTTCTATGGCGCAGAGTACGCAAATTAAGGACAAGAAGGTGGACGAGTTGGAGAAGCAAGTAGGGCAGATTGCGGAGTTTGTGGGCCAATTCCGAGAACAAGGAAAACTTCCTAGTTCAACCGTTGTAAATCCGAAAGGAGGCTTTGAATCTGCCAAGGCAATCATGCTAAGTAGTGGAAAAGAAGTTGGAACTGAGCCACAACCATCGAAATCTGCCCCCAAGGAGGACGAGAAGTTGCAAATTGAGGAAGAGGACCAAGCAAAGGCCATGGCAAGGGTAGAAACACCCTTGCCGCAACCACCCAAGCATTCCAATTCGGCCACCATAGGTAAGGAAGGTCCAATTCAAGTTAATTCTAATGTCATTCCTCCGAATGTACCGTTTCCTAGCAGATTTTTGCAAGCCAAAAACGAAGAAGAGGAGAAAGATGTTCTTGAGACGTTTAGGAAGGTGCATGTCAATATCCCACTCCTTGATGCTATGAAGCAAATCCCGAAGTATGCCAAGTTTTTTAAGAAGCTTTGTACAACAAGGAAACGGATTCGGGAGAAAGAGGTGGTACACGTAAGTGAGAATGTATCTGCATTGTTGCAAAGAAAGTTACCACCTAAATGCAAAGATCCAGGTAGTTTCACTATCCCTTGTGTTATTGGCAATACGAGGTTTGATCATGCTATGTTAGATTTAGGTGCATCTATAAATGTCATGCCATATTCTGTTTATGCATCTATGAATCTAGGAAAGCTTAAAAATGATGGTGTTATTATTCAATTAGCCGATCGATCTAATGCATATCCCAAAGGAGTGTTGGAAGATGTTTTGGTGCAGGTAGACCACTTGATTTTTCCTGCAGATTTCTATGTGCTTGATATGGAGGACTCAACCCACTCTCCACCATCACCACTCTTACTTGGACGACCATTCATGAAAACGGCTCAAACCAAGATTGACGTGGCCAAGGGAGCAGTAACTATGGCCTTTGGTGGTGATATGATTAACTTTAAGATTTCTGAATCGGTTGAGAATACTAATGATGTTCGTTCTTGTTGTGCCATTAATATAATTGAAAATATAGGGCATGAATGTTTAACACTAATCAAGAAGAATGTACCCCGAACCACCATCGAGGAGGGAATTGGAGTGAACAACAAGAAGTGCACGGCCCCAACCTTGAAATCACCAAATCTGGCCGAAAGCACCCCTTGTGCATCTGTTCATTGTGCTGCCACTTCTTTGCCGTACATAGGTAAGCCACCTATTCCAATTTCGATTCCCATTTCAACTAATATGTTGTTACCTTGTATGGTGCAGATACCTAATCGAATTCGACGTGGTGGAAGAGCTCATGCTGATTTAGGGAAGCAAAACATCAAAATCAGGAAGGATCATTATCCTCTTCCATTCAAAGATCTAAAGCATGAAGTGGTTCGTAGGACAGGTTGTAAAGGAAGCACCCCTACATGCTGTGGGCCCTAATGAGGAGTGAATGAGGTCTTCGTCCGGCTGTACGACGTTAAAGCAAGCGCTACTTGGGAGGCAGCCCATGTATTCAAATAAGGAAGATCTATGAATCGCTTCACAATCAGTTTTGCGTTTCTAAAAACCTTCCCTTTTTTTTTTTTTTTTTTTTGCATTTTTTTTTTGCCATGATTGTCATTTTTATTTGTTATTGATTTAATTATTTTTGGGTGTGGGTTTATTTTTGAAACATTGACAGATATGCAAGGTAATTTCACATTAATTTTCATGGAAAACAAACATTAGGTAGAAAGGTAGAAAAATACAAGCATGTGCAAACAAGTAGGAATGAGCCTTCATTGGTTAGGTGGTGCCTCAGCATTCGACGGACCTCCAGAAAGTCGAAGCGCCAGAGTTTGATTTTCCGGAGCCTCAACACTTGGTGAAGCGCCAGATGACGAAGGCAGAAGTTGTCGCTGGAGTAAGGCCACAAACTGTTGATGATCACTCTGAATCTGAACTTCGGACTCCTGCAGCTGGTCAAGCTTCCTCTTCATACTTGTTGAGTAATTAGTTGCGAGCATGTGCAACTCTTTATTCTCATGCCTAAGCACTCTGACCTCTTGCCGAAGACTAGCCACTTCAGCCATCAACGACTCAACCTGACGAGATCGAGCAAGAAGGCGCTGGCCCATGTTTGATACTGAGCCTGCACATCGGACGCTGTAGGCCAGAGAGTCCTGAACAACCAGTTCGTCGGACCGCCTGGAAAGTATCCTAGTGTCTCTAGGAGTGAGAAGATTTCTGGCCACCACCGAAGCTGTTGTATCATTCATCATCATGGAATCCCCAACTGTAAGAGGACCATTTGGGGATACGAAGGACGGCTGCCAAATGTTGTTTGGAGAAGACATATCAATATCTTCCCCAACATTCAAGTTAAGGCGACGGTCAGAAGGGCAAGACATTTTATTAGGTGTGAAGAAAAAGAAGAGGTCGGACAAATCAAGTTCTTAGAAGTACAAGTAGGGAGCTTCTACAGGTGGAAAATTCAAGTGTGCTTCGGAATGTGATGCGTGCCTCTCTTTAAAAATCAGCATTCGGCGGAGCTTCAGAAATCGAAGAGGCAAGCTCAGAGATCGAAGAGAAGTCTGCTTTCTCAAAAGCTGGGCTGCTAAAAAACCACGGGTCGATCTCAGATATCGAAAAGGCACCAGTCTTTTTCAACCTCGTCAGCACCTGTCACACGTAAACTCAGCTTTGCGGAAATCACGGGCAGTTTGTCGAAGCGCCGATTCCAGATATCGAAGAGGCACCAGTCTTTTTCAGCCTCGTCAGCACCTGTCACACGCAAACTCAGCTTTGCGGAAATCACGGGCAGTTTGTCGAAGCGCCGATTCCAACCATCTGCTTTTCCAGACGTGTCAACATCTGTCACATGCAGAGTCAGCTTTGCGGAAATCACGGGTAGTTTGTCGAAGCGCCGATTCCAGATATCGAAGAGGCATCAGCTTTATCCAGACGTGTCAGCATCTGTCACATGCACACTCAACCTTGCAGAAATTACGAGCAATCTGTCGAAGATTTCTGGTGAAGTAGAAAGCACGTGAAGTTTACTGTTCAATCATCCAACGGGTGCCGACAAGAGTGAAAGACTAGTACCGGTTATTAATTCCTATAAATGTCGTCCTTCACCCTCCATAGCAAGGCAGACATACATAATCCTTCTTCATCTCCAAAAATGCATTCCCAACGAAGCCTCTCGAGTTACTCTGTGTTTCTCATCCCTTGGGGTACCTTTGCAAACAAGTCATCAAGAGCAAAAGTATTTCATATCATGAAGGTTGAAAGCAAGAGTATCTCATATCATGTTTTCTCCCTGTCCTTTTCCTTGTCTTTGTGACAAGGAGAAAGCGAGCAATCAGCCATCACTTGGTGTTAATCTTCCGATCTAAGAACCGACTGCCTGGAACTCCTTCCTGATTGCTTACCTAGCATTGCTCTCGAGTGCTCATCTTCAACTGTTGATGTACTTCCGAAGAAGATGCCACATCTGCCTGGAGAATAGATAAGGCAAGTGAAAATGATACCTTGAAGCATGCGGAGACAAGGTGCTAATTCATCTTCAAGATCAAGTCTCTTTTTCCTTGCTAAGAAGTTCCCTAGCCCAGTTCAAGAATAAACCTGTGGAAAGATACTTCTTCAATAGCAAAAGTATCTCATATCATCAGAGTCAAAGGCAAAGATATCTCATGGCATGTTTTTCCTTTATCCTTGCTCTTGCCTGCGAGACAAGGAGAAAGAAAGCAATCGGTCGGCACTTGGATAGATTGAACAAAGAAATAGACTATCACCTCTACCTTGTGCCTACCTGCCGTGCAGAAGAAACAAGGAGAGAAGAATGCTGCCTGCAGACTCAATCAACCCAGCAGAAGGAGTCTGAGTTGAAACCAAGAGCTCGAGAAGCTTCAACAACATATGGACGCATCAGTCGCCAAAGAGCAAAGCCTCGTCATACAAGGCCATCAAATCACCACCACCAATCAAGTCTCATTTTCCTTGCTAAGAAGTTCCCTAGCCCAGTTCGAGATCAAAGCTGTGGAAAGTCAACAAGATCATCTCTCCATAACCAGATTTGCGTTCTTAAACTCTACTCTGTCTGGTTTTTACTTTGCCATACTTGTCATGTTTATTCGTTGTTTTTTTGTTTGCTTGTTTTTGTGTGAGTTTATGCCTGAAACATTGAGGACAATGTTTGATTTAATTGTGGGGGGGTAACCAAGTTGTTTTGCATGAAATTTTTGGGAGTTTATCACCGATTACTTCTAGTGTTGTTCCTTGCTGTTTTAAGTGTTTTTATGCTGTTTTGGAGTGTTTTAGTGTGTTTTGACATAAAAATCCGAAAATCTCATAACAATTTGAAAAATTGTTTTGAAAAACCCAAAAAGAGTTGTTTTTGTGTGTTTGTTTGTGTCTTAGGGTACCTTCCAACACAATGATGATGATTTGGATTTTAATTACATGACTGTTAAAGAGAGTTATAAACATGGATGAAAATTTGATTTACTCTTTGGTGTATGCTTGGTTGTGGTTATAATTTATGAATTCACATGGAATCATAAAAGGAAAAATCAGTTTTTTTTTGTAACATGCTTGAAAGAAGGAACTCAAACTAACGTTACATCCTTGAGAGACTTGTGCCTAAACGTTTATTTGGAGAGTTATTAATCTGTGCAATTTTTTTGTTTTCTAAAGTCGTTGCATGATCTCATTATTATTTGCTTGGTTGCTACTTAGAAGGCGTTTCATCATTTAGTTCCAAATGCTAGAACTCATGCCTATTTCATTCAAAGCATGTTATTGATTTGCATAACACATATTCAAGATGAAGTTGTTTAGTGAGCCAAAGGCCAAAAAGCCTATCCCGTTCATTATGTGTTTAAGTTTAACCCCGTTGAGCCTTGTGTTGCCTATGTTCTTTGTTACCTGATAAGCTCATATTTATACATATTTTACATCAAATTCTCTTGTCTTTTCTTAGTTATTTCCTCATATTTTTGTACTATTTACTTTGTTTTTGTATTTTATAGAATTTATCTAGCTAAGAAAATAAAAATAACACAAGTGTGATTTTAAGTAATAAATTCGTCATTTTTACCTTGCTCATTTATTTTATTGTTGTAACTGAAGAAAACATTTTGGCAGAATAATTAAAGGAGGGCCAACTTAAAAGAGTGAGACAGGCGCAGGAGCACTGGGGCACAAATGAATAATGAAGAGAAAAGAATAATAAGAGAAGGCAGCGTGGGCTGCTGATGAGTGGAAAACAAAAGAAATAATAAGAAAGAATAAAGGAAAGAAAAGAGGAAGTCAGCGTGGAGAGCACTGCAGACATCAGTGGGCTGCATTGGAGTGGGCAGCGTAAGAAAAGCAGAAAAAAATAAAAGGGAATCAAAGCTGGGAGTGTCGGCAAAAAGAAGAAAGTGCAGCGTGCTAGATATATAATAGAGATATATAGAGGGATTAAGCCTCGGGGAGGGGAGTGGAAAGAAAGGGCAGGCTGCCTTTGGCAGCTTGCGAGTGAGACACGCAGAGAGAGAGAAGCTGCTTGGCAGCTACTAAGACGAGAAGGCGAGACCGAGGGACGCGGAACTTGAAGGAGGATAACAGCTGCCTCGGGCAGCTGGCAACAGGAGAGACGTTTGGGGGAAGGAGAGAAGAGTCGGTCTTGAGGCAGCGGGAAGGAAGAAGGCTGACCTTGGCAGCTTGTACAGCAGGTCAGCGCAGGCAACGTGTTGGCAGCTGGGAGACGAGGAAAGGGAGGTCGCGGCGGAAAGAAGGAAGCAGAAATGGAGTGCTGCCTTTGGGCAGCGTGAGGAAGCCTCGGCAGAAATAAAAGAAGGCACACGGCCTAGGGGAGGGTGGTGCTGACAAGTCAGCAAGATCAGTCTCGGCCTGGGAGTTTGTAAAAGAGAAGCTGCCTAGGGAGAAAACCGTGAGAAAGCTGCGGGAAGGAAGAAACAAAGGCAGACACGGACTTACGCACAGAAGCTTAAGCTTCCTCATTCGGTTTAATCCTCCAATTCACATTTTATTTTATGTTTTAATTTAAGAATCATGTGTAATTAATTTCTGTTTAGTTAGAGGTGAATTTGAAACCATGGATAAAAGTTTATTATGATTTGATTTACTCCAGTTATGAATTCTTGATCGTTGGATGTGGTTTATTTTTCTGTGTTGATTAATAACTTGTTTATGTATGTGGGTTAAGGGTCGACACTTAATTTGCATGCTTAGACTTGATGCTAGGATATAAGGGAATTTCACCTAATCGTTATGAACTTATATCCATGAGTAGTAAAAATCGCTAGTCACGATTGTGTTTAGTAAACCCTAGGTTGGATTAACATGCGTATTCCATAGTTATGAATGCCTAGTCAATGCTTATGATTTCCATTGAACTTAATGATCTTTGATATGTCTCTCTATCATGCGTATTCCATAGTTAGGGAACTTGATAAGAATAATTTGGTTGTGATGCGTATCCCGTCCAATTCAATGAATCTAGGGAAATCTGAAGGTTAATTTAAGCGGACCTAATTAACTTGGAGCGTTGTCATTTATTCGTTTGTTGAAGTCATAACGGGGAATCAAATTATATGCATTTGTTCATGTGTGGATAATGACCCCTCTAACTAACGTCTCATCATTTTAATTCTATCAAAATATATTTTCTTTGAAGTTTGTTTTTAAGTTTCTGTTTTAAATTCAATTTCGTCAAAAAATCAATCCCCCGTTTATTTTAAAGTGTTAGATTTGTTAGAAATAAATTTAGTTTGTGTTTTCTTGAGTCTTGAATTATTTTGAGTCTTTGGATTTGTTTTGGTTTATTTGTTAGTTTTATTTTGAGTGATTCTAGTTAAGTGTTTTGATTTTAGTTTAGTGTTTTAAATTTTATTTTTAAGTTTTTAATTTAATTTTACTTTGGTTAGCATCCCTAGTTAATCCCCGGCCTAGAACGATCCCTACTTATCCATATACTACAATTGTCACAAATAGGGTTTAAATTTGTGCGTTAATTTATTTTCGCATCAAATTTTTGGCGCCGTTGCCGGGGATTAACAAATTTGCTAATCCCTTGTTTATGTTTTTTTGTTTGTGTTTTATGTTATTTTATTTTCTTTTATTTGTGTTTATTTTATTTTATTTTATTTTATTTTATTTTTGGTTTGTTATGTCTTTTACTTTTGATATTTGATTTAGTTTTCTTTCTTTGATTTTGGTTACAAATGGAGCGAGACATGGCACTTGCATCCATCCAAGCATTCAATGAAGGGAGGCCTAGGAATCACCCACAATCAGATTTGCATTCCTAATCCCTTCTCTTTACTGCTTTCATTTTGTTTTGTTTATTTAGTTGTGATTTTTGTTTAGAAAGTTAAACATAGTTTTTTTTTTTTTTTTTTTTTTTTTTTTTTTTTTTTTTTACTTTACTTTGATTTACTTATTTTACATTGATATTTAAAAAAAAATATTAATAATAATAATAATAAATAAAAACAAAAAAAAAAAAAAAAAAAAAAAAAATAATGTAAAACTAATAGCTTTCATTGGTCGTTGGTAGGTGGTGCCTCGGAGGTCGACGGAGCCCCAGAAAGACGAAGCGCCAGAGTTGGATCATTCGGAGCCTCAATACTTGGTGCAGCTCCAGAGGACGAAGACAACATAAACCTCGGGAGTAACGGCATAAACCGTTGATGATCACTCTGAATCCGCACTTCGGACTCCTGCATCTGATCAAGCTTCCTCTTCATGCTTGTGGAGTAATTGGTTGCGAGCATGTGCAACTCCCTGTTCTCATGCCTAAGCACTTTGACCTCTTGCCGAAGACTAGCCACTTCAGCCATCAACGACTCCACCTGACGAGTTCGTGCAAGAAGGCGCTGGCCCATGTTTGATACTGAGCCTGCGCATCGGACGCTGTAGGCCAAAGAGTCCTGGACAGCTAGTTCGTCGGACCGCCTAGAAAGTATCCTAGTGTCTCTAGGAGTGAGCAGATTTCTGGCCACCACCGAGGCGGTTGTTTCATTCATCATCATGGAATCCCCAACTGTAAGAGGACCATTTGGGGATATGAAGGACGGCTGTCAAATGTTGGTTGGAGAAGACATATCACTATCTTCCCCAACATTCAAGTTAAGGCGACGGTCAGAAGGGCAAGACATATTTGAAGGTGTTGAGAATGAAGAGTCGGACTGATCAAGATTAAAAGAAATGCAAGAGGGAATGTTTACAGGAGGGAACGTTTACCGGAGGGAGTGTTTACAGGAGGGTGCTCAAGTGTGTTGTGGAACAAAGTTAGCGCTCTTATAAGAAGAAGAAATCGATGAGGCATCACTCAGCAATCAAAGTGACGTCCTCTCGCAAATCGAAGAGTCGGACGCCATTCTCAAAAGTCGGACGCCGTTCTCAAAAGTCGGGCGTCTCTCTCAAAAGATGGAGCGGTCAAGAATCACGAGGCAAACAGCTTTTCCAGTTTTGTCGTCACTCGTCACGCGCTGTCAGCTTTGCGCAAATTACGGGTGGCTTTTTCAGAAAGCGCGTAACCTGTACTGTTCATCCATCCACCGGCTGCCGACAGGGGTAAAGGAACAGTTTCGGTTGTGAAGAATCATCTATAAACGTCTACCTTCGCCATCCATTGCAAAGGAAAAACTCTCTCAACACTTCTTCATCTCCGAAATTTTTCATCTCCGAAAATGCCTTTCCAACAAACCCTCTCGAGTTACTCTGTGTTTCTCATTCCCTGGGATACATTTGTAAACAAGTCATCAAGAGCTAGAGTATTTCATATCATGAAGGTTGAAAGCAAGAGTATCTCATATCACGCTTTCTCCCTGTCCTTTTCCTTGTCTTTGTGATAAGGAGAAAGCAGGCAATCAGCCAGCACTCGGTGTCAATCTTCCGATCTCAGAACCGACTGCCTGGAAATCCTTCCTGATTGCTTACCTAGCATTGCTCTCGAGTGCTATTCTTCAACCGCTGATGTACTTCCGAAGAAGTCGCCACATCTGCCTGGAGAACAGACATGGCAAGTGAAAATGATACTTGAAGCATGTGGAGACAAGGTGCTGCTTCATCTTCAAGATCAAGTCTCATTTTCCTTGCTAAGAAGTTCCCCAGCCCAGTTCAAGCATACACCTGTGGAACGATACTTCTTCAAAAGCAAAAGTATCCCATATCATCTGAGTCAAAGGCAAAGATATCTCATGGCATGTTTTTCCTTTACCCTTGCTCTTGCCTGCGAGTCAAGGTGAAAGAAGGCAATCGGTCGGCACTTGGACAGATTGAACAAAGAATCAGACCACCACCTCTACCTCGTGCCTACCTGCCGTGCAGAAGAAACAAAAAGAGAAGAATGTAGCCTGCAGACTCAATCAACCCGGTAGAAGGACTCCGAGTTGAAACCAAGAGCTCGAGAAGCTTCAACAACACCACCAATCAAGTCTCATTTTCCTTGCTAAGAAGTTCTGAGGCCAGTTCAAGTTCAAAGCTGTGGAAAGTCACCAAACATGACCAATGATCACTTATTAGTTTTATTCATTATCTTTTATTTTCATTTTCAATTTTTCGTTTGTTTGTTTTTTTTTTATTTTCTTGCGTGCTTAACTGAATTATTTCTCTTCTTTGCAGGAACTTTTGGTTATTTCCACCCTTGAAGTTGATTGCAGAATTTTAGCTTCGGGGTCATCGCTTGATTTTTCTGCAAATTAGAGAAGTTTTCAGTCCTATTGCTTTATTTTGTTTCTTTATATTTATCTATTTTATTTTTAGTTGCATTTTATTATATTTTCTGACATTGGGGACAATGTCTAGTTTAAGTGTGGGGGTAAAGAGTATAAAAATGACCAAATTGAAAATTTTTGTACCTTCGACTTTGAACTGGTTTCATTTGTTTCCATGTTATTGCTTTGTGTTTTCTTAATTAAGTTGTTTTTTTTTTTTTTTTTAAATAAAAAATAAAAAATAAAAAATAAAAAAATCGGAAAATCTAAAAAATCCAAAAATATTTCCTTGTTTTCCTTATTGTTTTGAATTAGATTTTTGTTAGTTTCCCGACCCAATGATATAATTGGATAAAATTTGAACCATGATCATCAAGAACTTAGTTAACATGTGTTTTGTGAAATTCCTAATTCTCTTGTTAGTTTTGTACATTTTTGATCATCTTTGAAAAACTAAACGCACATAGCCTTGTTGATGTGAAACTAAAGCATGATTTAAAGCTCCATATGTGAATTTAGTGACCATATACATCCTATGTGAGTTTTTGAGCCTATTGAAAGTGTGTGCATTTTTCATACACTCCTATTCTTTCATGTGTGATGAACTTATGTGAGATACTTCTCTAGAACTTGCATAACAATCTTTCGAAATATTTGTCATTGATTGCATGAACTTGAAAATGATAGAGGCATTAGGTTTACCACCATGGCCCAAATAACCTTATTTCCCAAAAAAAAAATGATATCATTAGATTGCCAATTTGAGCCGTGTTTGTTGAGCCTTTTATTTCTTATCACCAGATATGTCTACCCTTATGCCTGAAATATTTTTTTTCCTTACCCTTTCCAAGCAAGCTAATGAGCAATGTGAAATTGTCTTATGAGAAGTGTTTGTGAAGTACTCGGAGGGTGTTTGGCAAAAGAATAAGTGTGGGGGTTTTTCATATTTGTTTCTGGTTTAAAAAAAAAAAAAAAAAAAAAAAAAAAAGAAAGAAAGAAAGTTTATTTACGAAGAAAATAAAAAAATGTTTAAAGTTTCAGTTTAAGGTTGTGCTTGGAGGTGACTTGAAGAATAGCTCTTGAGTTCTTATAAATTTAAACAAAAGAATTGCTTGCAATGTAGCTTGGAACTTGTGTTTACCTATTCTTTCGTTTCAATAACCCTCTCCCTAAACCTCATTACATCCAATAAAAGTCCTCTTGATTTAAGTTTTGCAATTATGATTGTGGAGAAGTTATCTTTATGCAAGCTTATGGTAGAACTTTCACATTTGATTCTTTGAGAGAAACACATTAAGACTAAACACATGTGTGATTGAGTGTATATCCAGTGCGAAGGTCGCTAGTTTGCATATGGTGATTCTAAAAATAAAAATTTTGAAATTGCATTAACATGGCTATCTCACACACTACACTTCAAAGATGATTCAAAGATTACTGCTAATATTTGAATTAGGAAAATGAACTTGGATTAGCTTGTTTGGTGTTAGCTATGGTTCTTGTTGATTTGTGTTCTCGAATGAAATTCTATGAGGGTCACATAGGGGGAAACTAATAATTTTCATGTTATTACTTTTTCTATTTTCTCTGTTTTGCTCGAGGACTAGCAAAAGCTAAGTGTGGGGGTATTTGATAAGCTCATATTTATACATATTTTACATCAAATTCTCTTGTCTTTTCTTAGTTATTTCCTCATATTTTTGTACTATTTACTTTGTTTTTGTATTTTATAGAATTTATCTAGCTAAGAAAATAAAAATAACACAAGTGTGATTTTAAGTAATAAATTCGTCATTTTTACCTTGCTCATTTATTTTATTGTTGTAACTGAAGAAAACATTTTGGCAGAATAATTAAAGGAGGGCCAGCTTAAAAGAGTGAGACAGGCGCAGGAGCACTGGGGCACAAATGAATAATGAAGAGAAAAGAATAATAAGAGAAGGCAGCGTGGGCTGCTGATGAGTGGAAAACAAAAGAAATAATAAGAAAGAATAAAGGAAAGAAAAGAGGAAGTCAGCGTGGAGAGCACTGCAGACATCAGTGGGCTGCATTGGAGTGGGCAGCGTAAGAAAAGCAGAAAAAAATAAAAGGGAATCAAAGATGGCAGTGTCGGCAAAAAGAAGAAAGTGCAGCGTGCTAGATATATAATAGAGAGATATAGAGGGATTAAGCCTCGGGGAGGGGAGTGGAAAGAAAGGGCAGGCTGCCTTTGGCAGCTTGCGAGTGAGACACGCGGAGAGAGAGAAGCTGCTTGGCAGCTGCTAAGACGAGAAGGCGAGACCGAGGGACGCTGAACTGGAAGGAGGATAACAGCTGCCTCGGGCAGCTGGCAACAGGAGAGACGTTTGGGGGAAGAAGAGAAGAGTCGGTCTTGAGGCAGCGGGAAGGAAGAAGGCTGCCCTTGGCAGCTTGTACAGCAGATCAGCGCAGGCAACGTGTTGGCAGCTGGGAGACGAGGAAATGGAGGTCGCGGCGGAAAGAAGGAAGCAGAAATGGAGTGCTGCCTTTGGGCAGCGTGAGGAAGCCTCGGCAGAAATAAAAGAAGGCACACGGCCTAGGGGAGGGTGGTGCTGACAAGTCAGCAAGATCAGTCTCGGCCTGGGAGTTTGTAAAAGAGAAGCTGCCTAGGGAGAAAACCGTGAGAAAGCTGCGGGAAGGAAGAAACAAAGGCAGACACGGACTTACGCACAGAAGCTTAAGCTTCCTCATTCGGTTTAATCCTCCAATTCACATTTTATTTTATGTTTTAATTTAAGAATCATGTGTAATTAATTTCTGTTTAGTTAGAGGTGAATTTGAAACCATGGATAAAAGTTTATTATGATTTGATTTACTCCAGTTATGAATTCTTGATCGTTGGATGTGGTTTATTTTTCTGTGTTGATTAATAACTTGTTTATGTATGTGGGTTAAGGGTCGACACTTAATTTGCATGCTTAGACTTGATGCTAGGATATAAGGGAATTTCACCTAATCGTTATGAACTTATATCCATGAGTAGTAAAAATCGCTAGTCACGATTGTGTTTAGTAAACCCTAGGTTGGATTAACATGCGTATTCCATAGTTATGAATGCCTAGGCAATGCTTATGATTTCCATTGAACTTAATGATCTTTGATATGTCTCTCTATCATGCGTATTCCATAGTTAGGGAACTTGATAAGAATAATTTGGTTGTGATGCGTATCCCGTCCAATTCAATGAATCTAGGGAAATCTGAAGGTTAATTTAAGCGGACCTAATTAACTTGGAGCGTTGTCATTTATTCGTTTGTTGAAGTCATAACTGGGAATCAAATTATATGCATTTGTTCATGTGTGGATAAGGACCCCTCTAACTAACGTCTCATCATTTTAATTCTATCAAAATATATTTTCTTTGAAGTTTGTTTTTAAGTTTCTGTTTTAAATTCAATTTCGTCAAAAAATCAATCCCCCGTTTATTTTAAAGTGTTAGATTTGTTAGAAATAAATTTAGTTTGTGTTTTCTTGAGTCTTGAATTATTTTGAGTCTTTGGATTTGTTTTGGTTTATTTGTTAGTTTTATTTTGAGTGATTCTAGTTAAGTGTTTTGATTTTAGTTTAGTGTTTTAAATTTTGTTTTTACGTTTTTAATTTAATTTTACTTTGGTTAGCATCCCTAGTTAATCCCCGGCCTAGAACGATCCCTACTTATCCATATACTACAATTGTCACAAATAGGGTTTAAATTTGTGCGTTAATTTATTTTCGCATCATTACCCACACTATCCTCACCTAGCCTAGATTAGGACCATCCATACCCTTGTTCTTGAAGGATAGTAAAGCATAATTTAGAAGGAATTCCTTTTGTTGAACTCTTGCAGAAAAACAAGTGTGGGGGAAGTGATTCTTGTGTGTGTGTGTGCCAAAGTCCTTCATAAGGCACGGGTAGAAAAGGAAAAGAAAAAGAAAAATTCGTGGAAAATAGAATGAAAAGAAGAAAAGTTGTGAAAAGAGTTCAAAAATTTATGAGAAAGCGCTCTAAAGTGTTGTTTGTTGAAGAAAGGGTCCAAAGCATTGAATTCGATCCTAAGTGTTGCATGAATCTTCCCTTTGTGTTTAAATGTTGATTTTTTCATTCTAAAGTAAATTCCAAGTGTCGATTCCATTACTTTGTTTGCTATCGCTTTAAGAACGTTTGTTATTCCTATCCTTTCTTTGTTAGCCATTACCCCAAGCCCTGTTACAACCCTTGACTTCAATCTTGAGTGTTGTGTATTTCAATTTGTGGAGTTTGAAATTGATATGAGCATATGGTGTCACTGGTTCTCGCATCTAAGTAGTAGCATTCCATTCATGAGATCATATATATACATGAATTAATAATTCCAGAAATTGCTTCTTTGTTGAAAAACATATGTGAGTACTAGTTTCATGTTTACATCAATCTTCTCACATATACCTAGTATAGGGAGTGTAGTCAGAAATTCTTGTGTGAAAATAAGAGTGTATCTAGTAAGGAATTGAGGAAATTCTCTAAGGCATGTTACAATATTCAAAATGTTGTTTTAATTGATTAAATGTGAGCTAGTGAATGGTGACTATGATTAAGTATGCTCGAGGGTAAGGAATGCTTAATTCTATGTAAGTGGTGATCTTTGGCATGTCATGTTTCATTGAAAATCCCTTAGGCAAATGTTGGAAGGTTAGGTTGTGTTTTGTTTGTTTTGTTTCGTTTTGTTTCTTTTGCTTTGCTCGAGGACTAGCAAAAGCTAAGTGTGGGGGAATTTGATAGGAGCATATTTATGCGACTTAGTTAGCTTGTTCTTGTGCATTTGTGTTGTTATTTCTTAGTTAATTATGTATTTTAAGCTATTTTCGTGTGTTTGTAGGTCATAATAACAAAGTTGGCCAGAAAGTGCATTTTGGAGCATTTTGGAGCATTTTTGGGCCAAGATTGGATAGTGCAAGCATGGAGACATGAGGTGGACGTTTTTGAAGATTAGATGGCTAGAAATCAGCATGTGTGTGTGCAAGTGTGTTGACTTACAACTACAAACATCCATCCACTACACCCATTACATCCACTCATTACCAAACACTCATCCACTACACCCATTACATCCACTCATTACCAAACATCCACCCACTACACCCATTACATCCACTCATTACCAAACATCCACCCACTACACCCATTCATGCAATTCATAGTAACGAGTGCCTCGCCAATGCTTATGATTTTCATAGAACTTAATGATCTTTGCTTGTATCTTTGTTATGCAATTCATGCACGGAACTTGTGAGGAATGCTTTGGGTTGTCGTATGCAATTCATCCAATTCGATAACTTTAGGAAAATCTGAGGGTTAATTAGTGCAATTCACGGTTAATTTGGGGCATTGGGAATTCATGGTTTATTGAGAAGCAATTGGAAATCGTTTTGTATGCAAGTGTGACATGTGTGGAGAAGAACCCCTTAGCTAGCTTTCCATCCATTCACTTTTATCAAATTCGTTTTAGAATCTGTTCAATTTACAAAGTTTGTTCTTGTTTTCAATTTTTGTCAAAACTCAATCCCCATTTATTTTGAAGTGTTAGATTAGTTAGAAATCAATTTAGTTTGTGTTTTTAAGTGTCTTGAGTCAAGTCATAACCCAATTTCGTCCAATTTAGTGTTAGGTGTTCAAAACTGCCCAGAAAGTGTTTTTAAGGCAGTTTTGAGTGTTTATTTGCTGTTTTGAGTCTTTTGGTTTGTTTTGGTGTTTTATAGTTTAGTTTTGCATTCTTTGAGTCTAGTTTAGTGTTTTAAACTTTGTTTTTACGTTTTGAGTCAGTTTCAAGTGATTTGGCAATCCCTCCTAATCCCCGGCCTAGAACGATCCCTACTTACATACTTTGCTACAATTGATAAAAAGAGGGTTTAATTTGTGTGCTTATATTTTTCGCATCACCCAACCGAGGAGCTTCCCTCACTAGGGAACTTAGGGGAGCACTGTTTGTACTATACTTAACCAATCCCGAAACTACTGAGCACCCATCAACGTTATACCGTCAAGGACCCAGAAGAGTTTCCCTCCAACCAGGAGGCCAATCACAATGCGACACGTGTCGACATCAGAAGCCAATCACAGCCCGACACATGTCAACATCAGAAGTCAATCACAACAAGACACGTGTCAATGTCAGAACAAAGCTAGAAACTCTTCTATAAAAGGAGATCATTCTCCCACAATATTTCCTAATGTCATTTGTACTAAATCATTCACTTGTACTCACTAAAAGAGAGCTGGAACCTATGTACTTATGTAAACCCTTCATAATTAATGAGAACTCCTTTACTCCGTGGATGTAGCCAATCTGGGTGAACCACGTACATCTTGTGTTTGCTTCCCTGTCTCTATCCATTTACATACTTATCCACACTAATGACCGGAGCAATCTAGCGAAGGTCACAAACTTAACACTTTCTGTTGTACCAAAGTCCTCACTGATTTTGTGCATCAATAATGCGTATCTCGTCCAATGATGCGTATCCCGTCCAATTCAATGAAATAAGGAAAATCTGATTGTTAATTTGTGCTGTCACGGTTAACTTGGGGTGTTGTCATTCATGGTTTAAGGGAATAATACTAGAAATTGGTTTATATGCATATGTCATGTGTGGAGAAAGATCCTTTGGCTAAGTTTTCATCATTCAAATCACCTAATTTACTTTGTTTTGCAATCTGTTTTGCTTAGTTAATTTTCGTCCAAATCAATCCCCCTTTTACTTAAGTGTCTTAGATTAGTTAAAAAAGTGTTTCAATCTGTCCAACTTAGTGTTTTAAGATCCGCTAGTGTTAAATTCGTCCAAATAGTCCTTCGAACCTGTTTTGAGTCTTTTTAACTTAGTTTTGCTGTTTTGAGTGTTTTAAGTCAGTTTTGAGTTTATAGTGTTTAGTTGTGTGTTTTTGAGTCTATTTGAGTGTTTCTAAGTCGAATTTGGTATTTATGAGTCATATTTGTGTAGATTAGCATCCCTAGTTAATCCCCGGTTTAGAACGATCCCTACCTACATCATTACTACAATTGTCACCAATAAGGTTTAATTTGTGTGTCAAGTTAATTTTCACATCAATAAGGCTCGCAATGCGCACCCTGTATTTCTTCTTCCAAAGTTCATCCTTTCCACAATGAAAGCATGTTCCTTTGGATTTTCTTGCCCCTCTTCTTATGCAACCTTTTCCTTGTGATTGCCTTCTCACTCCCACTGTCCTTTTTGAAACTTTGTTCAAACTTACATCACATGTCAATCATCTCGTTAAAAGTATAATCGAATCTATTCACTTTGTAGTTTACTATAAACTTAGTGAAATCATCCGAGAAAGATGCAAGGAAAAAGTCTTGGGCCATTTTCCCATCGATGGAAGTTCCTAAACTCTCAAGATCTTGAAAGATCCTTTCCATCTTTTGCCATGTTTTTGGACCGATGTCCCCTTTGCCTTTTTGGCATTCAATAGACTACAAACATTTGAGAATCATACGTTATTTGTCTCAATGTCATGCATCTTATGCAAACTATCAACCATGGCACAAGAAGTGTCCATATGCTCATGTAGCTTTTTAAGCTCCTCACTAAGTGAAGTGAGGTTAAGCATTTGGCTTGGAAGTCATTCTCATTTTGGCATGTTGTTAACTTCATGCGATGGAAAGTTCAACATAATTTTGGCAAATTCGACATCCCTCAATGGAATTCGAAAGTTATGTTGGACTCTTAGCAGGGTATGGGAGACTCACCATTACCAAGCCCACCTTAGAGAATTATTGGCTAGCAACAATAATGATGAGAGGATAACTCTTAGCCATTTACAACTTTTGTAATCACCCATTTGTTTTGGCCTCTAGAGAATGATTGCCTCAGAATTGTATCATGTTGGCATCATTGCACTTAGTTAAGTCATTCCCACCATGCTAGTTTATGTAGGGGTTCAAGCACAACCTTAGAATTATATCATGTTGGTCACACTCGTTGTCTACACTCACTTCATCATATGTGTTTATAGAGTGAAGTCGGTGTATGAGTCACAAACGATTGGAGCCTACCACAGCGGAAGGCCCACAAAGAGATGTTCAAAGCATCTCTCGCTTATCAACTTAATATTCGTTTTGAAGGAGTAGTGTTGGGCTACATCAATTTCATTTTAATCTTATTAAAAGAACTTGGCCTATCACAACCATTGGTCCAAGTTTATACGAATTAGTAGTATATAATACTCCCACTGTTTCGATGAAATAAGGGAGACTATATGGAACTACTAACGAATGCATAACATCCTCATATGGACTATATGAATTAGTAGTATCACAACCATTGGTTTTCGGATTCATAGAATTGATTCAAATGGAACTAATTGATATGAAAATCCAATTCTCATTAAAGAAACAAAACCATTTTGTTCTCATCATAATTTGGGCCAAAAATGCAATGACCACAACTATTGGGCCACAATGCTAAAATATAAACTTTTGGGGTCACTTTGCAAAAACACAAGAGTCCACAACTTCATGTAATTACAACTAGAACCCAAAAGTTTCAACAATTATAAAAACTTCATTAAAGGAGCAAAACAATTTGTCCTTTAATGGTTTTGGGCCTTTACGTAAAAATGCAAACTTTTGGGTCAAAATGCAAATACACAAAAAGTATCATCAAACTTTATGTAATTGCATAAAAGCCCCAAAAGTACCCTACTTTATAGGGTTCCCGGTTATGGAGTGATGTAAGGAGTGTGAGTTGTTGAAGTGTAAGTTTCAAATTTGATAAAGTGATTGGTATGGTGGTGATGTGTGAAAATTTTGAGAAATTTCAAACAAATTTCTCCAATCAACTTACATCACCAATCACAAACAAATTTCAAACAAATCTTTGAGAAAATTTTGAATCAAAAACTCCCAAACTTTGTTCATATTATGAACATGAAGAACATAACAATAACATTGAAGAACATTCATGAAAAACCCATAAGAGCTCCATGAACATTTTCACTCAAACAAAACCCATAAACTCTCAAATAAAAGGGGACAAAAATCTAGGATTCTTAGGAGTTCCTTTAGTCACTTTAAATCCCATTTAAAAAGACAACAAAGAATACATAAAATCCCTTTTGTAGTTTTGGCCGAACCTACCCAAAACAATGGCACCAAATTTCTGAAGGAAATATTTGTAAAAACAAGTTCATTTGAGCAACATCTATGCATGAAATTAACAATTAAAAGGCGGAATCATGCTTGTATGCACTCAAAAACAAAACTTTACCCATGAAATTCAAGGCCTAGTGAGTGTGGTGAACCAAGACTCAACTCAAGAACAAAGTGAGTTGAGAAATATTATACCTATGTTGATTCCTCATTGCATAAGCAAAGGCTAATCACCCAAGAGATAGGGCCTTCATTCCTTCTCAGCTCCATGGATTTCTTGGAGAATGATGGTTGAAAGCATTGATGAGGAGATGAGTGACCTAGGAAGATTTAGATGCTAGTAAAACTTTCCTAGGGTGGCCGGCCTCTTAGAAAGAAAATGGAACTTCTGTTCTCGTCTTTTCTCCAAAAGAAACACTTTTAATGAAATGGCTATAAAGTTGCCTTTATACCACCTCACAATGTAGTGGCAAACTTGCAATTTAAGCAAGTTCACTACCCTTCTCTA
Organism: Malus fusca; assembly: GCA_035220775.1. Classification (NCBI taxonomy): domain Eukaryota; kingdom Viridiplantae; phylum Streptophyta; class Magnoliopsida; order Rosales; family Rosaceae; genus Malus; species Malus fusca. Next base: position 23,198,658 of record CM069066.1, on the reverse strand, counting down.
TATGGCCGACCTTAAGGGTTCATTGGGCCTTCAAGCCCTTTGTGTTTTCAAGTTGTCATACAACTTGAGTTAATGGGCTTGACATTCAAATCACATTGGGCCTTGCGGCCCAAAACTAACCCGAGGTCTATAACGAACATATTCGTTTGATTAATTAACATATTAATTAATCCTAGCCATAAATAATTAAACCATTTAGTTATTCTTACTCATCTCCGTTGTTTCTTCAATCTCTACCTTACTCGGCGAGGCAGTGGGCGATTGTTACTCTTAACGATCGATTGTGAATTGAAACATACTTTCAATTCTCCCTTTAGTGATTACTCACCTTTAGGGCTTCCACAAACCATGTGTGACACCTAACAGTATGTCATGGCTACCCAAGCTAATCAGAAGAGGTGGAGAAACTATTCAGTTTAGGATTATAATGCAATATGGTCTTTCTCTAATACAATACTCTTGACCACATTGTTTGGTTTGATAGTTTATTCATGTCTACTATCCAATGTGATTTGGAACGACTTCCTAAGTCTTATTCATACTCTGGCCAGCGATTCTTAATCATATCATAGAGTATTCTCCCTCAAATGGTTTGAAGGTTAGAGATCCCTTGTTGCGCATTCACTTACCTCCATGGCTAAGTGGCTTAACCCCGACTATATCGTGGACACCCTCTGATGGAGTGACTTTGACATAGTTAAAGATTAAGGACCTAACCACAAGACAACTATGATGCCTCAGGTCAAAGGACTACTTTGCATTATCCCAACCATGAGTTCTCATGTGACATGGGTACAAGAACTCCTTGTTGATCGTGTTGAATGGACTCATTCTCTATTGAGCACCTACATGCTTGTCTTAGTGTCAGTCACACCAATGACTCGAGACCAGTCACTCTCTCTAAGAAATTACATAACACATACTGATCTTAACGGACTGTCAATGCCCAATTGGCAATCTTATGATCAGGAACGTTTAGGATATGTATACGAAAGAGAATGGTCTCTTGAATCTAACTTCTTTAGATCACATTCTCCCAATTACATATTCCTTGGACTTATCGTTTAAGCATATAACATTTATATGAGACGGCTTCAAACAATAATCTTTGCCCTTTATATTAAACTAGATTAGTTTAACATGTGAAATGTCCGTAAAGTATCATCATAAGATTGGCTTTTGGGGCACATTCCAAACAATTTCTAGTTTCAATATTCATGCATATTTGAGCAACATCTACAACATTTGAGATGCTAAATATTCAAGCAAAATTTATATTCCAAAAGCAAGAACAAAGCTTGTAACATTTATAACATTCAAATCACAAACATTAAAGAGAAGAAAGGATTTTGAGATTCATTACCCTTGAAGCTCGTCCTTCAAGTCGCCTCCTAGCTCCTTAGATCTTCCTTGTGATTTTCTTCCTTTTGATACTCCTTCGCTCCTTGAGGATGTGAGGAAAGGATCTCCAAGAACACCAAAGGTTTATTGTCTCTAAGTCTCCACACCAAAGATGTAGTGTGAAGAGAAGATGGATGAGTTAGAGAGATTTTTTATGCTAGTAAAATTCTCCCTAAGTGGCCGGCCTCTATAGCAAAAAAGAGAGAAAAGGTTTCTCTTCTTTGCCTCAAGAAAACCCTAGTGAGAGAATGGCTATAAAGTTGCCTTTATACCACCTCACATGTGAGTGGCAAACTTGCAAGTAACCCAAGTTTGCTACCACTCACCCTTGGCCGGTTTTGACTTTGTTTTTGGGTTAATTTCCATTTAGTTTTAGTTGTCACACAACCTAAACTCAATGGGCCTTGTGGACCAAAAACCCTTTTGGGCCCCGAAACCCAAAACCAACTTAAAAATCGCATTACGAACCTTTCGTAAGATTAATTAACTAATTAATTAATCTTGCCCATTGTCAATTAAACTATTTAATTGCTTATCCATCTCATATATATTTCTTCACTTTCATCCTTACTCGGTGTACGATCCATTAGGTTCCAATTAGCGAGGCAGTGGGTGATTGTTACTCTTAACGATCCATTGTGAATTGAAACTACATTTCAATTCTCCCTTTGATGAAGATTAGTGTTTGTTAATCTTTAGGGCTTCCACAAACCATGAGTGACCCGTAGCAGTATGTCATGGCTACCTAAGCTATGTAGAACTGGTTGGAGAACCTATCCAGTTACAATTAGAATGCAATATGGTCATTCTCTAATACAATATTCTTAATCACATTGTTTGAGTGATAGTTTGTTTCATGTCTACTATCCAATGTGTACTTCTCTATATGATTCAATTGACTCCCAAGTCATATTTGTATTCTTTGGACAAAGACTCCCGAATCATATCTCAGAGTATTCTCCCACCACCATGGAAGGTTAGAGATCCCTTGTTGTGCATTCAGATGCCTACATGACTAGATAGCATGACCCCAATAATGCCGTGGACACTCTCGATGGAATGCCTTTGACATGATCAAAGACCAAGGACCTAACCATTAGAAATCTATGATGCCTCAGGTCAAAGGACTACTTTGCATATTGCAACTTATGAGTTCTTACATGACATGTATGTTCAAACTCTTTTTTATCGTTGTTAAGTGTACTCAATTACCTTTTGAGTACCTATGTGTTTGTCTCAGTGTCCAACACTAGATGACTTGAGACTATTCATACTCACGCTTGAGTTAACATAACACATACTAACCTTAGCGGATTGTCATGCCCAATTGCTAGGAACGTTTTAGGAATGAACATAAGAGAAAGGTCTCGTTAATCTAACTTAATTATATCACTTCCTTCTTAGATTAATTGCATTCCTTGGATTCCCTTATTGCTTAAACACATAATACAATAAATAGTGATTAACAATAAGATTTTCCCATCATTAAACATATAGTAGTTTAACACAATAAGTAGTCCAAAAGCTATTACATCAAATGGGTGGCTTTGTGGGCATACTTCCAATAGAACCTCGGGCTCCTCCATGCTTAGCCGAAAATGGCCCCATAAGGTGGCTGCATTGATAGCCACACGCCGCCCTTGCCACTCGCACCTGCGAGTACAGCTGTACTCGCCTTCTTCACGAAACCCGTAGCTTTTGCAGGTTGCAGGCCCAACTTTCAGAGCTTATTTCGAGCTCAAAAATTAACCAAAATCAGTGACTCAAGACCCAAATAAAAGCTAGGAATATGAAGAACAAAACCGTACCAAAATGGGGCCGATTTGTGGTTGGTTCTAGCCAAAACAATTGCCTAAAAATGGCCAGGTGGTCACGAATTTCATTTCCTAGAAAATTGGGAAAGTCTCCCTTTTGTCCTATTTGGTCCCAAAACCCTAAAAAAACAAGTCTAAAACCTTAAGATCCTTCACAAAAAATGAAAAAGAAAAAGTAAGGGAGAAAGAGTTTCGGAGGCTTACCTTAATCGGAAAAGACAGTGAACAACGATAACGACCATTGTGCAGTGCAAGGTTTCGTGTTTAGGTTTGAGATTGTTGCCTGTGATTTGAGTTCCTGGATTTGGTGATTCGTAAAAATAGTGGTGAGGCTTGCCGGATGGGCGAGTTGATGGTGGTGGTTTGATTTTCAGAGTGGAGAGATGAGGGAGAATGATGAGCGAGCTTGAGGCTCCACCCCCTCAATCTTAGCTTTACAGATAGGTGGTGATCTGTCGTGCCGCTGATGGGTATCGTGGTACTCCTGCGTGTAGTGTGGTGGTGGCTCAGATCTCTACGCTTCCAGAGAAGGAGAGTGATAAAGAGAGTTTGAGAATAAGAGAGTTATGGTGAGGGCTGAGAGAGTAAGAGATGAGAGGTGGCAGCGAGAGAGAGGAGAGAGTTGAGAAAAAAAATGATAGAGTTTTGAGGGATAGGGAGACACGGTAGAGAAGGAAAGAGTGTGATATAGGCCCCACTGGCTCACAAAACAAAGCCACAAAAGAAAAATAGAAAATATCTCATGTACAATGTAAAATTACCAAATTACCCTTCACGTTTTTAGTTTTGTAAGATTTTTGTCGTAACTCCCATTTCGATTCCACTTGCACCCACGTGTTCGTACCATTGAGTGTTAGACGAATATGGTAAAATAGTAGCTCATATGCATCATGTTGATGCACAAAATCAGTGAAGACTTTGGTATAATAGAAAGTGTTAAGTTTGTGACCTTCGCTAGATTGCTCTGGTCACTAGTGTGGATAAGTATGCAAATGGATAGAGACAGGGAAGCAAACACAAGATGTACGTGGTTCACCCAAATTGGCTACGTGCACGGAGTAGAGGAGTTCTTATTAATTGTGAAGAGTTTACACAAGTACATAGGTTCAAGCTTTCTTTTAGTGAGTACTAGTGAATGATTTAGTACAAATGACATTACGAAATATTGTGGGAGAATAATCTTCTTTTATAGAAGAGAGTTTCTAGCTTTGCTCTGACATTGACACGTGTCGTGTTGTGATTGGCTTCCGATGTTGACACGTGTTGCGCTATGATTGGCTTCTGATGTCAACACGTGTCGCGCTGTGATTGGCCTCCTGGTTGGAAGGAAACTATTATGGATCCTTGATGGTATAACGTTGACCGGTGCTCGGTAGTTTCGGGATTGGTCGAGTATTGTACAAATAGTGCTCCCTAAGTTCCCAAGTGAGGGAAGCTCCTCGGTTGGGGACTTGCAAGTCCCAAGCTGCTGAGTAATCACGAAACTTTTAAGTACCAAAGTGTGGTATCGTCTTCATTTACCTTATATGTCTCATAGGTAGATGTGGCATCTTCTTTAGAAGTACTCTTCCTCCATCCAGGGGTGGTATCTTTAACCGGTGGGGATGCACAAGGTAATGTATCAATTTCACTTGAAGCTTACTTGTAGTTTCAGGCTTGGTCAAGCGCGATACAAACAATGAAGTATGAGTCCCTCAAGTCACCGAGCTAGGAGATCTGCAAAAAGAAGTGACAGACAAGGTAAACAATCAGAGCTCCAAGCAATCAGTCCCAGATCAGAAGTTTGATTTCGAGTTCCGGCTGATTGTTCTTATTCTCCCTATCTTGTAGGCAGCATGAACGATAAAGAGAAGAAAAAGGAGAAGAAAAGATATGAGATACTTTTTCTTTTGAAGAAGTAACTTTCCACATGCTTATTCTTGAACTGGGCTGAAGGGTTTTCTAGTTTCCTCCAGATTATAAGGCTGACTCAAGAATTTGAGGGTCGAAACAAGTCCATCCAATCAAGAGTTCATTCGTCCTTGGTGATATGGGATACTTTTTCTGTTGACAAAGTACTGGATGTAGTTGAAGGAAATTTTGTGAAAAACATGTTCATTTGAGCAACATCAATAGCATGCAATTAACAAATTAAAGGCGGAATCATGCTTACATGCACTCAAAACAAAACATCAACCATGAAATTCAAAGCCTAGTAGATTGGTGAACCTTGACTCAACTTTAAAACAACATTTGTTAGTTGAGAAATATTTACCTTTGTAGATTCCTCTTTGCATATGCAAAGGATAATCACCCAAGAGATAGGGCCTTCATTCCTTGCTTCTTAGCTCCATGGATTTGGTTGAAAGAATTGGATTCTCCAAGTTCCCAAAATAGAGAACCTCTAAAGATTCAATTTTCTCTAAAACCAACTCTTATGAATTTTAGGCTATAAAGTTCTTTATATAGTCACTTCTTTAAATGACCTAAAGAACCAAAAACCCTAATTCTACACAAAATGGCCGGCCATTTAAGGGATATGGGCTTTTGGGCATTTGTGAATCTTTATTCATTAAGTTGTCATACAACTTAAGTCAATGGGCTTGACGTTCGAAGCCCATTGGGCCTTAAGGTCCAAAACTATCCCGAGGTCTTTAACGAACTTATTCGTTTGATTAATTAACATATTAATTAATCCTTGCCATAAATAATTAAACCATTTAATTATTCTTACTCATCTCCTTTGTTTCTTCAATCTTTACCTTACACGGTGTACGATCCATTAGGTTCCTTTTAGCGAGGCAGTGGGCGATTAAAACCATTTTACATCGATTGTGAATTGAAACTTACTTTCAATTCTCCCTTTAGTGATTACACACGTTTAGGGCTTCCACAAACCATGAGTGACACCTAGCAGCATATCATGGTTACCCAAGCTAATCAGAAGAGGTAGAGAACCTATTCAGTTTAGGATTACAAATGCAATACGGTCTTTCTCTAATCTAATACTCTTGACCACATTGTTTGGTTTGATAGTTTATTTATTCATGTCTACTATCCAATGTGATTCGTTTGCTTATATGATTACCTTGAATGTGATTTGGAACGCATTCCCTAATCTCATTCATACTCTGGCCAGAGATTTTAATCATATCATAGAGTATTCTCCCTCAAACCATTTGAAGGTTAGAGATCCCTTGTTGCACATTCACTTGTCTCCATAACTAATTGGCTTAACCCCAATGATGTCGTGGACACCCCGATGGGGTGACTTTGACATAATCAAAGATCAAGGACTTAACCACAAGACAACTGTGATGCCTCAGGTCAAAAGACTAATCTGCATTATCCCAACCATGAGTTCTCATGTGACATGAATATGAGAACTCTTCGTTGATCGTGTTCAGTGAACTCATTCTCTATTGAGCACCTATGTAATTGTCTTGATCTCACACACACCAATGACTCGAGACTAGTCACTCTCCTTGAGAGAAGGCACAGTACGTACTGATCTTATCGGACTGTCAATGCCCAATTGGCAATCCTATGATCAGGAACGTTTAGGATGTGTCTACGAAAGAATGGTCTCATGAATCTAACTTCATTAGATTGCATTCTCCCAATCACATATTCCTTGGACTTTATCGTTTAAGCATATAACATTTATATGAGACGGCTCAAACAATAATGTTTGCCCTTTATATGTAAACTAGATTAGTTTAACATGTGAAATGTCCGTAAAGTATCATCATATGATTTGCTTTAGGGCATATTTCCAACAATCTCCCACTTGCACTAGAGCCAATCAACTTGTTCATCTGTTATGATTCCTCTTCTGTAGTAATTTCATAAATGGCTGAGTAGTAGGCCTAGGCAATGGATATCTATATGTTATCCATAGAAGCAACCTTGAGAATATCGATGTCACCATTATACATGATTCCCAATCATGTGGTTCAGTCTCTCATATGAGTTCGGATCTTGATGAGACCTTGATTCCCTGGCTTGAGCTATCGCCCCATTGGTGTCATACACTTTCTGGTTGGAACCGAATAGAGAGTTCATAAATGAACTTTCCCATCCAAACAACATTGTTGTAAACTTCTACATGGCAATATATTTTGCATTCATAATGGAACACACTAAAGTCATTACTTTAATGTTTCCATCCAAATATCTCTTTAGTCATAATAAAGGGATACCTGTTTATCTCTTCATTCATAATGAAGAAACATCCAATGATGGATTAGATTCATAATCTAATACATTTACGCTTCCATTACGTTACTCTAATTCTTCCTCATTCTTCGAGGAACCTATCCTTTAGTATTTCTTAAATACTCAAGGACTCACTTGACAGTTGCCATGGTTCTGATCCTGGGCTTGCACTGATATCGTCTTGTACCGATCTAGGTACAATTCATATCAACGTTTTCATACAATATGAAATACGTAAATCACCTTTCTGCCTATGCATAAAGGATTCTATTTATGCATTATTTCTTTGGGAGTCAAAGGGTACGTTCCCTTTGAGAAGAGCAACTACTTAGTCTAACTAGAGTTGTCCTCCTTATTGAAGTTTATCAAAGGGTACGTTCCTAGCATATTTTGTCTATTATTAGGGCATGATATAATCCAATTATATCCTAAAATCTATCATTATAGATTTCCATCCCATGTATATAGACTATGTCTCCCATATACATTCTATCTTTATAGAATGTTTAAAGTCATAACTTTAACAATGAAGTATTCTTTTCATTTCCAAAATTAATATATCATACATATATTTAAATTTAGGAATATGATTAACTCCCACTAATCTTTTGTAAACCTAGTAAACAAAAGATTCATTTACATCTTTATGAGAAATCAAACGTTTTGATCTTTCTCTCATAAGACGCTTATGGCTCCCACTAGCTTGCTAAGATCCATGATGGTTGGATCTCTACAACTTACATGTTTTGTGATTCATAGTTTTAGACATATATTATTAGGACTATCTTAATAATGGTTTCGGAAACCTATATTATGTCCAAACATTGAATCAACATTTAGTTGTAGCTAGCAATCTTCGAATTAATTGAAACTAAGACTACGTCAAAGATGGTTCCTTCAAAGTCAACCATTCTCTTTGATTGTAGTCACCTTAAGCTACCAATTAGCTATGAAGGTTTCATTATTTCGAGTCAAATGGTACTTTACCATTTCCTTGAGTATATATATTGTATATACACTCAATGTAGTCATAAAGTTCAAACCATTCAACTGAGACGGTTTAAAAAATCTTTCTTGACTACCTTGGAGCTTGTGGTATAGGAACTAGGTTGTTATATTTGTTGATTATCATCTTGTCTCTCAAAGAACCCATTCTTTTGAGTTCTATTCCTAGTTCATTTGCTCTAAGGCAAATCACATTGTAGGATTACAATGAACTACTCAACAAACAACATTTGTTGGTTGGTTTATAGAAGTGATATCCAAAGGTTAATTTAAGGATATCCACAAGATAATTTTTAAACAAATATTGCTTATTAGCACACAACCCCAAATCTTAACACAATTAAGATTTGTCTTTCTTTCCAACTACATCCTATGGAGTTATGAAAATTTTGGAAGATCTTCTAATTGACAATCATATTGTTTTTAGAAGTATATATCCTATATATATGGGTAATTGATAACATCCAACGAACTAAATCTTATTCGAGTTCGTTCTTCTCCTAATGGAGAAAATCATTATCTTATGATGGTATTTTCCTTGATATCTTTCAAGGAAACTCATCTAAAGTGTTACCTTTCCTTAGATCAAATCTAAGGAGGTAAGTACTTTAGACGTCTTACTCATCAACTTACATTTCTTGAATTCTTTGAAACCTTTTGCAAAGTATTCGGACTTGTGTTTATTCAAAAATAAACTATAGTCCAACCGAGAGTGATCTTCGGTGAATGTCAAACAACATGAGTAGTATTATGTTGTGGACAAGTGCCACTAACATCTAAGTGAATTAACCTCAATAACTTTGTGATTCTTTCTTCTTTCCAAAAGAATAAAGATTCGAACATTTCGCCTCTATACAATTTTGACAAGAAGGTATTGGATCCGGATCTAACGATCCAAAGCATCCATCTATGACCAACTCGTAATTTATGTTTTAGAGGTATCACAACTCAGTTGGGATTAGTCACTATCTTGCAACCTTTTGGATTTTAAGCATCATTATATTCTAAACAGTTAACGCTACCATATCATCTCTACTATAGAGACAATCAATTAGATTACTATAATCCAATTAGTGATTAATAAAGAACAATGTTTTGTCAAACAAAACATTCATCCATCTCTACTATAGTGACGGAATTAAGTTCCTTAAAATTGGAATGTAAAGACAATCTTTGGTTTTTCCAATTTCATTGGTAGTTCATATGAGGAAGTTAGTACCATCTGCTTTCGCAGAGATCTATATTTTATTCACGTTCCGAATGTGAAGTACTTTCTCTTCTCTCATTAATCTTCTACTTCTTATTAGCCACACTTTTACAACGATTGTAAAACATAGTTACTAATATGGAATCAAGCATTCAAGTAGAAGAACCAACTGTTTTGAACTTTTCAAGAACAATTTACAACACCTTCGAAAGGTGTGTTCTTGACACTTGCAAGACATTTCTTGCAAATACTCCTTCCAATGTCCATCCTTTCATAAAGAAAGCTTGTTCCATTGGAGTTAATTTTATCTTCTTCATTTGACTTCTCCTTTAACTACAATAGTCATGGTCCCTAAACTCCCACTATCTCTCTTGAAACCTTTTTCAATTGTGTTATACACATCAAACATTTTGGAGAGTGTGTGGTTATTGTTCACTACATAGTTTACAATAAACTTAGTGAACCATTAGGATAGGGACATAAAGATGAAGTCCTAGCTTAGTTTCCGTCTCGTTAAGTGGTTTATCACTTCAACACTCAATGATTCAAAATCATCATAAGTCCATGTTGATGGACTATTTTTGTCAACCAACCATTATGTTCTAAACATAATTACAAACTTTCAAGAGTTGTTCAAGGCAACTCTTATTTCTTCATACAACAATTTGTAAGTGAAGAACTATGACACTAAAAGTGTTCTTGTCTTTATGCTAATCTTCGTAAGTTCCTTTGTTCATATAACGAAGGAATAAGCATTGGTTGTTTGTGTTGTCCTCTTCATGATAGACATTTCTAACATGTTCTTCCAATGATACATTATCGTTAGGAAGATTGTGAGGATGAGACTTCTTAGGTACATGCACAATCCATTTAAGACAATCTTTGGGATTGTGTTACCAAGTCCGGAAACTAAAACATTCGGCTTTTCTTTGTCAAGTTTTGGATAGCGTTTGCAAATATATATTGGTAAACAAATACATAACGAATATAAATTGATTGATTTTAAGCCATTTGATTCGGGTCTTTAAATCAAATAGCACCACCCACTATTTTTGGCAAATTCCATATCCCTCATTGGAATTCGAGAGTTTTGGAGGAAACTCTTAGTAGGTTATGGGAGACTCACTATTACCAAGCCCACCTCACAATGATATGATGTTGGCTAGCATTAATAATAATGAGAGAGTACGCTTACTCATTCACAACAACCTCTTGTGATTACCCATCTAGTTTGGCCTCTAGAGAATGTTGCCTCACGATGATACGATGTCGGCGCCATTGCACTTAGTTAAGTTATTCCCACCATGCTTAGTTCGTGAAGGGGTTCAAGAATAGCCTCACGATGATACGATGTCGGCCATCCTCGTTGCCTACACTAACCTCATCATATGTTTATGGATTCCTCCTGAGTATAAGCATGCACTTTGTACTCCCCCGTGATAGGGTGAAGCCAGTGTACAAGTCATAAACGATTGGATTCCACCACGGTGGAAGGCCACGAAAGAGTGTTCTAAGCACTCTCACGCTTATCAACTTAATAATGGTTTTGTTTGAGGGTTTTAGGTCTCATCACATATAAGTTTTCATTTTAATCTTCATTAAAACAATTTTGGTCCTATTACAACTATTGGTCCATTTGATTCAATTTAGTTGTATATAATACTCCCACTATACTTATAAAACGGTTTTTAAAGCAAGAGTATATGATACTACTAACCTAAGGTTTGCATTCATTTGATGGACTATATAGTTGCCTTAGGGCCTCAGGATGACTATGAACCTTTGTTTAGATTCAACACGAGCCTAATGTTGAATCTCGGACTAGGGATGGAGATTGATTTTAGTTACGCGTTTAATCACATTAAGGCGTGTTGTTCCTAGGGGCGTTGGACCCAACTACTCCATTTTCATGCATATCAAATAAAACAAGAAAATGAGTACTTTAAAGTAAAGGTGAGCTTATGCTCATTACAACATTTGCATAAAACAAATTACTTTAAAGTAAAGAAGAGCTTATGCTCTTTTACAACATTTGATCAAATCAAATTACAACCAAAATTAATCTACACATTCCCATGGTTCAAACAAATTTGAAACGGCCTTTCACATAGCTCAATTATCGTAGGCTTAGGTTCATAATCACCCTTTAATTAATTAACATTTTAACTAATTAAACTTGAATGCAACATTTTCATTTTATTTTTGTATCCATAAAATTGATTTAAATGGAGCTAAATGAAATGAAAATCCAATTCTCATTTAAAGAGACAAAACAATTTTTGTTCCCTACTTAATTTGGGCCATCATGCAATAACCACAACTTTTTGGGTTATATTGCGAAACACAAACTTTTGGGGTCACTTTGTAAAAACACAAAAGTCCACTACTTCATGTAATTACAACTAGAACCCAAAAATTTCAACAAATACAAAAAACTTCATTAAAGGAGCAAAACAATTTGTCCTTTAGCGTTTTTGGGCCTTAACGTAAAAACGTAAACTTTTGGGCCAAAATGCAAATACACAAAAGTATCAAAACTTTATGTAATTGTACAAAAGGCCCAAAAATACCGTATTCTATTAGGGTGGCCGGCCATGATTAAAAAAAATAAGATTTTTACAAAGTTTTTGTAAGTGGGTTTTGTTAGGTGAGGTAAAGATGAAATGAAAACTTTGTAAGAAATGATTTATGTCACATCTTTAAAAAAGTTTGTCTCCCATTAAAAATACTTTACCATTAACCATCACCCACTAAAATTAAATCAAAACTTTATGTAAAAACATAAAACTTTTGAATCAAAACTTCAAAACTTTTTGTTCTTGGCATGAACTTCAAGAACATTGAAGAACACTCATGAAAACTCATAATAGCTCCATGAATGTTTTCACTCACCAAAACTCAAATTTTCACCACTCAAAAGATGGCTAACATCCTAGGGTACTTAGGGGTTCCAAAAGTCACTTTAAAACCATTTTAACAAGACAAACATGAACCCCAAAAATCACCCTTTGGATTTGGCCGAATTTCCCCAAAAACATGGCACCAAATTTTAGCTCCAAAATTCATGCTCATATGAACTACATCTACAACATTTGAGATGGCAAATTTTCTAACAAAATTTACATTCAAAGAAACAAGAATAAAGCTTGTAACATATTACAGCTTTTAAATCAAAAACTATGAACTACAAAACCCAAAATGATTCACCAACTACTAGACCTAGGCTCTGATACCACTTGAAGGAAATTTTGTGAAAAACATGTTCATTTGAGCAACATCAATAGCATGCAATTAACAAATTAAAGGCGGAATCATGCTTACATGCACTCAAAACAAAACATCAACCATGAAATTCAAAGCCTAGTAGATTGGTGAACCTTGACTCAACTTTAAAACAACATTTGTTAGTTGAGAAATATTTACCTTTGTAGATTCCTCTTTGCATATGCAAAGGATAATCACCCAAGAGATAGGGCCTTCATTCCTTGCTTCTTAGCTCCATGGATTTGGTTGAAAGAATTGGATTCTCCAAGTTCCCAAAATAGAGAACCTCTAAAGATTCAATTTTCTCTAAAACCAACTCTTATGAATTTTAGGCTATAAAGTTCTTTATATAGTCACTTCTTTAAATGACCTAAAGAACCAAAAACCCTAATTCTACACAAAATGGCCGGCCATTTAAGGGATATGGGCTTTTGGGCCTTTGTGAATCTTTATTCATTAAGTTGTCATACAACTTAAGTCAATGGGCTTGACGTTCGAAGCCCATTGGGCCTTAAGGTCCAAAACTATCCCGAGGTCTTTAACGAACTTATTCGTTTGATTAATTAACATATTAATTAATCCTTGCCATAAATAATTAAACCATTTAATTATTCTTACTCATCTCCTTTGTTTCTTCAATCTTTACCTTACACGGTGTACGATCCATTAGGTTCCTTTTAGCGAGGCAGTGGGCGATTAAAACCATTTTACATCGATTGTGAATTGAAACTTACTTTCAATTCTCCCTTTAGTGATTACACACGTTTAGGGCTTCCACAAACCATGAGTGACACCTAGCAGCATATCATGGTTACCCAAGCTAATCAGAAGAGGTAGAGAACCTATTCAGTTTAGGATTACAAATGCAATACGGTCTTTCTCTAATCTAATACTCTTGACCACATTGTTTGGTTTGATAGTTTATTTATTCATGTCTACTATCCAATGTGATTTGTTTGCTTATATGATTACCTTGAATGTGATTTGGAACGCATTCCCTAATCTCATTCATACTCTGGCCAGAGATTTTAATCATATCATAGAGTATTCTCCCTCAAACCATTTGAAGGTTAGAGATCCCTTGTTGCACATTCACTTGTCTCCATAACTAAGTGGCTTAACCCCAATGATGTCGTGGACACCCCGATGGGGTGACTTTGACATAATCAAAGATCAAGGACTTAACCACAAGACAACTGTGATGCCTCAGGTCAAAAGACTAATTTGCATTATCCCAACCATGAGTTCTCATGTGACATGAATATGAAAACTCTTCGTTGATCGTGTTCAGTGAAATCATTCTCTGTTGAGCACCTACGTACTTGTCTTGATGTCACACACACCAATGACTCGAGACTAGTCACTCTCCCTGAGAGAAGGCACAGTACGTACTGATCTTATCGGACTGTCAATGCCCAATTGGCAATCCTATGATCAGGAACGTTTAGGATGTGTCTACGAAAGAATGGTCTCATGAATCTAACTTCATTAGATTGCATTCTCCTAATCACATATTCCTTGGACTTTATCGTTTAAGCATATAACATTTATATGAGACGGCTCAAACAATAATGTTTGCCCTTTATATGTAAACTAGATTAGTTTAACATGTGAAATGTCCGTAAAGTATCATCATATGATTGGCTTTAGGGCATATTTCCAACAGTAGTATGGTGAGGCTTTGCTCTTTAGAGACGTTGCTAGCGAAAGGTTGCTGAAATTTCTTGAGCTGTTCGGATAGGGCAGCGATGCTGAGCTTGGATTTAACTTAGACTCATCCGTCTGGATTATAAAGTTCTGCAAGGAGGGCATCGTGCTATAGTGATCTTTTCTAGCTCATCGTTGAACCTTCTGCTTCAATCTTTTACATCGAAGAAGTGGTGCGCAACCTTTGCATTTGAATGGTCCTTCATAGCACTACTTCTCCGCGACTCATCCATGCTTGGCAGCTTCAGTGTGGAGCCAATATCGTATCAACTGTACTGAAATATTTGCTAAAAGGATTTGTGACCTTGACAACATTTGAGGATGAGTACTCGAGAGCAATGTTAGGTGAGCAACCAGGCAAAGGTTCCGGGCAATCAGTTCCAGATCGGAAGTTTGATTTTAGGTTCCAACTGATTGATTTCTTTCTCATTGTCTTGTAGGTAAAGGCAATGGCAAAGGAAAAGACAGGGAAAAAGCATGATATGGGATATTCTTGCTTTTAACCCTGATGATATGAGGTACTCTTGCTCTGGTGTGGCTTGTTTGCAGAGGTATTATCGGGGGAAATGAAGCTGAGTATTTCGAGAGGCTTCGTTGGGAGTGCCCTCTCAGATATAAGGAATGGTTGAGCATTTTTGCAGGTCTGCTTCTCCGTGGAGGGTAGAGGTAGACATATATAGGAGTTTCCCCAACAACAAGTAGTAATGATATTCCTTTACCCTTCTTGGTCAAAGCAATGTAGTGGGAGCTGCAAGCTTCACATGTTTTAACTTTGTTAGAGCACTTTGAAAAAGTAGTATGTGGTATCTGGAAAGCTGATGTTGCATGTGAAGATTGCAGACCAATTTTATCCAAGGAAATCTGGCTCTTGAAGTTCGGAGAGCGGCGCCTCTTCGGTTTTCGAACAAGCAATCTTGTTGGGGATCTGGCTCTTGAGATTCAGAGAGCGTTGCCTCTTTAATTTTTGAACAAGCAATCCTATTGGGGATCTGGCTTTCGAGATTTAGAGAGCGGCGCCCTTTCAATTTTTGAGAAAGCGATCCTGGTAAGAGTCTGGCTCTCGAGATTCGGATAGCGGTGCCTCTTCGATTTTTTAGAAAGTAATCTTGGTGGGAGTCTGGCTCTCGAGATTCGAGGAGCGGTGCCTCTTCGATTTTTGAGAAAGTAATCATGTTGGGAGTGTTTTCTCGATGTGAGTAAAGGTTAGGCATTTTTGCCAGTCTGCTTTGCCACGGAGCACGGAGCTGATGTTGCGTGTGGGGATTATCAACATATTTTACTCAGGAAAATCTGCTTCTCGAAATCCAGAGAGTGGTGCCTCTTCGATTTTTTAACAAATGGCCCTGCTGTCCTTTCTTTTATAGGGGCACCAATTGTGTGCAAGAAGTACGTTAAAAGTTATTGCTTGTAGGAATTTTCCCCTTATTTTCGTACTTCAGAGATTTATTGGACCTCATTTCTCCTTCATCATTTTTGAAAATATCTGGCCCATTCGACCGTCGTTTTGACTTGAACTTTGGTGAAGAGGCAGCCACGCCTCCTCAAGACAATATATGATATGATCGCTGCAGTGGTGGCCAAGAACCTTCTCACTCCCAAAGATAACAGACTATTTTCCAAATGGTCTGATGAGTTGGCTGTTAAGGATACTTTGGCTCTCAGTGTTCAGTGTGCAGGTTCTGTGTCTAATATGGCCCAACACCTATTTGCTCGAACCCGCCAAGTTGAATCATTGGCAGTTGAAGTGATAAGTCTCAAACAGGAGATTAGAGGGCTCAAGCATGAGAATAAATAGTTGCACAGGCTCGCACATGACTATGCTACAAACATGAAGAGGAAGCTTGACCAGATGCAGGAATCTGATGGTCAGATTTTGACTTGATCATCAGAGGTTTGTGGGTTTGTTCCAAAGGCATTTATTACCTTCGTCTTCTGAGGTTGTACCGCGTAATGAAGCTCCAAATGATCAACCTCAAATGCCTCCTCCTTCTGGGATTCTGTCCAGTACTGAGGCTCCAAATGATCACCTTCTGGTGCCTTCTCTTTCTGGGGCTCTGCCGACTGCTGAGACTTCTCCTGAGCAACCTTTGTGAAGGCTCCCTCTTGTTTGTTTATTTTGACTCATCTATATGTACATATTTGTAACTTATCGGAGATATTAATTGTTGGAAATGTGCCCTAAAACCAATCATATGATGATACTTTACGGACATTTCACAAGTTAAACTAACGTAGTTTAAATATAAAGGGCAAAGATTATTGTTTGAGCCGTCTCATATAAATGTTATATGCTTAAACGATAAGTCCAAGGAATATGTGATTGGGAGAATGTAATCTAAAGAAGTTAGATTCATGAGACGTTCCTGATCATAGGATTGCCAATTGGGCATTGACAGTCCGTTAAGATCAGTACGTGCTGTGTCTTCTCTCAGGGAGAGTGACTAGTCTCGAGTCATTGGTGTGAGTGACATCAAGACAAGTACGTAGGTGCTCAATAGAGAATGAGTTCACTGAACACGATCAACGAAGAGTTCTCATATTCATGTCACATGAGAACTCATGGTTGGGATAATGCAAAGTAGTCCTTTGACCTGAGGCATCACAGTTGTCTTGTGGTTAAGTCATTGATCTTTGATTATGTCAAAGTCACCCCATCCGCGGGTGTCCACGGCATCGTTGGGGTTAAGCCACTTAGCCATGGAGGCAAATGAATGCGCAACAAGGGATCTCTAACCTTCAAACCGTTTGGGGGAGAATACTCTATGATATGATTGAAAATCTCTGATCAGAGTATGAATGAGATTTAGGAAGGCGTTCCAAATCACATTCAAGGTAATCATATAAGTAAACGAATCACATTGGATAGTAGACATGAAGAAACTATCAAACCAAACAATGTGGTCAAGAGTATTGTATTAGAGAAAGACCGTATTGCATTTGTAATCCTAAACTGAATAGGTTCTCTACCTTTTCTGATTAGCTTGGGTAACCATGATATGCTGCTAGGTGTCACTCATGGTTTGTGGAAGCCCTAAACGTGTATAATCACTAAAGGGAGAATTGAAAGTAAGTTTCAATTCACAATCGATTTGAAATGGTTTTAATCGCCCACTGCCTCACTAAGGTGGAGATTGAAGAAACAATGGAGATGAGTAAGAATAATTAAATGGTTTAATTATTTAATAATTATGGCAAGGATTAATTAATATGTTAATTAATCAAACTAATAAAGTTCGTTAAAAGACCAAGGGTTAGTTTTGGGCCTCAAGGCCCAATGGACTTCGAACGTCAAGCCCATTGACTTAAGTTGTATGACAACTTAATTCCCAAAGGCCCAAAAGCCCAATAAAACCCTTATGGCCTGCCATGTTAGAGAGAATGGCTTTTTGGTTCTTTAGGTCACTTATTTGAAGGGACTATATAAAGGACTTTATAGCCTAAATTCAAAAAAGGGTTCTTTTGGAGAAAATTGGAGAGAACATGTCTCTCCTTTTCTCTCTAGGAGGCCGGCCCCCTTGGAGGGATTAGCTAGCAATCCTACTCCTCCAAGGTCACTCATTTCTTCTCCCATCTAACCTTGGTGTAGACACTTAGAGGTTCTCTATTTTGGGAACTTGGAGAATCTTATTCTTCCATCCAAATCCATAGATCTAAGATGCAAGGAATGAAGGCCCTCTCTTTGGATGATTAGCCTTTGCTTATGCAAAGAGGAATCTACAAAGGTATAATTTCAACTCACTTTGTTTTGAGTTGAGTTTTGGTTCACCAATCTACTAGGCTTTGAATTTCATGGTTAATGTTTTGTTTTAAGTGCATACAAGCATGATTCCGCCTTTTAATTGTTAATTGCATGCTATAGATGTTGCTTAAATGAACATGTTTTCACAAAATAATCCTTCATTAATAAATAAGCTTTGCTTCATTTTAACGTATTATGTTAAATACACCAAAGCCTTCTTCACTAAGTTCTTTGAATTTTTTTCTTTTATTGAAGCTTGTATGTTGAAGCTTTGTAAGTGAACCATGTATGTTGAGGTAGTGCTCCCTTAATTTCCTATGTGAGGAAAACTTCTCGGTTGGAGACTTGAAAAATCCAAGTCACTGAGTGGTCATGAGACTTCCGAGTATCAAGGTACAATAGCTTATGTTAGGGGTCCCCCAAGTCTCCGGTCAACGGAGTTGACGAATGAGGCATTTCCTTTCTAAGTGGTAGCCCAAAACTCATCCGTCACATATATATTTGTTATGAAAGTTGTTATGCCCAAAGAAGAGGAGGCCTAGGCAATTTTTTTTTTTTTTTTGAATTTTCGAATTTTCGAATTTCCGAAAAAAAAAATATATATATATATTTCAGCTTTGAAGGTGAAGCTTTGGTGTTGAAGCTTTGTAAGTGAAGCTTTGAGGTTGAAGCTTTGTTGGGTACCATGAATTGATTTTGCTTCACACTATCTTGATCAAGAGTGTGTGAAGTTTTTGTGTTTAAGCTTTGTAGATGAAGCTTTTGTGGGTGAAACTTTTGTGGGTAAAACTTTTGTTGGTAAAACTTTTGTGGGTGAAGCTTTTGTAGGTGAAGCTTTGGAGTTGAAGCTTTATAGGTGAAACTTTTATGTTGAAGCTTTGGAGTTTAAGATTTGTAGGTGAAGCTTTGGAGTTGAAGCTTTTGTTGGGTACCATGACTTGATTTTGCTTCACACTATCTTGATCAAGATAATGTGAAGCTTTTCAGAATTTGTAGTTGCCCTCCATTTGTTAAAGTTTTTGTTAGTGAAGCTTTTGTGGTGAAGCTTTGTTGGGTACCATGAATTGATTTTGCTTCACACTATCTTGATCAAGATAGTGTGAAGCTTTTGAGAATTTGTAGTTACCCTCCATTTGTTAAAGCTTTTGTTGGTGAAGCTTTTGTGGTGAAACTTTGTTGGTGAAGCTTTGTTGGGTACCATCAATTGATTTTGCTTCACACTATCTTGATCAAGATAGTGTGAAGCTTTTGAGAATTTGTAGTTGCCCTCCATTTGTTGAAGCTTTTGTTGGTGAAGCTTTTGTGGTGAAGCTTTGTTGGGTACCATGAATTGATTTTGCTTCACACTATCTTGATCAAGATAGTGTGAAGCTTTTGAGAATTTGCAGTTGTCCTCCATTGATGAAGCTTTGTTGAATTTCCCAATTTCCTTCGAACTAGAAATTTGTTGAATTTCCCAATTTCCCTCTTTTTTTTTTTTTTTTTGGGAAACAAGAAATTGGAAAATGTGGGAGAGACAACATATAAGTAAATGAAGCTCTTGTTGGCACCATAAATTGGTTTTGCTTCACACTTTCTTGATCAAGAATGTGTGAAGCTTTTGAGAATTGTGGTTGCCCTCCATTGATGAAGCTCTTGTTGGCACCATAAATTGGTTTTGCTTCACACTGTCTTGATCAAGAGTGTGTGAAGCTTTTGAGAATTGTGGTTGAACTCCTTTGATGAAGCTCTTGTTGGCATCATAAATGTTGGAAATGTGCCCTAAAACCAATCATATGATGATACTTTACGGACATTTCACATGTTAAATTAATATAGTTTAATATCAAGGGCAAAGATTATTGTTTTAAGCCGTCTCGTATAAATGTTATATGCTTAAACGATAAGTCCAAGGAATATGTAATTAGGAGAATGTAATTTAAAGAGTTAGATTCATGAGACCATTCTCTTTCGTATACATATCCTAAACGTTCCTGATCATAGGATTGCCAATTGGGCATTGACAGTCCGTTAAAATCAGTATGTGATGTGTCTTCTCTCAGGGAAAGTGACTGGTCTCGAGTCATTGGTGTGATTGACACCAAGACAAGCATGTAGGTGCTCAATAGAGAATGAGTCCACTGAACACGATCAACGAGCAGTTCTCATACTCATGTCACATGAGAACTCATGGTTAGGATAATGCAAAGTAGTCATTTGACCTGAGGCATCATAGTTGTCTTGTGGTTAGGTCCTTGATCTTTGACTATGTCAAAGTCACTCTGTGTAAGGGTGTCCACGGCATAATTGAGATTAAGCCACTTAGCCATGGAGGCAAGTGAATGTGCAACAAGGGATCTCTAACTTTCAAACCATTTGAGGGAGAATACTCTATGATATGATTAAGAATCTATGGCCAGAGTATGAATGAGATTTAGGAAGTCGTTCCAAATCACATTCAAGGTAATCATATAAGTAAATGAATCACATTGGATAGTAGACATGAATAAACTATCAAACCAAACAATGTGGTCAAGAGTATTGTATTAGAGAAAGACCGTATTGCATTGTAATCCTAAACTGAATAGGTTATCCACCTCTTCTGATTAGCTTGGGTAACCATGACACACTGCTAGGTGTCACTCATGGTTTGTGGAAGCCCTAAACGTGTATAATCACTAAAGGGAGAATTGAAAGTAAGTTTCAATTCGCAATCGATCGTTAAGAGTAACAATCGCCCACTGCCTCGCTAAAAGGAACCTAATGGATCGTACACCGTGTAAGGTAGAGATTGAAGAACCAACGGAGATGAGTAAGGATAATTAAATGGTTTAATTATTTATGGCTAGGATTAATTAATATGTTAATTAATCAAACGAATAAGTTCATTATAGACCTAGGGTTAGTTTTGGGCCGCAAGGCCCAATGGGATTTGAATGTCAAGCCCATTAACTCAAGTTGTATGACAACTTGAATAAACAAAGGGCTTGAAAGCCCAATAAACCCTTAAGGCCGGCGAAATAGAGGAGGGTAGTGAACTTGCTTTAATTGCAAGTTTGCCACTCCATTGTGAGGTGGTATAAAGGCAACTTTATAGCCATTTCATCTTTAGGGTTTTCTTTTGGGGAAAGGATGAGAACACAATGCTCTCATTTTCTCTCTATGAGGCCGGCCCCCTTGGAGGAGATTAGCTGGCAATCTCTCATCCTCCAAGGTCACTCATCTCTTCTTCAAGTCCCTCCTTGGTGTGGAAAAAATTAGAGGTTCTCAATTTTGGGAAGTTGAAGATTCCTCTCTACCATCCTCCTCCAAGAAATCGATGGAACTAAGAAGCAAGGAATGAAGGCCCTCTCCTTGGGTGATTAGCCTTTGCTTATGCAAAGAGGAATCAACAAAGGTATAAAATATCTCAATTCACTATGTACTTGAGTTGAGTCTTAGTTCACCTTTCTACTAGGCTTTGAATTTCATGGGTAATGTTTTGTTTTGAGTGCATACAAGCATGATTCCGCCTTTAATTGTTAATTGCATGTCATAGATGTTGCTCAAATGAACATGTTTTTCACAAAATTTCCTTCAAGTGGTATCAAGAGCCTAGGTCTAGTAGTTGGTGAATCCTTTTGGGTTTTGTATTTTCATAGTTTATGATTTGAATGTTGTAATTGTTACAAGCTTTATTCTTGCTTCTTTGAATGTAAATTTTGTTAGAAAATTTGTCATCTCAAATGTTGTAGATGTAGTTCATATGAGCATGAATTTTGGAACTAAAATTTGGTGCCATGTTTTTGGGGAAATTCGGCCAAATCCAAAGGGTAGATTTTTGGGTTCATGTTTGTCTTGTTAAAAGTGTTTTAATGTGACATTAGGAACCCCTAAGTACCCTAGTATGGTAATATCTTATTTCCCTTAAGTTTGAGAGTTTTTGGGGTGTCTTTGGGTGAAAAATGTTCATGGAGCTCTTATGGGTTTTCATGGATGTTCTTCATTGTTCTTGTTATGTTTTTTGCAAGAACAAAAAGGTTGGGAATTTTGATTCAAAAGTTTTGGTTGTTGAATAAAAATTTTTGTTTGTGATGGATGGTTTGAATTTTCAATAAATACCCTTACCAATCACTTACACCTTTTCCTTGTTTCAAGAAACCATGTTTTATGGAAACCTACTTTTTCAAACCAACCCATCACCTTTTCAACCCATCACCTTTCACTTTGTTGAAAAAATTCAAAAGTTTTTATGACACCATCACTCTCACCAACCCTATTAAAATAAGGTACTTTTGGGGCTTTTATGCAATTACATAAAGTTTTGATACTTTTGTGTATTTGTACTTTGACCCGAAAGTTTACGTTTTTACGTAAAGGCCCAAAATCACTAAAGGACAAATTGTTTTGCTCCTTTAATGAAGTTTTTGTATTTGATGAAATTTTTGGGTTCTAGTTGTAATTACATGAAGTAGTGGACTTTTGTGTTCTTACAAAGTGACCTCAAAAGTTTGTGTTTTGCAACATAGCCCAAAAAAGTTGAGGTGATTGCATTTGGCCCAAATTAGTTGAGAACAAAATAGTTTTGTATCTTTAAATGAGAATTGGATTTTCATTTCATTTAGTTCCATTTAAATCAATTCTATTGATACAAAAACCAAATGAAAATGTTGCATTCAAGTTTAATTAGTTAAAGCGTTAATTAATTAAAGAAAGAGTGATTATGAACCTAAGCCTACGATAATTGAGCTATGTGAAAGGCCGTCTCAAATTTGTTTGAACCATGGGAATGTGTAGATTAGATTTTGGTTGTAATTTGATATGATCAAATATTGTAAAAGAGCATAAGCTCTTTTTTGCTTTAAAGTAATTTGTTTTGATCAAATGTTGTAAAAGAGCATAAGCTCTTTTTTACTTTGAAGTACTCCTTTTCTTGTTTTATTTGATATGCATGAAATTGGAGTAGTTGGGTCCAACGCCCAATAGAAAAAACACGCCTTAATATGATTAAACGCATAACTAAAATCAATCACCATCCCTAGACCGAGATTCAACACTAGGCTCGTGTTGGATCTAATCAAAGGTTCATAGTCATCCTAAGGCCGTAAGGCAACTATATAGTCCATCAATGAATGCAAACCTTATGTTAGTAGTTCCATATACTCTTGCTTTAAAAACCTTTTTACAAGCTTAGTGGGAGTATTATATATTACTAAATCAATCACATGGACCAATAGTTGTACTAGGACCAAATTGTTTTAATAAGATTAAAATGTATGTTTATATGTGATGAGACCTAAAACCCTCAACCAAACCATTATTGTGGTAGGCTCCGATCGTTTGTGACTCGTACACCAACTTCACCCTATCATGGGGGAGTACAAAGTGCGTGCTTACACTCAGGAGGAGTTCTATATGCATACATGATGTTGTGAAAGTAGGCAACGAGAATAGCCAACATCATATCATTGTGAGGTTGTTCTTGAATCCCTACTCGAACTTGCATGGTGGGAATAACTTAACTAAGTGTAATGGAGCCAACATCATATCATTGTGAAGCTTCATTCTCTAGAGGCCAAATAAGATGGGTACTTGCAAGAGATGCAAATGAGTAAGCGTACTCTCCCATTATTATTGATGCTAGCCAACATCATATCATTGTGAGGTGGGCTTGGTAATGATGAGTCTCCCATACCCTACTAAGAGTTTCCTCCAAAACTCTCGAATTCCGATGAGGGATATGGAATTTGCCAAAAATAGTGGGTGGTGCTATTTGATTTAAAGACCCGGATCAAATGGCTTAAAATCAATCAATTTATATTCGTTATGTATTTGTTTACCAATATATTTGCAAACGCTATCCAAAAACCTGACAAAGAAAAGCCGAATGCTTTAGTTTCCAGACTTGGTACCACAATCCCAAAGATTGTCTTAAATGGATTGTATATGTACCTAAGTAGTCTCATCCTCACAATCTTCCTATTGATAATGTATCATTGGAAGAACATGTTAGATATGTCTATCATAAAGAGGACAACACAAACAACCAATGCTTATTCCTTCGTTATATGAACAAAGGAACTTACGAAGATTAGCATAAAGACAAGGACACTTTTAGTGTCATAGTTCTTCACTTACAAATCGTTGTATGAAGAAATAAGAGTTGCTTTGAACAACCCTTAGTTAATGCAAACACTAGTGCTTGTTTCTTTGTTAAATGAACAAAGAACTTGAGAAGTAAGCACAAGGGCATGGACACTTTATGTGCCATGATTCTTCACTTACAAATTGTTGTATGAAGAAATGAGAGTTTCCTTGAACAACTCTTGAAAGTTTGTAATTATATTTAGAACATAATGGTTGGTTGACAAAAATAGTCCATCAACATGGACTTATGATGAATTTGAATCATTGAGTGTTGAAGTGTTAAACCACTTCACGAGACAGAAACTAGGCAAGGACTTCACTTTTGTGTCCCTATCCAAATGGTTCACTAAGTTTATTGTAAACTATATAGTGAACAATAAACACACGCTCTCCAAATTGTTTGATGTGTATAACACAATTGAAATAAGTTTCAAGAGAGATAGTGGGAGTTTAGGGACCATGACTATTGTAGTCAAAGGAGAAGTCAAATGAAGAAGGCGAAATAACTCCAAGGGAACAAACTTTCCTTATGAAAGGATGGACATTGGAAAGGGTATTTGCAAGAAATGTCTTGCAAGAGTCAAGAACACACCTTTCGAAGGTGTTGTAAATTGTTCTTGAATAGTTCAAAACAGTTGGTTCTTCTACTTGAATGCTTGATTTCGTATTAGTAACTATGTTTTACAATCATTGTAAAAGTGTGACTAATAAGAAGTAGAAGATTAATGAGAGAAGAGAAAGTACTTCACATTAGGAATGTGAATCAAATGTAGATCTCTGCGAAAGCAGGTTGTACTTACTTCCTCATATGAACTACCAAAGAAAATGGAAAAACAAAGATTGTCTTTACATTCCAATTTGAATAAAGGAACTTAATTCCGTATGAGAAATGGATGAATGTTTTGTTTGACAAAACATTGTTCTTTATTAATGAATGATTAGATTATTGTAATCTAATTGATTATCTCTATAGTAGAGATGATATGGTAGTGTTAACTGTTTAGAATATAACGATGCTTAAAACCCAAAAGGTTGCAAGGTAGTGACTAATCCCAACTGAGTTGTGATACCTCTAAAAACATAAATTACGAGTTGGTCATAGATGGATGCTTTGGATCGTTAAATCCTGATCCAATGTCTTCTTGTTAAAATTGTATAATCTTTATTCTTTTGGAAAGGAAGAAAGAATCACAAAGTTGTTGAGGTTAATTCACTTAGATGTTAGTGGCACTTGTCCACAACATAATCATACTCATGTTGTATGACATTCACCGAAGATCGCTCTCGGTTGGACTATCGTTTATTTTGAATAAACACAAGTCCAAATACTTTACAAAAGGTTTCAAAGAATTCAAGAATATAAGTTGATGAGTAAGACGTCTAAAGTATTTACCTCCTTAGATTTGATCCAAGGAAAGGTAACACTTTAGAACAGTTTCCTTGAAAGATATCAAGGAAAGAAGCATCATAAGATAATGGATTTCTCCATTAGGAGAAGAACGAACTTGAATAAGATTTAGTTCGTTGGATGTTATCAATTTACCCATATATAGGATATATACTTCTAAGACAATATGATTGTCAATTAGAAGATCTTCCAAAATTTTCATGACTCCATAGGATGTAGTTGGAAAGAAAGATAAGTCTTAATCGTGTTAAGATTTGGGGTTGTGTGCAAATAAGCAATATTTGTAAGAGAATTATCTTGTGGATATCCTTAAATTAACCTTTGGATATCACTTCTATAAACCAACTAACAAATGTTGTTTTGTTGGGTAGTTCATTGTAATCCTACAATATGATTTGCCTAAGCGCAAATGAACGAGAGATAGAACTCAAAGAATGGGTTATTTGAGAGACAAGATGATAATCAACAAATATAACAACCTAGTTCCTACACCACAAGCTCCAAGGTAGTCGAGAAAGATTTATAAACTTTCTCAGTTGAATGGTTTGAACTTTATGACTATGTCATAGAGTTACACCTCTTAATTCAAAAGAAATAAGAATGAAAATCCTTATGACTACATTGAGTGTATATACGACATATATTCAAGGAAATGGTAAAGTACCATTTGACCCGAAATAATGAAACCTTTATAGCTTAAGGAGACTACAATCAAAGAGATTGGTTGACTTTGATGAAACCATCTTTGACGTAGTCTTGGTTTCACTTAAATCGAAGATTGCTAGCTACAACTAAATGGTGATTCAATGTTTGGACATACCGAAACCATTATTAAGATAGTCTTGATAATATATGTCTAAAACTATGAATCACAAGACATGTAAGTTGTAGAGATCCATCCATCATGGATCTTAGCAAGCTAGTGGGAGCTATAAGCGTCTTATGAGAGAAAGATCAAATCAATTGATTTCTCATATAGATGTAAATGAATCTTTTGTTTACTAAGTTTACAAAAGATTAGTGGGAGTTAATCATGTTCCTAAAAATTTAACGTATATATGATATATTAATTTTGGAAATGAAAAGAACACTTCTTCGTTAAAGTTTTGACTTTAAATATTCTATAAAGATAGAATGGATATGGGAGACATAGTCTATATACATGGGATGGAAATCTACAATGATAGATTTCAAGATATAATTGGATTATATCAATCCCTAATAATAGACAAATGATGCTAGGAAGTTTCTCATATGATGATAAACTTCAATCAGAAGAACAACTCTAGTGAGACTAGGAGGTAGCTCTTCTCAAAGGGAACGTGCCCTTTGACTCCCAAAGAAATAATGCGTAAATAGAATCCTTTATGTATACGCAGAAAGGTGATTTATGTATTTCATATTGTATGAAAAACGTTGATATGAGTTGTACCAAGATCGGTACAAGACGATATCAATGCAAGCCCAGGATCAGAACCATGGCAACTGTCAAGTGAATCCTTAAGTATTTGAGAAATAATAAAGGATGGATTCCTCAAGAATGAGGAAAAATTAGAGTAAAGTAATGGAAGCGTAAATGTATTAGATTATGAATCTAATCCATCATTGGATGTTTCTTCATTATGAATGAAGACATAATCAGATATCTCTTTATTATGACTAAAGAGATATTTGGATGGAAACATTAAAAGTAATGACTTTAGTGTGTTCCATTGTGAATGCAAAATATATTGCCATATAGAAGCTTACAACAATGTTGTTTGGATGAGAAAGTTCATTCATGAACTCTCTATTCGGTTCCAACCAGAAAGTGTCTCTAGTGTACCGACACTATGACACTAATGAGGCGATAGCTCAAGCCAGGGAATCAAGGTCTCATCATGATCCGAACTCAAATGAGAGACTAAACCACATGATTAAGAATCATGTATAATGGTGACGTTGTTATTCTCAAGGTTGCTTCTATGGATAACATATAGATATCCATTGTCTAGGCCTACTACTCAGCCATTTTTGAAATGACTACAGAAAAGGTATCATCACTGATGACCAAGCTTATTGGCTCTAGTGCAAGTGGGAGATTGTTGGAAATGTGCCCTAAAACCAATCATATGATGATACTTTACGGACATTTCACATGTTAAACTAATATAGTTTAATATCAAGGGAAAAGATTATTGTTTTAAGCCGTCTCATATAAATGTTATATGCTTAAACGATAAGTCCAAGGAATATGTAATTAGGATAATGTAATTTAAAGAAGTTAGATTCATGAGACCATTCTCTTTCGTATACATATCTTAAACGTTCCTGATCATAGGATTGCCAATTGGGCATTGACAGTCCGTTAAGATCAGTACGTGTTGTGTCTTCTCTCAGGGAGAGTGACTGGTCTCGAGTCATTGGTGTGATTGACACCAAGACAAGCATGTAGGTGCTCAATAGAGAATGAGTCCACTGAACACGATCAACGAGGAGTTCTCATACTCATGTCACATGAGAACTCATGGTTGGGATAATGCAAAGTAGTCCTTTGACCTGAGGCATCATAGTTGTCTTGTGGTTAGGTCCTTGATCTTTGACTATGTCAAAGTCACTCTGTGAGAGGGTGTCTACCGCATAGTTGGGGTTAAGCCACTTAGCCATGGAGGCAAGTGAATGTGCAACAAGGGATCTCTAACTTTCAAACCATTTGAGGGAGAATACTCTATGATATGTTTAAGAATCTCTGGCCAGAGTATGAATAAGATTTAGGAAGTCGTTCCAAATCACATTCAAGGTAATCATATAAGTAAATGAATCACATTGGATAGTAGACATGAATAAACTATCAAACCAAACAATGTGGTCAAGAGCATTGTATTAGAGAAAGACCGTATTGCATTGTAATCCTCAACTGAATAGGTTCTCCACCTCTTCTGATTAGCTTGGGTAACCATGACATACTGCTAGGTGTCACTCATGATTTGTGGAAGCCCTAAACGTGTATAATCACTAAAGGGAGAATTGAAAGTAAGTTTCAATTCGCAATCGATCGTTAAGAGTAACAATCGCCCACTGCCTCGCTAAAAGGAACCTAATGGATCGTAAACCATGTAAGGTAGAGATTGAAGAAACAACGGAGATGAGTAAGGATAATTAAATGGTTTAATTATTTATTGCTAGGATTAATTAATATGTTAATTAATCAAACGAATAAGTTCATTATAGACCTAGGGTTAGTTTTGGGCCGCAAGGCCCAATGGGATTTGAATGTCAAGCCCATTAACTCAAGTTGTATGACAACTTGAATAAACAAAGGGCTTGAAAGCCCAATAAACCCTTAAGGCCGGCGAAATAGAGGAGGGTAGTGAACTTGCTTTAATTTCAAGTTTGCCACTCCATTGTGAAGTGGTATAAAGGCAACTTTATAGCCATTTCATCTTTAGGGTTTTCTTTTGGGGAAAGGATGAGAACACAATGCTCTCATTTTCTCTCTAAGAGGCCGGCCCCCTTGGAGGAGATTAGCTGGCAATCTCTCATCCTCCAAGGTCACTCATCTCTTCTTCAAGTCCCTCATTGGTGTGGAAAATTAGAGGTTCTCAATTTTGGGAACTTGGAGAATCCTCTCTACCATCCTCCTCCAAGAAATCGATGGAACTAAGAAGCAAGGAATGAAGGCCCTCTCCTTGGGTGATTAGCCTTTGCTTATGCAAAAAGGAATCAACAAAGGTATAAAATATCTCAATTCACTATGTTCTTGAGTTAAGTCTTGGTTCACCTTTCTACTAGGCTTTGAATTTCATGGGTAATGTTTGTTTTTAGTGCATACAAGCATGATTCCGCCTTTAATTGTTAATTGCATGCCATAGATGTTGCTCAAATGAACATGTTTTTCACAAAATTTCCTTCATGGCCACCAACTCAAGATTATGAGTAGGCTAATTCATCTCGTGGGGTGTGACAACCCGTCCCAAATTTTACATTTTTATTAATTTTAAAAGCGTTAATTTACGAAAATGCCCTTAGAAGCGAGGGTATTGACTTCTGTTGATCAGCGTATAGTGAGGAGTATGAATTAATCGTTTAGCGTTTTCCTGAAGTACCCGACATTACGGACTCGTTGGTGCAAGCAAAAGAGGATTTGGGGTTACGGTTAAGGTTTTACGGAACTGTAAACTCGAGAAGTACTTTGGTCTTAGTCACTATATATATATATATATATATATATATATATATATATTTATATTTATTTTTTTTATCATTTAGTTACTTTTAAAGATGAGGAAGAAGAGAAATAAGAGCAGAGAAACGGGAGAAAAGAAGAGAGAAAGGCTACTGCCCAATTAGAAAGAAGAGATAGAGGGTGGATGAATGGGGAAAGGAGAGAGGAGAAGGTGACCAACCAGAGAATGGGGAAATGAGGGAAAGGAGGGAGAAGAAAATGAAGGGGAAACCGGGTTTTCCCTTGACCCGCTCGACCCCACAAGCACCATGACCAAATTCGGTCATTTTTCCGGCAAATCAAAGCAAACCACCACCTAGAAACAACTTCCTAGCCTTCCCTCTTCCATTTCCATCCAAAAGTAGAAGGAATTTGGTGGTAATTTTAGGAAAATGCACCGGTGGTGTGTGTAGGTGTACGGCGGCAATCCACAAAATGTGAAGCTAACTCAGCCAATTACCACCACTAGAGCACTCCCCTAGAACCCAGGAACAAAGCCCAGGCAGTGGTGGAAGCGTCGGAGCAAGTTTGGAGGTCGAATCGAGCACACCTAAGTATGGGGTTCCGACGGGTTTTAATGAAATTGAAGCTCTTCCTGGGCTATTTGGCCTTGGTCATAGGTATGAAAGTTACTCTACTCATTGAGATCTTCATTCCTGTAAATTTTGGTAATTTTTAGAAATAGTTGGATTTTTCCGGCGAGTCGAGGCGGCCGACCGCCACCCACAGCGGCGCGTGGCCAAGGGACGTCGATGTTATCCTTAGGCTAAATTAGATGTCTTGAGTTTAGTTTTGGAAATTGTATATCATAGATTGATCGTTTGGACCTAAACTCATTAGCACATGTTACTTGGTAAAGATATGAATCGACGATCCGATCATTGGATGGTCACCAAACTTTAATATGTTATAGTACGTAATATTTGAGGACCATCGAGACTTACGGATTAGGAATCTATCGTACAGATCGTCCCGAATTAGATTTGTAAGTTCCTAAAATAAAATGTTGACTGCCACTTGGTTTTGGCAATCGGCAGAGATCCGACCGTTGGATCATGATGAAACCTTAGGAAGTTGTTCTAGAAACATAATGTGGATCCTTGGAAGTAACGGATCGGAAATCCGTGATGCAGATCTTCCGAATTAAATTACGTAGGGATGTGTTTTATGTAAATTATGTATTCTGTCAGTAAGAACTCTGAGATGTGATTTGATAATTGGTCATAGGCGACGATAGTTCGTGATGTCTCGATATGCGTGCTAGGGAGTCGTAGCACGAACCTCAGGTGAGTGGGTCTTTTCCTTCCTATCGTGTGTGTGTATATATATATGATTGATAATTCCACAAACAGTTATAAATTGATTATTGCATATAATTACTGTGAATGCTTAGAAGTAGTGATGCGAACTACAAATGGTTTGATCTCGGTTTAGGGTACATAGGCAGTCTAACGAGACGTTAGATACAACCATACTATAAACAAGACTAAATAATTGAGACAATAGCCTTGTTTGGGAAATTGTGCAATGTGAGGGACATTGGTGGAAAATGTGAGATTTAACTTTATGATTCAGTGATGGGATATTGGTCATAAATCATTGTGTGAAGGATCGAGAAATTGAAGTAAAGAATCGTAAGTATTGATAGTTAGTTAAATTAGTGTTTAGTTGAGCTTGTCACCGATAATTATTTCCGAAAATAAATAGTTCGAGAGTAGGGCGTTACAGCTTATGCATTTTATGCCATGTTATATCTATATATATATATATATATATATATATATGTATGTATATAATTGTAAATGCTATGATAAGGTTGAATTTTAGATTACATCATGGCATATCCATATGTATATTACCTGCACATAATTATTGTAAATGCTTGGAAGCACAAAGGTGAACGCAGTACACATAGGTAAGTTTAGGTGAGTTCATAGTGTTAGTTGAAATGATTGAGTTATGACATGATTACATTTATGTTATAGGAAACTCCGGCCTTGTCGTATAGGTTACAATGATAGGCAACTTCGACATTGTCGTACAAGTTGCCTATGCTTCGTACATGCCATATTAGATGTCTTTAGAGCTCATAAACCTGCACCCCGGTGTTAGTGCTCCCGCCCGTGGCCAGGGCACAGTCATTTACGTGATGTTCACCTCACGTACCTTACACTCACCTTGGATTCAAGGTAGGTGCACAGGCTTGTCGTATAGACCACTGTAGTTGGTTCCAACTCGTAGGTGACCGGTGATTATTTGCATAGTCTTCACATGATCGTAGCACTTGAACATACTTATTTACACCCAATCATGTCATACAGACCACTATAAGTGGTTCCGACTCGTGTGTAGGGATATGTGAAGAGCTATGGATAAGTCGTACAGGTCACTATAGGTGACTCCGACTTATGTGCTAGCATTGATTGATGAGATATGGATAAGTCGTACAGGTCACTATAGGTGACTTCGACTTATGTGCTATCATTGATTGATGAGATATGGATAAGTCGTACAGGTCAGTATAGGTGACTCCGACTTATATGCTAGCTTTGATTGATGAGATATGGGTGCAGTCGTATAGGTCACACTAGGTGACTCCGACTTGCGTGATAATATAGATTATTGAGCACATGATTATTTGTATTACTGATGAGTTGCTGGATTGTGTATAATTATGGAATTTCTGTTGATATATTTTGGTTTTCACATTGATACGTGATATGATTTTCTAGAAACTATACAGGTGATGCATCGAGGGTTTATAACGTTTTAGAAGGCTTCTATTAAAAATTTTATTTCTAGGGCCACTCACCCTTGTTTTTTTTTTCACCCTCTAGGTTTTATTAGTTGAGCTTTCTTATCATGGAGGATTCGTGGCAAATCTTAGTATTGGAGATTTCTTGCGAGGGTATGATTCTTAATCCACTCTACTGCACTTACTTATGCTCTAAGTCACTTGTGAAGTGGGTTCATTCCCGCTCACCAGCGAGCTCTGGTTTTTAGGCACTCTTAAGTTTAAATTTATTCACATTTTTCCACATCATCATACTTTATGGCTTCGTCACCTTCCAAGTGTCAGCCATCACAGCTCGATTCGGAATCCTAGTGGACATCCCGAGTTGGGGTGTGTCATGGGGCTTCAATTGTCGCAAAGCATAAGTTGTTCCCTTAATTTATTTACAACCCGAGTAGGATGTCTAGTATGCTCCGCCTTAGATTTAGAATAGGTCATCAATGCAAGGTAACGAATAACAATTTTTAATAGTCACCCGATTCACCTGTCGATAATCAATACACAGCCTCAGAGTTCCATCTTTCTTTAGCACAAACAACACTGAAGCTCCCCATGGTGAAGTACTAGGTTGAATGAAACCCTTATCAACAAGTTCTAGTAATTGAGTTTTCAGTTCTCTCAATTCAGCAAGAGCCATTCGATAAGGGGTTAAAGAAATAGGATCAATACCTGGAATTAAATCAATGGCGAACTCTACTTCACGATCTGGTGGTAATCGAGGTAAATCATTAGAAAAAACATCAAGGAAATGTCTAACTACTCGAACATCATCCACACGAGTAGAAGTATCCTGGTTTAGCACCACATGAGCTCGATAGCCTTGACATCATTTCCTCAACAGTTTCTTCGCTCTTACGGCCAAGATAACACCCTGTCTCAATCCATAACGCTCGCCCACAAAAGTAACCACAGGCAAGCCCGGGCGATGGAAAGTGACAACCTTCTCATAACAATCCAACTTGGCACGATTGTAATGTAACCAATCCATGCCTAGAATAACATCAAAATCGACAATATGTAGAAGAATAAGATTAGCTGGCATGATAACATCCTCAACATATATAGGACATCCTTGATACTCCCAGCTAACATAACATGTCTCACCTTTAGGCATAGAAAACTCTAACTCGTAACCGAGGGGTGTAGGGTGTGGTTGAGTCATTTGAGCTAACATATGAGAAATAACAAAATGTATGGCACTTGAATCAATTAATACTCTAGCAAAATGACCAAGAATATTCAACGAACCCATAATCAAATTAGGGTTGTTATGAGCATCTTGCAGTGTGATATGATGAACACGGCCCTGCACCTGCTTCCGGCCTCCACGACCTCTATTTCCTTGATTACCTCGTCCCTGACTGGGCTGTAACGACCCATCCCCAATTATATGATTTTTATAATTTTAAAAAGTGAATTTATGAAAATACCCTTCGAGACAAAGTGTTGACTTTTGTTGACTGCCGTATCATGTCACGTAAGGTCATTTTCTTGGCGTATCCTTTTAGTACTCATTGTTACGGACGCATGGGTGCAAACGGATTGTAATTTGGAGCTATAACAAAGGAGTTATTAATGTTTAAAGTTGGGGGCATTTTAGTAAATTAATTGAGTTAAAGAAAACTCCATATTTTTTGAAGAAAAATCTGGAAAGCCACGTGTGTGGCCCAGATTAAAAGGAATGAATGATGGGCGGTGAATATCAGATATAAAGGAGAGAAAGGAGGGGCGGGATGCCCAAGGGGAAAATGAAAGATGAGAGGGTGACCAATAAAAAAAAATAGGGGAAAAGAGAGGAACCGGTCGGGCTACCCCTTCAACCTGCGACCCAGGTTGTAACCGGTGGGTTCTCCAGTGAATTTCACCATTTTTCGGACAAAATGGGCCGATTCATCACTCCCAATCATCAATTATACTCCTCCTCTACCATTTCCACTTCAAATTTGAGAGGATTAGGTTTGGAATTAAGAGGTTTTGCACATGTGGGTGTGACGGCTTTGGGGTGGCGATCTACCAAATCTGAAGGTACCTCAGTCAACCACCACCATCAATAGACTTCCCTTGAGGCCTAAAGCAAAGCCTATGCGTTGGTTGGAGCATCGGAGTTGTTTTGGAAGTCGAATCAAGAACACCAAATTTAAGGGTTTCCAATGGGTTTTAGTGGAATTGGGGCTTTTCCCGGCCAAATTGGCCTTCGTCACAGGCGCCAATCGCTCATGACGCCTTGATGTTTGTGCTAGGGAGTTGTAGCGCGGACTCCAGGTGAGTGGGCTTTTGGTTTTCTATATACATATGTATCTATGTTTTCCATTTTTCCAAAAATTGTTTTAAATGGATTTACGCTTTTAAATGCCATGTCATGCTTGCATTTCATTTTATTATATGCATTGGTATGTATATGCATACTATTGTATGACGCTGCGGAGGCTAGGTAAGTTTCAGGTGAGTACAGTATGATGTTAGTGGTTAAATTGGTTATGGTTATATGTAGAGGCATGTAGAGCTCATTATCCTACACCCCGGTGTTAGTGCTCATGCCTGTGGCCAAGGCACAGTCATTCATGTGATGTTCACCTCCCGCACCGCACGCTCACCTTGGATCCAAGTTTGGTGCACATCTTTCATTACTCTCGAGCATAATTTCTATATACGTATGTATTATTATTTTCTGGGAAATTATACGGGTTTTACAATGAGGGGTTATAACGTTTTCAAAAGATTTTTATTAAAACTTTATTTTTAGGCCCACTCATCCTTGTTTTTGCACCCCTCCAGGTTCTAACTGCTGAAAGTTCATATCGACGAGGATTTGTGGCAAATCTCAGTATAGGTGGCTACCTCTGATGGTATGATCCTTACCCACACTACTGTACTTTACTTATGCTCTGCCGCTGCGTCGTGTGAAATTGGCTCATTCATGCTCACAACGCACTCTTGTCTTTAGGCACTTTTAGGTTTAAATTTATTCACATTTTCCACATCACTATACTTTATGGCTTCATCACATTCCAGGTGTCGGCCAGCACAGCTCGATTCGGAGTCCTAGTGGACATTCTGGGTCGGGGTGTGTC